>JAJMEO010000008.1:0-641649 GCA_030574215.1 Diddensiella santjacobensis
CGGGAAGCAGCGGCACTGATGTTCCAAAGGGAGGTTGATGCATATGATTGGATGGCCAAATTGCAGGGGGTTTCGTTGCCTAGGCTTTTAGAAATTGGCTACATGTTTTGTGGAGGAGGGCCACGATGTATTCCGTGCTCGGGGCCTTATCTTCTTTTGGAAGACGTCGGTTCTAAGGCTCCCGAGGCTGGAAATCCGCATCATTATTCTTTGGCATTAGATTCTCTTAAGCGGATACACAATGCCGATATTGTACATGGGGATATTGGATTACGCAACATGAGGGTCAATAATGACCGAGTTTATATTTTTGATTTCGGTCACCCTCCTTACAGGAAATCCAAGAAAACCGACATTGAGGAGCTGGAAGAGTCGTTTGAGCCCAAACTCTTAGATTCGTCAAAATTGGAACGTGCTCAGGTGTACGATGATGGGATTCAAACCCACTAAAATTCATTTCGACTGAGTTCGATAATTTCATCTGATTTCGTCCCATGAAGATCATTAGGGAGGGATCTCTTCATATAGTTGTATAAGCCTTTGAGAATTGCGACCGTCGAAGTTGCAGGTAGACGACGTCCATGATGAACTCAAAAGTCACATCTTCATCTCCCAGTACTCTAGATGTAGTCCGAATACCAATGAGATGGATCTGAGTATCACCGCTCCTCAAACGAAGTAGACTACATTTGAAACTTATAACTCCCTCAAATCTGGAAATCATGTCCAACCAGAAGGGACCTTGTTTATGCCATGTCTCGGGATATCTAGTCGATAGCTGTGATATTTAATTAATGACATATGACAGAAAAATAAGGGATCGCTACTGAAACATTAGCAGTGGCACTCCTCATTTCTTACATTATCCTTGAAAAATTGAAAATAGTACCCAGCGTAAGACGAGGCCAATATAAATTCTAGGTCGAATGTATTTTCCTCCAGTTCCATCAACGGACCATCCTTAGTACCTCCAAATCTTGCCTAACTTAACAAATATCTGTTATCGAAATAATAATAATTACCACACATCAGCACTCAACAAGAACCACTAACCATCAGTAAGGATGGTGTTTACTTTTCGTTCAAACTTATCTTGAATTGCTTTCGGAATTGCAGTCAATGCCAATATATTATATAAATTATATAATACGATCTGCTTTGAACATCATTATAACTATAGCAAATATCATATATATAAAAGAGAGTAAAAAGAGAAAAGAACGGAATCAAATCAAAAGGTGGAACCTGCCAGCAAGCTTGCCGCGTTTCGGGCATCAACAGCAGTCTCAGCGTCTTCACCAATGGCTGTGGTATCGTCATCGTCTACCGGAAGGGTGTCAGGTCGGCTTATCCTTAGCTTGGACTCGAAATCTGTGGCACGCAGCTGACGGTCACCACTCCAGCTATCTCCCCTGGCACCTTGGCTCTGTCCGACCGTGGCTCGCCTGCTAGTTGGGGCAGTTTCACGTCCTAACCTACTAAGACCGCCATTTGCATCGGCAGCCCTGACATCTATTCTGATTGCTTCCCAGCTACTCAGTGCTCTTCGCTCACAATCAATCATCCGAAGAACGTATTCGCTGACATATCGCATTAGGTCAGCTTCCACATGCTCGAGCAGGACATTCTTCTCTAGAAGCATATTATCGCTGACTCGTCTGACTTTGTTGGTAAGTTGTTCTTCCACTTGGGTAGCATCTTCCAGAGCGTTGATGGCTTCGTCAACTTTCAGGGGATTAATATTCGTAGATCCTTTGACTCGCACGGCAGTCTGATGCCGGGCTTTTGTATTGGCTTGAGCTTTAACCAACTCTCTCATCAGCAAATGCCTATTTGTGAGGGCTTCTTTTGCGACATAAGCATCGTTTGAGACCCAGCTTAAACCGTCGCCTAGCGAGGATCCTTCTATAGTAGCTTTAATGGCCTCTCCGTCTCCCAAACTGGTGACGGTCTTGCCGAATTTACGCCACATATTGATCATTCCTTGGTGCACTTCAACGTTGCTAAAAGTTGTGATTTTGGAGCCAAAGTCATTAAGAGCCAGACCCAAATTTCGACGCACTTTGGCGACTTTCTCCAGCTTAGCTTCTGCGTCCAAAGAGGTAAGATAAACACTTTTGATAACGGGTCTGAATTCACTCAACTCCGTCACTTCATCGTACGGAGGCTGTAGTTGTTTCATGGCCTTTCTTGTCAATCCCGTGGCAGGAGGTTTTCTCTTTACTACTGGGGAGTATCCGAAATCTGCCTCGATGAAATATACAAATTCCTCATCTCTTGCCAGAATCGGGTTACTACTGACCCTATCCAACCACAATTGAATGTTATTTTTCATTTTCGTTTCATCTTCTTCTGTTCCGGCTCCTGCTGAAGTCACTGCTGGCGGTAAAGATGGCACAGAACACTCTGGATTGGCTCCATTCAGATGATCAAAGAACTTCTGGAATTCATGATGGGTTCTTCGGATATCTCTGAATGTGGTGGTTCGGAATCTCGGCAATGTGGTCTAAATTTCATTAATTAATCCAACACATTCAAATAACCTATCAATTCCAATACATACATAAGCATCGAATCGAATGATCGGATCCTTTTTACCATGTCTCTCCAATCCCGTAACCTTCGTCACCAATTTATACTTCCTGATTCCCTTGGGTTTCGTACCTTTACTCCCCGTTGTTACTGTTGACGATTGCTCTGGCACGGAATTCTGGTCAATAGAGCTTGTTACATCCTCTGCTGAACCATCATCTTCATTATTACCTGTCGATGGCTCATCCTGAACGTTGTTATCTTGTTGATGCTCCCCACCTGGAAACGAAGTATCGCTAGCAAACGGATTCGCCTCCGGGTCATAAGGAACTGCAGATGCCATTATCTTATCAATCCAATACTAGCTTTTCTATTCAATTGTTCTTCCTCAACCTTATCGTAATAGATTGTTTGCCGGCCGATATCCACCTTAAAACCGCCAAATTGTAGATGACAGGAAATGTGCGGAGTATCTCAACAACTTGCAGTTATTGAATGTTTTTCAATAGTAAAATGGCTCGACTGATATTGAATCCTGTAAGAAAAGGTGATCTTGAGATTAAAGGTGTTATATTTGATATGGACGGGACTTTATGTTTACCACAGGTAAGTTTTGTCTGATCAGACAATTGACTGTCAGAACCGTAGACCTAATGTAGTTCCAAACAGTCTTATATGTTTAGTAAGAACTATAATAAGGATTGGGTACAGTGTTTAAGCATTCTAATCCAATAGAGGAGATGAGAGATGCTTTGGGAATATCCAAATCTGTAGATATAATGGACCATGTAAACAGCTTACCTCCCGATGAAGAGCTTATAGCTCAGAAAAAGCTTCAAGACATTGAGACCAAAGCAATGCTTAAAATGGTGCCTCAGCCGGGAATCTCCGAGTTGATGGAGGTAAGAATATCCAATCAATGGAAAACCGGTCTTCTAATACGACAACCGAGCAGTTTCTAGATAAAAGTAACCTCAAAACAACAATATGCACACGAAACTTTCCTATCCCGGTGAATTATCTTCTTACACACTTCCTGGATGGTCACAAAATGGAACCAGTATGCTACTCGACCAGTATGGGGCCAATTGTGAATCTAACAACATATCCAGATCATCACTAGAGAGTTCAAGCCTGCTAAACCACATCCACACGGTATCTTGAAAATCGCAGATACCTGGGGCATTGATCCTAAGAACCTACTCATGGTTGGCGATTCAATTGATGATATGAAAGCCGGATATCGCGCAGGAACCGCCACGGTTCTATTGGAATGCAACGACAATGCTCAACTGAAAAATATACAGGAAACCGACGCCAGTGTCACTACGTAAGTGAGGGGGGTGGTTTGAATGTTGTTCGACGACACTAACAATTTCTTAGTCTCCCGGACATAATAGAGTTACTTCAGAAGGGACTCGAGCTGAAGCAAAAGTAAACAACAAGTGTCTACCCTCGTACAATATATTCTCCAACTCTAGTCATATATCGTACTCCTTTGAAAGGCTTAACTCCCTCGCCCAGGCCTCTTGAACTCACAATCTTAAGGCTTTTCACCTTCATACCACTGGGAACTTGTCCCGTCAAGCTGTATGTCATTGATATATGTTTTGGAAACAGTACATTAGTCTTTTCATCTTCCTCATCGGAGTCTACTATGTTTTGAAGAACCCCTCGTAGAGTAGCATTCCAGCCCAATGGGGTCTTTCCAGGGAACTTCCATTCCCCCAGGCCCGAGCTATTGAAATGAAAGTCACCTGAGGATACTCGAAGCCCTCGAACATTCTTCACCTTCGCACTGTCACAAACAATATTAAGACACAGGCCTTCGACATTCTTGACCTCTCGAGACATTAAGGTCGACACTCTTACTTCAAACTCGTCTCGCTTGATACCCAATCCTGTTCGCAGGTCGGCCGTTACAAGCTGTGAATCGACATTTTCTATAGTATATGAGGCCACGAGACTCTTTCCATCGGGTGGAATAAACGACATTGTACCGGGTGCTTCGTTCCATTTGTTGAGTCTCACACATTGGTGAAAGGATGGGTATTCCAGTTTCTGGTTAGAGGCTCCTAGTATAAGCTGAATATCAGGCACACCTGAGAGATGGGATGTGACGAATATGGTACCCTCCACCTTGGAATAAAGAGGTTTGGACATGGCTTTGGACATGGATCCGGACGAGTAGAAAGCAGACGAAGCCCCAGCATCCCTTGTTTGTCGTTTGTCGGCAGGGATTATCACATAAAGACTTTCCACTACGTCGACAAACAGTTCATTATTGGTATGACGAACATTGGATCTTCTCCAGGGAATACTTGACACGGTTGGGGTGGACTTTGATCCAGACAGTAGCTTACTGATTACACCGCCATAAGGCACCAGATCTTTCATTGTATCTGGCTCGGCAGAATACAAGAAGCCTCCGTCAAGCATTTCATTCAAAATCAAAGTGACAGTGCTATAGTTTGACTCGATTTTCATAGCCACCAACGGCGCTGAAAAGTACGTTTCGAGAATGCCTGCTAATCGATTGATGAACTCAAAAGGCACCAGAATAGGCATTGTGGATGTACAAGGAACCAGGAAAATGAGGTTTCCATGTCTTTGATGAAACAACAATCTAGATGAAGAAAGTTCTATGATTGGTACAATACCTTTGACAACTCCAGGAAGTTCATTATTATTCATCACTAATGATATCAATGATTGAACAGTTGGAGGATTGGATGCAACTCTATAATCAAGTATCAAATGTCTTATAAATTAGATCAATCAAGTCTTCTACTCTCAATTGAACTTACCCACTGGTATCTATGATATATATTGCTTCTATAGACGCCATTGCAAAGATGTGTTTTGAAAGAAGAAACAACTTTCTCTCACATCACTCCGCCTTTGAATGAATGGGGTTATTTGAGAATTTACAACGGAAAGCCGGTAAATATGGCCTAGCGTCCCGTGGTATTAAGGCTCTTCCTTATATTTCTTTCCTTGTGGCTGTTTTGGGCGCGATTTGGGTTCTGGTATTACCGTTTGAAGGCCAATATCGAAGAACTTATATATCGGAAAACGCATTATTACCTGCTCAAGCACAAACTTATTTCCGTGAATCGGAATGGAATCTGGTCCGAGGTTATCGTGAAGAGGTCCATTCACTTGAACATGTCGATGACAAGATTAGAAGTGAAACTATTCGTGGTTGGATGGAAGATATAGGTCTACAGACTTCCAATCATGAATGGTCGGTCAATCATCAAGGTGAGATTCGAAATGGTACAAATACATATGGTATTTTGCATGCTCCAAGAGGTGGACATCCAGAAGCAATGGTTTTAGTGGCTCCTTGGTTTAATAAAGACGGTGAATTCAATGACGGAGGTGTGTCATTGATTGTAGCTTTGGCACGATACTTACGAAAATGGTCCATTTGGTCCAAAAACATCATCTTCGTGGTTCCCTCTGATAGCCACTTTGCTCTCCGATCATGGGTCTCGGCTTACTATACATCTCTCGAGAATACGGCCGGGGCAATCGAAGGTGCTCTGGTATTGGACTATCCCCATAAAGAAGACTACCTTGATTCGGTACAGATATTGTACGAAGGCCTCAATGGACAATTGCCAAACCTCGACCTAATAAATACCGCTGTCCGCGTCTGTAATCATGAATACCTACAGGTGTCTATCCAAGGACCGGATATCCAGCCTTTAACTTACTCAGCCCGCGCATTCACGCTCCTCAAGGGCATTTATCAACAATTGGTTGCTGGAATCGGCTCGGGCCATGGTGCAGACACCTTTAGCGGCTGGAGAATAGATGCTATAACAATCAAAGCAGTGGGGAACTCAGGCCCAATGGATATCACCACCTTTGGACGGGTAGCTGAGTCTGTGCTGAGATCCATCAACAATCTACTAGAACACTTTCATCAATCGTTTTTCTTCTACCTGCTTCTCACACCAAATAACTTCGTCAGTATAGGTACCTACTTACCAGCCGCCATGCTCACCGCAAACAGCTTCTCGTTTATGGCTATCCACACTCTTCTAACTGCCAGCACAAGCACCGATTTCCACTCAATCGTCCTGCTGCCTGCAGCAATCCTCGCAACTGTCCTCGGTATCAGTGTTCTCATCGGTTACATCACCCTTGAGCTTAGCACCGCCTCATTGTCTCCGTTCATGTACTCTATTGTGGTTCTGAGCATCGCCAGTCCGGCAATGTTGAAATTGTCGAGCGCAGTTAAACTCAAACGGAGCACGACTGAATACCTATTCTCAATGGCACTCATTTTCCATGGCCTCGTCCTGACGGCCCTCGCAACTCTCAATTTCTCGCTCTCTCTAGTGCTTGGTCTAGTTTCATTCCCTCTTGCTTGGGTCCGGCCTAATGCTGCTCTTTGGAAAAACTACATATTGCTTCTTGTAGCATCTCCGTTTACAGGATTGCTTGCTTTAAGTCACACGCTGGGGCTTTCATTCTCTGAGCTCATCGCAGAACTGCTATGGGCTTGGAGAGGACTGCATGTCTGGACTTGGGGAGTGGTGATGGCCGTATGGCTGCCAATGTGGATGTCAGCACTCATTGTCGCCAGCAGCACATCTTCGCCCGATATAAGCCCAGAGGCAAAAACGAAATAGTCATATTCTACACAAAAAAACTAATCCTCCTCCTCGTCAAACTCTATAATGTCGTCGTCATTGTCGATTACCACAACATCATGCCCATTTTCGTTCCCGTCAATCTTTGCCCTTTTGGACGACGGCTCACCATTTGCTGGCGGTGTAAGCGAGTGTTTCAAAGTACCGTTAAAAACAGAAGATTCCTGATCTTCTTCGAGATCACTGGCTGGGGCGACGATAGGCTTCGAAGGAAGCTCAGGGATACTGTCCAGGGAATATAACTTCTCAGGATCCGTTGCAGCAGCTTCCACAAAAAGCTCCAGGTTAACCCTGCCACCATCTTCCTCATCCACCACAGTGATAAACGTGCCTTCTCGAATATTTAGCTCAGCCAGAGTCTTGTTTAGATTGTCTGTGTAGTCCGGATCATAGATGAGAGACTGCGAAATCACGCTCACCTCGTCCGAGTACCCGAGGTCCAGTTTTAGAAGGGATTCGATCAGATCATTGAGCTTCAAACTCTTCGGATCTGTCTTGATGATAGCACGAGCGACTCCTGATACACCACACGCAGGGTTTGGAGGCCGTATTTTTTCAGTGATAAGGACGTGTTGAGGCTGTTTGGATAAAAACACGTTTCTGGCCTCATCGAGCTTATTCTGCATCACCTTCAGGGCTTGGAGCACACATACTCCGGCAATTACTGCATTCGTAGTGGCTATAGCAGGGATGATATTGCCGGCGATTTCCTTGATGGCAAACTTGGACTTGAGCTCGATCGAGAAAATCAGCGATCGGATATTTGCTGCTGCAACCACAAAGTCCAGAGTATCTTCATCATCCTTGTCGAATGAAATCGAGGCATTGGAATCTGTTTTCTGTAGTCGATTAAGTCGATCCACCAGTTTCTGAAGGCTATGCTTAAGTACCCAGACGTTCTCCTCTAAGGTCCATACTTTTTGATCTTTCTCAATTGCCTTCTCGGAGACATTAGACAGTCTTGACAATACGTCGGCGGCTCTAATAGGGACAGGCGGCTTGCGGGTCTTCCACATACTGTCCATAGTCAGCAATCGCTCGATATCGACGTTGAATACCTTATCAAACATTTTTTCTGCAAAGCCCTCGTCAAACAACGACTCCCTCAGGTCTTTCAGTTCATTGGCTTCTTTCTGCAGTTTTTGAGTCTCCTCGATATTGTCTGCATTTTCAGTGTCATCTATTACATCGGTACCATGATTGGCCTCAAACAATTGAGAAAATAAATAATTCTTGGCCCACACTACACAATGGATGGGCTGAGACGGTGTACTTCTAATCGTACACACAGGAAATGTTTTTGTCTTGGCCTTTGGGTTACACTCGTAGCATTCAGTCTTGCCGGCCACAATGACCTGAACTTGGCCATTGAATCCTGCAGTTCCACTTTCAATCAATGGAACGTCTGCTGTCAAACACAATCGGTTTACATGGCGCCGAGCGTCAAAGTTATCCAATGCATTGAAAACAAGATCGAAAGAACGAAACCACCGCACGCCAAATTGCTCATCTTTGATGTTAGCAAAATACGGCACAATATTGACATTGGGGTTAAACTTTGAAGCCGTTTCTTTCGCAACCATGGCCTTGGCCTTCTTAATATGCTCCATCCCAAATAACAGCTGTCGATTCAGATTACTGAGATCTATAGTATCAAGATCCACAATATGTATCTCCGACATCCCCAGCAGAACCAGATCCTTCAACAATTCACATCCAATTCCTCCTGCTCCAACCATCAACACCCTCGACTACAGGCAATTAGCTTTCCATGATCCAAGGATATCTCAACAATAAAGAACCTTACCCGTTGTAGCTTCTGATACGTGGTCTCTCCCAACGCCTTGAAAGCACTCTGTCCCCTCGACATTTTTTCAACCCCGTATCTAACTCTCAATCATTCATATATAAAACAGCGTTTATCAGCTTCCCGCGAATTTCAATCAATCGAAAAGGTTAGGGTATTCTGTAGCGTATATTTCAGGCCGCCATTACAATTGGTACACGCGTATATTTCATACTGCAAGGCAGCCTCATAACAGGCGGCGTCGCAAGCGGCGTGCGGCGGGTTTATTCATCACGTGACTACTTGTTTGATCAATTCATTTCCTTGGCGTTTGAGATCAAATTATACTATTTGAAGTGTCTCGGATTCTTTCTCTGTTCAATATGGTTCCAGAGCTCTAATATGTGACCGATTGCTGTATTGCACCCCGAACGGTCGGCGGTAACTGTCGCCAGTACGGACAGAAATGCGCAATGAGCAGTCTACCTTGTCATCAACAAGAATACAAGTTATACAACATATAGATGAATATGATAGAGGTAGAATCGTTAGATATTGCATTAAAAACACGTTAAAAGTAACAGTTAGTTGATATATCAATCATATAATAAAGGTTCTGCGTAAATATCAGACCGGCATCGGAAGGTAGAGGCTGTAGAGCTGCAAGCCGCGCATTGTGGATGATTTCGTGTTCAATTCTCGAAACAAAACAGGGTGTGAAAGATGGTGACTACGCGTTCTGGAGGCGACAAGTATACGGTCATTTTGCCTACGTATAATGAGAAGCAGGTATGATTTTAGAATGTGCTATCAATTCTTGGTGACACGCGGTATGCTAATTTGGACAAGAATCTTCCCATTATTATCTGGCTTCTGGCAAAGACATTCACAAAGAGGTGAGTTTTTGGTTTCTATTGAGACGGGTAAAGCATGTATTTAACTGGCAAAGTGCATTGAACTGGGAGGTCATTATAGTCGACGATGCGTCGCCAGATGGAACTCAAGAGGTTGCCAAGCAACTGATACAGGTGTACGGCAAGAACAAGATCATTCTGAAACCAAGAGCAGGAAAACTGGGACTCGGGTAAGTTGACTGCGTTGGTTGGTTGTTTTTCAGTCTCCTAATGGCGGTTTAGAACCGCATATGTTCATGGCTTGCAGTACGCAACTGGAAACTTTGTCATTATCATGGATGCTGATTTCTCACATCATGTACGTGTTTTGTTGCAATTCTCGTGCTATATTTGCATGCTAACGAATTCAGCCAAGTTCCATTCCGGAGTTTATTGCCAAACAAAAAACTGAGGACTTTGATATCGTAACTGGAACCCGTTACAAGGGCGACGGAGGAGTCTATGGCTGGGATCTCAAGCGTAAGCTTGTTTCTCGAGGAGCTAATTTCCTGGCTAGTACAATTCTTCGCCCCAATTTGTCTGATCTGACTGGCAGTTTCAGGCTCTACAAGAAACCTGTACTCGAGGACCTTATTGCTGCCACCGTTAGCAAGGGATATGTGTTCCAGATGGAGATGATGGTGAGAGCCCGTGCTATGGATTTCACTATTGCTGAGGTTCCAATATCGTTTGTAGACCGCTTGTATGGTGATAGCAAGCTTGGCGGTGACGAGATTGTTCAGTATGCCTTGGGAATCTGGAATTTATTTACTTCAGTTTAGGTCATGAGCGTTTGGACTTTTTTCAGATTAATATGATATTTTTTTCTCCTTGGCTACTTTAATGAGTCAGATCTCCAAAAAAAAAATGAATCTAAGCTAGGCCGTTGCCGATTTCTTTTGTGTTCCAATATTGGCATTGATCCGTACTGCGACAAGGCTAGACGACGAAAAGAGTCAGCTGCTGCGTTGGCCGTTGCTTCTGTGGAATCTCCTGCCTTGTTCTAACGTATTACATCTGGTTAAACTCAAGTCATCGAGTAGGCACATGTCTGGTTTAGAATCTGGGTCCACGAAATGTACCTGGATCCTCAAATCCTGAGGCTCAAATTACTCTGCGTGCATTTACCCTTCCGGCTGCTATGAAATGCTTATTGCATCTGGACTTTAATCTGTAGGGTGTAGCCATAGATCTGGGCATATTACGATTGCATTTATATCCATTAGACCATTCGATTATTTAAATGTTAGACGTGATAACGTTATTTCATAGGGGACTAACCTATTGGGCTCACGCCCTTGTCTAAGCAGAATCATTCAGTTTATGGGCATGCAAATCGTGTTGGGTATATAAGTGAAGCTAATGCAATAATTAATCGTTTACGTAGCTATAACTAGCTTTGGCTATGCGGCAGATCTAACGAATCATCATGGCCTTAGCCATGTCTTTGCCGGATCCGAGCGACGAGCCAGCAGCACTGGCAACCTTGCGTCCCATGTTTTCAAAGATCTTCCAGAACTTGAGGTTCTCATCACTTGCACAGGTGGCCAAGGTTTGACCATCAGGTGATAATGCAGCATGTAGAATACGAGAGTCATGGGCCACGATATCCACGTTCTTGGTCAGACTTGGGTACGACCAGATGGTCAGATGATTATCTGGGAACCCATGCGAGGAGACAATCTCCTTGTAGATGGTGCTCCACTTGAGAGAGGTAACTTGCGAGCCGGTGTTGATGGAGTTGACTCTTGCACCGGTGGTGCTGTTCCAGAAATGGATATTTTGGTCCTGGCTTCCTCCTCCAGTGGCAAGCAGATTACTTTGCCACGGACACCATGCAAGTGCCTTGACAGCGGCCTTGTGATTGGTCTTGGTGAATTTGGGAGTCGATGAACGAGCATCCCAGATGTTAACAATGTTATCATTTCCACCGCTGGCAAGCTGACTGCCGTCTGGCTTCCACTCCAGCCCGCAAACCTCAGCACTATGGTTGTTGAATTCAGAGATTTTGTGTTGAGCAATACGCACGTCATGGTTCCAGATGGAGCCGTCTCTGCATCCAGAGGACAGAATGTGCTTATCCCAAGACATGACGCCAACACGAGCGGAGTGCCCGGGCATCGACCTTAACTTGGACTGTTCAGACACATCCCAGATCTGTACATCTCCATCACTAAGACCAATGGAAAGGTAAGCGCCGTCGCCGGACCACTTTACTGATGACACATATGAGTTCGCAGAAGACTCCATTAGACTTGCGACGGAACCAGAAGTAGCGTTCCAGATGTATACACTGTTTTCCAAAGCAATTGCAACCTGGTTCCCACAGGACCAATCCAGGAGATTTAAGTAATAGTCGTCAATCAAGCCAGGAGCATCAAGGATTCTCTCCGGCGCGGTCGGAACCTTTCTTCGCAGTTGAGCATTGACCGCTGACTTGAGAGGACGATTGTATTGACTTCTGAGGTCTACAGGCTTGGAAGACTGTGGAGCTGCTGGCTGAAACTCCAGAATTCTGGTGTTTAAGGCAATTCCACACGCCTCGGCCACAGAAGTCTGATATTTGAGTGTCTCTCTTGACGACAGTGCATCAGCAGCAGTTTTGAAACCAGTATTATTAGCGTCATCATTACTACTAACGTCCACCGACGAGTTCGACAAAGTGGTGTTCGAGCTACTGCTCAACTTGGAGATGGCAGTATGGCAAGCCTGTCGATTTGGAATAAACCGATCGGCCTGAGCACTTGCTCGGAGCGCCCTGTCCTTTTTAGAGATTTTCCCAGGTGTAAGATTCACACCAGTGATTGAGGGACCGGTGCCAGTTAAGGCCCACTCAGATAAAGGGGGTTCATTCTTCAGGGGAGAACTGGTTGACCTGCCAATGACCTTGGGAAGATATGGTGAAGGACCCTTCCTTGGAGTCAAGGATGTGAATGTATTTTCAGCTACTGCCAGAGCAGCTTCTTGGTTACCATGAACTCGGTCCAGCCGAGGTTGTGGAGGTAGAGTAGGAGAATTGTAGAAAAGGGTTCTCTTAACAGAGCGGGCAGGAGTAGCGAAACTCATATTGTTAACTGAGAAGCAAGAAAAAAAATGTCAAACTTGTCCGGCAAGTATTATTGTTTTGAATAAAGAAGGACCAGCCTTTAGAAATGAATGAGAAGAAGAACAAACACTTGAAAAAATGTGAAGCAAAGAGAAAGACAAGAATAAGAATTACAAAATGTTCCATTTTATATGTGGGTCTGTTTACTTGATTCCTGTTCTGGACTGCTGTGCGGCTCATGCCAACAAAGATCGTTTTTCTCCGACGTCGCAATAAATTAGGCCCTCGTTCTGCAAGCGACCTCAATTGGAGGAATAGATGGAATATTTTATCAATAATGCTTCTAATTATCATAACAATGGTGTTCTTTCAAGTGGGGAAGTTCTATTGTTTGCATTAGCTTATTCTGCGATAAGTACAGATCGCCCGAGCCTGGACTCCGTTTTGGACTAGCTGCTGCACGATGGGGGACATTCCAAATTTGAAACGTGAAGTTCTGCCCTCGAAGAGATCTTTCTATATGGCTTTATAATGTCGTTTAGTATTATTCCCTACTTCTGGGCATCCGTGTCGACTGTCGTTCTGGCTTACAATGTTTTGCATGTTCCGCCAACGTCTAGCGTGCGCTATACGAGCTTTGTGGTGATAAGTATTTGTGCTCTTCAGGTGGTGAGAAATTTCCATGGGTTTAGTAGCCATCATATGTGGAATATGCTCTTTTCGACGATGTACGGGTCGCATTTTCCTTTTGAAGCGTTTGAAATCCTGATTGTCACCAAAGTTTACTACGACGTTAAAAACAAATCGCTGGCACAGCAGATACGGCTTTTTTACAAAACAATGTTTCTGAATGCACGTCGCATCGGTACTCCGTGGCAGGCAAAAAATACTCCATATTTCAAGCCGTCCCGGCCTGAGTATATACCACCAAGGTCCCAGTTTCTACTATTCCGCGGTATTCGGTTCGTTATTCTTCACGGGATCTTTGAGGTTCTCGCAGATCAGAAGCCGAGTGCAACTTTGATTCGTCTGGGAACAGAAGATCACATCATTTGGAAAATCGTCACTTTACAGTTAGCCGGACCTGAGTATGGTGAGCTTGTTGCCATGACTATCGGCTATTGGGTGTCCGCATATCTCATTATTCTAATAACCAATGACTGTTTCTCCTGTATCGCTATCGCTCTGAACCTAGATGGACCGGCAAGTTGGCCTCCGCTCTTTGGCTCATTGTCGAAAGCCTACTCTTTGAGACAATTCTGGGGAGTGTTTTGGCATCAGATCCTTCGGCGAGCATACACTGAAGATGGCGGTTATCTTGTACACCGGATTATCGGCCTGAAGCAAAAAACTCTCTTTTCTCGATATCTCAAGATACTATTTGTATTTTGCTGCTCTGGCTGGCTCCATATCCACTCTGATAAATTCATGGGTTGCCCGTATAGCGAATCGGGTGCGGTCATATTTTTTGCTTCGCAGACTGTCGGAATTATCAGCGAAGATTTCGTTGAATACTTGTACAGAATTTTATTCGGCAGCACTGGGAAGCCCGTGGAGCTGCAGAAATGGCATAAGATTGTGGGGTACGTCTGGACGTTGACATTTTTGACAATCACCACCCCCGTATGGGCCTTGCCTGGACTAAAATATAATAGCGGCTTTCCACTATTATTTCGAATATTCACTAAAGAGCAGATATAAATGCTACATTCCGTATATGACCTCTATCACTGTGTAAGCATGTACCTTTGCAAAGATAGACAGTCGCGATTTTTGCCTGACTTTCAGGCCTAGACACAACACGCAGAGGATAACAAGGTCAGCAGAAAAACACTTGCCCAATATTTATGTGCGGATAGAATCGAAAATTAATTAGCTAGCCTGGTGCTTCTACTCTGTTCAGACAGACGCTTGTTATATTTAATGAGCAGCACGTACAGTTCAAAATATAAAAGCTATTATTAGACAAAATGGAAATAGAACCGTCAGCCTCTGGTGAATATTCGAAAGAAAAGTGGATAGTCGCTTCCGTAAACCAGCAATGGAATAAACCATGTTGGCGTCGTTATCACAAGAAATGACACAAGCCATATCATGCCGACAATTTTATGCCAAGTTACTATCTGTGGCGATTCGTCTCTTACAAGTATCTGGCAATAGAGGTATTCGGCAAAATCTTCTATCATGATTCCAAGGGCTTGTAAAGGGAAGAAAATGAGAGCCATCGTTTCTTCGTATGGACACCCCGTAAGGTAGTCGGCATAGATGTGAAGGAACCCAGAGAAACAAAAAACTAGCACGATTTTCAGGTAACGTGAAAACAAAGTCTTTTTCCTGAATCCAAGAATTTCGTGCGTCAGGTGGCTGCTACACTGTGATAATGGATGCCGCAGAAGTTGATGCCAAAAGGTGCCCCAAAACCTCCTGACCGAATAGCACTCGGTGATGGAGCCAAAGAACGGCGGCCATTCCGAAGGCTCGCTTAAATCTATCAGGACATGAAGAAATGATACAAAGTCATGGCAACCCAATACGAGGATATAGATGAATGTCCAACCTCCAAGCGTAGAAGCGGTAAGTAGGCCGATCTGTCTCGGACTTAACTGAAGACTTATTGTTTTCCACAGTACATTAGAGGAATCTACCCCTATAACTTCCCTGATATCAGGTTCCTTCCGCCCGCTTTTAATGATCTCAATAAGAAAATGGCATAGCAAGGCACGCGAACCGCGTAATAGGAGAAACCTACCCTTTGGCGGTGCATACTGGGGCCTAGAGGTACTAAAATCAGGCAAGTTTGCCACCTGCTGTGAAGTGCCAACTTTTCTAAAGTTGACGCAGTGTTTACGATACAGAAATAGAATCTGACGGGTAGTTGATATGCCTTTCATATCGTGGCAGCACCGAGAGATCAAAAGCACGTCTATCGCTTCAAAAGCGTACAGCACTCCGAATATGACACCAATGAACATGTTGAACATGGGCACATACGTTGCATTTTCTGCGTGTGCAACCACCTTGATGGATGAGTACACTATCAAACCAGCAATCAGGTACCGAACAGGTGCCCGGGCATGCAAATGCGTAACACTCCATCCCAATATAATTATAGAGAATAAGGCCCACCAATAGGCATCACTTTCCCCTTTCATTAATACATGTAGTCTGCGATCTGAAAAGAAAAAGATGTGACCCCCTTCCAGTGATTATCTGGAGTCTGGATTCCGATATGGACCATCTTCAAAATCACTCAACTTGGGCCCGCAAACTAAAACGCACCGCGTTATAACTAGCTTCGAATTACTGAAGAGAAATCCATAATGATGTTTAGCAATTATCAGTGCGTATTATTCTCAATATGCTTTCGAATTAGCCTGTTATCGTAAATAATAATTGTGGGCATTCCGTTAAATGTTGCATTGCGCAGAAATCTCAGCCGCACTGAAAACTGGAGTCCCTGATCTGCCCATTTTTTTTTCAATCTGCATGAAATCTGTATCGGTCTTCGAATCGGCCTAGCCATTGCTAGCCAAGCCAATTCCCACGGGTAATCTTCAGTCGATATAGATCTTTCGGCGTGCATAAGTCCTTGAAAAATTCAGGTTAGGGATAACTCAACGGATGGCGCGCCAATGCTAATACTACTTCTTCCGTGCGAGGCTCCGGACCGGAAGTATCGTTGAAGATTGCTTATTATTCTATTGATTCTGAAAAAATAATGGAAAATATTAGTCTTTGGCCGTATGCCATGTCTCTAGCGTCACCGATAATATTGGGTTGGACAGTAACCAGAGTACCACCCACGTCACGACTCCGATACTTGAGCGTCCTCGCGATAATTCTGTGCTCAATAAAGGGGTGTGTGACGGCGGAAAATGCTAGTCATGAAAGGTTTTTCAATTTGCTTGTAGGTGTACCATTCGGGTTATTGAACATGCTGGACGCGATTGACGTATTGCTGCTATCAAGACAGCACTGTTCAGCCAAGATGTTCTGTAAACGGGTATTGTGGAACCCACGGCGTATAGGGACGTCTCAGCAGGTCAAGAACGTTCCGCGCTTTGACTCATCTAATGCTCTGCACTTCCCTTCACGGACTCAATTCATTGCATTTCGGGTAGCAAGGTGCTTGCTTTGTCATTGGCTGATCGAAATCATCAAGAACGGCCGGCAGAATCGTCTTATTGAAAAGCTTGCAGTTGATCCACGCCAAGTGACATGGAAAATACTTAGTTTCGCTCTGACACAACAGCAGTATATACTGATCACATTGATGTCATTAGTCTACTGGCTGGTATTGTTCCTACTCATGTCGATTTGGTACGACTTTGTGTCTGCAATATCGGTGTTCTTGGGCCTACACGAGCCTGCCGACTGGCCACCACTGTTTGGATCCCTCACGAAAATCCACTCACTCAGAAACTGGTGGGGTGCCGTCTGGCACCAGATGTTTCGCCAGCTGTTTACATCCAATGTAGACGCGTTCGTATGCTCTGTTATGCGCTTCGGAGACCACACATTGCTATCTCGGTACCTAAAGCTTTTCATTGTGTTTGGCTTGTCGGGCGTCGTGCACATGAATACAGACAAGATTAGCGGATGTCCTTACGCGGAGAGTCTGGCAATTCCGTTCTTTCTACAGCAGGCAGCCGGGATTGTGGTCGAGGACTTTGCACAGTATCTCTACCGTCTCTCTCGAAATGGGAAGCCGTCTTCATCCTGGTCGAAGGCATTAGGCTATGTGTGGACAGTGGTATTCTTGGTTATAACCACGCCAATGTGGTCTATGCCAATCATCATCTATAGCCAGCCATATCCACTGTTTTTCAGAATATTTACTAGGCACCCACAGACCTAAAAATCGTAGAAGAGAAGATGTCCTGTGTTTTGCAGTTCAATTTGAGCTAATTCGTCATACTTCCGAGCTCGAAGCCCTCAGATATAATGAATTCCATCAAGTGGCACACTGCGGCATTCATTAGCTACCGTTCTCTGCTATGACAGTGTCGAGCGACGCGTTTGATTGGAACAGGAGGTCATCAAGTGTGTCACTACAGGCCTCTCTCGGTACTACTCATATCTTCAGGAACGAGTTAGCTCAATGCAAGAATATTGAATGTTATCCCTACTAGCATCGTTGATTCGTTTCCCTAACTATCTCACTAGCTAGTGAGCATTACGGTCAAGTTCTGTGGTCCGGAAGCTATACTTTGAAGTGTCTGAACATAAGTAAAGATTTAGAGTTTGTAAGCGCCTGCAAATTGCAGGCTGCAATGGCCCCGCCGGTCATTCACCTACTCTACTCAGTGACAGTGACGTGCTGCACTGCACTATGAAGAACTACCGGAGCACTCATTAGAAAAAAAACTACTACTTGTCTCCCTTTAAAATTCAAGGCTCGGGTGCCAAGCATTGGGTTCTCGTAACGAGCGATCTCCGGATTCTGTGCGTTGGGAAGCGGCAACATGTCGATAATTTCTCGATTTAAGCTTAAGTTCCGCATGGCAGATCTAGAAACTGCATTTTTACATGTTAGGCGCTATTCGTATGCGAATGAGAATACTGTGAAACAACTGGTTATACGAGATGATTCGGACGCACCTCCAGCTACTTGCAATAGAACCGGTCAATATAGGTTCGTCCCTTCACAGCTCCGCAGTTGAATACGTAACATAACATCTTTCGCCAAAAAATGTGCCAAATCCCTGTTGGTCCACAGATTATATTGGGGGTCCGGTTTTTGCGGGATATTTTGTACTCTAGCTCTGGCCATCGCCGACGGAACTCGTCGATATGCACGATGCAGCCGCAGGATTTCCGGGTGCAGGCGGGATAAAAGCTAAACATAGATCTTTGCCCCACCATTTACAATTATTAGGTTGAAATACAAAAACTCTTTAAAATTAACAAATATATAAAGCTGAATTAAACTGTTAAATTCTGCCCCTGGTGGGCTGGGCAACTCTCAAGTCGTGTGCAGCGGCGGAGCTGCACGTTCATATCGTAGGGCGAGGGTTGGTGTTTGCAGCCAACCAGAGGCCACTGCTTGGTCGTGTGCGCCATCACACGCCAATCAGTTCCAACCGCTCACAGCACATGTCTGCACGCTAAGCGGTTCTGCACTCACACGCTCATTTCAGATGTTTCGTATAAATAAAGTGATGTTTCCCCTCCCCCTTTCCTTTAGATGTTTAGACGTAATAGAGGAGATTTTTTGTTTTACTCTTGATATTCCAAAAAAACATGTCGAGCGTCCCCCCTTCGCCGCCGCGAACGGCTGAGCTCCAGCCGCTGTCACCTTCAAGCGAGGAGCTTACAAAGCTTAGTCTACCATCTCCGGTATTTCCTCCTCCGCCATCGCGACAATGCAGAATCATCCAAGCTGTACCCAGGACATCTAATGGTGAACATAAACGTAAGAGACAACCTCGATTAGAACCAAAGACTCGAGAAGAAAATGCTCGGGCTCAAAGCGAAAGTGAGCAGCGCAAAAAGGCCCGCAAAACCGCACATTCAGATATCGAAAGGCGGCGGCGTATTAAGATTAACGAACAGTTCGATGCCCTTAAACAATTAGTACCTGCTTGTGCCCAATTCACTCAAGCCTCTGGCGGTGATACTGGTCTACATAAGTTGGTTGTGTTGCAGGAAACTGTCCAATTCATTCAATATCTCAAGAAGTGTGTCGAAAGTATTGAACTCAAACAACCAATCTCTCCTCCTCGATCACCAGACAGTCCATTGGAAACAACTGCCAGTAATGACCGTTCTCCCGCTGTTTATGTTAAGCAGGAACCCGCAAGTTCACGGATGAAGATTCAGAACCTATTGATGTAACGACTTTCACTCTATTTATTTTTTAACATTATTATACAGTTTAATACACACTTGTAAAAACTATCTCGCTGATGACCCTACTCAAGACTAATTTTCACAATTTTTTCAGCTCATATTTAGGATTGTTGCGTGTTGCTGTTTGCCGCGTTGGTATATTCTGCGCAGTCTAGTTTAGTCTAACTATGGAAAAACAGCCCCTTGACCCAACAAAGGATTTGAGGACCTAATCAATCGTGATTTTTGCTGATTATCTACAGTTATAACACAATCAGATGGGCATACATCTAATAGATGGCAGTAGTCCCCGAGAGACAGGGGGATATCTGCTGGAGACCTGAGTCATAATACTAATGCCGAATTTTAACTGGCAATTATTAACGCCTTCCTGTCCTGTATCTCCCTAGGATTGTTATAGACTTCATTTTAGCAAAAAATATAACATTACGATACTCTGAAAGTCGTATTTAAGGAGGTTGGATTTAAATCGCTCAAGACCGCTTCCACATTGTTTTGTATCACTCGACTTTAATATTTCTATGACAAAATCTATAATATCTAGTTGCCGAAGAAACCTTGCGACTCGAGAAGAAGTACAATTTGGTGCACGGCCGTACGTACGTCAATCTTGGTGAGGTCTACAGTGAGGTCCGCGTTAGTGGGCACTTCGTAAGGGTCGTCAACACCCGTGAAGCCTTTAATCTCACCACGACGAGCAGCAGCATAGCGGCCCTTACGGTCAGTGGCTTCTGCATGCTCAAGCGGTGTGGCCACGTGCACGAGAATGAAAGTACCATTCTTCTCGATTGCTTCGCGAGCAAACGCTCTTGAGTCTTCGAACGGTGCAATAGGCGCCGCAATGACAGCGCTACCGGCCTTGGTTAACTCAGCAGCCACAAATGCAATGCGCTGAACGTTGGTATGACGGTCCTGGCGTGTGAAGCCGAGCTCAGAGGATAATTCATGACGCACGGTCTCGCCGAGCAGCAGAGTCACAGGCCGCCCGCTTTGCTGGTTGAGCGTCACCTGAAGCGCTCTCCCAACAGAGTCTTTGCCAGAGTTGTAGTAACCAGTCAGAAACACTGTAAACCCTTGCTGGGAACGAGGAGGGTGCGATTCCCGAAGAACCTTAACGACCTCCGGATACGAGAACCACTCGGGGATGGGCAAACCTAGCTTGAGACGCTTACGCAGCTCGGTACCGGAAATGTCTAGGGTTTTCACACCCTCGGGGACCTCGTCACGAGGGGCGTATTCATCAGCGTCTGGCAGATAGGTCATTTGCTGGAATGGCACCACCTCAATGCCGAGCTCGTCACGATACTTCTCAACCAAGGTTTGAGCGTCGTAGGGTCCATAGAAATCAACTCCCTTAGAGTTCTTACCAGGCCCAGCATGGTCCCGGCCAACAATGAAATGCGTAGCACCAAAGTTCTTTCGGATAATAGCGTGCCACACCGCTTCACGGTCACCGCCCATACGCATAGCCAGGGGCAGCAGTGACAGTAGAGCCATTCCGTTAGGGTAACGAGGCAAAAGAGCCTGATAGACCCGGACCCGAGTGAAATGATCAATGTCACCTGGCTTGGTGAGGCCCACAACGGGGTGGATCAGCACATTTGCCTGGCGTGTTCGAGCAGCCCGCACAGTCAGCTCTCTGTGAGCTCTGTGCATAGGGTTTCTGGTCTGGAATGCAACCACCTTTTGCCAACCTAGTTTATTGAATTGGCCTCGTAACTCCGCAGGCGTATTTCTCAACCCCACATAGTCATAATGGTTAAGTCGGTTAATAGCCTGCACTTTTCCACCCACATAAAACTCCTTGGCAGAATTGAAGAGGTATCTGACTGCAGGATGTTCCGGGTCTCCTCGGAACACCTTCTCAGACTCTTTCTTCTTGTCTGGGCGGTATACATCATCGACGGTGATGATGGCCAATGCGGCATCGTCACGAAAATCACGAAGAGTCAGTCGCGATCCAGGTTTGATTCCTGCCTCCTCAATCTCTTCCTTTGACACATCAAGGGTAATGGGCATAGAAAACAGAGTACCATCTGCCAATCTCAACTCATCAACAACACCGTCATAGTCCTTTTGGTTAAGAAACCCTTCCAAAGGAGAAAATCCTCCGTTTAGAATCAATTCCAGATCACATAACTGACGCTCAGTCAATACAATATCTTTTAACCTCTCACTCTCGTCAAGCAATTGACTTCTAAGCGGAGCATCTCGAGCCAACAGATCTTTCAGTATTCCACCATGAGGAGGATTAGCCATTTTAGATTTATAGTGTACACGTCTCCTTTCAAGGTTACTTTCAAATAGATGATCCGAAAGGTAATGGTTTGAAAACTCGGGAAATTTTTCAGCCTTCACCGTTTTCGGCGGTGTGGCGGTTGATCATTTTAGTGCATACAATTGGGTGCTCAACGTGGCTGATGTCGCAATATCACACATTATCAGGGGGTAAGGGTCCACCTGACTCCGCCACGAACGTGGCTAACACATGTGGCGAAATGATGAAAATCAATGGCGTCAGTTGTATGATTTTATATGCAGAATCTACCGAGCCTTTTGGTTCAATAACATCTTCTTTAAGTCGTCTACTGTGAAAAATGATCTGGAAGTAACATTCTCGTTTAAACTCTGCAATGACCTGAGCGAGCTCTAGCTTGCTCTAATATGAGCTCAATCTTCGTTTCATCAATTCTTACCACCCGCACTTTTGCTTTTTGCCTTGGTTTTTAAGCTCCGTCTTGATCTTTACGTTAGGAGCAGAGTTGTAAGTTTGGAATCCTATTCGGCAGAATATCTTCCATCTTCAATTAGTTCAATCGCTTTAGTAGCTTAGAAGTTAGAGGCTTAGAGTAGCTAATAGAGCTTGGAGCTTAATAGAGCCAATCACAGAGAGCTATCACGCTGCTACACGAGTAACGCAACCGATTCCTACTGTTACCTCGTGCCGGCTCGTACGTAGTGTTAGGCATCTCTGTTCCCCCCTGTTTATATCGCTGGTATTTGCGAGGTTAATTAACAGTCAGCCTTTCCTTCTAAACTGACGTACAAGACTTTGCAAAGTCCAAGAATGATACGAGCGTTCAACAGATTATGGTAGGAAATTGCCCACTGGTCAGGATCGAAGATCGAAATTCATTCTTGAGCGAGGTCTTTCAAAGTCAGCTAAAGTGCGTGTACCATAGGTACAAGATTATAGAGTATTTTTAACGAATTCCCTATCAACCGTCAGGAGATCAAGCTCAATATCTGAGATCTTTGAACTTTAAGCCGATACGTTTTATTGCTGACATATATATTTGTTGGCTGGTCAACAGTTGAGCAGGGAAATGAGGAAGCTCTCATACAGAATCTTTTAACTATCGACGGCCCTTGGGACGGCCGGCCTCACGCTCAATGACATCGCCTACACCACCCATTTCCTCGAACTGATCCTCAGCAGCACGAATCTCCTCACGGCGTTCCCACCATCGGTCTTCAGATAGCTCAAATGCGGAACGTTTGAGGTCTTTTCCTCGAGCTTCGTGATCCGTCTTGAGAACCCAATCCAGAAAGTCGTGAGATGTCCGCTGATAAAATGCTCGTAGAGTTTCAAACGGTTTCGGGTGGGGAAGCCACGGCCGAGGATCGGGGATTCCTTCTGGTTCTGCTTCTTCCTCCACAATCTCTCCTTCAGCTTCAACCTCTTCATCGTCATCATGAGCGTCCTGATCATCTCCATGTTCATCTTGATCTTCATCATCGTCATCTTCGTCGTCGTCGTCATCATCATCCTCGTCATCGTCTGAACCTTGCACTTCCTCCTCTAACTCTGTAAGGTCTTCCCAATAAATCTTCAGACCGTCGACTTTTCCCAAATCTATAGAATACATACTATCCAGGGTGTATTCCTTATCACCACGTTCCCATACACCACCGAATATAAATAGGGTGTCGTCTACCACAGCCGTAGAAGCGTTGAAACGGGGATGAGGAAGAGCCTGTACAATAGGATACTCTTTTGCAGGGGTTGCATCTTCGTCATCATCACTGTTAGTGCCGGGCGTTGATGGACCAGTGGAGTCAGCAGATTCGTCATCACTATCAATATCCAGCTTTCCCTTGAGAATCTGTGACAAATTCTCCTCCAGATCCTTATGTCTTTCCTGCTTGGACGGGGTGGGTTTAGCAGCCTTTTTGCGAGGTGCACGCAAAGTCAGTGAGAACCACTTATTAAGCTCGATCTGATATGCAAATAAAGAATTGTAGAAAGTGCTTTCAAGCGACTCTTCAGTCTCATCAGTATCGTACACCCCACCAAACAGAACTCCACGGCCACGGTGATGGACTAGTGAGCAGCCAACACGGGGTGAAGGTGCAAAGCCCGACTTTTTGCGTCTTTCCCAGCGTGATCCTTTAAGATCCGCCTTCATTTTGAGAATCCATGTATCAGCATGTACCTTACCCTTCTGCGTGCCTTTGCCGGCCTTGATCTTAGAGTAACCACCCCATAGCACGGCACCGTCGGTAGTCGGCACAAAACTGTGGCCACTACGCGCTTCTGGGACTGTATGGGTCGGGGGAAGCTCTATCTGGTGCCATCTATATGAGGTGACATCGAATGCCCACAGATCTTGCAGATACGTGGTTGAAGAGCTCAAGTCGCGGAACCCTCCATGAAGCAGGATGTAGTTTTTCCAGAATGTCATACGATGGCCAGATCGTGCAGTCGGGCCATGCTTACCCTCAACCTTGCTCCATTCCTTGGATTGTGGATCTAGAATCCAAGTATCTCCGTAGTGATAAAAGGTCGATTGCTTCGGGGATGAAAACTCACCTCCAAACAGCAGTACTACCCCGCTTGGATGCACACACATTGCATGACCACTTCTCGGCAATGGGCTATTAGGTGAAGTGATCTTACGCCATTGATCAGTATCAACATTGTATGAGAATAACTCGTTGTAAAATACAGACAGTCCTGTAGAGGTGGTCGATTCCCCTCCAAACAAAAGTAGTTCACGCTTGCCTTGTACAGGACTCGACACCAAAGTTGGATTCACTCGCTTTGATGGTTTCGAGCATGGTACAACCGTCACCGCCTCAAATTGTTCTTGTTCACGAGCAAAGTTCTCCAAAACTTCGTCAATTCCCATATCATCCTCGTCCTCATCGCCCTGTTTCTTGGCCATTTTTTTTTGCTTCACCTCCGACTTAGCATGAGATTTCTTTTCCTTCTCTGCCGTCCGAGCCTTCTTGGCCTCCTTACTCTTCTTATCCTTTTTCTTCGCCATGATTCTCTATCTAACTGTCGAAAAAATTATCTGATGGTGAGGCTCGTGGTAAGGGTGCATATTTATGTTTTTCTCACGCGGACGTTGAGAATCAACTTGAGATCTTCTTTCTGTCAACAACTAAATGTCTCTTGCAATAGTAGGGGAAGTGTCGATATCTGGTGTTCAGGTGCCACACTTAGATCTGGATTTCATTGCTCTTCATGGGAGAATGGAGGAATTCCAGTCGCGGTTTGATCGTGCTGTTTCGCAGAACCGCGATCGCGTACGGCAGTCACGAAATGACTACTCACAGATGATGGCCCATAATATGGAGACGGAAAAGCTGCTTACGGGTGAATTGGAGGCTTTGCATCTTAAGGGCGTTGAAATGTCGCGTGCCCATGCTGCTGAACTTGAGGAACTTGAGAAAACGCGTAATGCGGTTGCAAATTACTCGGCCAAAAAGGACGAGATGACAGCCTCCAACCGTGTTCTCGAGGATGAGATTGAAAAGTTAAAGATCCAGATTGAGCGTAAACTGAATGAACTGGCTACTGAAAGTCAAGCATTGGGTTCTCAGACCAGTCTGAACGCACCGGAGCTTGTACAATGGGAAAAGACACTTGGACTCCGCATTGACGGTGGCCAGGAGGGCTTTCTGGACTTTATTTTTACTCTACTTGATGCTACAAACCCTGATAAGGAGTTCTCATTCACTTTAGATGTGAGCTCGGCAGACTTTTCCATTGTAGAGTGCCGGCCGTCTCTTGATAATAATGTTACAGAAGAAATTGTGACTGAATTCAACGATACTAAAAGTCTGCCACTGTTTCTCCGCAAAATGAGATCTGCCTTCAAACTATAAATCATCGCCATGGAGTCGCCTTTCGTAGTGATCGTTTTGGAGCTCAACCTTACCCACGACGCGCAAAATCTCTTTCTCGTCTGGCGTCACAGCGGAGGCCAGAAATGAGTATTCGCCAGGCGGCACATCGTTAGGAATCTCGAGAATCTGTTGCATGTGCTCGTAATCCAAAGTCTTCTTGACGGGACAGTACACAGCAGCAAAAACAAAGTAATCGCATAGGCTGAGCTCGCCGTCGAATATCACCTGTGTCTCTGAAAAGCTCTTGAGTTTGAGCACAGAGCCATGAGGAATATCCTCATGCAGCTTATATGTCATGTTGAAAGTGATATGGCCGGGTACGAATGGGTATGGTGTCATAGTAAACTCCTTGATGTCCAATAATGGCTTGGTTCCGTTGTTGCAAACGTGGGCAACCGAGCCTCCTGGTAACGGCTTGCAATCCTGGGGTATGCTTTCAACATCGCTTCCATACACCCGCTCAAGGACCTCCTCCACATCCATTGCTAGAGGTTCGCTAATCGATGCCGAAGCAGCCGTTACTAGTAGTGCGATCAATAACCTGGTAACTTTCATTTCGATGTTCTGCTATGGTCCGCGGTGCTGATGAGGGTATCTTTATATTGGTCGGAAGTTTTTAGGTTTTATCAATTTTAAAATTGTTTCAAACAACTTTTATTGATTGAATCGATTAAATTTGGGTTTTTTTTATTTACTATATCTGAAACATGAAAACGAATTTCAACTACAATATTGTGGTATCGACATACTCGTTGCCAATTTCCTCCTCAATCTCAAATCCGTCCATGGCCTCCACCACAACCGGATCTGAACTGCTTGATCCACCACCTAAACTGCCTGTTTCTGCTGTTCCCGGATCCTGCTGATTGCTTGCCTCATCGTTACTATCACTTTCAGATGTTACGGCGTCTATATATTTATGCTGCCCCTGCGATAATTGCGACCTGTTGGCTCCTCCGCTTTTAGGAAGCCGCTTCACCCCTCTTGTAAGCCTATTTCTACGTTGATAATCTCTAGTACTTTCAGTGTACAATAGGTTGTGCTGAGCTTCTGCAATCATATGGTCGCGCGTCACGACATGAATGTAGATGAAGGCGGCAATTGCAAGTATAATCGTATTTTGTACTGCCACAAGGTAGTCCATTCTGAACCAGTGAATCATTTGAAGTGTGAGAAATCTGAATCTTTTGCCGGTGGGCGCCTGATATTGTATGTTTTCGAGGAGAAAATGGGAATTTTGGCGATATTGATCTGATTGTGTGCGGCGGGCGGCGCGACGATCGGGTTTAATGACATAGTGATTTATTTTTTTCAAACTAACTACTTGATAAATATTCTTTTGTGTTGCGTTTTATTTGTTTCCATTTCTACCGGCAGAATTGTTTTCCTCGTACCACCAGGTTGCCATAATCGTTCATGAGACTGCGCGTGGCCTGATTGGCAAATACCTGACAATGTTGTTGATTTCTTCAGAAACTCGCGAAGCTGGGGATTCTTGCATAGACAACCCTGTCTGATGGCAGTAGCAGTCTTTTCAATGAATGCGTTATGATTGTTGTGATTGTCGTTATTGTTATTGTTATCATTGTCGTGACAGTGATTTGTGTGATTGTTGTGATTGTCATACTGAGTGTGGTGTTGTCTTGATTGTGGTGATTCTCTTGTTGATTGTTATTGTGATTCTGATGCCCTGCTGGTTTGTTGCGTTTGTTATTCTGGTGGTTATCATTCTGGCCGTGGTGATTGTTGTGATCTTGTTGATCATTTTTGGTCACGATAGTTGTAACGATCATGCTGATCATTCTGATCATGATAGTTGTTATTATCCCGCTAGTTATCGTGGTGGTTGTTTCTCTTAATGAGGATATCAGCTTAACCATGATGAACAATTGATAAATAGATAGTAGAGTGCTCTGTAGAAGGAAATGTATTCACGGTGCTTAGGAGTGCCTTTTATTATTCTCATTTCGAGGAGAACTAGTCTTATGCCCGATAATGTTGTAATTAGAGTCAAGTCAGTCACGCCTGTTCGCACCGGGTATATCCGCGATAATATCCATGTAGCTATATTCGATTTTGTCGCGCATTCTCAGGGAAAATTAGTTTTATAGTGGAGCATGCTACAATGCGTTGAGACATGGTTTTGTAATGGCTACTGTATTAGGACCTTTTTGACTGTCGTTTCGTTCAGTCATTTGGGCTTCCTCCAATCTCACTGCCGGAAAATATCATGTATACAGCTGTCAGCTACAGTTGAGAATAACTGTGGTGATTTTTGCAATATTATTTCTATTCAGCATCTGATGATAGCAATTTGTTAGCTTGAATCCAAAAATAGTCCGATGAATATTGATGGGTTGATGATTATCAATGAGAAGCACGAGAGTTTGAAAATTAGATGATAATTATTAGATAAATAGGTTATTAGGGTTTATACTAATGATTTTAATGCCTGGAGAGCTTTGCTCTAAGAGCAGCTCCAAAGATGTAGAAGGAGAGAGGAATGAAAACCATTCCAACGCCAATGAATGCAAGTAGCCAACTGGCCCATTGCAAGCCAAGACGATGGTACATCTGAGTGGTGAATAAGGGGAAAGCGGCACCACCACCAGATCTGAGAAATACTTTCGCAGCAAGAGCGCTGGCGGCATACTGCTGATATGAGTCAATGATATAGTTGTTGACTGAGTAATAGCAGAGAACCATGCCGTAGCCGAATGCAAGCCCGGAGGAGGCCGGTCCAACCCAGATGATGTGCTTGAAGGAGGTAGCACCAAGAATAAATAGCGAGATAGGAATGAATGGAGCACCGATCAGGGCACCAACTAATCTATCTTCAGGAGTCGGAGCACGTTGTGCACAGATGCGCTGGAAGCCCTTTTCCACGTAAGGAGTTGTAACGAGAGCAAATGCGGCACCAATCAGAATAGGGATGAACATCAGACCAATGATACCGTCGTTATAGCCGTAAAGCTCACCGAAGATGACTGGGTAGGCAAAAAAGAAGGCATAAAGCATGGCGTAGATAAGCACGATGTACATGCACATAAGATCAAGGACAGGTTCTGTGGCAATCATAGTAATGGGTCTGATAAGCGAGGTTCTGATGATGTCTCTGAACGATAGCTTTTCCTTCTCCTGCTCTGTAATGATCTTGTCGTTGCCAGTTTCCTTTCTGAGTTGCTTAGCTCTTCGCTTGAGGATGATAGGGGCGTAAGTCTCTGGAACGGAAACAATCATGATCATGACGACACCAGCGAATGCCATGTTGACCCAGAAAAACAGGTCAAGGCGGCCAGATCCAATATGGATCCATCCACAGACGACGGGGCCGATGACGGGTCCACAGTAGGGAGCAGCGGCAAAGTAAGCAATAGCCTTTCCCCGCTCTTCGGTGCTCCAAATATCAGCGATAGTGCCACCAGCGAGAGAGAGACCAGAGCTAGAGAACACACCGCATAGGAATCGGCATACAAGCAAGGTACCGATATTCTTGGCGAGGGCACAAGGGATGTTGAAGATGACATAGAGCATAAGCGAGATTGCGTAAACGGGTTGTCTGCCGATAATCTCACTGAGAGGACTCCATAGCAAAGGACCGACTGCGAATCCGCAGACCATGATAGAGCAAGTCAAGATAGCGACTTCTAGCGAGACATCATATTTGTCTTCGATCAGGCCCAAGCCACCAGTGACGATGGAAGAGCCGAAAGCAATGGCGACCACGAGCATTGAGGCGACCAAGGTGACATACCATTTGTATAGAACCGACCAATTTCTGGGGTTTCCACTGTCACCGATAGTGAAAGTAACATATTCAACTTCAGGTTCTTGGGCTTCAAGTTTGCTCAAGTCATCTTCGGGGATGGTGGATTGTTGGGATCGGCTTCTTCTTCGGGATTGCACTGAAGCTCTTGAACGGACGAGAGTCAAGGCCTCACTGGGAACGAGACCAGTGGCGGTTTCCAGAGTATATTCCTCTGGGAATTCTGGGCGGTCTGTATTTCTAAGCGCGGGGTAATCTGCATCGGGGAGGGGGATTTCCTCGCTGAGGCCAATGTTTTGTAAAGATTCCCGGGTTTCTGTATGTTGTATTGGCGAACCCCCTAAAGTAGCCGAGTTTGTAGTGTAAAGAGTGGGTTCACGTTGAAGAATGTCTTCATTGTAAAGTTGTTCTGGATTGGAATTATTAGTTTCCGACATTGTGATTATGAGTGTATATTGAAAGGAGATGCTGATGCTGATGAGAAATAAACATAATCCACAACATCAAACGCCATTTATATATAATGGCTCCAACACACAACCCTGCCGTCCTAACCGTGGAAGTGGTACAAGGACAATACCGAATGCAGAGATCGCCGCACAGAACGATCGCCGGCGCCGCATGCACACCTAACGGCTGATTGATATCCAACCCGTTAGCCGTACTTCGTCTGATAAGTCATTTAGAGAATAATTGTCCGTTTAAATTGACATTCATCATAAGAGGCTGTATCTTTCTAGACGTTTAAACAGTTTGCCCCTGATTATATTTATTTTAAATGATCATAAAAGGCAATTTTCATGTTAAAGTTCTTTGACCAAACTCTTATTCCGAACCGCACCCGGTTCAAAGGGTGCGTCCGCCGCACAGATTATAAGCCGCAGCCGGTGCCATTCCGGACCCGTCCGGAAATCATGTTCCTATCGGATGCATCTGTCAAACTAAACAATCATTAAAAGCACGGCTGGATTCCAAGCCCTTCAAAGTCAATATTCTATAATTATCTTCCAATGGCCTTATATCGACGATATTCTTGATATTCATACTCATTATCGGTCAATGCAATGCAATTGGGTCATACCTTTTCAGGGAAGTGAAACTAGTACTAAATGGGCATCATGATCGCTCATTGTAAACGAGATTACGTCTTTAGCAAAGTACAGTTAGCCATGTCGCGTTTTCAAGTTGATTATAGCAATTACGAATCAAAACAAACGCGTATTTCCCGCATTTGTTATCAACGATTCAAACAATACATTTGTCTTTCTGTTTCAATCTCTTTCTTGCGATTGATTATACGCTCTTGGTCTACGTTCAGCTTTATCTTCGATCGGAGAAACATCGCCTTAATCGACACGATTGTAATCGCTTTTGGCTTGTAAACCAAACTGGAAATGAATCCCAGAGATTGGTAAATCCGTTACCCGCGCCAGTACCCCAACCCTAACGAAATTGCCAACCAAAAATAATCTGTGATGTTCCACTCGGGCCGAGCTGGAGGGACCTTTGAGAGAGATATATTCTCGCTAGATACTGACTGAAACACAGTTAATTTACAGATATGGTGGCACCACCGCAGTTGAAGTTATACCGGGAGTTATTACGATATTCGTCGAGATTCACAAACTATAATTTCCGACAATATGCTCTTCGAAGGGTTCGTGATGGGTTTCTAGCCAACCGGAGGTTGACTAATGGTGAGGAAATCAGAGAAGCCATTAAGGAAGGTTATAGTGAGCTTGAGGTTGTTAAACGTCAATCTGTCATTAGTCAAATGTTTAAAGGTGATAAGTTGGTGATTGAAACTCAATCCCGACCTTCCAAAGCACTTTAAAACGTTCAAATATTCACTTCTTAAAGTGTCATCTAATTGGTCCTGTTGGTGTGATATATATTCACATTCTTATATATATATATATGTACATAATCAAAAATTGTAGAATGTATTTGTAACATCGACAATCTTTTTGCCTCGCATTACTGCCAGATCCTCCACCAATGTTTGTTTGGTGGTGAGGGCTTGCAAGGTAGCTTTGGCCACATTCATATTGTTTCGTGACCGGTATACATTGCCCACAAGGTCTTTGATTCCCACTGCCTTGCAGATTTCATAAATTGTGTGGTGAACCCGTAGACCGGATCCGGGTGGAGATGGTCGTAACTCGAGAATGACGGCTCCAAATTTATGTTTTAGAGACCCATATATTGTTCGGTCCTCGAAACGAGGAATATATGTCAGTTCTTTAAGAGCATTCCAATGTGCACGAGCAATAGCTCTGGTTGATTGGGATCCATCTTTACCTTCTCCAAGACCAACCAACCCTTTTCGATCCCCGACAATCACTAAACTGTAATAACTGGGGATCTTACCTTTACGGGTCATATTAACCACTCTTTTCACTAATAATGTCTTGACTGTCAAGGTCTTGAGGAAATCCTTCGACATGCCCGTCAACTGTTCCATTTCTGAAACATTGATACTCGAAGCACCAATTCCTGCTCGCTCATCAAGAGTCAATCCCGACCCCGGCGGCATTGTACGTGGAATTGGTTGATGTGGTTTGGTTTTATCCACCCATTCATGCTTGGGGAAATCATATAATGGGTCATATTGAGAATAATCTTCGTCATATATCGGCGCAAACTCGGCCGATTGTTGAAGAACCCTTTTATCCCACATTTCAGGCGTAACAGATGCCTCTGCTGCCAAAATCGACTTGATCAACGCCGGTGGATAATACTTTTGAAGCTTCTCCAAATGAGCATTTCTCTCCGCCTTAAGTTCGGCCGAAACACCAGTGGACTTGAACCGATTCAGAATCAATGATCCCACCCGTATCCGAGAAATCGACCTCCCAATGTGGTGATTCATTTGATTCTCTCCTCCTGAAAATTTTAACTTCTAACGCTTCCTTCACGAAGTTTTGAAGTTGATCACTGTTTGGTCACCTACCGCAAACCACCAACTTTCAGTTGAAATTTATATTTATTTAGCGCCGGAAAAAAATATTAGGTCTTTACAATGGCTTCAAGATACAAGTCAGCTGAACGGATAGAAGATTCAGATAGTGAAATAGAAGATGGGTAAGTTTCTCTGTGTTTGGACTGTGAGTTGAGGAATAAAAAAATTAATGTGGTATTCAGCGTATACGAGGCGCCGCAGGGTTTTAAAGAAGTCGACTTGAAATCAAAGTCTTCCAGTGATTTTAAGGATAAAGAGATATGGTTGATCCAACTGCCGTCGAAATTGGATATCACCAAAATCAAAGACCTGCCCGTGTCTGCTTCCAGTGGAAAAATCAAGATCGACGGCAAGACATACACTTTGAATGAAGACGATGAGGATGATCTGCTGAAAACAAAATCAAAACTTCTATTAGGCAAGAACGACAAGTCTCTTGGACCATTAAAGAAAGGTATATCAAGAACATTCAAAATCAGTCAGCTAGTGCAAATACCTGGGATTGATTTTGAGGCTGTTGCTACCCCGAAACCGCCAGTCGACCAAAAGGTAGGGTTATATATGCGATACCAGCCTACTGGCTACGGCCCATCGAGCTATGAAGAAGCCACAAAGCCGGAGGTTGTTAAAAGTGAGAGTGTTTCTATCATTACTGAAGAAGGGACACCGAAAGTGGTAAAGAAGCATAAAAACAATGACGATAAGGAAAAGAAAAAGAAAAAGAAGCATAAGAAGGAAAAGACCGAGGCCTAAGTCCAAGTCGTTATTTATTGTACATGTTTGTTTCTATAGATATATAAATATAACCTCACCACCCTGCAAAACTGCTCTGTGTAATGCTTGTTTTGATCCTCCGCTTTTTAGTCTCCTGCTCATCATTAACATCAGGCAGATGAGTCGCTTGTTTTGGCACCACCGCAGTAGCTGGATGAGCAAGGTATTTGCCCACTGGTACAGCTTCGCTATCCTGTTTCCGCTTGAGCCATGGCGTGTCGTCGTCGTTTTCATGGACCTCCTCTGAGGTCTTCTTGTCTGGTTTCTGATCTCTGTCCGGTAATCCCTTTTCAAACGGGTCTACCACTATTCTCACCGACTTCATATGCAAATCTGGAACCGGTTTGTCATTGGCACCGGTGGGGGACTTTTCAAGCTCGTCCAATACTGACAACCCGCCTACAACCTTACCAAATACAGTGTGCTTCCCGTCCAAGTGCGGACACCGTCGGTATGTGATGTAGAACTGAGAAGTATTGGTATTCTTGCCCTTGTTGGCCATGGCAAGGGTCCCACGTTCTTCGTGCTTGAGTGGAGTGTTGGTCTCGTCTGCAAATGCAGATCCGCCCGGAAATGCACTACGTCCTCCACTGCCTGTGCCCGTAGGGTCACCAGTTTGGATCATAAAGTGTTTTATATTACGATGGAAAATGACTCCATTGTAGTAGCCCTCCTTGGCCAGCTGGACAAAGTTGTAAACAGCTTTAGGGGCATACTTTGCATCAAGCTCAATGTTGATATTGCCCTTCTCTGTTTCGATTGTCGCGTAGCCCGGTTCAAGAAACTTCTTCTGCCGCAGAAGCTTTTCTATGGGGATATCTGTGAAGGTGGCCTTGGTCGATGGATCCACCGCCGTTGAGGTAACTGATGAAGCCATATGATAAGTAGTTAGCTTACTTTTCTTTGCCATATCCACCGTGTCGTCATCCGATGGCATAACATTGACTGGCTTTCTGGCATTTGTATTTTCTGTACTCACATTTGTGAGTACACCAGCACCACCCTTCAATTTAATGACGTCCTGCTTGGTGAATGCTTCATCGCTGACAAGATCTTTCCAGAACTTTGCTTTATAATTATGTTCTCGTACAGTCTCCTCGAAGTATACTCTTCCACTAGTTCGGATCATGACCGGTTGGCTAAGACGCTGAAACTCCTTGAAACTGATAGGATCAATGTAAGCTCCATCGCTGTTTTTGGCAATATGTAGCTTCACCAGTTCCGAACTACCCCCACTCATTGGTTTACCTGTTACAGGGTTTTTCCCGTGTTTTCTAATATAAGGAAGAATATTCCTTATATCAAAAACGTAGCCATCAGCATCGGCCATACCACAATCATCTTGGATCTCCTGTTGGCTAATAGAACAGGTCCAAAACGGTAACGCACTCGCAGCCCGAGCCGCCGATAGATCCGTTGTAGATACAACACCAGCACTGGCAGAATGATCTCCACTACTCCATTCTGAATGCGTTATAAACAATTTATCAGTGTTTTTGCCCATTTTGTACCGCCAGTTCCAAACAAAATGCGGGACTCAAAGATCGTCCATTTAAAACAACTTTTGGGAGCACTTGAAAACTGAAATTTGTCAACTAACTGAGATTATTGTTTATTTTTCTGACTATCAATTGCTTAGCGGATGGATAAAATGAATAAATTTATATGGTAGCTAGAACTTCAGGTGTAGTACCTGTGACATAATCATAGTCAAAACTGTCAAATGGCTGTCAATATGCACGATTTCGCACTTCTACTAATGAATCTGGTAACACTTCAATAAACTCAGGTTATTATTATACATGTGTGATAAGATTGTCCTGCAGGGATGTGCATCAGTCACCTCTATTGGTGTTATTTTCTCCACTCGGAATATATTCTCTAGAAAGCTAGTAGATGTGTTTGTTTGCCGTCGGCTTTAGGTGGTCAATGGCTCGGGCTATGATAATCTGGTATTTTAGCTCGTTGGTCACACCGCCTTTATTCGAGTTAGTCACCAAGATTGGAGAGATAAATTTATATCTTGACAATAGAATAACAGCAGGTATTTCTATTGTTTAAAATAGCTGGCCTGTTGAAAAAGAACACTAGGTTCCATGTTAAAGGGTCGAGAGTTGTTGGCATGTTCTCTTTCGGAAAAATGTTCCAGCCAGTCGGGTTGAGGTACTGTATCTTGATAAACGTATGGAATTCTCATTCCTCTGGGAAGTTGGTGATGGTATGAGCTAATGACTCGTACGACCAGATCCTTATTTCTGCAATATTGGTTTTTGGCAAGAAGTGCTTCAAGCATTCCATTCACATGGTTAAATGATCGGACCCTTGAAATACTGTAGGCTCTTTCAACGTATCTATGCAACACATCATCGATAGTATTGTTCAATGGAAGTGTGGTAGCATTGCAATAGTCGTCAATAATAGCCTGGTTCATGATTCGATGTGCCATAAGAGCCCTGGGATCTATACGGGGGTTTTGATTAAGTTCCAAACCCATCTCATTATTGACCCATTTTGTCAGGTTATAGTAAATTGTAGGCACCTCGTGTGGTAATGGGTTCTCGTCCACATACTGAGCATAACTCAAAGTTACTGTGAATAAAAAGCACAATATCACAACCAACCTCATCTCACCGAATATTCAACGGCACAAAATCGCTATGATGCCAGAATGGCGAGAAATGTGGAATGTGGGGACTCTGGGGGAGTGAATAGTCGGGGATTTTCCCAATTCGCCCCGATGATCATCGAAGCTTAATATGCACGCTGATATGCAGGTTCTTCGCCTTTGCAATACGATACGGCAAAATTTACCAATTTGTATAGCGATGTGTGAAGCTTTAACGCTTTCAATTCGGCAGAATAGATTCTTTCTTTTCTGTAACCACTCTTATGCAGATCGGGATAAATATCACATATACTATGATATACATTAACGTATCGTCGATATCTAGATAAGTTATTTAACCAGGTGGTACAAGGCCGAGGGATCATATTCGGATATAAAAGGCTCATGTTCAGGTCCGTATCATGAACTGTTGCTGCAGCAGGTGCTTTATCATGGATTTATCCTCCTATTTCTGTTTTCAATAACTTTTGCTTATGATCAGTACCAGTAAGAGCCGTCTAGCCAACTCGAGTGTTCGGCATTAGAGTGCTCCGTAAATCTCAAATCAGATAAAACTACTTCTTGTCTGGAATATTGTACATAAGCTGACAAGTATTCTGTTAAGTGTGGTCTCAATTGAATAAAGATAAATCTGAAGTATGAATAACGCTAAGAAGTTCCAAAAGAACTAGAGTTTTGCGATGCCTACAACAGACTTATTATTCAATTTTCTAAGATATACACAACTGCCTTGGATGAATGATTAAAGCAGAAATCAATATCGTATGATAAATTGATAATATTCATGTTGAATACAGCCTTTACAAGAATGTGGGGTTACTCGGACCGTTTACCTCACCCCACTTTGCCACAAAAGTCAACCCCCGCTAACATATAACAGAGGCCAAATAGCAGCTTCAAGCAAACGATTAGAGAATTTAAAATTTAAAGCGACAAAGTCAGCCAAGTAGAGACTTAGAAAGTTGAATGGAAGTTTTGGAAGTCATTCTTTTAAGTTGTAGAATGACAGTTATATAAGTCTATAGATACAATGCATGCGAAGAATAGGTCAGGAGGATGATTCAAGACGATCCAGTCTTTTTAAATAGTAAATAAATAGTTCTATCTATCATTATGGAATTCATCGATAGTGAACTTGAACTCGGTTGTTTTGGGATCAAAGAGGTTTTTCTCGATATATCTGGCGTTGCCGTGATTATCGACCAGAAACACGGTTTGAGTCCGAGTAGCATACAAATGGCCACTTTTATCGACTTTAATTGGCGGGATAAATATGCTTTTTCTTAGATTGAAGATGGTGGGTTCAACATCTTTCGGGAATGTGTCACTGGAAAGAACAGCAAACAGTTCTTCTATTAGTTCGTCTTCTGTCCAGTCTTCAGCGTATGAAGTCTTGACTATATTCTCAAGCAGTTTTTGACCTGAAACAGTCTTTATCCATGGATCCTCTTTATCAAGAGCGTTCGAGACTGCCCATGTTTGAGGCTCTCCAAACAGCCACTTAGTTGACGATCTATTCGAAAACATGGCAAATGGCTTAATACCATTTTCAGACTTGCGTAATGATCCACAAATTAAATAAAACCCTCCTGCATCGGCTAATCCAGCCTTGCCATACTTTTCCACTGTATGCTTGACCCAAGATTCGGTAGATTCGTCCGAGCTCAAAAAGTCCCGTGTAAACAACCCACGCGACACCTTCCCTACAGGAGAGTTTTCCGGCTCATGGACGTTAAGTAGTACGGCAACTCGTCCTTGTTTTGTCACTCCTATCCAAGTGCCGTGTTCTGGTCGCACCAGATCATATGGGGCAAGAATGGTGCTCCACGGCTCATCCCAGAACCGAGCATCTCGAGTTGACCGATCCACGTATTCATCTCGGTTAGATAAAAGAATAAACGGACTATGAGATTAGTAAAGAATTTCTCACCTTCAAAATAGACTCTTTCGCGTACTATTTACGGTGTTGAGTGGATATTAATAATATGCACATGATTATGTATGTCGGACAAAGTAAATAACATTAGATAAATAGATAGATTAAGTTATAAAGGATTCAAAACCCATAGTCCTTGAGAACACCACCCAAATGAGTATTTGTGATTTTACCACGACCACGGCGAGGCTTCTTTTGTTTTCTATCGGCATTTGGATCGTTATTTCTCTTGACTGTGGCGGGGTCCACACTGGTCGGTTTGATACGAGCCTTTTCTAGCTGGGCCGGAAGTTCACTGGCATCTGGGACTTTAGACCTATTCCAAAGCTCTGTAAAGGCAGGATCCACTCCTCCTATGGGTCCTCCGACATTGGCCCATACATACCGAGCCAAATTATCTTTCTTGGTGCGGAGTACTACTATATCGTTTGATTGTTCCAATTTCTCGATGGCATCCAAACAACCATTCCAACCATCTTTCAATTGACGGACTGGGATTCCTTGATATGTCTGTTGGGATCTTAAATAAGTCAACAGATCTTCGGCGGAATAAATGTTATACACAGACACATATTCAGCAGTTTGGTTCTCATCATCGACTTTGATGCGATCTATATTTCGTAATAGAAATAATAAAGGTGCGATGGGAAACGATAAATAACCCTCAATATCTGAGAACTTGACGGGTTTATCCTGCTTCTTAATATATTCTACGGCATGCACTAACTGCGTGCTTTGATGGTTGCCTACTCCCGTCGACGCCGGCTGAGAATAGACGATATTGGTCGACGACTTCTGCTTCTTGGATGCATCCAGATCCGGAGTCTCATAATTCCGTTTCCGAACATCTGCACCCGAAGACGTCTCTATGACCCGCTTCTGGATCGTCGGGGCATTTCTAACCTTGTTCTTAAATGAATTTAACTGGTCATTTAACGACATGTCAGACTGCACCAAAAGTCAGAAATCTCATGAGTCCCAAAAACATGGAAAAACCCCAAAAATCCATTTGGCACGTGACCCCGGCATTTATAACGAAATTTCATCCCCGAAAAAGTTTTTTTTTTCTTCAATCAAGAGTCTCTATGCAAGCTGGGGTCAATTAGGACTCACGATGATGTGCAAGATTCCTAGATGCATTGCTTAGGCTCGAGAGTGATTGTGATCTTCGGACCTTTAAAAAGGCCGGAGGTTGATAAAACAAGCCATTCTTAAAACCATCGCTGTTGGAGGCCGCCCCTGGTTTCAACCAGGCTGGCTGACCCATGAAATGGTGATGACCTAAGTTCTGGTACATTTCCTAGTAGTTTATCGTTTGTTGTTTTTAGTCTTGTTGTGTGTGCTAGTAGATGTTCGTAGTATCGGAGCCGACTCGGCACCATCAAACCTACATAAGAATGGCCAATATTGTATCTCAGCTTAAGCGGTTCACTGCTTGTGACGTGGCCGATGCAATGGTCAAGCATGGGTCACGGGATGGGGGATACATTCCTCATCTTGTCCAACAATCTGCTGTTGGCACTACTGTAGTAGGAAGAGCGTATACAGTATTGTACGCGCCGATAGACGATGCGCGTCCTGCTCTTAAGAACCATTATATCGACTCGGCACCTGCTGGGTCTGTAATAGTGATTGCAACTCCTCCCGAGTGCCAGAGCGTCAATGCACCCTACACCAACATCGTCAATGCCTTGTATGGTGGCCTAATGTCAACAAGAGCCCGGTACCTGCGATGCAATGGCACGGTGGTACTGGGTAAAATTAGAGACGTCAATGAACATAGAAGCCTAAACTATCCGGTGTTCTCGTATGGATTGGGCATTACTGCGCCGAATAAGGTTGCTAAGGTCGTAGGCGTAAATGTACCGCTTCAGATCGCTCATAGCAGCACAGTTATTTCTCCTGGAGACTACATAGTGGGCGATGAAAATGGGGTCGCAGTGATCCCACAGCATCAAGCTGAAGCCGTGGTGGCAGATATAGGACCGCGAGTCGAAGCTGATAGGCTTGTGGCTGCCGATATCGGAGCAGGAGTACCTGCTGCTCAGGCCCAGAAGGACAGGCGCAAGAATCTTTGATCTAGATATTATCCAAACACAAGTTAAAGTAAGAATTAAAAAAGGTCTATGTATGAGATGAGATAGAAGTAAAGAGACACAAAGAAACAAATAATTTAAACAAAATGTCACCTCTGCTTAGGTCGGAACAGATGTCTTTTCATCATGCTTGTCCTTTTCCTTATGCTTCTCCTTCTCTTTTTCCTTCTCCTTCTCCTTGGATTTCTTGGACTTCTTCTTGGTAGCATCCGCAACTAGCTCCTCAAACATCTGCACTTCCTGGGCCTCCTCCTCTGTACGTTCCGTCTTCTTGAACGCAGCACCAATGATCTTGAGCGCCTCGGCCTGCTCAATTCGCTTACTAAGAGGAACCGACTTATCATAGAGCACCGAATCGCAGACCTCTCGAAGCACGCTGGTAATCTCATAACGGGAACCGTTCCATGCAGCGGCAAGGATTTTACCCAACAATGTCCGTTCCATCTCAGCCTTTCGCTCCGTGGTCCAGTCATCACCACCAGCCTCTTCGGCCTTGGCCAGGTCTTGCATAGAAGACTGAGCGTCCAATGCACTTGAGATGGTAGTCCAAGTCTCCTTGGCGAGAGTTCCCTTCTCCTTTACGCGGCTGAAAAAGCCCGAAATGCCCAGAAGCTTTTGGGACTTGAGCATCGTGCTTCCCTTACTATAGTAGGTACTTCCGATTGCATGCAAAAGCTCAATTCCAAACGATTCCATTTTGAGCTGATTGGCCTCGATCTCGATCTTGGACCGGAAAGCAGCTGTGACAGCCGGGCCCTTATCGGTTTCGGTCCAAACACTCACCTTATCGACCAGTTTTTGACGGAGCATATCCACACGTTCATCTCGAGCCTTTTTCCTCTCTGCTTCATACTTGTCGAGCTCGGCCTTTTGTTCTTTTGACAACGAGCTTTTATTTTTCTTCTTTTTCTTATCCTCGCTTAAGCTACTGTCATCGGGAGTTTCGCCGGAGGTTATAGCTTGATAAGGAGTCGCTGGACGTGAAGGTTTCGATTCCGGCGTCACCGGAAATGATGCTGGTTTTGCAGTCGTGTCGGTAGCAGCAGCCCCACTATTAGCCGTTTCAGTAGTAGTGCCTGCTGCAGTACCGCCGGTAGCAGTAGATGACGGAGAAGAGGAGCCTGGAGGAGCAGGAGGGGCACCGGCCGGAGCCGCAGCCGCAGTTGCAGCTGCTTCATCTTCTTCGTCCAACGATGCAATTTCCATTGTTCTAGTTAAGTCTTTAATGAGGGAGATTTCACCAATCCTATTGGAGGTTAGATTTTCATTGTTCCCGGGATTTCTCCAAGCCTGTCATACCAATCAGCAAATGCCTCTCCACCGAAAATGGTCGTGAAGAATTCCGCGGGATCCTCGAACCCGGCATCAGGAATCGCTTGGTCTTTACCAAATTGGTCATACCGCTTCCGAAGGTCCTTATCACTCAAAACTAACACAAAAAGTCCTTAGAACCACACTCCACACCAAACAATACATTAACCGTAATATACCTTGGTAAGCCTCGCCGATCTATACATCCAAAAGTTAGATCCAGGTCCTGAAAACACCATCTTTCCCATCACTTACGGCCTGAAACCTTTCATGCGCATGCTCATCGTTGGGATTCTTATCGGGATGATGTTTAATGGCCATTCTCCGATACGCGCGTTTGATGTCAAACTCATTCGCATCGACCGAAATCTCCAATAGATCATAGTAACTACTATCGACAACCATATTTTACACACAAGATACGCCACTCAATCAATCCTAAACACCACGATGTCCAAGCCCGCCGGCAAACGTTGATATTATTTTTCCTCTACCGCCTGCAAGCGTTGGGACTTTTTCTTTTATGGTAAATCCTGGCACGGACCTGTTTCTACGTCATCTTCTAATATTACAAGGGAAAGGAGAAAAACACTTCGACATAGAGCTGGTATTTGTGTGCAAACCCCGCATAACTGAAGGAAAACGGCTTGTCAAATTCAAGCCTTTTAATATCTATGGTATTAGAAGCATGTCGTTTTATACATTTAACTTGTATTATTTTGTATTTATTTTATTATATTTTGTTATTCGGTCAAAAGTCAAGTAGGATAAGCATATAAACTCGGTCGACATACGATGTCTAAATGAGACCCGCACGGCGCAGTGCGCACAGTGCGAACTAGTACTAAGTGACTACTTAGTCTTGGAGTCTTAGACTACTGCTTTGTGTCGCATGAACTGCGCAGTCGAGAACAAAAAGGCCATTCATCATTGATTCATAGCCTCTAAGGTCTGTTTCGGAGCCGGTGTTATGTGAACACTTAGAAATCAAATTTCAGTCGAAATGCTGTTAGTTCGTTAGGTGTCCGATATTTTAGTAGCCTGGGACGAAAAGCTCCGTAGATTTGGGAGAAACACTCCAAAATTGGTAACCGTGCCCTAGGACAAATGGCAGATTTTGTTCAGCTGCCCCCGAGCAAAGTCCCCCAACCCTGTTCAAAAGCCCCGAAATTTCGTATGGGACAACAACGGGGGCAACGATTTTCTGTCCCAATTTGACTCCCAAATCGGGGGGCCACTCTTTAAGGAGAAAAACAACTTTGACAACTAACTTCCTTACAAGAATAATATCAACCATTTTCTTGGCGACTTACAACAAAAATGTCGACGATTGAGTATTTACAACAAGGGTATCAATATGGGAGTATTGGACTTGAATATGCGTATGAGTTCTGTGCACCGGCGATTTCCAAGGCAGTGAATGGAAATCCCGACTTGACGGGCGTTGTTCTTCTATTGGTGATTCTGTATGTTTCTCTGCTGATTCTCAGCCATACAACGAGAATGATATACTCGTTTTTCCTCACCGCCGTCAAAATCATGTTTTTGACGGTGTTTTTGCTGGGAATCTTTTGGTTGTCTGCTCGAGGAGTATCGGGCATGTACAGCGACTTTGTATATTTATTTGGGAACCTTGATAAGTCGTCATTCCAGGCCACTGGTAGGGACATTTATCGACGGGGGATTTCCAAGCTTCTGGAAGTGACTTTTGTGAAGAAGAATTTTTAGATAATAAATTGAACTATTTGTCCTGCTTGATAGCCTCCTTTTTGTTGTTGTCGGAGCGTTTTTTATGGCTCTTGTTGTTATCATGATCTTTATCGGGATTGGCGATATAATCTTGTAAAGAGTAGTTTTTGGCCGTGTTTCGAATAAACCAATCGGCAAACTTGCGTCCACCCTTGGTCTCTGCAATATGAATTAGATCGTTTTCTAGAGCAATGTCGATTTCCGAGATATTGCCACTTTCACCTGCCAATAACTCTCCTTCTGTCCACTTGATTTGTCTATTCTTGAGCTTGAAACTCACAAGTGCACTTCGTAATCCCTCAACATCGGTTTCCAAGAATCCCGCAAGCTTATGGATGTCCATAGTAGCATAAAGATTAAGATAACTCTTGAGCGTGGTGCCGAGAGTGGCATTCTGTACATTGGCAAGGAAGATCTTCAAATGATGCTGGATGGGGTCCACGTTGAGCTGAGGATGCTCAAAGTCCAAAGAACTGGGGGAAATGAACTTGGGGGCCGCAAATAAAAACAGTTCCTCAAAAGTCTTTAATGATTCGGGACCGCCTCGTTGCATTTTGGACATTTGATCGCCATACTTGTCTCTTAGAGAAGTATGGATCACATCATCCAATCGGGTGGGTGACAACGTCACACACATGGCCAGAAGTGCATACATCTGGTCGGACTTCTTGCTGATACTGTCGAATTGTTGAGTTCTATTGATATAGTTTGTTCTCGACACAAACAATAGAATGTGTGAAAACGCCCTGATGGCATCTGCATATCTCCTCAACATCAGGTAACTGAACCCAACATAGTAGTAGGTAGAGAAATGGGCAGCATTGACCCGGGCAAAAAGCGCCTTTTTGTTAAGCTGGATGTCTTCCATAGTTCTTAGTGCAAGACTAAAGTCTCCTAACAGAGTGTGTGCACGTAAAAGTCCAATCACACTAAAGTAACCGAGGATCTTGATCAAAAGCTTGGACCCAAACTCTCCAGCTACAGAACCGGGATCCTGGCCATTTTTAAGAGCCTTGAGTTGATCAGTAATCTTGGACTTGCCTGCTAACGAGTACAGAACATTAAGCACGCTGTAGGCACCCCATACGGCGGGGTTTCGCTCCAACAAATCGATTTCGGCCGCAACATTCTTCTTAAGCACTCGGGTTCGGTATATGGAGAAACTGTTGAACTGATAAATAAATTCGTCAATGATATCCCATGCCCAATAGGTGGGGAGCTCAAGATCAGACGATCCATTGAGAATCAGATTGAACAGATTGCAATAGTTGTGATAAGATTCGAACCGTTGCTCGAGAGTAGGCTGTAGTCGAGCAAACAAATGACGATAATACACCTCCTTGTAAAAAATCATAAACGTTTCATCATGTTGGACAATGGGGTCAACCACATTAGGTGCTGGCCACGCTATGTTTTTGTAAAATCGCTCAGTAAGCTTGTTGAAAGAGCTCTCATAACAAGCATGTAGTTCATAAGCATTTCCTTCATGAAGACATTGTTGGAAATAAAGAATGAAATCCCGTACTGCCTCTGGAACATAAGCTGCTTTCCTGGCAACCTCTAATAAAGCCTCCTGTTGTCGAGTCAATTGTGCTTCGTCATATCTATTCAATTAATGACCATTCAACAGTCGTAAAACAACCAAAAAATAACATTCACTTACACATTCTCTCCTACAGCAATGGTATCACCGCCGTCAAAGTTGGCATTCACCTCATCATATTCATAATTGTCTTCCATGTTGGACGAGTCGAAAGTGAAATTTTTTGATGCTCTGAAAATTGTGCGCGTGTAAAAGATGGTTCAAGTGCGGTGGTGGGAGTCCATCACTTAGACGTTGGGGTGATAAATAAACCTGAAACTGACACAGCAGGCCTTTAAGAGGCGAATTGGCTAAGAAATCGCGGGGTTTTGGCTGCTTAATCCAAGCATGTACCATTTAGCAAAGGGAATATATACCTCTTTGACCCGAAAAGAGGAGTATTCGGTGCTGATTCTCGGGTTGGACAACGCCGGTAAGACTACTCTGTTGGAAAGACTCAAAACAGAGTATTCAGACTCCACAGGACTGCCACCAGAGAAAATCGCGCCTACGGTGGGGCAGAATGTGGGTCATATCAAGGTAAATAATGTTTTACTCAAAATCTGGGACGTGGGTGGACAGGAAAGCCTGAGAACATTGTGGGATAGTTATTATACTGATGCTCATGGAGTGGTATTTGTGGTGGATTCAACTGATAGAGCACGCATAGAGGAATGTAAAACAACTTTGGATACCATTGTCAGTCATGAAAGTATTGAAGGCACACCTATCTTGATGCTGGCCAACAAACAGGACCGTGAAGACCGCATGGAGGTGGAAGATATAAAGGAAATCTTTAATAAAATCGCAGAGAAACTGAGCGCAAGAGATAGTCGTGTATTGCCCATTAGTGCCCTGGAAGGCACTGGCGTACAAGAAGCTGCAGAATGGCTCGTGACAAGACTGGTTCGCAATAAACAGTTCCGCCCACCCAACTTGCGCTAAACTATCACTTGCATTGTTATGACATTTCTGTATTTATTCTGAACAATTATATTGCTGGAAAGTTGGCCTTATTCTCTTTCCTATATGAAACACTTCTTTACAAGTCGTCAGCTATTCTCCCTGAGCCGGAAAACATCTGCTAAATATACATGACAAATGGACTACTATTACGATCCCTTTCTGTATTTGTGCCCTTCATGGTCGGCAGATGTATATGCGGCCACAGTGTTGAATCTACTTATGCTTAACTGTATCTACATAGTAGACGTTCTCAACCTGCATGGCACTAACAAAGGTCTTCCCAACTGGAACAATAACAGCATAGCGAGAAATGTCATTCAAAGGCATAGGTCAAGTCATGCATGCGCTCTCTTTTCCAAACTCAACACGACATGAAGAATACGATACGGTCTAAGTCTGTACATTGATTCTTTGCACTTCACACTCACTCAGACGCCACTTCCATTGAGAGTGGACGACGTATAAGCGTGATCCTATGCTCATATACCCAGAAAGATTTGGTACTTTACTATAATCTCAACACTACCTTGTCTATAAATGGCATGAGCTTGCTTTGTCGAAAGAACCGATATATACAAAGATCTCAAGTTGGTGAGACTGCCTGCTAATCAGATCTCAAGAAAAAAAAACCTTATCCACCAAGACACATGATCTAAACGCAGGAGTCAAACTTCAATAGATTGCGAAACACCAGAGAATTCCATTAACCGTTATCGAATCTTACTTGTGCGCCGCATCCAATGCAGCTGGCGCCTGATTTTATTAATCTGAGCGCCGCATTGAGAGCGGCTGAAGATTAAGTTGTTCATTACTTTTTGAAATAATCACCTTTTACGGCCATTTCTCGAAAAGATACGTATCTTATAGTTTTAACGTAATAACTGTCATAATATAGCGTTGGTCTCTATGGCGTATAAAGAACGCGGCTGAATTCGTATTGATTTCCTCGTGGGTCATTGCGGGAACTTGATTGACGTGTGCTGTCAAATCCGATCTTCAAGACATAAACAAGTTTTTTATTTCGCTTAGAACCTGTGTTTCCATCACACACGATTGTTGGGGGGAGTATTATTTTAGATAAGATATAAAAAGTATATCGAGGCGAGTATGTCTGAGAAGGTCGACACACTCTTCAGTACTTCAGACACGCGGCGTCGTCAAAGGCGCGGCGGCAGTAGTAATAGAACTGTTGGGATTGTGACGATCTGGGCGATTTTAGCGACTTGTGGTGAGTGATTTGTAAAGTGATTTGTTATAATTTGTTGCTGACTTTGATATTTGGCGGGTAGTTGCTATATATTTGAGTCCATTTGGTGCTCATGGAGCTTTACGATCTGTTGTTAAGCCATCAGGTTCTGGCGAAGGATCTAAACACGAGGAACAAGAATCAGGAAATAAATTGGGAAAGAGAAATGTTATATTTATGGTTTCAGATGGAATGGGTCCGGCTTCTTTGTCGTTGACCCGTAGTTTTCGACAGCTTAGAGATAATCTTGCAATCGACGATATTCTGAGCTTGGACCAACATTTTATTGGTCATTCACGAACAAGATCATCCGACTCTTTGATCACTGATAGTGCTGCAGGTGCAACGGCATTTGCATGTGCACTTAAGTCATACAATGGGGCAATTTCAGTCTTACCAAATCACTTGCCCTGTGGTACTGTTCTAGAAGCTGCCAAGTTGGAGGGCTATATGACTGGACTAGTTGTGACTACACGAATAACAGATGCCACACCGGCTTGCTTCTCTTCCCATGCCAACCAACGGTCCGAGGAGGATCTGATTGCACAGCATCAGCTAGGTTACTATCCTTTGGGCCGCATGGTTGATCTAATTATTGGTGGTGGACGGTGTCATTTCTTGCCTCAGTCCGAAACCGGTGGATGTAGACATGACAAGAGAAACCTCGTTAACGAAGCTGTCGAGGACGGATGGCAATACGTTGAGAATCTCAAGCAGTTTAAGGGTCTGCAAGATGGCAACAACGTGTCTTTGCCATTGCTGGCACTATTGGCTCCGACAGATATTCCCTACGAGATTGATAGACTGGATGAGGTCCACCCCTCACTGGAAGACACCACCAAGACTGCTCTGAGAGCACTGGAATTGGCGACGAAGGACTCAGATAAAGGATTCTTCATCTTGATTGAAGGCAGTAGAATCGATCATGCAGGACACCAGAACGATCCCGCTGCTCAAGTGCGAGAGGTGTTGGCTTATGATAGAGCATTCCAAGCCGCCATTGATTTTGCTAAGCAGTCAGATACTGAGACGATCGTGCTAAGTACTTCCGATCACGAAACTGGGGGCCTTGCCACCGCCAAACAGCTATCACCATCATACCCCGAGTATGTTTGGTATCCCGAGGCGCTGTTGAATGCCAGCCATTCATCGGAATATCTAGCCTCTCAATTACGCCACTACCGAGGTGAGGATCTCAAGCGATTCATCGAGCAGGATATCTTCACAAACAGCCTCGGGTTTGGAGAATTTGCTGACGAAGATGTGGAATTTGTCGCCAAGCACAGAACCAACGCCCAGGAAATTCTCGCCGATATGGTGTCTTTGAGATCGGAAACGGGTTGGAGCACCCACGGTCATTCGGCTGTCGACGTGAACCTATACGGATACTCGCCCAGTCCTCGGGTCCAGCATTTGATCTACAAATATCTCGGAGGAAGTAACGAAAATACTGACATTGGCAAGTTTATGGAGCATTTTCTTGATCTCGACCTGGATGCCGTGTCCAACGTTCTTCGTGAACATCATGCGGATATTTATGCCCACCATGATGATGAGGGAACCCAGGAATCTGTTGAAAAGCATAATGGAGAACCTGCCGAGGAGGAGCACGCAGACCACCCTGAACAGGTTGATCTTACTGGACACGTAGAGCACGATGAGGAAGAAGCTTACGAATGGACAATGGAGGACTATGAAGAGCCGATGGACGAGTTCCATGCGCCTATAATGCATCACGACTCCGAGAATCCGTACCATCTTGGTCCGCAGGATGACGACGATGAGTCTTCAGTCGATAACTCATAGCTTCAGATTGATATTAGTATTATTATTATTATTATTATTAATTATTATTATTTATGCAAAGAAAAAAAACATAATCGCGTCAAAAATTAAGTGTACAAAAGTGTTCATAAATTCATTCAAGAGTCGGCTTAGAGTACGCCCTTATTATGCTGTTCGATGCGGGTTGAGATTTGGCCATGTTGTTTGATGGCCCCGCTGAGTTCGCTCAAAATCGCCTGCGAGCCCTTGTCCAGGTTCGTAAAGTATGTACTGTAGGGGTTTGCAGGCTGGATTCCCTTAGGAATATTCGATAGAAGGTCTTCAGTGATGAGTTGAATGGACCTCAATGACCAGTCGTGAGCTGCGCATGCAAGTTTGACATCAGGTTCTTCCTGACTGAGTAGCAAAGTCCCATATAAACTCGAGATCCTGCAGCGGACCTCGACTTCTTGTCGATACAAGTCTCTAGCTTCGTAATAGCGAGTGCTTTCGACCATTTGCACCAAAATTGTACAGCTATAGCAGGGAGTGGGGAGAGTGGGTGGTGGGGGAGAATGGGAAAAAAAAGTGCCTGCCAAACGAGAGTCCCGCTCTTATATTTATAGGCGTGAGACAAAAGTCACGATAGCAGAGGCGGGGGCAGGCGGGCCCGTGACAATTAGGCGATAAATCCGGGGAAAAATGAACGGGCCGACTACTTAATCGGGACATCAACGCATATAAGGGAATGGCGATCCCTTCAAGGGAGAGCGGCGCCGCCGCTCTCCGCACTACCTCGCCATAATGGCTTGAGCAGTGATTTGGGCAAATTGCGCGCTCTGACGCATGCAAAATGAATGGGAGATGGCGTCTGCTGGCAATTGGGGACTGTCTATCGTCAGAGTGACATGTGTCAGGTGTTTGTAGTTGTCCATGAGCTGGGTCCGAGTAGTGTCTGCGATCCAATGGTCTGTTACTGCGAAAAAAGCCCATATTCGGTAGCCAGAGTCCTTTTCCCAGAAATCGATATTGTCTTCGGGTCCAATGCGGGTCATTTCCTCGAATGCCATGTCCACCACTTGTCGTAGAATACTGGGTCGTGTGATCATTGCCAGCGTCGTCCTCACCGCATGCATTGGGCTTCGGAGAACCTTTTTCACTATGTATCGTAGTAACAGGGTCGGTAGAATCCAATATAATAGTTGACTACCACGAGCTACTAGATATCCAGGGGTTCGCGACAAATAGCGACCCACAGAAACCAACCGAGTACCCTTATTACTAAGAGCAATGTCTTTGATAGTGGGAGTCAGTAATCCCACCATCGAGAGAACAATTAGGTCTGTATGAGACTTGCGTATTGCCGTGGCTACTCGCTGTGCAATCCAAGCACCCACCGAGTGCCCAAACACCAACACCTGCCGCGGGCACTTATCACCCACGTACATTGTCAGAACGTCCAGTTTGTGTTTGATCTGCTCGTCCAAACTAAACACACGGCCTGAAAGCCTACCCTGAGGACTATCATGTGCATCAAAACCTGCATGGGATGGACACAATATCTCATACCGAGGTAGTAAGAGCGCCAACTCTTCTAGATATTCCGCATAATAGCCACTAAGGCCAGGATTACCTGGTATCAAATAGAGGAGTGGAGCAACATCATCAGCCCCACACTCATTTGCGGAAATGTGATAGGCACTGGTAGGAAAAGGCCGGTCGAGAACGATTTCCGGCATTATTGTTTACTGGTGTCCAGAACGTCTCGTTACATATTTTGACATGTGCGGTTAGAGACCAAGCATCGCAGATCTTTATTAAAGAGATCTCTGCACGTCAAATTTAGCTAAGATCCAATTCCATCGTGCATATAAGACATAAATCTGATGATAATTATCCCATATCCATAAATAATAAAATGGTGACATAAATAATGAGACAACTTGAAAGAGAAAAAACACCCGATAAACAACCTTTTCGCGAGATTAAGAATTATAAGTTTTCATGCTTTATTTAAAGGAAATTAAAATCAAAGACAATAGTTAGTATTGTCCATTTTATTGAAATAAATGATTCTCGTCCAACTTGGGTTTGATTGTTTACACAGTACTAAAACATAAATTAATACAAATAATAACAACAAAAGACTCTATAAGAGACAATAATGCTAAGGCGGGCAGGTCAGTAAACTTCCCTTATTGTGATCCATATATATATATATAGCGCTATTGAATTATGGAAAATGCGCATTATCAGAACCATAACAACATACCGCTAGAAATGGAGGGAGATTACTCTTCTCGAAAGTTAGACAAGAATCTCTTTACTTTCGTTTAATCCAAACAAATACGTATTATTGCAGATAGTTAAACACAGGTGTCATGGGTGTGAGGATTTTTTACTTATCAGATAATGATCATACCAATGCTGAAGACGCAAATGATATCAGCAAACACCCCTCGCAGCCGCAGCAAGGTGAGGAAAATGTGGAGCAAGAGCAGGAAACTGATCACGAATCCAACACATCAAGCGATTGGAACGACGCACTGTCACGAGCGGCCGATATAGTCATTCAGCACTCGTTGTCATACTTCATAATAGAAAATAAGTGGGATTGGTGGCTGTTTGAAATCACATCAATCGACAGGGAGCAAGGGCTTTTCAACTGCAGGCTATTCTCGACCCGCGATTCACAAAATTATCGCGTGGCCATGCATTGCTTTTCGGAACTGACCCGTCTAGGCCGTCTGCCAATGGACATTGCATGCATCAGAACAATCACGGTTCTGCACTTCAAAACTAGCTCTGGGTTTGGTGGTCAACAACGGGTGAGGAATGCTCCAGTATTACTTGAAACATTTCCACCCGTTCCTGCGCAGCCTCAATCAAGTCTGAATCCCCAGAGCCATGCTGTTCTCTCTTGATTGCCTCGGAAAGGTCCTCAACTTGAACTAAAAATATAATTAGCGTTCCATGTACATCATAAAAGTTCACCATTCCCCCCACACTTACGCCTTAAGGTATCTGTGATGGACTTCAGGCTCTTTCCCTGCCTGTGTAACGAGTCTGCCATCACCACAACTGTAGTGGGTTGGTTTTCAATTAGAAGCCATGCAAGAATGATGTCAATATCAAGAAGAAATTCAACCCCAGAATCGACCAGAGCACTCTCCCAGTCGCACTCCATTGCAATCCAGTCAGCTTCATTCAATTGATCCTTTTCTTTAGTATATAAATCTCGATCCTCCTGACGAAGACCACGAGTCTTGTTCACATTCTCCCATACATTTTGCCGTAGTGAGATGATTTTGTGTAAACGCAAATGCTCATGCGATATCAGTTCCGAAATCAGTGTTTGGCGACTAGGTGACTCCAAGTCCAGCCATTGCATGAGATTGGAGATGATTGCGATAATCTTTTTGTACCATTCCTGGTCCTTTTTCTTCATAAAGTCCGTGAAAACAGGCACTAAGCCGGAGTACTCCACAAATCTTTCACATAATTCTCCTGAATACTTGCTGCTTAGAGCATCGAGAATCACGTCCAACGCCGAAAGACGCAGAAATTTGGATTCATTAAAAAGGACAACCATAAGCTCTAAACCCTCAGCATCCATGAATAGATTCTTGAGTTTATCTTCTCGAGCAACTCTACGTAGACAATACATCATTGTCTTTGCATATTCTTCTTCCTCTTCATCCTTGCTTAACGACTTCGTTCCTCGATAGCGAGCGGCTTCCTTCAGCAGCACCTCTAGATGTTCGGCACTAAACTCGGGCGTGCCCTGCCCAATGTGATTTATTATTGTCCCTAGTATATCAGCACTTGTTGATTTGTTGCTAGGCAGCGCGAATATCTCGTGATCAACAGAAATACATCGGAATAACCAATCGACAAGTTTAGTCTCGTTGTAGATCTCCAGCCCTGTATCGTTAAATATTAACGCTTCGAGGCATGAGAGTGTAGCGTGCACTTCATCGCCATTCATCTTGCCTAGCTTTTCATTGAGTTCAAGAAATCTCGTGAGGGCCGGTAGGATCTGTAGTCTCAGGTACTCTTTACATAACTCGACCGTATCGTCTTCTTCCTCTATTCCGGCGTCAGAATCGACTCCCAGAGTCTCGCCTATAATCTCAATTGCCTGCTGAACAATATCGCTATTGGGGTGTCCCAGCAATGCAACCAATGATCCCACGCTACCAGAGCGAACAAAGTCTTTATAGAGCCTAGTGCCGCTTAAAACTGATAACGACCTGATGGCCTCAAAGAGCTGTTCTTCAGAAGGCAAGAATTTGATGGGCTCGTCGGCAAATTTGTCGCGCTGTTCGGCGTTGATATTGATGGCCTTTTCAAACTTAAGAAGTAGCTTTTTGAGAAAGTTTATATCGTAGACCTCAGGTGCTTGATCCTTACTACCATCCTTAGAATCGACAAATTCATGAATCTGCCGTTCCTGATCCGTGAACCCATCGTCAAAGAACCTGCCATCGTCGTCCTCCTCACGATCCTCATCGACGTCGACCTTAATCTGTTTCCTGGGCCCGAAATCTGTCTCCTCTTCTGGCTGTTTTCGCTTGATATCATTCAACGATTTCTACACCTATTCAGTAACATAGAAATGTATATAATCAACACTTTTACTTACATTGAGCAGCTTTTCAACCTGGGACATGGTCTATTCGTCTTGTTGAAGGTGGATCGTCAAAGAACGCTTCTTCCGCTCACAACCAAATTCTACGCGCGCATGTCTGATAGTGAGCAGCAGCCAGTCGACAAGGGTATTGAAGCCAAGGAGAGCTCTAGTCAGAGTAAGAAAGAGCGTTTTGATGCGTTACGAAGACGAGCAGTAAGTTCTTTTATGACTGTTGTTGTGAGTGTCTGGTTTTGCTAACTGATGGGTAGCGAGAGTCAACCAAGGCGAATCGAGCAGAACTCTACGATGAACACAAGCGAAGCAAAACGGATATAAAGCAGAAGGCCAAGTTGGAGCGGAATGCTGTCCAAGCAGAATATGAGCTTGCGAAGCTAGAAGCAAAGGAGAATGGTGAAGACTTTGAGCGGCGACGAGCATGGGACTGGACGGTTGAAGAATCGGAGAAATGGGATGAGAAGATCAAACAGAAACAGGAATCCAAGGAGACTGCTGTCTTTTCTGATTATGCCACTGCTGCAGAGCGGGCCTATTTAAAAAGTATCCGCACATTGACTCCAGATCTGGACAAGTACCAAGGGGATAAACTGAAGTCCATTCGCAAGAATGCTCAAATCATAGAAGATGAAGATGGACAAATTATAGCATACGACAAAGATAACCAGCTAAGCTCGTCGCTAGACTATGTCAATGAGAAACCCTCAAAAGCCGCTGTTGATCGCTTAGTAGACAACCTCAAGAAAGAGTAAGTTGTGCCTGGTTGTATCACCGGAACCACAGAAAACTAACATAGTACAGTGATGAAAAACGACTGAAACGAAGGCGTGGTAATGAAGAACAGGATAATGTCACTTATAGTAAGTACCGACTGTATGATCTTGTACAATGACATGCTAATGATTTCTAGTCAATGAAAAGAATAAGCAGTTCAACCAGAAGCTAGCTCGACATTACGACAAGTATACCTCGGAAATTCGTGACTCATTCGAAAGAGGAACTGCTCTTTAAGCTTATTTATTCAATGTAGAATCTAATGCACTACTTATTCCAAGTGCTGGCCAATCTCGACACTAACTACTTCCAAGAAGCAACTGAGCTTAAAATCAAGGCTATTCTTTCGAAAACCTCAGTTGAAGATAACATTTGAGATTAAGAACTCCAGGCGGCTGCTTTGGAATAAGCCCCGAATCGCCCCGGGCACTTCGTATATTCTCGCTTCTGAAATGTGATAGCAGGATTCAAACCCAAGATTACATAGGTATTTTCTATCATCTGCGCTTAGCATGTCACATTATCAATTATATTTATCAAATCAATTGATGTCGAGATCTATTTGGTCAGGATGACCTTAGAGAATGGCTCATGTTAAAGAATTATCATTAACTACAGACAGGTTGGGCAATAAACATAACTGGACCTAAAGTTTTAAACTGGTAGTAAGTTAAACCGTAAAAGAGACTATTAATCAGCTACTGTGTGTCCGATCGCGCCTGTTTTACCTATTTCCCAGGCCAGCATGACCGCACGGCAATAGGATCCCGTCTTATCAGACAAATATTCAAAATCGTTATAATCTGGAGGAAATCCCCTAAATCTTTCGAATACTGACTGACCTTGAACCACTAGGCTGCAGTTGTACGCCAAAGTAATCAATGGTAGAAATTGGGACACTATTCTATTCACTGAATAGTGACTAAATCCCTCGAAAAGTTGTAGAATTTTGCACAGTGATTCCTCGATACTTGTCATTAAGCTCTGTACGTTCTGATTGCCAAATTCCGTTCCTTCGTCGCAGATTTTATGAGTTACCTCAATTGCCTGCAATAATTCGGGATAAAATTGACCCACAAATGGGGGACGACTGTTAGTTATTACAATATCTGGCGGCTGTTCCAGTCCTTCACACCAACACCAGTGATGAAATGGACCCAAAAAGTCTTCAGCTTCCATGCTTGACACAATATGAATTGATACAAAATTGGAGGCCACATCTCTGAAACTCAAATAATATAAGCGCTCGCCGTGCCATATTTGCGGTTTGGAATAATGAACAGCGACCTCTTGGCCTACGCCAATTTGCACATCATGATCCACCACAGAGGTATGACTCGAGAAAGACGAAGATTGCAGAGTGCCCAACTCAACTGGCGTTTTGCTGTCCAGCCGGTAATCCTTTGGAGTTGGAACGGGGTAATGGCTGTGCAATATAGTATCAGACAACATTAACTTGGCTATCAGTCCAGATGCTTCAACTTGATTATTCTCAACATGAAGACCCCGAATCCTTTCCACCAAACTAATATCCATAAGACTAGAGTCGATAGCTTTAAGGATATCTGCGCTACGCATTGGGACGACGGTTGCGTCGACCAGAGTCTTAAGCTCTTGAAAAAACAAAAATGGACTGTCAAGCCGACCAACCTTCTTGATTTGCTCAAGTATGAATAGTTGATATTCTCCATCCGAGTGGTATTTCGAGTACTTGGTTCGGATGAAGTCACAAAGCATATCCAAGCTTGAAATGCCAAAATCTCCACTGGGCACAAGCTTATGCGGCAGCACAAGAACCACTAGCTGATAGAGCACCGCATTATCGCAGCAGCGGATTAAATGCTTACCCTTGGCTCTTGCAGCATTCAAAAGCTTATTGAGCCAAACTCGTGCATCCTCATCGCTGTCTTCTTGGGGGTACGCCGGTTCCTTACCAAGCAATTCCCAAAGCTCACAAGCTTTACGGGAGTTATCTTCCTCTGAATAAACAATCTTTCGTTTACTACGAGTATCCTGATAACTATCAGGGAGAATGACGGAAACTTTCAGGTTTCTTTTCGACATATCGATAATTACTCAGTCATGAGTCAAGAGTCAGGTACTTGAATTAGGGTTTAAGCATCTGCATGGCTCGCAAGTTTATAGTTCACATCGCAATTTTAGAAGCTATTTCGGTCACTGCAAATAGAAGTTGCCTCATAGACTCATTTCTAATTTCAAGTCGTCCTGATTTCTGCATTTCATCGTTCATAGAACCCAGAAAACATATTATGCGGCTCATATTATGCGGCTCAAACTGCAATCAGTCAGTTCCAATATAGATTCAAACAGGCATTTTGAGCTGATCTCCTGTATCAAATACATTTAATTAATCAGATTAGAACTGGAATTTTGAATCATTCTCCAAGTCATGCTGATAAATTAGAAGAGAACGCTGAGCAGGCATTTTGTATTGTTCTCCAGTAGATCGGTATTTGTGGTGGGTGACGATTTCGAACGTTGAGTGCGGGAGTCCTTAAAACTGCAAGAATGGGAGCAGAAGTCAGCTGACAAACTTGGAGTGACTTTATCTCAACGACAAGAATGACGAGCAAGCAGCCGTTATTGCGGGTTCTTACGAAGCTGAAGAGCGCTTTGCCGCTTGGAATTGCAGGTACAAGTGTCAGGAACTCCTCGTCAAACAGCAGTGGAGGTGATGGGTCACCTGCCTCAGGAGGATGGCAGAAGCGGATAGATGTGCTTATGTCGTCGTTGGAGGCGCCACCACCGCTGAGCAAGAAAGAGGAAGGTGACCTAGTGGGTATATTGAAGGGTTTGCTGGACCAGAAGCTGCAGCAGAAATCAAGTGTACAGCCGGTGCAAAGTCATTTCCAGGGTCTATTTGATGGACTCGAAGCATTAACAGCTGTCAAAGAAACTTCTCAACGATTGTCGCATCTATCCGAATCTGAACAACTGAGGAATATTGCTGCCTATCAATCTGAGCAAGATCTCAAGGCAGCTTTCGATGACCTTTACTATCGTGGTGCTTTGTCGAGAGCGGTAGCGGCTGCCATGTTGAGAAACCAGCACATGACGACTGAGACAAGCTACATCGCGAAGCTTGTGGAAAGTGGTCAGAGACTATTGAAATGGAAAAGCTCAGATATGCATATATTTCAGATCCAGCTGGCTAATAAATACTGGACCCTGGGACGCAAACAGGAGGCTCGCAGTATAGTCATCGGTCGTTTTGAAGACACATGGGCTCCATTATTACGATCCTGCCAACTCCCTGCATTTGCTAATGCCGCTATTGGCAAAGCAGTTCTTTTGTTAGGTGGACGTGACCTGCTACGAAAGGAGATAAGTTCCTGGACTACCGCCACACCTCGCCCTGCAAAACATGTCACCATAAGGTTATTTATGCCACTCTGGAAGTCTGCTGTGCAGGCCAAAGAGAATGAATTTGCAGCTTTTGTACTTAAAGCACAATCTAAATGTGTGGATCCAATCTCAAGTCTACCAGAGGGATTGGTGGTGCTACTGAAATCTCTGAACTTTCTAGAAACACTGCGAGTAGAGAATGCTTTGGAATTCAACCATGCACTGCGAGGTACAAGTGTCGACAAATTGTTTGAAATGCCGATAGAGCCAGAATCCCCCAAGTGGGCCGGTAGTCTCATATCACGACTGCTGACTATTGCGGAATCGCTAGCTGGAGACGGAGATATGGACCGAGTACGCGAGCTCCTGAATATAACTCATCGATTTGCAGAATCCATCTGCTCTAATCGTGATCAGGACCAAACGCTCAAGATCTCAAGTGCCCTCGTACTAAGTCGGCTCAACGATTTAAACATCCGTGCATATCCAAAGCCCGAACCACAAAACTCCCTCCATACCTACTCATCACCTGCATTAACTACTGTTCATAACTAGCTCATAGTCTCTAACCTCGTATTTATTATAATATTATTTAATCGACATCGTTGTTCTGATATTTACTAATGCCTGTATATTACGTCACGTCGACATTTTGTATGGGCCCAGCCATTTGCTTCACGGGCGTTTACACAAAAGCGTCAGAAATCCGTCGCGTTTGCACGACAAGTATATTATTTTGGGGGGTTTGAATTCATTCCTGTTTGTTGAATTTTTGGCGGAGTCTGATTGGTAAGCATTGACGTATGATTGTGGGTTTGGATACGATGGTCTAATAATTGAGTAGGTAGATATTTTTCAGATCTGGTATAACAGGAACGGGTGACGATGGAGGCGCAAGATCAGGCCAGTGTAGCGCCGCCCGGTGAAGTGGAACAACAACAAGAGGTGCAGGCTGTGGAGAAACGCAGTGTTTTAGGTGAAAAGACAATGGCAGATAGTGTCAAGCCGGAGAGTATCGCGACATTTTTGGCAGTTGATGTTTCGGAGGTTTCGAATCTGCCTCAGATGGTGTTGAGACAAATAGCATCTCGGGCAAATGAGTTGGAGGCGCTGAAGAGTGAAAGAATGGTAGAACAAGTTTCCAGTGAACAGGTTATTCATAACTACCATCTTAAGCAACAGTCGTTGCAAGATATGCTGGATCGGTCCAAGAAAGACGCTGAAGAGCTGCAGACTAGAGTGAAGACCATTGAGCAGCAAAAATTGGATCTTGAAAAGCAATTCTCTAGTATTAGAGGCAAGTCCCTGGAGGGTGGAGAGCTCGCACGAACACTTCAGTCGCGTATAGACTCGATTCTGGATGAAAAGCTCCAGGCTCTCGACACACTAGAACGCCGTAATGCAGATATCCGATCTCTTCGCTCGGAATTGGAAACTTCAGTAACTAAGAATCTCGAAAACCGGAAGATCATTGTTGGTTTGGAGCAACAAGTGCAGCAAGCTCGAACAGCTCAAATGACTGCCAAACTGTTGGAACAGAATCAAGGCCAGGAAATACAACTCCTGAAACGGAATAATGAATGGCTTGACTCTGAACTACAGCAGAAAACAGCAGAGCTCAAGAAAGTTAGGACCGAGCGTACTAGTCGCATTTCGGCATTACAGTCAGAACTGGATACGCTACAATCTGAGCACAGTACCACGGTGCGGTCTCATGAAAACCTCAAAGAGCGCTTTACTAAGATCTCTGAGTCGTACGACAAATCGCTGGTGAAGATAGAGGAGCTGAAGCACTCAATCGCAATTTCGGAAGAGAGTTTTAGAAGCGAAATTGACACCCAGCAGAGACTAGGCGGGTTGTGGGAGAAGTCTGCCAAGGAAGCCAAAGCGCGGATCCAGGAGCTTGAAAAGTCTCTGGAAAATGCACGAAGAGGTCAGGGCGAGGAACTAGCGAGATACAAGACTCAAGCGCAAAAGGAACGAGCTAGAGCAGATAAGCTACAGAAGCAACTCGATAACGTGGAAAGTCAATTAGAGGCTGGCGCTATAGATGTCGACGAGCCTATTGCCATTAATAACGGCAACAGCAGCAATGTAAATCCTAGCACACCTGGGGGACTGTTTACGCCAAATGTCCGGGGATCGCGAGAGCCTAGCAGTGTAGTTAGCGGGGCAGGACTGTTCTCACCTTCAGCAAAGATCATTTCTGAGATCCAAAAGGGTGGAGGGTCTTTGGTGCAGCTATACTCGGACTTCCAGGATAGTAAACTACGTCTGGAGCGCGAGAGACATAAGAACGATGTTCTGCGGCGTGAGATGGATCAGATTCTTGAAGAAATGGAAGCTCATGCACCTACTATTCTTGCTGAACGGGATGAAAACCGACGACTAGAAGCTGAGCTGGCTGATTTAAGCGTTGAGCTGGAAAAGTCTACCTCCGATCTTGAGACTATGAGCACCAAGCTGAAGGTTGCCAATACTAAGTATGAGGACAGTTTGCGTGAAGAGGCTATCAAGGAACGGCAGATCAAAGACCTTTCAAGACAAGTACAGCATCTACTTGTTCAGAAGCAGCTATCGTCTGATGGCGAGGGCCCGCTCTCAGCGCAAGAGCACAATGCCATGCTGCGTATCTTGAACAGCGAGGAATCACAAACATCAACGGGTGGCCAAAATGATCTTGACAACCTGGTAACGGATCGTCTGGTGTTATTCCGCGATATAGTGGAGACTCAAAAGCAGAATGAGAGCTTACTGCGAATTACACGTGAGCTAGCCGTCAAGATGGAAGGACAGGAGAAAGAGTCTAGGCGACAGATGGAAAGCATGGAGTCAACCGCCGTGGAGGAAGCCAAGGAAGCGCTCCGAAGCTTGCATGAAGATTTTGTTCGTCTCACAGCCAAATCCGACTCGCTAAAGCGTGAACGCGATATGTTCCGACGCATGCTATCGAATCGTGAGCAAACCGGCGACCGGGAAGCTGGTGCCGTGCTGGAATCAAGCACTTCAGAGAACGCATATACTCAGCAAGTTATTAGACGAAACGAAGAGATGTCGGAGGCGCTCAAGGAATCGAGAACTCAGCTTGACGTTGTGAGGCACGAGAGCTCCTCTACTATAAGCGCCTTAAATCAACAACTGGCGTCAATCAACGAATCCCGCAGCCAGCTGCAGATCCAGCTTTCTAAGACCGAGAGCCAGCTTGAGCTTGCCGGCGAACGTTATCAAAATCTGAATGAAAACCTGCGGCTTGTCAGGGCCGAGAATGACGAGCTTCGCAAGCGCAGTCATACGCTACAGGAGTCGCTCTCCAAACAAGATGTGCGGACGGAGCAGGTGGCCGAAGAGCTTGTCCAGGCCAAGTCTATGATTGAGAGCGTTAGGAATGAATCTGCCAACCTTAAGGCAGAAAAGTCACTCTGGAAGTCTGTTGAGTCTCGACTTACAAAGGAGAATAGCGAACTGCTTGAGGAGCGTGGTCGGTTGAACGGGTTACTATCTAATGTTCAGTTGATGGAAGCTGAGCGGGAGGCCACCGAGGGTGAGAATAGGAGGCGAATGGCAAGTGAAATTGAGACTCTCGAGAACCGCTTGGCCGCTGTGACAAAGAAACTCGATTCTGAAAGTGAGGAGCTCAAGCGGGTTAGTGCTCGAAAAGAGCTGGAGGCCGAAGAGTACCAGAACAAGCTCAATCTTGTGAATGAAGAGCTGGCGTCTACGAAACAGGCTCTTTCAGCTGCTCAGAGCGATGCAGCGCAGCTTAAAACCAGGTACGAGGAGGCGAGTGTTCTGCTCAATACCGTACAGGAGAAGTTGCAGGTGTACCAGAGTAACACGAGTCCGGACTCTGCCGAGAGTAGACAGCTGGCAGAGCAAGTGCTAACGCTCAAAGAGCAGCTGGAACTTAGCAGAAGCGAGGCCAGCATCAGCCAAACACATATTCGTGAGCTAACTGATGTGGCGAAGTCGGCCGAGGAGGCGCTCGAGCAACTCAGTAACTCAAACGAGGAGACGCGCAAGACTATGGAAGCGCAGTTTGCCGCCAAGGACTCTGAAATCTCCTCCCTTAAGGAGCAGCTCTCTGCGGCAAATGATCTCCTCAAAGGAACTAGCGATGAGTTGACCACTTACCGAGAAAGCTTTGAGCAGCAGGTGAAGAAGCTTGAAGCTGAAAAGCACGGTCTGAGTCAGAACTTGAAGCATCTGAGCGATAACGAGGAGCGGTTCAAGAAGGCGCAGGAGCAGATGCACCAAGACTTACAGCAGCAAGCTGCTATCGCGAAGGAAGCACAAGAAAATTACGAAAAGGAGCTTGTCAAGCATGCCGATGCCACAAACCTGTTGCAAGCCCTGCGCACTGAAAATTCTAAGCTTAAGGAGCAAGTTCTAGAGCTCAAGTCTCGAACGGATCAAGTGTCTGAATCTTTAACTAACTCACAGACCAGCTGGGACTCACAGCGGTACACGTATGAGCACGAGATCGAGGAGCTAAAAGGACGCTGCAAAGATTTTCAGGCCCAAAACTCTATTCTGCTAGATCAGCTGGATAGTGCCACTAAAAGCGTGTCCATGTTCAGAGACGAGGTGGTAGGTGCGGGTGCCACGGTGTCAGAACTTGCCGATGACGAGATAACTGCTGTTGAAAGTAGCAACGCATCAGCTTCTACCAGCGACAATCTTCGCAAGGTTATCAGCTACCTAAGACGCGAGAAAGAGATTGTCGAATGCAATTATGAGCTCTCTACGCAGGAAGTCAAGCGGCTCAAGCAGAGATTAGATCATACGACTGCGTCTCTAGATGAGGCAAAGTATGAACTTGAAAAAGGACGCCAGCGTGAAGACGAGACTATTCGAATTTCCAGCGAGCACCAAAAGATCGTCCGACAACTTGAAGATCTCAATATATTGCGCGAAAGTAACTCACAGCTGCGTAACCAGAGCAAGGCATATGCTCAACGGGCAGCTGATCTTGAAAGTGAATTGGAGCAAATGCGAAGCAAATTAGAGCCACTTGAAGAGCAGCTGCGTGAAACAGTTGCTGAGTGCGAGGCCAAGGACAAGCAGATCGAGCTTGTTGAAAAGGACAAGGAGCAGTGGAAGACCAGGAGCCAGCGGATACTGGAGAAGTATGAACGTATCGATCCTCAGGAACATCAAGAGCTTAAGGTTCAAGTTGAAAAGCTTACAAAAGAGCTCCAAGAACTTGAGACAGCCCGGCAGCAGGATGAGACAAAGGCAAAAGAGGAGCTCGAAACAACCAAAACTGCGCTTGCTGACGTTCAGACCCGATTTGAAAAGCTCAAAAACGAGTCACAAGAGAAGCTTGGAAGACGGCGAAGCGAGAATATTAAACTCAAGTCTGAGCTCAATAATGCGAATGCTGAAATCACCCGATTATCAGCTCTGTATGATCAGGTCGTTGCTGATGCTCAAAAGGGCAATGCATCTGATAGGGCTGCAGGCGATGAGCGCACTGCTACACTTACTGCTGATCTTGAAAAGGCGAGGCAGGCACTAGAGAATGCCAACTCGCAGGCCACGGCGCTCAATGCTCTGAAGGATCAGCGAATCGCAAAGCTCGAAGGGGAAGTCAATCAGCTGAGTGACGATATTGTCGAAGTGCAGCGAGCCAAGACCGCCGAAAGCAAAGAGCATACATCGAAGCTTGAGGCCACCAGGACGGAACTTGAACTTAAGGTTCAGGCTCTGAACGCCGAGATTGCGGGGCTTCGAAGCAACCCAGCTGCTGGTGATGGCTCGCAGCCTAGCGGTGGTATCAGTTCAGAAGAGCTGCAGTCGAAGCTGGCAGACTTACGGGTGGAACTAGAAAAGGAGAAGTCCGAAGCGGTTGCAGCGGCCTCTTCTCTTGACGTGGACACATTGAAGGCACAGCTTACCTCGGAGATCACCAAGGCATTACAGGAACGATACAAGGCGCAAGCGAAGCAGTTGGTTGAAACCCGAATCGCCGAGTACAAGAAGCAGCTCGATGCTCAGTATGAGGAGAAGCAACGGCAACAGCAAGCGACGGCTGGGGAACCAAATCAAGCAGATCTTGAAGGCCTACGCAACCTACGGGAGACATTGCAGCGACAACATGAGGAGGAGCTACAGAAATTGAGGGCTGAGTTTGATGCAGAAAAGAAAAAGGCTGTCGACGCTACTATCCAGGAGCAGTCGATGCGTTCCCGGCTGCTGCAAAAGAAGGCTGAGAAGGCTGAGAAGGAAAGAGACGTCGCTGTACAAGAGGTGAAACAGCTTAAGGGAGAGACAGCTGCGCCTGTCGCAGCTGTGGAACCTGCTGCAAATCAGATACAAAAGCCTCCTGCTCAGCAATCACGGTTGCCCACTCTTTCACGTGGTACAGCTGGAATTCGTGGCAGACCCGAGATTCAGAGAATTGGTAAAGTTGTACCGCGTCCCACGGTGCCAGACGGTTCTAACGGTGCGAACAAGCGACAACTGGTCGCCGAGACGGCTGCTGCCGAGCAGCTGAACAAGCGGCGAAAAGAAGACGAACCTGCATCCTCTTCCTAAACGATCTTGAATGCGTTTTGTACTTTTATTATTATTAATTATATCTATTTTATTTGATAAACTCTTGTGTAAACGTCGAGAGCCAGGCTTTTTTCATCGCGATATGACTGAGCCATGTACAGCTGATGACACTGCAGCAGAGCCCACAGCAGGGGATTAGCTAGAATTATAAAGCTCTACTACTTCGCGTTGTATATGTACAGGATTCTATTTATTTTTGGTACCGGAGTCTACAACCGGCTGGAGAGAAACGCCCAGGACTAGGACCTCGCTGAGGTATTCGAGTAGAATCATGAATAGGCACAGCATGCTGGATATACAGAAATGGCTGATGCCGGTGCCGATATCGAGCCAGCTGCCCTCATCGACCACGAGATAAAAGAAGTTGAGCGATAGGATATCAGACACTGAGAGAGTCATAGCAAACAGCGCTGATTTGGGAACCTGGAGTCTCAAGTTTAAGATACCAAGGCATACTGACAGCACTGCGAACGGTACCAACAGCTTGAACACCAGGATAGCGCCCATCGAAAAGGGGTCAAAGATCGGAATGAGCCTTCGCACGGAGTCGAGCGAAAAGGACGAGACGGAGGCGATATTTCCGGTGCCAAAAAAGCCGATTTGTGACAAGTAAAAGAAGAAGAGAGAGATTCTAAACTGTTCGAGACTCAGCTGCTGGCGCTTTTCGGCCGGGATCTCTGAGTGGAACAGATGTTCAAACTCGACCCAGATTAGAAGTACGGCGAAGAAACAGACATAAAAGAGTCCTTCATAGGAGATGGTTAATATCACAAATGTGGGCGCAAATGCCATAAAAATGGTCAGCAGTCGGAATCGGTAATCAGACACAGGGACAAGTGAGTGTAAGAACGGCACAACCAGCGAGCTCACCAAAACAGCCCAACCTCCTATCTGGTATCCGAGAGGCAGACCTTCTCGCGCTTGCAGAGAGATCACCGCTCCACGTGTAATATACACTGAGAGGACAATAAGTCCTAGTTGAACGCCGCAAAGAATTGAGGACTTCGAAGACAACTTCAGCTCCCGCTCCAGATAACCAATATAGTACAGACTGAGAAGCGACATGAGAATACCGCCGGCGATTATCTGTGATAGACTTTCTTGCATAATGACTGGTAGCATTGTAAAAGTCGCTAACGCAATACATAGAATTGCCCACAAGCCTGCCAGTCTCCAGTTACGCATCGCCACAGAGCCGTTTTGAATAAACGGCCAAAGTGCTGCAATACCAAAGCATAGAGAGAAGATCTCCCTCCGAAAGTAGCCGTAGACAATCGATTCCAAGAGCGTACCTCCAAATAGCAGCGTCAGAACGGTGTATTTGATCGGATGATTGGTGTGTGTCTGACTAACCAATAGTGACAGACCACGGCGCAGAGTCAAGAAGTTTTCAAATATCAGGTTCCAGAAGAATATCGGGAAAAAGGCATAGAGATAGAAATGAATTGGCGATTGCTGATGGTACATGACACCCACAAGAGTACCGAAAACTGAGCATGATAGTAGTCTTATGGTGATGACGGTAGCAGCAGAGGGCCGTACAAGCGCCTTATCCACCACATAGAGGTAAAAGAATGAGGTAGTTGCATATCCAATCCAGCCTAGAAATCCCAGAGTTACTAGTGTGCGCAGAAACAGCCAGTTGTAAATCTGAAGATACCGGAGACCCTCTAAACCTAGTGACATAAGCTGGTCTGATTTCTCGATGGCCTCTGAATGCCTTTCGTAGTTGATGAGCCCTACAATCTCAGCTTTAAGGGTCTCTACATCGACCAGGGGTGCAAACGGGACGTATTTGATGGTGGATGCGCGCATTTCCGACTCCTTTATCAGATACTGTTCTATAATAGCAAATGCATTATTGCTGATGGCCTCACTCTTGACTTTATCCGAGGCGTCGAGATATGCGAGGGGGATCTCACCGACCGAGTTTGCGGGGTAGTTGAGACCAATTAGATACGCCATGAACGGGGCGATATCTGCCTGGTTCACATCATTTCGACGAACCGAGTTTAAATCCCAGGGTTCTGAGAACTCATTATGGTCGCCCGCGTCGTTATGGACCGGCTTGGCTATACCTGCACCCCATGCAACTAAGGGAGTTCGAGTATTATCAGGATGGCCATCTCCATGGCTCCCGAAATCACTCATGCCATGATCTGCGGTAAACACCCATGCGGTTTTGCCATCATGGCCATAAAAGTCGTTGACCATGACTTCGAGCTTGGCAATTTCCCCGTCTATGTACTTGATATTGTCGTAGTACTCCTTCGAGTACGGTCTATAACTGTGACCTGCCGTGTCAATTCCCAGCAAATGCAGGAAGAAAACAAGCTTTTCCTTCCGTAGCCTTTCATTCAGAGCTGAGTCCTTCTTGGCTCGGGCAAACAAGTCACGTAGATGGTTGAATACAAACTCATCAAGATCAATTGACGACTTGGTGAAATCCTCAAAGTCATGTCCATACATGATCGCATCCACTCGGTCAGGATCAGAAGCACCGTCTGAGAACATGGGCAGGATATCTGGGGATCCATATGAGAAGGTATGACTGGACTGGTTGAATACCGAGTCGAAATCAACGGGATTCTCCTTCCAACCCTTTGTCACAGCACTAACATCTTCGTAGAACCCGGCAATGATCGCTACGTGGCCGGGACGTGATTCGGTCGGCACACGTGTATGCGAGACTCCAAATGTAGCGTCGTTAAGGATCTTACTACGGATATAAGGCGCCAAATAGCCCGATTCGCCAGTCTCAGGGTGAGTGATATTATCCAGGCACTTATCAGCTCTAAGTCCATCACCGACAATGAGAAATAACCGCTTCGCAGGAGCATGGTCCGTCGAGGCGTAATGACGCATGCCATGAACCAAGGGACTGACGAAATAAATATCGAAAATCGACATAATGAACGCTAAATGGAACACAATGCCTACAAATAGTACCGACCATTTGTTCAATAAGCCCGCCATCTCGCAAACTGGTTGAGAGAATTACGCGTTCGCGTGGTGAAATCGTTGATTATACCTTTTTGGTACTTTTTATTTTACTTTTATTATTTCGTCACTCAGTTTTCGAAATGGTCACCTACCTTCTTGAGAGGCATATCTATACCGATTACTTCTTTTAATACTATCTTAATTATATCAGATTCATTCAGACAAAGTCTACATTTTACGACTCTCTAAAGCGTGCAATCTTGAACGCAGTTCTGATAATCTGTTAAAGCCAGTTCTCCGTTTTCTCACATGGCCGAGCCAATAAAAAAAGCTTTTTAATTGTAGAATAAATAAATAAAATAGAACTGATATTTTACGAGAAGAATTCAAGTATTTGCTCAAGTACTTGGATATGCTGGAGTTGTGCAGCTCGCCACATGTTTTTGACTATTGCGTCCTGTTTCAATGCTGCAGTATATAGTCGTAGAGCCTCTGTGGTTTCGAAATGGCCCAAACCACGGCCTGCATCTGCATCATACCGTTCCTTATGATATTGGGTCATCTTGTATGAATAGTCGATCCATTCGGCATGGTATTTTTCAATTCGATGTCGGAACGCTTCTACCTGTGCCGTACTGTTGTCAGGGGGAAACTCCACAGGTGCTGGGGGTTCAATATCGAGGATTTTGGCCGAATCATGCAGATCATAGTGCCTGGGTGGGTCTGGGATAAACGTTCTGGGTCGCTCAGCATTAACAGGCATAAACGTCGTCTTTGGCTGTCCAGCATATCGTCGACTAGAGCTCACATAGCCATCATTATCACCCTCATGAGTTGCACCAGCAGTTCGTTTAGTACTACCTCTCGTTGCCCTCTTCTTGTTCGATGATTCACTTTGACTGCCGACAGGAATGTTCTCAAACATGCTTTCCATGTTGAAGTTGCCTGTGGTTTGTGTAAAAGGCGCTACATTCGCAAATTCCCGCATGTTACTGTATGTGTCGGGCTCCGTGGTACGCATTTTCTTAGCAGGCGAGGATCTATATGCCCGAGACTCTGTCGCACTCTCTGAAGAACTGTCATGTGTCGTTTCTCTTTTACGCGGTGACGAAGCATCAAAGAACTCATCGTCGTCGTCAGATCCCACTTCAATAACATCGTCCGAATCTACGTCAATAATCTCGGGCTCTGGATGGACTTCTTCATAATGCTGCTCGTCCTCATTTTCCTGGCTGGAATCTACAGACGGGTCGTTTTCGGCGTCGCTGGTGAGATCAATAACATCATGCTCAAAGCCTGCCCTGGAAGCGTCTTTCCAACCGGAATTTCCATCGGCAAAATACCGATATCCATTATTATTCATGTCAGGGCCCGTATCAGCATCCTCCTCATTCTCATCATCAGAGAGAATATTAAATGCACTGGAACTGGAAGCAGCCTTGGCCTCCGGCTTGAATGTAAAGCCTGTATACTTCTGTCTCGTAGACTCGTTAGTAGATTCTCCGGTAAACTGCACTTCAGGAGTGGGAGAGGAATCGTAAGGCTGCTGTTCAGTATATTCCAGGTCGGGGTCGATTTCATTGCGAGCTCTTTCCCTAGCTTGGGCTGCAGCCGCCTCAAGCTTCTCACGGGCTGCTCTGAGCTTTGATTGTTTCTCTTCTTCCTGGTTTGCTTTAGCCTCAGGACGTGCACTGGAAGAAGGTTTGTGTTCAGGTTTATTTGGTGGTTTTGGCTTATCGTTCTTCTTCTCCTCATGGCTCTTGTCACTGGAAACATATGAATATGACGTTTTTGTGTGGCCCCACCGGTCATTTGTCTTTGTGAAATCCGTTTCCTTCTCTACATTTGCAGCAGTACCCGCAGCAGCAGGTTTGGGTGCTTGCTTTCCGGCTCTTGAGGGCTTTTCTGCCGCAGGAGCAGGAGCCGGTTCGGGAGGGGGTCTTGTAAATGAAGGGTTGAACCGTCGATAATGGTGTCTTGCAAAGTGTGAGAACCAATCATCTTGACCGGCATTACCATTTTCGAATTCACCCCAGCGCCAAAACGAGTCTGCTCGAGCATAACTATTGGCATGTGGTTGGCCATAAGTCCCGAACGGATCATGGTATGCATTAGAAGCGTATGGATTCGAATATGCATTGGAATATGCGTTGGAATGCCGTGCTTGAGATGTGAAGGAGCTTCCATTAAACGTGGAGCCGGCACGTGTCGAGCTTGTAGAGCCCGAGTTGCTGCTATTCCAAGTCCTTGGTTGATAAGCCACAGGATTACTTTGGTCGTACTTTTTCCTTGAAGAGGGTTCTGTAAGAGTATCATAGGCTCTTTGAAGTATTTTGAAATTCTCACTGTCAGCCTCTTTATTCTTGTCAGGATGATATTTCAATGCTATATTCTCAGCCGTTAGTATCTGTCATAATGAAAATATTGCTTTCAACTTACCTAGTTTCCTGTATGCTTTTTTGATCTGATCCGATGAACTGGTCCTATCAACCCCCAGAAAGGTATAATAATCGACAGCATTCTCCGTGACAGGCATCTATAGACATGACAAGTGCCTATCAATGCACTTATCTTAAGAAGCCTCTGTGGCGATTACGCGCGCTAGAGTCACTCTCCCTCAGTATTGGTATATCTATTACACCACCCGCACTATTTAAAACAAAGGAATCTTAATAGTCAACCTTTAAATATACCGATATATAGTTGTCCGAAATAAACTAAACCGGCTGTCAATCCTGGTATTGGATCTGGATAACAATAGTTTTACGGGGAATCACAGAGAATTATGTTGAAGTGAAATCAAAATCACGTGAACCGCGCTTTTCTTAAATGGCCAAAATGATACGCCAGAGAATATCCGTCTACGTGTTAAAGCTTCTATTATAGTGTTTGATTAGTTATATATATCTTATGAGATTGATTAGTAAATTTTAATGATTTAATCGAGGAATAACATTAACGTGTTCACTGATCTTATAAAGTAGAACATGATCTGTCCGAGTTTCAACATTATTGATCTGGACTCAAAGAATCATACTACTAGATTGTAGAATAGATGTTTAAGTGTGTACTTTCAAGAGGTTATTGGTTGGGGGTTGATATTTGAAAAAGGATTCAAATGAGATGGAAAGGTAAAATAGAACTTAAAAATGAAGCAAAATATAATATAAACACCCTCCCATATTTTTGTTAGTTTTGTTTTTGGTCATAAGCATGTGTCATAGCGATCTATAGTAATCATGGGATCTTCCTAGTGTTTTGACCAGAGAAGAAGCCTGGTGTAGAAAGTGAGGATTGTAGAAGCCGTCAACAATCTCATCGGCAGTGAGTTTTTCAAGTTGAAAGTATTGATAACAGTTTTTGTCTGTACGTGGCGATCTTGTCACAGGTCTTGTCACAAGATCAAAATCCACGTCGTAAAGTTCATCCATACTTTCGTTATCATTGATACTTTCACTTTCATTTTCGTTGATGTCCTCGCCATCGCCCATAGCATTGTTGCCAGTGTAACTCTCCCCATTGTCGAGCTTATAATTGTTTTCAGAGCTATCCTTACGCATCAAGGCAGCGTTTGTGTCGGTGCTGATAACCGAATCACGTTTCGTGGATGACACAGAGGAGCGTTTTGCAGCCGCTTCCGCATTAAGGTCCATACCAAACCGATCCTTGTAGAAACGAGGGTGTCGACCACGTACCACGATGGGCTTGGATCGGATCCGGGATACCACAATGCGTTTTCCGGTGGTGGTCACGGCCGTTAAACATACCAACACCTGGAAATAAGGTTGGCAGTTCGGGGCCCCATTATTGACAGTTGCGGCACTGAATTTAACCTTGTGCCAGTCAAACGCTCGTGTGAGAGGGAACTGGGATGGTTCAGCACGTTCTAGTGGCTGATCGGTCGGGTGTGAGCCTGCACGAGTGACCAGTTCAACCGCCTTCTTGCGGCTTTTGGAGTTACTAGAATATAGTTCCAGTCCCACACAAAGATGGTCGACAGCGATTTGTCGATGAGAATTTTGAGGGTCTGATACACTTGCTGGTAATGAATCCAATGTCAGCTGGACATTGATATTGAACAGATTTCTCCGGTAAAACGTCAGTTGCATTTGAGTATCGACATCCTCCTTGGAAAAAGTGTTTCCGGTAGTCAAATGCCAGTTTCCACGTAAACTACTCTCCATATTGGCATTGATAACATTATTGTTTATGTCATATAAGGTCTGACTCTGTTTGCAGTCCCGGAAACTCAAGTAAGTTTTGACCAACATTTTCAAATTCAAATCATCTCCACCACCACCTGCATTTCTTTCAAGAGGACCCACTATCTCCGAAGGCCGTCGTTTGGCCTTGATATACGTATGATGATGCTGAAACCCATTGTTGGTTGCGGGCGGGGGTAAGCCCCCCGCCGATAATGGGGTGGAGTCAGCACATGTGTTTTCCACCAAGTTGTGACCAGTGGGGCCGAAATCAAACGTAGAAGCCGATGAAAACAGGTTACCAGAAGCAATGTCTAAAGAAGTCACCGAGTCAAACAATGACGCAGGATGGTCAAAGGTAGTCATATTTTAGACTTCAACTAAAGATGATTAAGTTGAAAAATTAAACCTTAGGAACTTGGGGGGAGAGGGGGGAGAGGGATAAAATGGACAGGAAATTGACACGGTGATTTATATATTTAATCAACAATTAAATGTACTATAAAGGTACTTAGTGTAATCGCCTTGCAGGGGGCCCCCACTAAAGCGGGACCTTTGAAAATAGATAGACCCTGCTCTGGACTCGGAGATCGATCTCCTTTGCGAATCGCCACGCACTCTAAGAATATATGCGGAGAAAAAAGGCCTGCGGCTACGGCGAATGAAGGCGGTTCGGGCCGTCTCCGAAACGATTTTTATGGGTTATCTTATTTCCGGGTAACTTAACTTTTTTGTTGGGATTGCCGGGTAATTATTATTTTCGGAGGCAATTGGTGGCAGTTAATAAGGTTTTCATTCCCGGAATATTTCGGGGGGGGGGGAGTTATTAATTCCGCATGAATCCGAAGTAATTTGAAAAATTAACGTCGATACCCGCAGGGCCCACAATATTTTTTTGCAAGGTTGACATTAAGAGGAGAATATAAGATATAAAACCACTGATTTTATCCTAAGATGAAAGTCAACATCAACAATAATAGTAGAGGATTCTTGAAGGTTTTTCAATTTATAATTTATAGTTTATAACTTTAATAATATAATCGGAATGAAGATTAACTTTGTCCCATTTATATAAGTCATTGCAAACACCAAATTATCCCGGTGGAGATTTGTTTCCCAGACAAGGGCCGTGTAACCCCTAACACCACCACCAAAACCTCACCCATAGAAAAAAATAACATCTTTTGTTTCTGGTCCACCCCCTTCGTAACATATCCAAACAGTTGATTTGGCGGGCATATTTATTAAATTCTACGAGATTGAATTGGAAATATTTACAACCAAGATTGTTTTGTATAAACAGGGGAAAAGATATATATATATAAAATTGTTCTTTAAGGAATTAAGGATTTAACTATATCGCGTGAGCTGCTCCACCAACAAATTATAGTTGATCCTGGCGAGCTTTTTTATATATATAGGGTGGCGGAATTTTATTTCAAGGATACCGAGTTTGTGGATAGATGTCGGACGACAATGATCAGGTATATCCTTTGGTGGTTGCTCGGAATGAAGGGGATGAGGAGCCATCATCTGGTTATACATATTTCTCATATGCAGACAATTCATCGGATGTATCCCCAGTCTTAAGACAGACTCAATTGATTCAAGTCCCGGATCATTTAAAACCATATTTGGTCAACTATAGACGACGATGTGAAGCGATGGGGGATCGTGAAGCAGATCCCCATTTAAGAAGGTCTTCCATGTCAAATTTACCAGTACATCTAAGGAATCTGGCTGTGATTGATTCAACTCTTTCCGGAACTCATCGTAGCTCGGCACTTTACTTTTCGATTTTGTTGCCGTTGTTACAAGCATTTGGTCTACCCCATGTTTATGTGTCGACAACTTCCTCCGAAACGATTACTAACCATGCTCAATCCTTCTCTTCCTCATCAACAGTCATCTTCATTGCCGGAGATACCTCCATTCATGAGTTCATTAATGCCCTTGCCCCTGCTGATGAGGAGCTCCGTATCAATGTGGTTGTGATACCAACCGGCACCGGTAACGCACTGTCATCTTCGTTGGGTCATACCTCTGTGGCCCATGCAATCTCAAGATTATTTATTGGTACTGCCGTGCCTTTGAGCAACTTTGAAGTCAAGTTCCCATCTGGATCGCACTTCCAACAATCCCCCAGCAGTGCCGTCAGTAGCCTACGCACCATTGTAGTGGCGTCATGGGGATTCCATGCTTCGATTGTTGCTGAAAGCGATACACCCGAAGCCCGCAAACATGGTGTACAAAGGTTTGCAATCGCCGCTCGACAATGTCTGGCCATAGACCAATCATACTCCGGTCAGCTGACGTATCGTTACAATGGACGGTCTGAGAAATTGGAGGGTCCTCATTCATATGTGTTATTTACATTGGCGTCCAATCTTGAAAAGACGTTTCGCATCTCGCCCCAATCGGACCCCCCTTCCAGTAACGATATCCATTTAGTCCACCTGCCGCATTTACCGGGTGAAGAGATCATGGAAGTCATGACAGAGGTCTATGACAACGCGAAGCATATAAATGATAGTCGTGTGACGTATCGGAAGATCGACGATATCCATGGTGCAGTTGTGGCATCTGTCACCAACAGTGAGACTGAAGTAACCCGTCGAAGATGGTGTGTGGACGGTCGAATCATTGTTATCCCCACAGGCCAAGAAGCAGTTGAAATCCATGCCGCGACCCATGACTATAACGGCTGGAGTCTATATGTGGTGATTTAAGCCCTCCAAAAATTATACGAATTACCTGCATATTCGCTTCTTGCCCTTTACCTAACTTGAAAAGAATTTATTTTGTTTGTTTAATGATGTACGACTCTTTTAACAATCCCTCATAGAAATTACATACATGATTTTTTGAAGTAGTTTGGGTGTATTTTATCAGATTAATCTGATAAAAAAGCTTAATTTTTACCGAAAAGTGGCGTTTACAACCGAAAAATGAGCAAGAACGAAGTGGAGAAGCAATTGATATACGAGAGTTTTATCAAGGAGGTTCCTGAGTTGCTCAAAACTGCTGAATACTCTGAGTTATACGGCTATGATTTGATAGTGTTGTTGGAGGCGACTGATGGCGATTCCAAGGTCATTGTTGAACGTTTATTACGGAAATTCCTTCAAGCCAACAAATATGAACTTGCTGAGTCCAGGACTCAACTGTTGAAGACTCTTAAATGGAGAAAGAAGTTCAATCCTCTTAGTGCTGCGTTCAAAGAGACACATAAGCCTGAACTTGAACACATTGGCATAGTCACCAATGAAGGAGGCAAAGTCACCACTTGGAACCTTTATGGAGCTATTAATGACCGTACAAAGCTTTTTGGCGATCTCGATCCCTTTTTAAGGTGGAGAGTTGGTCTTATGGAGAAAGGTATCTCTCTCCTAGACTTTACCAAGGAACAGACCAGTTATATGGCCCAGGTTCATGATTACTTCAATGTGAGCTTTCTTCGCATGGATGGTGCCACTAAAGCAGCTTCCAAGGCTACTATTGAGCTATTCCAGGATAACTATCCTGAGTTTCTCAATCAAAAGTACTTTGTCAACGTCCCTACTGTCATGGGCTGGATGTTTGCCCTAGTCAAAACATTCCTTTCCAAGGAGACTGTGGCCAAGTTCCATGTCTTATCAGATGGTAAATCTCTCGCTTCAAGCTTTGGAAAATGGCTGCCCAAACAGTACGGCGGTTCTTCATCTCAAACCCTCGCCGATCTAAAGGTCAGCGAGTTTAAACCTCATAACCCCGATCTCGTGCAATCACGCCAGTCTCCTAATACTCTCCAAACTGCTGTTGATCCAGTCGTCGTCGAGCCTGTTGAAGCACCGGATTCCAAACAAGCATCAATCCCCGAAACTACTGCTGTCGAAACCAACGAAACACCTGTCTAATCTTTTACCATTTTACTTCTATCTAATATTATTATTATTAAATAATTAATTAACTTATATTTATAGTTTCAATCAAGGTTTTTGGCTCAAATATCGGAAAACGCGTCGCGCGGAAACCTTGCAATTTCAGGACCACCGCCGCTAAATGAGCGCGTCTGACGAAAATGAACCAGACGGGATTGCCTCAGATGATGATGAAGGTAAGTTCTTTGATTGGTAAATGAGATTGAGGTTTTAAAAAGCTGATATGGGGTTTCAAAGAAACAAAGTTGATATACAGATTGGGGCAGCTTGATCAAGAGCGTGCTTTCTTGAAGGAGGAGCTAAAGAAAATAAGAACCTTCAAGAAACATGTTGAAACAGAACAGCAGGTATTAGTTCCTGCATCTCCTCCACATGGAACTCATCAGGATCCGGAGCATGAGATGATGATGACACCAAAAAAGTACCGGCTCGAGAGAACTGTTGAGCAGCCGGTGTCGCCAGCAAGGATCAAGCTGGGGATTGATAAAGGAGCAAAGGCTAAGGATATCTCGTTGAAACGCGCATCGGAAGAGTCTTTCTTTGCCAAACGATACGAGGAGAATATAAGGAGACGAGATGAAAAGGCTGCTAGCATCAAGTCTATGGTTGAGCAAAGGATCCAAGGCTTTTCAGTGCCGACCAATGTCGGTTCAACTACTAGTAATGTACAGGAGAAAGAAGTAGAAGTGGACAAGCATACAGGAATTCGTTTCTCGGAACGGTATATTGATGAGATTCAGCTGGAATCTGAACTGGTTGATAAGGAGGTTCTTACTATTAAACGGGTTTTTGCAGAAGTGGTTGCACCAGATTTCTCAGCTCCAAACTATGCTAACTACATTGTAATTGGGATTGTTGCTAATCGAAGCGAGGTGAGAATGAATAAAAAGAATCAGAAATACGTCATGGTGACGCTGACCGACTTGTCGCTGGACGTTTCACTCGCCATTCATGGACCTGCGTTTGATAAGTACTGGAAAATACGTGAGGGGACCGTCATTGCAGTTTTGAACCCGGGAGTATATAGTAGTATTGTGTCTGAAGTCGAAGGCGAAAACCCCGTCAAGACAATCGGCCTTACTCTCAATCTGGCAGAAGACGTGGTCCTGGAATTAGGTAAAGCTAAAGACCTGGGTCGATGTCCTGCTACCACACAACGAGGCAGACAATGCAGTCAATGGATCAATGCTAGGAAATCTACCTACTGTGAGTACCATATTGAGGTTGGTGTTCGGCGAACTCAACGAGGACGTACTGAGGTGAATTCGGCACCAACAAAGGTGTTCTCACCAAAGAAAAACGGCATCAGACAAGCATACTACAATGGAGGACACGGCTCGGCAGCCGGCGGACTACGACTGGACCCCCATGCACCCAAGGTCGACCGTCAGGTGGGAAATCAAGGCCGTATCTACACCACAGGAGGAACATCCACGATAGTAGACGATTACGACCATAACACGGATCCTGGAGAGAAGGAGAAGCGGCTGGCCAAGCGCGCCAAGATCATAGAGCGCGAAACCGTCATTAGAATGAAGCTGGCGCAAAGGCCAGAAGGTCTTATGCTGCGTGAATATGATCTGAAGGGCCGGCCAATTGCTGAAGACCAACTTGATCAATTGGGGTCAGAATCAAGCTCTCTGCAGGTGTTTACGCCCCAAAAAATCCGCCAGATAGGCTTCGACCCCACCCGTCGCAATACAGAAGCGGCCAAAAACCCCCAGATTCTAAAGCAGTCAGCGCACGCAGTGAAACTGACCCGGGCCCGGAACTCAGTATCGGACGACGACGATGACCTGGATATTATTTAACAAGACAAATAATCAAAAAAAAACTGTACATATATAACGGGGGAGAGCTAAAATCCATCATGGATGCCAGAGTCCTTCTCAACATTCAATCGTTCGTCGTCAAGCACAAACCAGAAGTGAAATGTATCTGTTTCGTCATAGCTTTCTCTATCGGGCAAAAACCGCACATCCCACGGTTTGGGGCTGATGATGTAGTGGATATTCTTGACCTCGCTGTCATCCCAGACCTCTTCATGGATGAGTTTTAACGTCTTAAGAGCGTTATACTTGTAAGACAGCGGGATCCACTTGCCTTCGAACACGTCCGACAGCAGCGACTGGTCGGCGAATTCATAGCTGGTGGTGAGTTCAGGTGTCGACAGCGCAGCAATGATCTTCTCGTAGCTCTTCTTAGTGGGGTTCACGACCTGCAGCCCGCCATTGCAGATTCCCAGACCCGTACTAGCAGCAGGGCCAAACACATGCCCCAGCTCCTCATCATGCTGGTTGATTGGAGCATATTTGGTATAAGCACAGTTCCCGCTGTGCCAGTCCTTGGGATAATGTTCTTTTTTGTAAGGATTGCACACGCAAGCGTGGCTGGCTGCAAACACGGCGGTCGAATCGTTGAGTTCCAGGTCCATGAGCTCGTCCATATTGGCCACCACCACCATGTCGGAGTCCAATTGAACTACACGATCATACTCAAACAGTGAAAAGGGTTGTAACTTTGACCAACAGTCATAGAATCGAACCTCTTTCTCATAATCTTTATGGGCCTTGGGCATCAGATAATCTACCTTACGCTTGTAGATTCCACGCTTGTCCAACGCCGCATGGCCTTCAGCCTCAAACGTGTCAGTGTAAAGAGCCACCAACGGATACTGGCTGCCAGACTTTTTCAACGAATAGTCCAAGGTAAGTAACCCTGTCAAGTACTTGGTATTCGTTATCAGCGTGGTCCAAACCTTACTGCCGGCAGGAGGACTGCGATCCGCCTCTATCTGCACCTGCTGTACCATCTAAATCCCGATCTATAAAATATACACGAATCTAAAAAGACTCTGCTGTGTAATACGGGAAAGGGCAAAACGACGTATTTGGGGGGTGGCGCACTGCTAAACGAGATGCGCATGTACAATTGTGCAATTTCAGAGCTTATCGGGCCCGAGGCTGACGCAGTCACGCAACGCCGAACTCCGGTGGGCCAATCTCCGGCTACCGTAGCCACACACTGACTCAACAGATTCCAAAATGCTCAGCATTTTTATCGCCGAACTTTCGACCGAAAATTGACTCGGGTCTGTTGCTAGGGAATCAGCCCCAAAAATTGGGCCAAAATACCTGAGACGATGTTTATACACTTTTTGGTGGTAGATGTAATCACACTGAGATTTAAATGGACTTTTGGTGCTCACTCTCGCATGGGATTACAGCTGCCACCAAAGGTACCGTGCTGCTGAAAGCGCATACAAATCGCATTTAGCGGTTTATTACATTGGCTATAGATATATTAATGATACGAGAACCCATTGCTGTTTCCTCCTCTACCGCGGAAACGACCTCCTCTGTAGCCTCCTCCTCCTCCTCCACGACGCTGCTGGAATTCGTTATTGTACGACCCATTATAAGTCGAAGACCGGTTTGGAGGCGGCAGATCTGAGTATCCTCCATTGTAGCCTCCGTTATAACCTCCTTGTTGGCGTCCATGGTGATTGTAATCGTTCCGTTGATAATCGTTGCGTTGATAATCGTTGCGTTGGTACCCTTGATTTTGGTATCCATGGCTTGAGGAAGGTTCTTGCCGTGACGACATGTTCTGGACATATGTCCTATACCCTCCGTTACGTTGCTTCGGACGCATGGGCAGTCCGTTGCCACCACTATAACCATTGTTGTAGCCGTTGCCGTTGTGATTGTGGTGGTTATTGTAGTTATTGTTGTTACGACGTCCACCATTACGCATCGTCTCTACATCCTCGCTGGTGAGAACCGGATCCCGCAGCTTGACACCTTGGAGAAGCATACTCTTGTGGTAATGGCTCAACTTGGGCATGAAGTACTGCAAGGTTAGAGACTCATCGGGGGAAATATCCGGCCAATCACCTAGCTTCAGTGGGAACGTTGTAGTGCCGCCAGGCAAGCAAGCCAACTCTCGCCTAACCGTACCGCTTAGTCCATCAGACTTGCTGGCTTTGAAGTCGACCTCAGTGATCCTGCTCTCGCCCTCCGTGTCCTGGAACAGTTCATGCAACTCCGGGTACAGCTTGTTGCCCGGCGATATCATTAGAATCTCCTCCTGCCTCGTGTTCCGAAATGTCTCAGCCTCAGTCAATAAAGGATACTTCTTGTGCACCGCTGCCAGCAGTCGCTTTTCATCAATAAACGGCAATAGCGCAATTCCCTGCCAGGACATTTTCTTACCGTTCATGTCAATCGGGAAATCCACAGGATAAAAGTCAATAATTTCGGAATCAGGGTCGCTCATCAGAGGCCTAAACACTTCTGGCAACGTATGGTCACTAGCAGCCGGCAACACACTCATGAGCTGCTCATAAGGTCGGAAAGGTTCGCCTTGCTCAAGCTTGATGTCGAGATCTCCGATATCCACCAAATCTTGTGCGAATGGCGCATAGTGATATGGGAAGTACCAATTCCATGACGGGCAGCCTTGATAATAGTACAACAGTACCCAGCATACACCCTCAATGTAGTCTTTTACCAGCTTTCGTCTGAACTCCTTGTCATCCGGAGAAACATGGTACTTATTCTGATAATACCGATCTCTGTAGCCAGGCTCCCATAGCCGGATGTTGTCTTCTGGCTCATCCACTTCGTTCTCATTTTTCTGCAAAGGTTCGTCTGCCTTTCTCTTGCCAAGATGAGTGGCAGCAACGCCCTTGCCGTCGTCAGCCACCGATTCTGAGTCATCTGCTGCAGGTGTAGCCGTGGCAGTCGAATCATCGTCACCATTAGTTTCAGTGTTGGCCCCTCCGTTTAGCAACTGGGCTTTAAGCTCCTGTGCAGCTGTCTTGTTGGCCATGTTGGCCATACTCAGAGCATTACGGTTGGCGACAAGCTCCGAGTTGGACATATGAGTAGATCCAACGCTCTCACCTGAAGTAGTATACAGCGGCATACTGTCAAGAGGCGCGATTGGGGCCCTTTCGCCACGGTTTTTGCTGATTGCAACCGGTGCAGCCTTATTACTGCTTGCCGGCTTGATTTGATTATAATAAGCTTCGCGCTGTTCCTTCTCAGTTTTGCGACGCTTTTCGTTCTCAAGCCTTCGCATCTCACCCTCACGCTTTTTTCTGAAGATATGGTCTTCTTGTGCCCCCAGTGCTCGCAGCATTACTTCGACACGAGCCAGGTTCACCTGCCCGTCACAGGTCATGAATCCCTTCATCTCCGATAATGAACGCTTCCACATCGCGGTTAGCGTGTCGATACTGTTGTCACGCACATCCAAAGAAGGCATGTGGGGCAAGAAATCGTTGCCAATGAAAAAGCACATAAACACCCAATCATCTAGGGCCCGTTCGAAATCGTACGGGAAGTTAAGTCGGGGTACATCCAACTCGATAGCAAGGTACTGACGTAGAATATCGAGATGAAGCCAGATAAACGGTTTCGGCTTAGCGTTTTCGGCCGCTTCCTCCAGGTCCTGTCGCTCCTTTTCCTCTGCTGACAAGACAAACCCTGGAGGCTTGCGCCGTCGGTTATCCTGGGCAAAGACGTCCTCACGGAGGATTTTGAAGTGGGGTTCATGTGTTGCAAGACCCAGAAAGATCAAATCAGCATCTAGTCCATAGATGCAATGAGTTGTGTTGGGATCGTGACTTGGCTCTGACCGCTGACTACGAATAAACTCCATAATCTTGTGCTCACCCTCACCTGGGACTGTTGCGTCCGATATTATTACCTTCAGATCCTTCCAGCCAGGATCATTATTTAGCTTGTACGCCACCCAGTATCGAAGAGACTTGGCCAAAGTATCCATGAACGGCGTTCCGGGAGTAATAGAGTTGCTATCCCAAGTCTTTTTGCCCTTGATAGCATCATCGATAGTCTGACCTCGAGACTCAGCTTCTTCTATAGCGTTTTCCTTGGCGTCATTCAATATTTTAGCCTCCTGTGCAGCGCGGAATCGTCTTGAACGCTGTTGATTCATTTTCGCTCGCGGTGCAACCCCATCGACGGCCATCATGAGTATTTTTCGCGGTCGTCCCATTGACACTACTCGATCTGTATACTTGAAGACTTCTAGCATCATCTCATCTTCTGTTTCCGGTGCAGGTCGACCCTCGGGATGTGAACATGGATGAACGATACCATTCATATCCAAATACAAGTTATCAAGCTCCCCATTAGGATTCAGTCGATTATAATCGGCGGGATATTCAACCCCATCCACGACAGTAGGAGGTTCTTCAACGACTTGTGATATAATCTTTGGACATTTCCGTGATAACCATCTAAATAAGGCTGGAACTCTAGACAACGAAGTTAATGCAAATTCCCTCAAAATTGCATCTAAAACAAAACAAACTTACCCCATTTCCAATTACCGAGATAAAAATACCTCTATTATCTTTTCTACCTACTCAAAAAAACAAAAAGAAGGATAATCTTCTTCTACTTGTGCATGTTCTCTTCCGTGTAGGACCTGAAAGAAAATATTCATGTCCTCCCAGCTCTTCTCCACTCTGCGTCATCATATTTCCCAGCGCTTAACGAATACCCAGGCCAGAGCCATTAGTCAGTCCTGAAATTAAGTATTATCTATATATAATTCTTTATTTACCGGCTTGTGATACATCTACTACTCAAATATTCTGAACTATCGAGAACATTATTGAATAATTTATAAGCTTTGCCTTCGATAATCTTATTCCTGCGGCTCAAGGATCGGCGCGATCTCCGCTGCGTGCATGAAAATCCTAGACACGACGTTTTCTAACTTGGACTTGCACAAGTTTACCGGTGAGATAAGCGAATTTTTGGCAGAATGACTAGAACAGATGCGTGTTTTTTGTAAGTTGTTAGTGTATTATACGGACTGGGTATTTCTAAAGTGGTAAGCTATGGCACATTAATGTCGCCCAACGTTCTAGCAAGTGTCGTGAAAGGTGACAACTCGGGCCTAAGTGCCGACGTGGTGGTGCACGCAGCCATTCTGGACAACCACAAACGATTCAAAATTAAAGATGAGGAGTATCCAGCGGTTATGGCAAAGGAGGGGTCTGCAGTTACTGGGACTGTGGTCTATAACTTGACGGAGGAAAACTTGCAACGATTGGATCAGTTTGAGGATGTTCAATATGAGCGTCGTCTGCTTACTGTTAGAGATTGTACATCAAAGGAGTCTGTAAATGCATTCGTATATATCTGGACTGCAGGTGCAGAATGCCTGCTGGATGAAGAATGGGACCTGGACCATTTCGTAAAGTATGATGTTTACCATTTGGCTTTGTATGCGAGCTAACCGGCTTGTTTTTGCTTTAGATCTATAGAAAGAGAGTGGATAATACGGGAAATGTCCCGAATGGAATAAATTTACAGGGATTATTTGAAAATAAATAAGTCTACGGAGATCCCACCTTCTATACGGGACTCTTGCTTTTTTCTTCCTCCTCCTCAACACCAGCAGTTAAATCAGAATCCACATCGGGCTCAAGCTCTTCGTCAGCCTCTGCTAGACGTGCTCTCTTGCGACTTTTGTAGGTTCTCATGAGCCAAATCGCCTGGGACACGAATATCCCACCCTCAAGCACCAATATAACTATGTACAGAATGCAGCCCAGGATATCAAGAGATCCACGCTGGGCCACCAGACTCAACAAACTCAGCAATGCACCCAAGCTGTCAATTGTCAGAAATATGAAATTAATTCCCACCACTCGTCCACCTCGTTTATAAAGCTCCCAATACGGAGGAAGCAGTCCAACACCGAGCAGAACGGCCGCTATCACTCCTACGAGCGTTACAGGCCAAGTTACACCTCTTGCATAAAGCGATTTGAAAGGTATAATGCAGCCAACTTCTATGCCGGCAAACACCATCATGGCAACACCAGTAATAACCAACACCTTCCATCGGGCGAGATTGGTCGGTGGGTAATACATGCACTGAGCCCAGCAGATAGTGCAAAAGAACATAAATACATTCGGTTGCACCTGCACAGCAATGTTTGACTGCTGAACTATGAAATATATCCCAAACGGAACCCCCGAAAGCGCCCATAGAAGCATCATCACCTGCGGAAGTCCCTCGCAGTTCTTCCGCCGCCAGTTGTAGTATATTTGCGGTATCAACTGAATACACCAAAATACCGTTCCTATCGTGCCCAGCACGTTCGACGCCACTGTAATCTTATCATGCTCTGACATGGTTGTGGTCTCGTAATCGCCGGCTAATCATCTATATACGTCCGGTTGCAGACTTCTAGCTGACTTTTCAAAAAGATTTATAGTAGTCATCGACGTGCGGCGGGACATGAAAAAAGTTATCTTCGGAGCCGGTTCGGGTAGGTCCAACCGAGCTCCGGGTTAACTTGCCTCTCTTGGCACTAGACCGATTCAACGCGGGTCTGGAAGGTATGCCCGCAGCTGCAAGATTTGATCTTGCGTATTTCTCATGCGTAGTTTTTCAGGGGATCTTTACTCAGCAAATGAGTAACATGAGGTAATGTCTCCAGTTCATTTACGAAGTTTCCATTGGTCCTTCAGCGCGACATTCTAGTGGGGGACTGGACCTCAGATAGCCTAGAACTATGTATCTGGAACTTACAGCATTTTAGCCGGTCGTCGGATCAACTGTGATTTAAGAATGCATAAATTAATAAATACGAGTAGTAACCGATGTGGTGTACGACCATGCCAAGTACCCGAGTAGATGATTTACCAGGTCCGTTGGGCAGATGCGTAATGCAAGAGATAGCTCTTTCATTAAGCATGGGACCATTTGATTGAGGGCTTTGGTGTACCAATTGCTTTACTTTAGTGCAAATCTGTATCTAAGTCCTGACTTTTGAGATGAGCTTCTGCGATTATTGTACTTCATAATGGTTGAAATGCAGTTTAGGGATTCGATCAATAGCTGCTCCTATATGATGTCTTGCATCTCATTCTCAGGGTTCTGCCCAAGATCTAGGGCTACCGGAAATAGATAACAAGACTCATAAAGAATTCCAAGGGTCAAAACAAAAAGACCGTTTGATATGGTTGTGACATCCTTGGAATATGAAATGATATGTCATTTTAGCTCTTGAAGTTACCACTATATGGCCGATATTTTCAGTATGCTACTCGGAAAGGAAATAGAATGTCCTGTGGCTCGGAAACCAGAATGTCAAGAAACAATAGCCATCATGCTTCATGTGGGGGAGGGGGGACACCACATTTGCCTCAATTTTGACTGCACGGACTCAGAGATGATGACTTACTGCATACTCATTTATTTGCAGCATGCTCTCACTGCTAAGATTAATTGAATCTAATCATAACAAAAAGGAAGTGTCTTAGAGCTGCTGCAACTAGGTATTTTGCAAACGGCTCGGAGTTAATGCCGAGCAATTGTTGATTCGACTCCCGAAGAAGATCGATTTGCCTCACTGTAACCACAGAACTGGATGTGGGGCAGATACTACTAAGCAAAACTAATCGGTGATGTCGCTTCTAGTCGCGGAGTCCATCGTTGGTTGGTCCACACATGAATAGATGGCAATGCTGCGGCTATGATGGCCAGCAACTTGAAACAAAGGAGAATCATATCAACAAAGCGAATGAGACATATGTCCACTCACTATCCAAAATTAAAATCTTATTATTCAGTTATATAAAACTCAGTAGTAATAAAAAACTGTTTACAAAAGTTATCTGAAATTTACTAAGTGCGGCTCATGCAGACACCGATCAAAACTGGCCATCACCGAAGCCTGCGGATTCCGACATAGCGCCAATCGGAGCGCAATAGTCGAGAGCCAAATTAAACAGAAGAAAGATAACAAGAAACCCCCGAACGATCGAAGCAACACTTTCAGTGTTAATTCTTTATACTTTTTTTGCTACTTCTTGTTCGTTCTTCTTTTATCCTTGATAGGATTGCGACAAATGGCTATTGTAGACGAGGAAGTAGCGGTTGATTACGCAATCAACGATTTAGTTGATAGAAATGGCAGTGCCGTAAGGGGATCAACCGTTAGTAAGGTCCCAGATGGTATTGGGTTCCACGAGAATGAGGGACAACTGGGTTCCAATGATTACTATGACGAAGATGAGGATAATGATAGTTTATTTGAATATGGCATTGGAGGAAATAGTCATGGTGGGTTTCTATCTCATTGGGCTTTAGTTAAACGGCCTTCGCCTTACTTGTTGGTTATTGCATTTTTCATGTTTGTTCTTGCTCAAGCTGCCATTCTACCATCTATGTTAGATGTCATGATTGAGTTAATTTGTCGTCGACAATACCCAACCACTGGAGATACCGACTTATTGCACAAGATCATTGCCGACCCTAGATGTCGGCAGGCTGAAGTCACAGGTCTTGCGGCTGCATTTGCTTCCTATAGAACAGTGGTGACTGGAGGTCTGTCAGTCATCACTGCGCCCAGACTGGCAGCTTTTTCAGATAGACATGGCCGAAAGCCGGTCATGATATGGTGTGGTCTTTGTGAGATTTGCGCCGAGCTCACTGTGATATTGTGTATCCGGTATCCGGACATTATTGATTATCATTGGTTATTGCTTGCTTCGTCTCTTCAGGGACTTGGGGCATCTTTTGCCATTGTCCAGATTTTGAATGCTGCTTTTGTGGCCGATTGTGTCAAGGCTCATGAGCGAGCTGGCACTTTGGGGTTATTCGACTCTGCTTTATTCGGCGGCATGGCCGTGGGGCCCACACTTGCAAGTTTATTTTTGAAGAGGTTCCATTCTCTTACCAAGTTATTTATGTTATCTGTCAGCATGGGAGTATTGTATGTTTTACTGGTACTATTATTGGTGATTGAATCTCGACCACTTCGGTCGAGACGGAACTCCATTGCCACTTTTAATGCCTATAACGAGCGAAGGGCTTCATATTCGGGATGGCAACAATCTCTACATACAGTGAATATCTTCCGACCTCTCAAATTGCTAACTTTCAAGCATATTGAATCGCCGGTTGCGCGCAGAAACGGTAGACTATTGATTGCAATTACTGCTCTTGCCCAAGAGACTCTCATGGCCATTGCGCCGATTCTAATGCTTTACGGTGAGTTCAAATTTCAATGGACGTCAATTGAAACCGGCTATTTACTGTCATTGTTTGGCATCTGTCGAGTGGTGACATTAGGCCTCATCACTCCCACATTATTGAAATTCTTCAGAAAGTTCATGACGCCTCGCAATCACTCATTAGATTCTATTGATATGTTGTTCATCCGATGTGGGTTATTTATTGGTGCATTGGGCATGTTAGCATTTGGATATGCGCCAACAGGCACATTTTATCTGTTATCGGTGACAATCGAATCACTTGCAGGAATCCAGGCCCCAGTGGCCAAAAATGCAATCATCAAACATGCTCCTCCAGACGGAGTCGGAGAACTTCTAGGTGCTTACAGTCTAATCACCAACCTTGGTATTACAGTATCACCACTAATCTTCCTTCGCATCTTTACAATCACCATCAAAACCCGGCCACGCATGGTATTCGAGATCGCCGCAGGCGTCCTGGGCTCATTGATTCTATTATCTACATGCTTACGTTATGTTCGAGAAGAAATCAATTTGGAAAACGCCTCAGCTCGTACTGGCTTCACTGATAATGACGCCTCTCAACAAACCATGTATGGGTCCATTTAATGATTTATAATTAATGAAACATCTAGAGATTTATTCTAATTTAATTTTATTATAACTACTGTGCCTGCAGAAAGATAAACAAATTATTTGTATCGGCACGGCACCAGATGGCGTGCCGAGGCTTTAACTCCGATGCGAACGGCGCTGCCATCTTGTGCGAGGATCTACGGGTCAAAACAAAACGGCAAATAAAAGCTTGCCGGGCTCTTTATACTATAGATTGCTTAGTGAATATCGAGATGCAGGGCTTTCAGGATGAGATTGCTGAGCAGGAGGTATTTGATAGTTCGATTCGTCAAGCTCGTTTAAGTTCTCAACGACCATTATTTGGCAAAGGTGGCGTTGATGGTGATGAAGAAACAGTTTTTATAGATGAAAATGATGAAGGCGATAGTGATAGAGGTAGTTTGAATGAGGAGTATTTAGAAGTTTCATGGAGGAAACGACCTGCTCCTAAATTGTTGGCATTGGCAAGTTTTGTGAGTGTATGTTCACAATTGATGGTTGCCACTCCAGCTATCGATGCTATGTTGGAATTAATTTGTCGAGATCATTATCCCGATAAATCCACTCATGGCACTGGAACCGGGTTGGGACATGATCCGGATCCCAGATGCAGACAGCCGGAAGTGACTGCATTATTTGCATCTTTCATGGCGGTGATAAGTGCAGTTGCAGGGGTCATGGGAGTTGCGATATTGCCACGGATATGTGCCTTGTCCGACCGAGTTGGCCGATTGCCTATTTACATTGTTAATGCTTCTTTAAAGGTGGTGGCCGATTCCATAGTTTTGTTGTGTTTCATGTATTCCGACAAGTTCGATTATCGATTGATTTGGATCGGAAGTGCCATTGAATCGCTGGGTGGTTCCCAGGTCGGTCAGGCCATTTTGAATACCTCTTATATTAGTGACTGTGTCAAGCCAAAACATCGGTCTCGATACCTGGCACTTATGGATGCTGCGTCATTTGGTGGCATTGCCCTTGGACCTTTGCTAGGAAGCCTTCTCATGAAGAAATATCATTCCGTTTCATTGATTCAATCGATTCTGGTCATTACAGATCTGGCATTTATTTTGTTTCTCATTACTTGTGTGCCCGAGTCAAGGTCTCACAAGGATAGACGTATGTCACGTATGTCTTACTCGTCATTATCCCAAGCTTCCAACAGCATGCATCTATGGTCTCGAATATTGGATTTGGCCAATATCTTCAAACCCCTTAGAGCACTTTCCTTCAAATCGCTGCCCAGAAAACGTGATCGAATCAATGCTTGGATTCTTGTGGGTGTGGTTGGATTGGCCACGGATCTCATGATTGGAATCCAGGGTATTCTCATCATGTTTCCTGAGATGCAATTCCAATGGACTTCGATTGAAACTGGGTATCTATTATCCATGTTTGGTATATTACGAACAGTGGTTTTGATGTTAATATTTCCTATTTTATTAAAGACACTTAGTAACCTATGGTATGTGAGTGCTTGGAAGCTGGATTCAGTGGATGCAACTTTAATTCGTCTTGGTCTTGTTGCGGCCATAATCGGATTCAATGTCTTGGGATCCTCCACCACCGGACTAATGTATTGTGTGGGGATTTGCCTCGATTGTTTATCTGGGGTCATGGGACCGGCTGCAAAAAACTCATTAATCAAACATGCAGGCAAGAATAATGTTGCAGAATTGTTTGGAGCACTTAGTTTATTGACCAACTTCTCCCAGGTGGTTGCGCCAGTATTCTTCCTAACTGTATTCAACCGCACCGCCAAAACTCACCCTTCCACGGTATTTTTCATCGTCGCAATCGGATTTGGATGCCTATTTATCTGTACCTTGTTTCTAACTCCAACCACCGATATCGCCTCGGATCATATCCCCGATGACGACCAATTCGAAGAACCGCTCTATAATGAAATCGATGACGACGAATGATAGAATCTTAAAACTCAATATTAGATGCTATATAATGACAATTTACACGACACGCCCTCCTTAATCTTAAACCTAATCTCAGATCTGTTAAAAGCTTATTTCGCGTGTCGAAAAATAGGGTATGGGTTCCCCGATACAGGAGAGAAAAACGCCGATAATAATTGTAAAGTTTACCATTTTTCGCGTTTGAAAGGGTTTTAGATTTTGTGTGATTTCGATAGCTGGATATATTGAAGTTTCAATTGTATTTGATTATTTAAAGATGAATCGTGTTCCATCTGCGGCCATGGTAAGTTTGAAGGATCTTGTTTATTGGTAGATTTTGTGACGCGTTCTGACCGGGGGTTATGATTAGTTACGGCAAAAACGATCTCAGAAAAAGGGATTCCGGTTTACGGTGATGCTTTGCGGGCCAAGTGGAAGTGGTAAATCGACATTTATTAATACTATTTGTGGTCGGAACGTGGTGGATATTACTGATGGATCTGGTCAGGCAGGCTCAGCCCATCTGGAGCCAGGATTGCGGTTTGAAACCATTACGGAGGAAATCGCCGATGAAAATAACGGAAACATCGCAATGACCTTCATAGATACACCGGGATTTGGTGATAATATCGATAATACCACATGGTAAGAAAATATGGTGGGTTGGATGTTCAGGGGGTGTTCTCTAACTTTGCTAGTTTTCATGACATTTCCAATTATATCGAACGTCAATTCGATGAAGTGTTATCAGAGGAATCCAGGATCCGAAGAAACCCCAAATTCACCGATAATCGCGTCCATTCGTTGATATATTTCATCGTAGCAACCGGCCATGGACTTCGTGAGATTGACGTGGAATTCATGAAACTCCTCGCTGCAAAAGTCAATATCATTCCCGTCATCTCCAAAGCAGATGCTTTGACGCAAGACGAGTTGTTACTCAACAAAAAACTCATCATGGAAGACATTGAACACTACAGTATCCCAATATATCACTTCCCTTACGATTCAGACAGTGACGAGGATATTGCCAACCAAAACTCGTCTCTAAGACAATCGTTGCCATTCGCCATCATCGGAGGCTCAAAGACAATGCGCAACGGTAACAACAGCTTCCTTGCCCGTGAATACCCTTGGGGATTCATCAGCGTCGAAGACCCAAATGCATCCGACTTCCCTATCCTAAGAGACGTCCTGTTGCAGACCCATCTATCTGACCTCAAGGAAACCACTAACGACTTCCTGTATGAGAATTACCGAACTGAAAAGCTCTCTCGTGACGTTCCAAGCAGATCGAGCTCACCCACGGGTGAAAGTCGATCATCACGTCGCGGAACTCCAGGCGTCGAAAACGACTCCATGACCAGCGGATCGTATTTGGCCCGCGAGGAGCAATTGCGTCTCGAAGAAGAACGTCTGCGTGCAATTGAGGTTCGAGTGCAGGACGAAATCGCACAAAAGAGATCCGAACTCCTGCAACGCGAACAGGAACTCAGAGAACTGGAGGCCAAGTTGAAGCTTGAAGCTATCGCCGCCGCAAAACCTTTACCTGAAGAGCCACTTATAAAGACAGAGGAAGGGGCATAAACTTCCGGTGTATACAATCCTATCTATTTGTTTGTTTATTATTTTTGCTTATAAGAAAAAAAAGTATCGTTTATATACAAAGCTTAAATGAATGAAGCCGTCCGTTTATTTCGGAGGATATTCATAGAAACCCTTGCCAGACTTGACTCCATACCAGCCAGCATCAACCATCTTACCCAGCAGCACTGACGGCCGATACTTGGTGTCGCCGAGATCCTTGTAGAGAACGTTGATGATTGCCAAGCATGTATCGAGGCCAATGAAATCTGCTAGTTCCAAGGGTCCCATGGGCATGGCACAACCGTTCTTCATGATGTTATCTATGTCTTCTTTCTCTCCAATGCCAGTTTCCAGGGCAATGATAGCTTCATTAATGTAGGGCATAAGAATTCGGTTGGCAAGAAACCCAGGGCTATCTTGAGAGGTGGAGGTGACTTTTTTCATTCTGCCGATGAATTCCAAGGTCCGGTCCAACGTGGCTTGAGAAGTTTGCAAACCCGAGATGATCTCGGCACCAGGCTGAACGGGGACCGGGTTCATAAAATGGGCCCCAATGACTCGGCTTTCTGCACCCTTTGCGGAAGCGGCAATTCGTGTGATTCCAATTGAAGAGGTGTTGGTGCCAAGAATCGTATGAGCCTGTGTGACATTGGCCAGCTCGCTGAAGATCTTAAACTTGAGATCAGGAATCTCCGGTACAGCTTCGATCACCATGTCTACCTTGCCAGCGGCCTCTGCCAAGTTGGATGTGGCATATATCTTGGATTTGATTGAGGTTGCCTGTTCCTCGGTCAATTTTCCCTTTGAAATATTCTTCTGCAGCAGTTTCTCTACAGCATTGAATGTTAGATACAGTCAGTACTATATGGGCGATCGGTGATCAAATATCATACCAATAAACTTTGTGCCTTTGGTCAATGATGCTTCGGAACTGTCAATTAATTGAACATTGACTCCTGCATTTGCAGCTGCAATATAAGCTATTCCAACTCCCTGTATACCCTAGTAAGTATCTCGACCGCACGGACTGGCAAAACAGATCCTCTCTTACCATTTGACCCGAACCGATAACCGCCAATGAGTTGACCTGATCTTCCTTGGCCACAGAAGACAAGAATCTTCTACCCAAGTTCGAAGTCACTAGCTTTCCATTACTTGCAACTCTAAGCATTTTATCGGATATAAAAGTTTATGCTTGATGAAGAAAAAAGGATCCTTTACCTTGATCTAATGTGGAGTAAGGCATAAAATAACGGCAACCCTGCGGAGATTCGGCTCATTGAAACAAATCGGAACCGAGGCGGACATGACCGAAAACAGACATAAAAAGACGCTCAGATCTAATCAGATCCATCTTATTTGAGTCAGATTGAGTCAATTAGGATTGAGTCATTAGAATTGAGTCAACAGGATCATTCAGTAAAGTTAATAGATTACCATAGAAGTCTGTTTCTTCGCAGAGTTTCTAATCTCACAAGCAGGGATACAGAACAGATCTGTTATCTATATCATTCTTGATCAGTCATCAGGAATGCCATATTATCTCATTTAATTGAAGCATTAATCTTAATATCTAGAACGATGGCATGATGCAAAAGCAGGATTCTGAATATAAAATCCAAAGAGCCTTACATAGTGTGGCGCGTTATCGCTAGCCGCATAACGTGTGGCTGAAAATGTCCATTATGGGGAATTGTGAGTTGAGTCTTCAATTCAGGACTTCAAGTGTTTTGAATCGAAGTTTATAACCAGGTCTCCTTATAGCAGGACTCTTAGCTGACGTTCGGAAATAGACTAAGAATGATGACAAGAAAGAGAATATTGATAACAATAACAGAATGGTAAAGGACTGGAGATTATACTGCCCCCAGAATTCGATTCCGCAGAAGAAGGTTTCGAAAATTAGCAAGTTTAATTTGTTGATAATAAGCTTCGACAAGAGGTTAGCATTCCGATGTGACTCGACCCGGTGTATACATTCCAGTAAGTGCATTGTCCACGGAATCAGTGAAGCGGCTGGGAATAACCGGCTCTGTGATGTGATACTGTAGTACCTGAGTATTTTGGCCGACTAAACGGTTCGGACAGTGGCTGCTGCGAGATCTGTGAGTGCGCGAATGTGGCGGTTGGGAAGGAAGTGTTGTATGGAGACATCATCGCCGGTGCTCATGGTAGGAGGTAATGCCAGGCGACTGGCATTGTGATTGATGTCTTCCGTCACAGAATCTGGGGCTTGGAGCTGACGACATTTGGACACAGAACGGGTATTGTCGTAGCGACGAGAAGAGCGGGGACAGTTGATTTTACTATGTGCGGAGTCTCCACAATATGCACATAGATTGTGGTCGATGCGTCTTTGGCGCTCTGCCTTATCGAGACGGCCTCGGGCCCTACCTCCGCGATTATTGGGCCCATTGGGGGAATTGGGACGGGAATTGGACAATCCTATTGATGTTTTCAAGGAGACCGTAAAGGTTTTGCTGGAATTCAAAGTAGGACATGCCACCTGTCTGCAGATCGACCAGATAGGTTTGGAGTCTCCGGGGTAGTTTTTGCTTGAGGTCCAGAATGGCTAGATAGGTGTGTGTGGGCAGTATGGGCCCCACGGAGGTGGCATGATTTTCCAAAAAGTCGTAAATCGCTGATTGTTCGTCCTGAGGGCAACGATAGTCTCCAGGACGCGATGTGGGACCAGCACAGGTTTAAGGGGGTTGGAGACGGCGAGAACGTGGTTGAGGACGTCGTGGTAGTTTTCAAAATGTAACTGTGATATTTGCAAACGGTAAATCATTTGTAAACGTAATTAATGATTCTAGATAACAAACTAAGATAAGATATTAGTTAGATAATATGTTTATTGATGTAGCAAAGGTATTAGGTTTAGATGTGTTATACGCCGCTTCTCAAACGGCGTTCAGGCGCGCCGCCCGCGCATGTGTAACCCTCCCAAACATTCTTATTTGACGCACAACGATGGGCAGTGTGCAGCAAGCTATATATCCTTTTTAGTGTATGACTACGGCTATTGACCAATTCATTTGTTACTCGCCACTGTCCGAGTACGAGACTGAAGACGAGGAGTTGGATAGTCCATACGTTGTGATCATGTCCAATAATAATAAGGCGAGATTATTGTTTTCCAAGTCGAAGGTATGATTGGAGGAGGTGCTTTTACTGCTGATGTTTTTGTCTGATTTATGTTGAATAGGTATATGTTCATCCAACTTCGTCTGCAAAGGACAATATTCCTGGATATTTGGCATTGGTCAAACCTAAAAATGCTTCTAATAAGGAGATTCTTCTTTCTTGGGTCCCGGAACATTTATTAGCTGAAGCTGAAGAAAGAGTCTATGTTAAGGTCGATTTGGATGTTGCCACTGATAATCCCGACACCGTTTCGGATGGAGGGACTACTCAAAACTTGATCAGCCTTCCTCCTATGTCATCTATATCATCTTATGTGTTTTCCGTACCACTCGGTAACATTTATTCTATGCAAACTAGACCTCCATCGTTAGGTTGGTGGTGGGGTTCTGTTATCTTGCATACAAGATCGGAAGAAACATTACCTACATTGTTTTTCCATGATTCAGAATCACAAAGTACGATTCTACAAAGAAAACAACGTACTAAGGATTTCAATCCTTTTGCCAATGGTGATGATCTATTCTGGGGTGGCGATCAATTCATTCAAGTGCTTCAGAATTATGCGGTGCTGGAACGTTCAACTCTGGAATCCTCAATCATTCTCGTCAATCCGGATGAAGAAGACCGAAGATCCTTCAGTCCCAAATCTGCCGGATCATCCGCGGCTGCTGCCAGAGAAAGTCCTTTTTCGCGGGCGTTTAAGGACGCTCAATGGTCGGTGCTGGAAAAACTCGCCCAGGTAACTAGATTGTCAAGAAGAGCCGCTCAGAACCTGGTCGATAAATCGCCAAATACCGTCAAGGTCATGCTTAATAAACCCGAAGTTAAACGAATCGGCGATGATTTCGAAAGTGCTCGAGTATATCTTGCCAAATGGGCTTTGCATGTGGCTGAAGAAGCAGAGCGATCAAGAAGTAGAGTGGTTTGGAACGATGGTACTCAAGATGTATTTGGCAGTGTGGTCGGTGACTTTGAGCTGCTGTCAGTTGATTACGATATCGAACGACGCAATCCAATAGGCAAAGTGGAATGGAATGAGTTCTTTGACCATACGGGTCGGCTGAGCGTTACACAAAATGAGGTAAAGGAGAGAATCTTCCATGGCGGGCTTGTTGCATCCATTCGCAGCGAAGCCTGGCTATTTCTTCTCGGATTCTACCCATGGGATAGTGATACCGAAGAGCGACGGTCAATTCTGTCTGAAAAGAGAAATGAATATTACAGGTATAAGCGCAAATGGTGGGACGACCAGGAGAGACAGAAAACAGACGAATTCTGGAAAGATCAAAAGTCCCGAATAGAAAAAGATGTACATCGAACAGACCGCAATATCGCTATATTTCAGGACTCAGATACCCCGCATCCTGACCCCGATAGCAGATTCACCGGGACGAACTTGCATCTAGAGCAACTTAAGGATATGCTTATCACTTACAATGAGTATAATGTCAATCTCGGTTACGTTCAAGGAATGAGCGACTTACTCGCGCCCTTGTATGTTGTTTTCCAGGATGATGCAGTTGCGTTTTGGGCATTTTGCAGTTTTATGAAGCGAATGGAGCGCAATTTTCTCCGAGACCAGTCTGGTATGAGGCAGCAGCTTCTAACGTTGGACCACTTGGTTCAACTCATGTTACCCAAACTATATAAGCATTTGGAACGTGCTGACTCGACACATTTCTTCTTCTTCTTCCGGATGCTGCTGGTGTGGTATAAACGCGAGTTCGAATGGGATGATGTGTTACGATTATGGGAAGTGCTCTGGACTGATTATTTATCTAGTCAGTTCCACCTGTTTGTCGCTTTGGCTATCCTTGACAAGAACAAAGAAATCATAATGAATGATTTAGAGCAGTTTGATGAAATTCTGAAGTATATGAACGACCTTTCCATGACGCTGGATCTTGATGACATTCTGGTCCGCGCTGAAATGCTTTTCAACAGATTCAGGAAAACTGTGGACATGACGGATCGGCGACAAAACGATCCCGACGAAAGTGAGGAGAGTAAAAGAGCGCTTCCAAAAATCAGTGACGAACTGCGGCAGCTGCTATCCAAGGAGGTAATTGAAGTCCATGAACAAGTCCGCCCTCCGAATGTAGGCGGTGGATAAATTATACGTACTTCTATCATTAAACTAGGTTTCCGTTATTCGGTTTTATAAATAGCTTCGAGGCTTAAGCAAAAGTATCATTGTTGCTGCTCTTCGTCAACCCCTCCTTCATTCTCTCTCCATTCCAGATATTCGGCCCTCCTGGCCAAAGCTTCTCCTCCATGCTTTTCAGTCAACTCTATTATATCGCTCTCAGTTCGACGCTGAAGTTTCATGTCGTCCTCCGATGTCCACACGCCCCTCCACTCAGGAATCTCATGACGCGGGCCTAAAATTTCGCCAAGAAGCTCGACCGCTAGGTTCTGATCATGCATGGTGGCATCAAGCGCAGCAACCACCACGTCACTTTCGATACCGGGGAATATCTCACGGTACTTCAAGACAATTGTCTCCATATCACTGCGTTCGTACGCCTCGGCCACCTCTGTCTGCCAGATCTCCGATACCTCATGAACCTCATCATCCGGTCCAATTTTCACTTCCGTTTCATTGTGGGAGGATTCTACTTCGTTGCCAAGTTCGACCGACCTCGATCTCGGTTGTGCATAACCAGTGTCGTCCATAATCGAATCAGAGACCGAATCTCTGCGCCGCTCAAGCGCTGAGGGCCATAGTTCAGTGACGCCGCCTGCTACATGTGCATCCTCAGGTTCAGAGTCTGGAATCTCAACATGCGGTTTTGGCGGTCGGAAAAAGTTTGCTGCAGCTGTCTCAACAGCCTCTGCACGGCGCCTTTGTGACGGGGATGTATGGGAGGCATTGCCATCAACAACGCGACGCTTCTTCAAAGGAGAACGAGAAGCAGAATGAGTATCTCCCGACGGCTTCTTGGGGGTATTCGGCAAGCTCTGTTGTGTCATCAGATCTATATCGCTAAGGGAAGACTTTCGACGAACATGCTCGTTGCCGGAAATAAAGTTGTTTCCATTGAGAACTTTAGACACTTCTTTGTCCCCTTCAATCGGGATTTCATTACTGGCGCGTCTTTTTCGACTTGCCTCCTGCAGCTCATTCGCTGGTTCCGCATCCGCATGAGACTGCAGCACATCGGGTTCAGTGCTAGCTGCAATATTACTTGCTTCTTCTTCATGCTCATCCTCATTTAAGGATCGGCGTGGATCCGCCAGAACAGGAGAACTAATACCTCCAAAATCTTTAGCGGTCACGGGTCCCTTTTTGCTGACTTCCTTCACTCTTTCGTGTATGTTCGGCATCGAGCACAATTGCGTCCATCGCCTTGACCATACATCTGCTGTTCTGCTCCCCCCTGACATTTGTTCCAGGAGATCGAAATCTCTGTCGACTAGTTTTTCACCCTTAAACACCCGTGCACCGTACCGCATCAACAATTCATCTTCTTCATCGCCGAATTCGTCGTCAAACATGGCGCCATCAGGATCGGGAGCTTGCGCAGCAAATGGCCTCGGACCCCCATCTGCAGCGTCATTCAGCTCGTCATGTACATACTTAAAATCATCTCTAGTCACGGGCCCCATCGGCCTTACGTGTGCTAGCAGCTTTGATAAATCTTCAGTTTGCTTGCAGATCTGTATCCATCGCGAATACCATGACTGACGAGAGCGGTAGTTACCGCACAAGTATTCAAGGTCTCGAAAAGCCGCTTTGCCCAAGTTTCTGCCTCCGCCTTTGAAGGATGCGTATCTTAGAATTAATTTATCCTCATCTGGTGTGAATCGCTTTTTGTACGGTTTCTCATTCATCGGCTGAGAACTTGAGTGTGCAGCAACGCGCATTTTGAAGTCTTGCAAAGGCAAGATTTCACCTCTATATGCCTGGGCTGCTGCACGCTGTGGTCGCCCTGGTTGTAGATGAGCATTATATCTCGTCTTAATGCTGACAGCTGAACGTTTTAGCTAAAAAATTAGTATGCGATAGTTAAAAAAACTGGAGGTTCAACTCACCACAGAAGTCAGCAGCTCAAAAACTTTGCCTGAAGACATATTTTGTGCATACTGTAAAGCATATAATATTGTAGCATCTTCCTGCAGCGAGAACGACATCCTCCGGCTTGGATGCTGACTCGGTGCCCTCTGTACTTGCAAGTTGCCAAACGTTACTGTCATAAATGAAGGGCCCTCTTCTTCCAAGTCGACATGATTTTCATGTACAGGTTTTGAAACGACATCTTTATCCGCGTTACTATTCTCATCATGCCGGTCTTCCTGCTCTGCCATGTCTACGAGAACTGAGTTTGCGTTTGGGTTAACAGGTGCAGCATTATCATCGTTGCCGGGGGCGCCTGCCTCCGAGTTTGGTTTTAAGACCTCTGAGACAGCAGGAACTTTTCCAGTAGCAGGCTCTGTAGTTTGAGATTCGGCTATATCTCCATTTGCATTTGAATCTGGCAGTGCAGCATCTAACCTGCTCATATTTCCCGCATCTATTCCTGCTTCGGGTGCAACTTGCGATAACCGAGCAGCAGGTTTGGAAGCTGGAGATCCCGTTGTATCTTCAGATATCTTAGAAGCCGGGTCGGCAGAGGCAGACGTGCTCGTTTCATTTAATTGCCGCTCGGAGGGGGGTTTCGGTATCGGAGCAACAGGCGCTGAGGCTGGAGATCCAGCTTTATCTTCAGTTACCTTAGAAGCTACATCGGCAGAGGCTGAATCTCTCATAGTTACCGCATTCGCTTCCTGTTCAGAGCCAGCTTTCGATACTGGAACAACAGGCTCTGAGGCTGTATCTTCAGATACCTTAGGAGCTGGATCTGTAGAACCTGACATGTTACTAGTTGGCTCATTCAATTCCTGTTCAGAAGTAGGTTTCGGTACTGGAGCAACAGTCTCTGAGGCTGGAGATCCCACTTTACCTACCGATACCTCAGAAGCTGGATCGGCGGAGACTGGGCTCGTAGTCGGCTTATTCATCTCCTGCTCGAACGGTACTTTCGATTCTGCAACAGCAAGCTGTGAAATTGAAGATTCAACTTTATCTTCATCTGGCTCTGCAGATGCGGCTTTACTGCTCGCCGTCTTTTTCTCTTCCTCCTTCTCCTCTGCTGCCGATCGATTTCTGACTACATCATTTCCATCTTGCAGAGTCGAGAGCGGACTTCTCTCGTTCCGTTCGACACCATCCTCCTCCTCGTCCTCGCTTTCAGGAAGTCGAATGAAATCCACGGTGTCGCCTTCATGAGCCTGACTATCGGCGTCACTAGCAGTATCACCAGTTGCTTGAGTAGCCTGATCCGCACTGTGTGCAGGCTGGTGATGTGTAGCATTCTCAGTTATTCGAGGTTTCGAAGCAGATGTAAATTTGTCGAGATCCACAGCCACAGAAACTCGGGGTGTTGCCACAGCATCAAAAAATTCGTCTTCGGAAGTGTCACCTGAATTCTGTGCGGCCTTTCTGGGCGTTGAAAAGTCTTTGGGGGGCTGCTCATCTTCCATTTCGGCATCTGATGTTATCATCGGCGGGAGAGTGCCGACATTCACGGTAGCGGGTTCATCCAAAGGTTTCGACGGCGAATGTTGCTCGGCAGGCAAGGAAGAGGTTATGACTCTGTCATCATCGGCATGCAGCGGTTTCGGTAGCTCTTTGTTTGAAGCTGACGATGATCCGGGGATGATTATGCTCTGGTGGTTGCCGTCAGAAGCTGGTATTATGTCTAAATTATTTCCTTCTTGACGTTCCTCTAGAGAGTCTGCGGCCTCGGTAGGGTGAGCGAATTGATACTCTCCGCCATTGCTTTCTGGTACAGACTCATGATTTGAGTCATCGCGATCTGAATGTTGAGAAGAAGATATGTCCTCAACTTCCATTTCCTCAGATGAGGAGTTAGGGACTGTTAGTCTCAGAGAAATTCGTGTTCGCTTTCGGGTAGGACTAGTTCTTTCGGGTTCATCTTGTGCAAGTTTAGATTTAGCTTTGACGGCTCTTGATTTCTTTCGAGTCAAACGCTTTGCAGTTCCTCTCTTCCTGCGCTTGACAGGCAAAGCAGGTTCTAAATCCGAGTCTGCTTCGCGATCATTTGGTTCAGATTCTGGGGTTTCGGCATCCACTTCCTGTTGGTCATCGGGGTCGGGCTCTACATCCGATAAGTTAACAACATCCAAAATTTCAATGTCCGAACTTGAATCCGGTTCAGGCTGGGGTTTTGGGATTTCTCGACGACGATACTTCTTCTTAGGGACTGACGTCAAAACCCTCCTTCTTTTCTTTCTAGTAGTTGTGATGATGGGCTTTTTGGTCTTGGCTTGAGTCACAGTTTTCGTCGCACGAAGGCTGTTAGCGAGTTTGTAATCTGAGTCGGCCACGACTTTGGGTGTTGGCTGAAATCTTCCAGAACGCCGTTTAGGTGGCTCGTTTGCTTCTGAGTCTTTAGGGTCTTTAGGAGCCTTATAAAGAAGGTATTTTTCTCGGTCGACCAATTCTCTAAGGTTGAGACATAAAGTCATCCATTTAAGATCATAAACACTACAAGTTCGTTTGTTAGTTAATATCCATATACGATGTCATTATCCAGCTTACTCATATTTAAATGTTTCATGGGGTAATACTTGTTGACAAAGGTTAATAGTATCTTTGGTCATGACATTTATTGGCAGCCCACCATGATCCTTAATCAAAAAAAAACCTTCATTAGCATACCAAACAGTAATGAACATGACAAGCAATATAAATCACTTACTCTTATCAGATTCCGTAATGCTTTTTGACTGTTTTCCATTCGAATATTAAATTTCATAGGTATTCCCGATTCAATTTCAAATAACTGCCCTCGTTTTGGTTTTTTTATTCGAGCATCAGGCGATTCGACTTCCATTGATTCAGAGTCCGGTTGTTGGTCTTGTACTTCTTCAGGTTCTTCCGGTCTCCTCACCGTTTCTGCTTCCGATTGATCATCTGAAATATTTATGGGTTCCATATCTTCCAGCTCTATCATACTTTCATCACTTGACACAAACAATGACGATTCCCTGATACGAGAACGCCTATCTCTCACCATCTCTCATTTCCCAATATATTCCTCGTTTGTCGATCTCCACTCTGGTATTCTCTCTCTAAAGTGGAGTTTTGTTTTTTGGTTGGGAGTCGTAACTTCACCATTTTAAATTGTATGGTCTCACATACAAACAAGCTTTTTGATTCAACCTCATTCACTCTTTTCATAAAGTAAATTAGTAAAAATATAACTAAACTTAAGCTAATAATTGTGTTATATTTGAGTTGATAGAAGGCAGATAACCGGTCTCGAACCCAACTTATGTTGTTGTTTATATAAATTAGTCATTATTCAGTCATTGAAACGTCTGAAAAGCGTAATTTAATGGGAAATCCGGCATGATATTCATTGATTTGGTCTTAATGGGGCCATAAATTCATGGTCAAACAATGGATTCCGATCAAATTTAAATGTTTTGATTTCCTATTTGGTCGCGTCACGGTCACGTCGCGGCTTTGTAATGCATATCGAATACGCGTATTTGTAAGAACGCGCCGCAAACGCGTGTGAATATATATATCTTGGGGTATCCCCCCTTCTCTTCCTCTTGTCTTTTCCAATTATCTTGAGTTGAAATCTTTATATTTATTTTTTTTAACTTGAGGGGGCTTTGGATTTTTTAAAGGATGTTTGTCATTAAGAGAAACGGCAAGAAAGAAAAGGTTCAATTTGATAAAATCACTGCTCGTGTGTCGCGTCTTTGTTATGGATTGGATCCAAATCATGTCGATGCCGTCCAAATCACTCAAAGAGTGATTTCTGGCGTCTATCAAGGTGTCAGTACTGTTGAACTTGATAATTTGGCCGCTGAGACTGCTGCGTATATGACCACTCAGCATCCTGATTACGCGATTCTGGCCGCTCGAATTGCTATTTCAAATCTTCATAAACAAACTGAAAAACAGTTTTCAAAGGTCATCTCCAACCTTTATAACTATACAAACCCTAAAAATGGCCGTTTTTCGCCTATGGTTTCCCAAGAGGTGTACGATATCGTGTCCGAACACGCGGAAGAACTCGACTCGGCTATCCTATATGATCGCGACTTTAACTATAACTTCTTCGGCTTCAAAACCCTTGAAAGATCCTATCTTCTTAGAAGAGATGGCAAGATCGCTGAAAGACCCCAGCATATGATTATGCGTGTTGCTATTGGTGTTCATGGTAAAGATATCGCAAAGGCCATTGAGACTTATAACTACATGTCTCAGAAATACTTTACCCATGCCTCTCCAACCCTCTACAATGCCGGTACTCCCCAGGCTCAAATGTCCTCATGCTTCTTAATCAACATGAAAGATGACTCAATCGAAGGTATCTACGATACTTTGAAAACTTGTGCATTAATTTCAAAGTCCGCAGGAGGTATTGGCTTGAGTATTCATAATATCCGCGCCACAGGCTCTTATATTGCCGGCACTAACGGTACCTCGAATGGTATCGTGCCGATGCTGCGTGTTTTCAATAATACTGCCAGATATGTCGATCAAGGCGGTAACAAACGCCCTGGTGCGTTCGCCATGTACTTGGAGCCTTGGCACGACGATATCTTCGAATTCCTGGATCTTCGAAAAAATCACGGAAAAGAAGAAAACCGTGCCCGTGACTTGTTCCTGGCCCTGTGGATCCCTGATCTGTTCATGAAGAGAGTAAAGGCCAATGAAAACTGGACTCTCATGTGCCCCAACGAATGTCCCGGCTTGGATAATGTCTATGGCGATGAGTTTGAGGCATTGTACACCAAATACGAAAATGCTGGTAAGGGACGACGTCAGATCAAGGCTCAGAAGCTTTGGTATGCTATTCTGGAGGCCCAGACCGAGACTGGTAATCCTTTCATGCTTTACAAGGATGCTTGCAACCGTAAGAGCAACCAGAAAAATCTCGGAACTATCAAGTCTTCCAACCTTTGCTGCGAGATTGTTGAATACTCTGCTCCCGATGAGGTTGCTGTCTGTAACTTGGCATCTCTTGCTCTCCCTACCTATGTGGAGTCCGATGAGGATGGAGTGTGGTACGACTTTAAGAAATTGCATGAAGTCGCCAAGGTTGTGACCAGGAACTTGAACAAGATCATTGACCGCAACTATTATCCTGTCGAGGAGGCTAGACGAAGCAACTTCAAGCATAGACCCATTGCCCTTGGTGTTCAGGGTCTTGCTGATGCTTTCATGGCTCTTCGTCTGCCTTTTGACTCGCCTGAAGCTAAGCAGCTCAACATTCAGATCTTTGAGACTATTTATCATGGCGCTGTGGAGGCTTCAATTGAACTTGCCCAGGAAGATGGTCACTACGAAAGTTACCCTGGTTCTCCTGCGTCTCAAGGTCTCTTGCAGTACGATCTTTGGGACACCGTTCCTACTGATCTTTGGGACTGGGATACTCTCAAGGCCGACCTTGCCAAGCATGGTCTGCGCAACTCTCTTCTGGTTGCTCCTATGCCCACTGCTTCCACTTCTCAAATTCTTGGCTTCAACGAGTGCTTTGAGCCTTATACTTCCAACATTTACTCTCGAAGAGTTCTTGCTGGTGAGTTTCAGATTGTAAACCCGTGGCTATTGAAGGATTTGGTAGACATGGGTTTGTGGAGCGAGAACATGAAGAATCGTATTATTGCTCAAAATGGTTCTATCCAGGCCATTCCAAACATCCCTGCCGAGATCAAGGCACTTTACAAGACTGTGTGGGAGCTTTCTCAGAAGACAGTCATTGATATGGCTGCTGATCGATCTGCTTACATTGATCAGAGCCAGAGCTTGAACATTCATATTCAGGCACCCACCATGGGCAAGCTTACCAGTATGCATTTCTACGGCTGGCAAAAGGGCCTCAAGACTGGTATGTACTACTTGCGAACTCAGGCCGCCTCTGCTCCTATCCAATTCACTGTTGATCAGGAGCAATTGAAGGTCATTGATACTGCAACGGCCAGCCCCAATCTTGTGCGGAAGCAGTACCGACAAAGATCATCTTCTCCGGTGGATTCCCTTTCTGAGAAGGTTGCCGACATCAGTGTTGAAGATAGTGAGTCTACTGATTACGACACTACTGTTGACACCAGTCTCACAACTCCTGAAGCAACCTCTCCTGCCGAGTTTGCTACGGATGAAAAATCAGAGCTCGACATCTATAACGAGAAGGTTCTTGCCTGCTCTCTCGCCAATCCTGAGTCATGCGAGATGTGCTCCGGTTAAGAATTATGAATAGATATTTTGTTAAGTACCATTTGATTTCCTGCTTTAATCGTTAATAGTTTCTTGCTTAAGATAACCATCATAAAAACTTGCCCTATTTCGCATATGACTTTTTAAGTTCTTGATAAATATATTCGAATTGTTCCGGTCGCTGGACCATGCCCATTCTCTGTTTCCTCATGCTCGATAACATGTTATAAACCAAATCCTCGCCGTCGTCCGTATAGTGTTGTTTCAAGCTCAAAATGGCATCTATTGCCATGAACGTGCCAGTACGTCCTACACCTGCAGAGCAATGTACGACAAGCGGTGAAGATGGGTCTGTATTCACTCTATTTACCGCAGACACTAGGTCCGAGATGCTAGCATCTGCGACGGGATTTCCAAAGTCTTCCCATGCGGTGAAATAGAAATGATGAACCTTTTTGACTGTGCCGGTTGCCAATTCCTGAATTTCAAGCTCACGAATCTCATAATGGGTATATTTCTCGACAGATTTCAGAGATATCTTCAGCGCGCTCTTGAAACCGCCGCTGGCTGGCACCTCGATCACCATATCGGCGTTTTCGGGCCAGTATAAAGCGCATTTCTCTACCATTCGGCCATGGATCGTCTCAAACAGGGGCGTAAGCATAACGATGACCGCTGGATCACTACAATGACCATACACCATTTGCCAGAAATGGCCAATAGTAGCCTCCACTGGGCCCTGTGTAGCGATATAGGTCTTGGACTGTCGTCCGACCTGCAGAGATATCCAAGAAGCATTGACATAGTCAGAGTTTCCCTGAGAGACCGGTAATTTAACCCGATTCTTATCCCAAGGAACAATATTATGATATCGGTTTCGTTTACGATTAGAGTGCCGCCGGCCTTCAGTAATAGCCCATTCCTGATCTTTACTCTTTAATCGAACCACCTCTTCTTCTCCAAGTTGTCCAAACTTTAAAGCTAAATCAACTCTTCCTTGTAGAAGATAACGTGGAATCCTTCCTGTCATTCGGTACTCAATTGGCCCTGTTTGGTTGACGGCCGTCCTTTTATGCGTGGTCCCAGCTCATCGTGAACTTGTACTCGTGTCAACCACAATATAATGATCACCGACGGTCAACTGCACGATATAGCCGTATCTTTGGGCGTTGTTACCATGGCTTTAATAGTGGTATTTAGCATATTAAGCCGAAATGCCTCTGTTCTTAAAGAAAAGTCTTTATAAGTATGTTTTGTATGATGGATTTGGGGGGATTTATTAGCTAACTTGATTAAGAAAATGTTTCATTTCAAATAAATAATGCTATAACTGTTCTTCTCCTAAAATGCACTTGGAATACGCTATGATGCGCTCCAACTCCTCGGTGGTTTCTGTAAAGGCCTTTGAAAACGCAGTTTCATGTACCACATGCCACATTCTACTTTCAACATGCGCCTCATCATGAGGATCTGTCTTTCTTGCTAAATTCATTTCCATTACTTCATCGTCCTCCTGCTCATCCTCATCCTCACGCGGAAGCAAGACAAGCTCAGATACAGCATCAAATAGAAACTTGCGCGAGATTGCTGCTGATGGTAGATACTTAGGCACCTTGTTTTTGGATCGAAACGCCCCGGCTATAATGTAAAGAACAAAAATCACCGACGCTACCGAGTCCCGTCGCAGTGACAAGAGCCGTCTTGTGGCATATTCATTACGATCCCCTTCGTAGACATTAAAGTGAACACTGCTGATACGCGCGTCGCAAATCTTCTGAAATATAACCTCACAGGACCGCAGCATTCCTCGATAAGCAGCATCGTCAAAAACTCCTCGAAGCGATGGTTCGTGTTTCGTCATGCTGAGGAGCTCTCCAAACGCGTTGAGACTCTGTAACATCCGTGCTTCTCGGATCTCCGAATACTGCAGCGTCAACTCTGTGGGAGCATCATCCTCGTCACGATAAAGATACCGATCCGTCACGGTCTGATAGGACTGGCTAATATGAGCTAGGAGCATGGCCATCGACTTTCGCACTTCATGGCGAGCAACAAAAGGCCAGAACACCCAGTTGACTACAATGGATCCTGCAACTCCGATTTCAAGCGCGACCCCTTTAGTCCAAGTCTCCGTAAAGGTGCCCTGGAAATTGGACTTGCCGTCCTTGGTGTACAGACTCAGCGACACTAGCGTAAATGCAACACACGCAATTAGCCCCGATCTAGGATGCGAAGTCAACGTAAAGCGGTGTATGCAGGGAAGCATGAATATCACGCAGAATATTGCTAGCACATAGGGATTCCCGTATCTGGCTCGATATCCAAGACCGGCCCACACAATCCCTCCAATGCAGAACACAGTGCGCACAACCAAATCGTGAGCATTGCCGCCTACCCGTGGATGCAACACAAGGTACGCCATGTACACCGCAAACCATCCATCTGCTTTGTTGTACCAGTCCCTTGCCGCTTCTATCCACGCAGGAAGCGCCAGCAACGTAAGAGAAACAGCGGTCTTGAATGCAAACTTTGACTCAAAATTCTGTAGCCGGTGCAAAAGTGACCAGACAAAATAGCGAGTAGTCGATTCATGGTCATTCAGCGCCGAGCGCCCACGCATTGCGGATTCGCTGGTTTGAGTTTTTCGTGAGGTATCCGAGCGGTACAGCTGGTCAAAGATCCTATCAACGTCTCGCTTGGTTTGATAATAGTATGCAGCTGTTTGGCCACCTCGGTCATGGATGATCTGGTTCGTTGTGCGCTTCATGGCCTTTGCAAACGGGTATATGGGGATTGAAAACTTCCAGCTGCGCTTATACTGGGCAACATCCTCAAACTCCTTAAGTATCTCAGCCACAGATTTGGCAGATTCGTTGATATAGAAAAGATACAGCAAAATATCCAAAACTTCTTGGTTCTGCATGTTGGAGAAAAGTCTGGGGCGCGTCTTGACAATCTCTCGATACTGATTTTCCAACTTGTTCACAGAGTTCTCTATAGCACTTCGCCGACGCTTTAATAGCGCCTGATAGCCATCACGCGGGATATTTGCCTTAACCTGCCGTTCTTTCAAGTATTCAAGAAACTTAGAAATCTCGTCAAACCCTTCCGTCATAGTCGTTATGTGTTCTTCGGCAATATATGAGAAGGACTCACGCAGAATCGAAACGCCCAAGTTAACAGAAGCCGTACCTTCATTGTCCAAGCTGAACAAAGATGCAGGGATAGGAACGGAACGAAGCCGTCCAATAGCAATCTGCATCGAGTTCCTGATCCTCACCATCGTATTACTAGACAACGTTGAGATAGTAATTTCGCTAAATACCTCTCGGAATGATGCCGAAAGCTGCAATGACAGCTCGCTCAAACGCTGCTGGCTAGCTAGCTTGATAGATAAATCGCTGCTGACCATGGTTTTCATAGCATTCTTGCATTCAAGAATCGTGACATGCATGCGATCCATTATCACCTCATGACCGAAATCTGGCCAGAAAAGAAGATTCACGAGCAATGCAATGAGTATTCCAAATAAATAAGGGATACCAAAGTCCCATACCTTTCGCCAATCTATAACGGCAGAAATCTCGACAGTTTCGAGAAAAAACAATGCAAAACAGAAGGACGAAAGCCCATGATGGAGCCTAACAAAACTGGCTCGAAGCCATGCGGAGATGAGTAGTGCCAAGATAAACGAGGTTGCATGTATTCCGCCGTACCCATGCCTTGCAGCAGCGGTGGAGGTGGATATGAATAGAGCCAGGCTACCCCAACCAAGGCCCACTGAAGCACCGATAATGGATTCAACGGTGATTTCAATCTGCGAGCCCGAGGACCTTCCGGGATGATGAATGAGAACAGCGAACGGAGCAAAATACGTGTGGGAGCCCAGCCAATGGCCGATGGGTAGCACCAAACACAAGATATATGCGACAAAGTATGCTGTAAAAGCCTTCACAAGCTTTGTTCCAGACTTTGACCCCATCAATGGTTTCCATGACTCGAGCGTTGCTCTCAGAACCGGCCCTAGACCATTGCGTCCGTGAGAGCTGGGCTGTTTCTCTTTCTTGAATTCGTCTCTTATTTCACGCTCCAAGTTAGTGGGGGGTATAAACACCGCGTCGAAGAACCCGTCTCTCAGCTCTTCTAGTCCGTAAGTTTCTCGGAAATCAGTGGTATTCCCCACCAGTTTCTCAAGCCGAAGTTTTAGAAACGAAGCTCGGGGTGACAGACCTGCCGGTCGACCGCCATGAGGAGTCGATGTCCCGCTCACAAGCCCCGAATTCTCATTTGCGTATGACTTCAATGATGTGTGAGACGTTTTGGCATAAGAGCCCTTGTATATCGATAAAGATGGGCCTTCGGACGATTGACTATGCAATAGAGGAGGCCGCATCGCCGACGATTCGGCATGAAGCGGAGTCAACGGTGTCAGAGGACTAAGCTTCCCCGTGGAAGAGCTTGTGTGATGAAGAGACATTCCATGTGGGGCTTCAAACGACGAATCTTTACTACTATCATCGTCTGTTTTGGCCAAATTACGTAGTTGAACAGTCCTCAGTAAAGACCCATCACCATGAACATGCGGGCTAGACAATATCGCATCTTTATCATAATCACTGCCCTCTATCACCGGAGAACCCTTCCAGTAATCGTCATCCTGCCCCTCCATCTGGTGCTGAGCTTGGATCACTTTACCGCGACGTTAACATTTTGCCGATCTAATTAAATCCGCAGTCACGTGCCTGTTGCCCCTGACAACGGCGTCACGATTCAAATCAATGATTTGACATCTCCGGCGCTTAGCAGAGAAGCGATGAGCGTAGAGTGCAATGTGGCAGCAGCAACTTCATGAATTTCTTGTTCGCAAGGTAGGTAGGCTGGATGTATGTGTTAGATTTGTCTAAGTGAGGATTAGCTTCTTGATAGTCCACGGTTTCATCGGTTTGTTCAGGTTGCAAATGCTCGGGCTCGAGGTGAACGGCCTCCACCTCGTCATGGAGATCAAATTCATGGGCCCTGTAAGTGCTGTCAACAAGGTCCGCTGTTGTGTTGGGGGAGAAGTTAACTGGTGTAGCACCGTTTCAGATCCGCCGAACAAAGATCAAAGTGTTTTGGAAACTGTTCGCGCAAGAGTTTAAAAATGTCCTTATGGGACGGACTAGTTAGAGATTATTATTATTTATATTAGCATACGAACTCTATATACATTCAAAAAGGACTGTTGACAACACTATTGCGTGACATGGCTTGCACCCGTCGTGCGGGTGTGGCAAGTGACTCTCGTGTAGGCTTACGGAATGTGCTTCGTGAAACCATACCAACATCGTCCTCAAAAGCGACAATGACATTCTTGTCAGTGCCGAACTTGAAGTTGTCTGCTGTGACTTCCGCGGAGTACCGCTTGATTAGGTAAGGCTCGCGGTCTCCTCGTAGAATCTTCTTTAAACCCCAGGTGATCACGTATGGTCCACTGCTTGTGACTATGGTTTGTTCCTTGCTGTCAACACCAACGTTGAAATGCGCCTGCGTGAAGCTTAGCGGCTTCGCAGTCTCCCGCTGCATGAATGCAACATTTTCAGGACTGATTTGTAATCGCTTAGGTCGTGGCTTTGCATCCTTGCCGAAACTCTTTACGAACCCGCTGGCACCGGCGTTTTTACCGTCCTTGATGGTTGTATCTATCAGTAACAGATATGTCTTGCATGTGGCAAGCAACCATTTGCCGTCGGCAGAAACGTCAATGCCAAGAATCTCGTCGCCCAGAGCAGGAATATGTGTCTTTGCACTGATACCCAGTCGGTCGTAGAGAAAAATATCACCCGTGGTGGAGGCCACTGCAACGTGGCCCTTCTCAGTAGTGGACAGCACGCTAAAGTTGTTGTTGGTGGCATAGTGCTTGAGCTCGCCTTCAACAAGCTTGTCTCCAGACAAACGAGGATCAATTCTGAAAAGGCCATTCTTGGAAACACCAACCATTGTCTGTTCGGCACTCATCTGCGAGAACTTGCTAGAGGGCGCAAACGATTTTAAAGAGATATACTCGTGGATTCGCCATTCGTCCACAACTTTACCGTATTCCAAGTCCATTCGATACAGTGAGTGATCATTATCTGGGTTTTGCAATATAAGCGAGTTATCCTGAGTGTGCAACATCACTTTTTTGGGACTGAACGTCTTTCCTGACGCTGTGGCCACATTATCAATGGTTGTTGAGTACTCCAGATCATTAAATTCCGTCTGTTTAAACACTCCAATTTTGTCTCCTCGTACAACATAAGACCTATCATTTGTCATACCGACAGCCAGTTGGCTATTCTTTCCCTTGGCCCGGAAAGCTTGGATCTCATCATGGTCTTCGTCCTCATCATATACTTCGTCCTGTGCTCGTCCCGTCGTCGGGGCATCCTTCTCGTCTTCAGTCTCTGACTCATTGTCAGATTCTCCCGGCGTCGTCGTCTCATCATCTTCCGCGTTGATTGATAGATCTGCAAATGCTTCATTGACATAATCCCGTTCATCCTGCCGGATGGCACTCCATTTCTGCTTGTGAGTAGTTTCCCACATAGCCCTCATAAATCCTTCCTGGAATGATTCAAGCTCTTCAAAGTCCCGGAACTTCAAAAGCCACGAATAAGCAGCGGACTTGTCGAAGTAATTAAAGATAAATGAAAGGTGTTCGTAGTTGAAGCATGGGTTCAGGTCGCCGTTGATCACGACTGCCAAAGCAGGGTTTCCAGCATTCTTCACGTCCAGCCAACAACAGAAGCCACCAATATCCAGAATCTGCACATCTACGCCAGATGCCTGTTCCACAAACACGCCAGAAGGGGCGTCGTAGATATGTAAAGAAGCCACCTCTTTCTGCAGCAGAATGACGCTACCAGCTTCTTGAGAAGTCGGGATGGTTTCAGCCATTGGGACGTCCAATTCTGGTGGATCCGTCTGCTTGGCGGGTGTTTTGATTTCGACGGGAGCGGCTGAGATCCTTGTAGGTTTGGTAGGCGTCGATAGTTCTGGTGGCGGTTTTATTGTTGCTTGTGGAGGAGATGGGGAAGCGCCAATTTTATCCTCAACCTGGACGTCAAACTCTTGTAGGTCGGCCTCAGTTCCTTTCAATTCTTTCTGATACTTCCGCTCATACTGACACTTTCGTGCCACTAGATCAAAGGTATCAAGTACCTTAGGCTTCGTGGTAGGATCACATATGAATTCAAACCTATCACCATCTTCTCCCGAAAGGTCTTTCCATGAGATAACAATATTATCATCTCTTGAAAAGTATCCCAGCTTCAAAGCTTCATCAAGCAGGAAAGTCCATTGATCTTTATTCTCATCATCAAGATCAATGGAATCATCATCATTATCCTGCAACACCTCCTCGCCTTCTTCGTAAACACGCTCAATAACAAGCTGATAATGGAACTCCGAGCTTGTCTTTCGAATAGAAGCCACTGCATCCTTGAATAAACATTCATTCACTCCTTTCGGAGAGTTGGGTGCCCTGGTGAGACACAATGTCCCCATAGGGATCAAAGCCAACTCCTCCTGAGGCCCCGTCGACAGAATCTTCCGTAAAAAGTTCATTCTTCACCTCAAACAAATATAACTATCCCAAATAAATACTAGTAATCAACCGGTGAAGAACTTGACGCGTTAGTCAATGCCAACTTTGGTGGCTTGTGAAGCTATGTTGTTTTGTTTTGTTTTCGGTAGGGGCAAAACTAACATTTTACTCGTCATGTGATGACCATACAATCATATGCCAAACAGATCCCATTTAATCAAAGATCAAAAGCTTTATAAACAAACTCCCAGTATTGAATATGTACAGATCGATCAATTGAAAAGCTTGAATGTTAGAAGAAGCATCTGATTCTCATGTTTCAGTCACGTGATAAGACAAGAATCACGTGACTACTTTGATAATCACGTGACCGAAATAGCTACGACCCTCTTCGTAAGTGTGTCTAAAAGTATGTCTGAAGAAGTACTATAAAGCTTCGAGCTTCCTGAGGGCAATAGTGATTACATTATACATAAGTTCCTAGCCAAATGCTCATTTAGAGACTGTAAGATTTGATTGGTGGAAATTAACTGGCGCGGCGCGCCTGAGTTTTAAATTTCTCCCAGCAAAACAAATCACAAGCAAAAAGATAAAAACCTTTCTGTTTTGATATGAGCAGGCGATGATCCAGAACTCATTGTTGAAATCATGTTGTGTGGGGCGATTGTGTGTTCCGTACAGTATAAGATATTTTGGGACGGAGTCACGCGACAAAGGGCTTGCACGGAGTCTAAAGAAGATTCGAAGGGGCAATGAAACAGACAAATGGAGCACATTGCCGACATTCGATGAAAACTATGATGAGAATCGGTGGAATAAGCGAGTAGATAAGCCTACGAAGAAGCAGCGGTTAGTGGACTCACTTGCATTACGGACTCCAAGGAACTGGAGAAGACATGACTTTGAGCCGTGGCAGAAGCAGATGTTTGCACTTCGAGAGAAGCTCAAGGGCGCTGCGTGGAACCCCACCAAGAAAGTGTCACCCACGGCGATGAACACTATCCGGGAGCTGAAGGCAGCGTATCCTGAGATAACCAATACGCAGCTTGCGGAGGAAATGAAGGTGTCGCCTGAGTCGATCCGGCGGATCTTGAAGAGCAGGTGGCAGCCCAGCGATGAAGAGTCGAAAAAGAAACAAGACCGGTGGACCAGGAGAGGAGAACGCGTACGAGCGATTTTGGTGGAGCGGGGTGATATTGAGCCTTCAAGTATACCGAGACCGACACAAGGCCGAGTCAGACCATCAGACCGGCCTAGGCATGCAAGACCCAAGCCCACCAATAATGACCTTGGTAATGAGCTTTTCTGAAAGTAGAATCTATTTATATGACCCCAATTTGTACATAACATTTATCATCAGCTTCTGGTAGTAGGGAAACTCCTTCTACAATCACCAATACCGTTAGCAAACCGACAAAAAAACACCCCTTGCCCGGATTTTATATACTTACGCAGTAAGAAGAGATCCTTTTATTGCTCGGATTTCCTTCTTTATATCGGGGATCAAGCTTTTTGGTTGGTCTTGTTTTGCTTTCAATCCCAGAGGAAACACATTGGAAGCATTAGCATAATGCATGGATTGAATATATCCGCTAACCTCATCCAATGCAAACTTAAGAGAGGCATTATGAGTTACAACCATACCGGAATTAAGGTCCGATAACGTCTCCTTTAAATTCTTGACCCGAGAATGATCATCAGTTTCAATCACTGGAGCTTGCCATGACGGCATAGCCATCACATCAGTTTGAGTTTGAGCATCCGAGTATGCAACACCTGAAACTGATTTAGTGGATGGTATTATAGATACAGTTGTAGACAATTTGGAGTTAAGATTCTGTAATAACTTTAAGCCGAGGTTGATATACTCGCTTCGATCCAATGTCAATTGTAAAAACAATGGTTGAAGAACCACCTTCGAAAATACTATTAATAACGAAGATACCCCTCCAAATGCATATACTATAGCCAGAACATATTTTAAAGAAACTCCATTTCTTCCCCGTACTTGTCGAGCCAAAATCGCTGACTCCTCCGGAAATACTATGTGCGGATCCATGTCAAGTTGGCAGCTTTCGCTTACAAAACTGCCATTTAAACCGCCAATTTTTTGATGATGGCAAGGGGAAGTCCCAACAAACTCCGCAAAGTTCAGCTACCTGCAAAAACAGCCAAAGATATTCTTTTAAAGATCCAACGATATTAATCTTGACCAATAACAATGCCTGCAGATCAACGATTTCTGGAGGAAGATGACGATTCATCGGAATTATCGGAGCTTTCATTATCTGGAGAAGATGAAGAGATCAAAATAGAAGAAGATATAGAAGATGAAGATGATGATATCGAGGAAGAGGAAGATGATGGGTTGGAAATGGATGAAGAAGATGATGATGATGAGGATTTTGAAGATGAAGAAGTTAAACCATCAATAATTGTTGGTGGTGGTAATAGTAATCGATCCCGGCCTAAGGTTGTTTTGAAATTGACAAATAATGGAACTTCGAAAACTCAACGAGCAGCAGCAGTGGCATCTAGTAGAAGGAATAAACGAGCATTTTCATCTGCAGAAGATGAAGAAAGTGATACTCCATTTGGAGCAATAGTATCGGAAGATCAAGATCCAATGGAAATCGATGAAGAAGAAGAGGTTGGACTTGAATTCGATGAAGAATTGGAACCTTCTGGCATTGCAACTCCGGATTTGACGAAAATGACCGCCCGTCAAAGAGCATTATTTGCATCGGAGGGTCCAGAAGATCTTTTGGAACTTCCATCCGAACCTTCCAAGAAGAAAATCCTTACAGAAGAAGAACAACAATTACGTCGAGCCGAAATGGCACGAAGAAGAAAAAATCTATCGGAACGACGATTGGAAGAGGAGAAACAAGATACTTTGGATAAATTATTAAAGAAAAGAGCCCCTAAAGCAACTCGAAAAACCCAAAATGATGATGCATCTGCTATGGAAGAAGAAGAAAATGGTTCAACATCCATGATTAAACGTACTAGACTCTTATCTCCTCATCCGGCAATGTCCAGTTGGATATCAACCAAAAATCATTATACCTATTCATTCATTCCTATCATTACTTCAAATGAATCCTTATCCTCATAAATTATATATTATTTATTTATTAATCTTTAAACTATCTTAAACTAAATATTGAACAATTCTATACGGTGGGGGTAAATCATAAGCGAAAGCCTTACCCTAACGAATTATGTTTTTAAGCCATCTCCACCAACTTCGTCACATCCCACAAGTATTTGAAGATTCCAAAGTTTGTGATTTGAGGGGGGTTATGATATAGGGAGAATAATATATTGGTTTTTATTCGATTGGAACTGTTTTAGGTAAGTAAGGGGTTGTAATATAATAACAACTTAAACTAACTCTCATCATGCATATAGATTTGATATTGAAGACATTTAACTTAACCTCCGGTTGATTTGAATCGATAATAAAGGATTAATTTATCTGAAAGGTTTGAAATAAAGACCACTCTTGGAGTTTTAATATCATCCATTTTCTGGAAATAGAACAACGACGTTTTATTCCTTTTTCTCTCTCGGTACGGGTTTTATCTGGTTCTTGAGAAGGAGCATCTATAAAAAATCAAAAACAAAGTTTGATATGACAAGGGTTTTATAATGTCGGCTTCACCTATACAAGGACATCAACTTCCTCCCGGGGTTGTTGGTGGTCCAAAACCCCCTCAAGGACCTCATATGAGACCTCAAGGAATCCCTCAACATGGAAGCCCTCAACTGACATCGTTTCAAATGCAACAACTCATGTTACAACAACAACAACAACATGTAGCAGGTAATCCCGGATTTGTATCTCCTATGCCAGGCCCTCAGATTCATGGATCACCAATGCAAGCCCAAATGATGGGTCCAAATACCCCAGGTGGCAGTCAACTCACTCAACAACAACGACAACAACTACATGCTCAATTTCTAGCCCAACAGAGACAACAGCAACAGCAACAACAACAGCAGCAGCAGCAGCAGCAGCAGCAACAACAAAGACAAAGCCCTCAACTTGGACATCAACAACAACCAATAGTAGGTACTCCAACCCCCCAACAACAAATCCCTCTACATCAACAACAACAACAACAAGCAGCAGTTCAAATGCAATTGCAACAACAGCAGATACAACAGCAACTCCAACAAAGACAACAGCAGTTTCAAATACAACAACATCAACATTTACAACAACAGCAACAGCTGATAAGCCAATCTCAAGCCCCAGCAACCCCATTCCCTGGATTTGGCCAAACAAGATCGGAATTACCTCCCATAGTTAATGACTGGTGTTTGGGCTTGACCCCGACTGGAAAACCCATCTCCGGCGGCGCCATAGTACGACTGCTACAATTCTCCGAGGTGGTGGGTTCGGCCGGCGACCAAGCTTACGATATCGAGTTTTGGCGACGAGTCATCCAGGAGTTCTTCTCCGAAAGTGGCATTCTCAAGTTCTCGGTGGGCACCGGGAAGGACGCAAAGCAATTTGAAGTCCCTTATTACATTATCCCAAGATTCTATCATACATTCTTCCTTTCCGGACTCAAGCGAATGCAAATAAACTTCGAAAACCCCCGAGAATATTTTAGTGCTACCACCGGACATTTTGTGGACTGCACTCGGTGTACTCTAATATATTGGTTCCAGGATGGCTCGGTCATAAATGCTCACTGTCCTACAAGAATCCTCTTCAACTCCAACATTCAAATCGAATGGATGGATCAACAGACTCATGACTTTAGTGAGCTAATAAGCAGGTCCGCAGTGCCTTCTTTCATTGCTCGAAACCCCAGTGCTGAGATGGATCCAAATCAATTCTTCAGAATGACCCCTAGTGCGGTGACTTCATTTGGCGTCACCACCTCAGTCATGAGATTTCTGGAGGTTTCCGAAACCATATCCCATATGAGAGACCTCATGGCATTCTCGGCGTCCCCTTCATCTGGAGGACCTTTGAAAGCACTCGAATCTCTGGCCAAGGCTCTGCAGAACCGACAGGCGACCCTTCTTCAACAGCAGCACCAACAACAATTGCAGCAGCAACAGCAACAGCACCAACCGCAACCGCCAAACCAACAGCAACACCCGCACCAGCACCAGCAGGCACAACTTCAGCATCAGCAACACCAACAACAAGCGCAGCACCAGCATCAACAGCAGGCACAGTCTCAACCGTCTATGGGAAGTCCTGCAACAGCCGCCAATGGTGGACATCAACCATTCAATGGTAGCAGCGAAAGCATGCCGTCACCGGCAGCATTCCAACAGCAAAATCCCACCGCTCGAGCAAATCCTAGTCCTCGGTTAACTAACAAACGGCGGCGAGCAAGCACAAAGGGTGAAGATTTGGATGCAAGTTCGCCGGGTGTCAAGAAAAGTCCCATGCTAGAAAAGAAATGAAGCGCCTCTTCTGAAAGCGTCGTTACAATTTATGCGATTATTTTGGTTTTAGAAATAGTTACAATTGTTTAATTATTTGTTATGTATGTTAACGTAATGTTATATTCTACTGTATATCTTTTGTCAACAATTTCCACCAGTATCCCACGATCAACGTAGTGCTTTTAGTTTATGGTATGACTGTGACAGGCAATTTATGCGACTCTGGACTACCATAAAGACTAGCTCACCAACTCAGAAAACATTCTTATATTCTATCCTTGAACCACCACAAATCAACACAGATTAACACAAATTCATCAATGTCTTCAAGCTCCGGAAGCGATAGCTGGGCCGATCTCGCTGGATACAGTGACCAGGAGGAATGGACGGATGATTCTTTATCCACTGTAGAATGTATGTTATCACCGCATGCGGATCGCACTATAAAAGCCGCATTTCCCCAGATTAAGCGCTTAACTTTCTACTAACCACTTTTATTGAACTAGACTACAACCACAAGAATCTGTCAAATTTGGAAATGGTAGGATCTGATAAGAATAAAGATGCTGCTGATGCATCGAAGTCATCACCCAGTGCAATTGACAAGGATATCGAGCTGCAAGCGGTTGCTTCTGATGGCGTTTCTGCTCCTGTTGCCAGAGAAGCAGATATTGAAGAGGGTATATCGGAAGACGTTAGCTGTTAACGGTTGATAACTGTGCTGTGATTTGGCAGATTCTAACAACGTGATTGCGATAGATGACACTACTGTGTCGGCTGCTATCGGAGATTTGACTGACAGGGATATCGAACCGCAAGCGGTTGCTTCTGATGCCGTTTCTGCTCGTGTTGCCGGAGAAGCAGATATTGAAGAGGGTATATCGGTAGACGTTAGCTGTTAACGATTGATAATTGTTCTGTGATTTTGCGGATTCTAACATGATGAGTGCGATAGATGACTCTACTGCGTCGGCTGCTATCGGAGATTTGACTGCTACTGAGACTGGTAGGTCTATGGTTGCTTGAAGATCGAGACCTATTCTAATGTTACCGAAGCTCCGGAGTATGCATCGGGATCCGAAGACTCTTCCAAGAGTGACGTCGCTGCCGATAGCCAAACGGCCAATATCCAAGCTGGTCAGCCATATTTAGTTGTTGCAACGGCATCATTCCATAATCTAACAGTTTTAGATGTCCGAGACGAAGCACAAATTGCCAAAGTCGTGGCTTCTGAAATTCTTGCCGACTATCAGAATCTGAGTCCAGAAATGAAGAGGGAATTTGAGAAAATGGCGGTTGCTATTGTTAAAGCTGAACTACAAAATAACATTGCAAAACTCCAAAGTCAGCTTGATGCTGTCGATAAAGACCGCGTCGAAACCAAGGCTGCTTTTACGGAACGGCTTGATGCTGTCGACAAAGACCGTATCGAAACCAAGGCTGCCTTTACTGCTGTCAATAATGACCATAATGAAACCAAGGCTGCTCTCACGGAACGGCTTGATGATGTCGATAAAGAATTTATCGAAACCAATGCTGTTCTCGATAAAGACCGCATCGAAACCAAGGCTGCTTTTAGCAAGATGGAAAAACGGCTAGATGCTGTCGATAAAGACCGCGTCGAAACCAAGGCTGCTTTTACGGAACGGCTTGATGCTGTCGATAAAGACCACGTCGAAACCAAGGCTGCTTTTACGGAACGGCTTGATGCTGTCGACAAAGACCGTATCGAAACCAAGGCTGCCTTTACTGCTGTCAATAATGAACATAATGAAACCAAGGCTGCTCTCACGGAACGGCTTGATGATGTCGATAAAGAATTTATCGAAACCAATGCTGTTCTCGATAAAGACCGCATCGAAACCAAGGCTGCTTTTAGCAAGATGGAAAAACGGCTAGATGCTGTCGATAAAGACCGCATCGAAACCAAGGCTGCTTTTAGCAAGATGGAAAAACGGCTAGATGCTGTCGATAAAGACCGCATCGAAACCAAGGCTGCTTTTACCAACACGGAAAAACGGCTTGAAAGGTTAAGTAGCGTCCTGGAGGATTTTAAACAACAAGTGTTGCAAAAGAAAGAAGAGGCCAGCCGAGTGAAGTCGCCTAGAAGCTTGGATCCAACGGAATTGCAAGCCTTAAATATGTCTTCAATCCTGTCGATAGTGGAATTCAGGATTACTCCTCTCCAGAATGCCCTGGACAACATCCAGGCTGATGTGAATAAACTAGCTTTACCCGAAAGAGCTTTGAATGATCTCAAGATAGATTTGTTCAAACTGGATAGAGATCTCAAGGCAGATTTTGTCAAACTCAAAGCAGATCTCAACCTCAATACTTACAAACTCGATAGAGATTTCAAGATCGCTATTAACGAACTCGACAAATCTATTAACGAAGTCGAGAAATCTCTCAGGGCCGATATTGTCGAACTCGCGAATCGTAAGGATAGATGGTTCGCTTCAAACCAGTCAAAAGTACAAGCATTTTGTGAGGTGGTTCAACTTCTGGCCGTTGTGGCTGGAGGTCTGATCGCACTGAAACGGTCTGCTCCTACTTCTAACCAGATATCATACTCATAGTAGTCATTGGGGGTTGTTCAATTCAACCTCATTAGCTTCGTTATCTAGCTTGATAGTGTTAATGTATGAATCTCTAGGAGAATGCTCACGAATGTTTGAGACAAATGCTCACGCGACTAGCGAGACTGCCGTAAAGATATCGCTCCCCGTTCCGAATAGAAAAAGATGAAACACAACTCTTCGCTATGGATCCTGCTAAATAAAGTCCCTGTAATCGATATATTCGCGTTTACGCAGGGCACGCAGGATGCGAGCCGCGTATTATATGGCATGAGCCGCGCATCGTGGGGCATGAGCTGCGTATTGTATAGCTTTGGCGTCAACTACCGATAACGCCTGGCTTGATAATGCTAAGTAGCTGTAGTGTGACAATCGAGAGGATCTATAAGCCAGTTGTTCGGATGGTGAGCAACAGGTTCATGGATAAAGCAAAGGAAGCATGTTTCTTTCAGTGAGTGCTTCAACGCATTTCGTTGACCCAGGGTTGACGGTCAAGTCAAACCTGACCAAAGGGTGATCTGACTTTTAGACTAGGGTCGATTGTGGTCATTAGGCCTTCTATATTCCTGTAGTGTAGATTGTTTCTGGATGTGAGTGCTCTCAGAGTAATATCATGACAAAAGAGCGTTTGGAAGCATATATCGAAGCTGGCAAGCCGTGCAAAGATATCACATTAGAACCTAACTTTGCCAAGGTCTATCCAGAGCATGCAGCGACACTGGGACCAAGTGTCAATCGCGACTTGTGACAAGTCATGTATGACCCCCCAGTCAATGCCCTTGGTCGAACATTTACATTAGTTTGACTTCACGACCCATCTTTGAATAAGCTCTACACACTACACGAACTAGGGCAGTTTTTGTATTCTATAAACAAGGTTTCAAAACACCAGGTCGCGTCTTTTATTCAATCATCAATGTCATCGTGATGTTTTAGTTTTATGTTTTGTTCCTTCCCAAAATCATCAAATCGACCCTCCGAAACAACCACCAGCTTGCCAGCTGAGATTGCCATGAGGTAGTTTATGTAGTTCCTAATGGAAAGTGAATCCGGTAATAATGGTTCTGTCGCTCCTTCACGGGATTCAGAGACAGAATTGGCGAGCTTGAATGTGGACGAACAATACATTACTCGAGCCGATTATGAGAATGAGAACTTTTACCAGGGTCCAACTCAATCTTTCTCCGAGGGTCCTTCATCTGATAATGGAGATTTACAATCGAAGCCTACCACTGCATTGTCTTTATCGGAATCCGTATTGCCAACCACTTCGGACGGCACATCTTCTCCTAGTGTAGTACCGACATTAACGATAGGTCAGGAATCGGATGTGGCCAAGCTACTTTCAGAAGTGTTGGCCAGCCGAGTTGACTCCTCTGAACAGAATGAGGCCAATTTCATTGATTCGAGGGACGAAGAAATTACCAAGACCTGGTCCGACGGGCTGCCTGATGCTGGACCTTTGACGACCGACCGGGAACAAGAAGACTCCGACAATTTTTTGTCTTACAAGAAGCATTTTTTTGTTTTATCTACTGCTGGAAAACCTATCTATTCCTTTCATGGGTCCGATGAGGTTATTTCGGGCTACATGGGCATTCTTCAGGCCATTGTCTCTTTTTTTGAGAGCGATACTCAAAAGGACAAGTCCAAATTGCCCGAACATCTCAAATCTTTCAAAACTAAAAATGCACTTTTTGTTATATCGGTAGAAGAACCTTTGATTCTGGTGGCTGTCGATAAACTTGGGCAGTCTGAGTCACAATTGCGAGCCCAGTTAGGTGTGCTCTATGCACAGATACTTTCCACACTGACGAAATCGCAGATAGCTAAAGTGTTTGAAACCAGAACCAACTTTGATTTGAGACAATTACTGGGTGGTACGGAGATTTTCTTGAATGCTCTCTCGAATGAAATGTGCGAGGGCTCGCCTTCTATTTTGCTTGGTGCTATCGAATGTCTTCGGCTACGGAAATCAGAGCGTGAGAAAATCAACAATGTACTGATAGACTGTAGGGCGCCGGGCTTATTATATGGGCTCATAGTGGCCGATGCGAGACTTGTTAGTGTCATTCGACCTAGGCGTCACAGTCTATACCCCTCTGATCTGAACTTGGTATTTTCAATGCTGTTCAATACAACCTCTTTCAGAGATGGAGGAGAGCATTGGGTCCCTATATGTCTTCCGAAATTCAACTCGTCGGGGTTTCTATATGCTTATATCAACTTTTTCACGGCTGACACTGCATTGGTACTAATAAGCCCCGACAAAAATGCATTTTACGAGCTCAAAGAAGCAAAGGACAAAATCATGGACGCCCTCAACAAGCAGAGCCTTGTCCAACCCATCGAGAACTCTGTTCAAAAGGGCCGCTTCAAGACGGTTGATATTCCTGCGCCATTAATTCGGCATTTCCTCTACAAATCAAAGACCAATGTCCAGTTTGTGATGCCATCATTCGAACCTCATTATTATGATCCACAGATGAGAAGAAGGTTGATGATACTATACCACCAATTGCACGGTTCGGTCCACACACGACATGGCCATCTCAAGACGTACTATGCAACACGTCACAACACCACTGCGCTTGCCTGGGTCACTCCTGCGTTTGAAATGTATTGTATAGCCGGCGCAACCACCAAGGATGCAATCACTCAGAGTGTGAGAATGATCGTTGCCTGGATAAAGCAACAAGAAGAACGTCTGTTCGTTGTGGGCGGTGCTGTATTCTAATCCATGCTGATGATAGTTCAATTATAGCATCCTTGTTATTCTGCCTAGCGTTCTGGTAGCATAAGAGTCGATCAGATCTGGCATCACATCTTTTTTCCATTTCATTTCGACCCACCAGTATTAGACCCATATATTTATATGACTTTTAATAATGACGTTCTTTCCTTCTCGCATATATATATTAATAGCTGATTTTGCTACATAGAGTATGCCAGTGGGGGTTCCGGCGATCGGCTACGTGATTCATACGCGCCTCCTTTGTCACCAATAACACTATATATATATATATATACATCTAACAGTAGATTTGTACGTGATTAAGATGGATTTAAATCAGCAGGATAAGCTTTTGAATGCAGCAAAGGAATTGATGGAAGCTAAAATGGCTGAATACGATCCTTCTCACGATGCATTACATGTGCTACGAGTACGGAAGATGGCGCTTAGAATCGCCGACACGATTTCAGCTGATAGACTTGTGGTGGAATTGAGTGCATTGTTTCATGATCTCCAGGATCACAAGTACAGCTTAAACAGTAGTGCGTCTGATATTGAGATGAAAGATTTAATGTCATCTTACGGTCTTGAACAAGCGCGCATTGACCTTACGATGAAAATCGTCGCCAGTATCAGCTATAGCACTGAGAAGAAGCTACGAGAAACCGATAATTGGAGTGAATGGCATCAAACTTGTAAAGAGTTACATTGGTATGTTACAAGAGAATATTTGGCGTCTAACTAATCTAATCAAGAGCATAGCGTTCAAGACGCAGATCGACTGGACGCTATGGGTGCAATTGGTTGCTTTCGAGCTGCCGGTTATGCATGCGTAGTAAATAATGCTCTCTTTCACGAAGATACAAGAGTTGAATCGGCTTATAAGCACTTTTACGACAAACTATTGTTACTGAAGAATACTATGAAGACCACCTTGGGGAAAAAAGTAGCAGAAAAACGCCAACAAATCATGCTTCAGGTATTGACATGTATCGAGCAAGAAAACAAATTGGCCGACTTTGAATAAAGTCGAATTCGTTATCAGATCATGCTTTTGGGTGGTGGACACTTGGTGGAAGTTGATTTTCCAATTTTTTTTTTTTTATCTTTTGGTCCGGCAGTATGTCAAAGTTTGATGAAGATAGTAAACCAATATTTGGCTCTTTGGTGTCTACCATCCGAGCAGCAAGCCAGTTGACGGCCTTGGATATTGGGTTTTATAAATCTCTTGACAATAAACTGCTCGAAAGTGCCGAGCATGGGTCAGATCGGCTCCTAAATCTCACAAATAGACTATTACAGCATGTGGCTCCCGGTGAAGTCGACGACCTGGATAACGACAATTTACAAGATAATCTGTCGAATATAGGGAATGTATTGGATTCTTTGTTTGATAAGGTCGATATAGCTTTGGAATCTCAACAGAATGGCACAAAAACTGCTTTAGAACAACCGCATTCAAACCATCAGTCGTCTCATCGGGATGCTTCCTCCTCTGAGCCAAAGATCAGCCTCAACTCCAAAAATATCCTGAAACCACAGCTTAAGTTTCCTAGAGCCCCTAACAACTATAAGGATGTACCTTTTAAACCTCTGTTGACCTCAAAGCCTCACTGTTTAGTTGAATTCGACAAAGTCGCTGGACTGGTCCAACCTGAAACTGGCCAGCAGCCTTATTACGAGCAACCATATGAGTATGAAATCCTAAACCAGCCGTATCCTTCCATGAAAGATCAAGAGCCAATCCCATTCAATGACTGGGCGAGCACAACCGCAATATACGTCGACACACCTGAAAAATTAGAAGATATGGTCGAGCAGTTGTCCAGGTGCAACGAGATTGCTGTAGATTTGGAACATCATGATTATCGATCATTCTCCGGCTTTGTGTGCTTGATGCAGATTAGCAACCGGAATCAGGATTGGATCGTCGACACTTTAATATTACGTGACGAGCTCAAGGTGCTTAACAGAGTCTTTGCCGATCAGGACATAGTCAAGGTTTTCCATGGCGCCTTTATGGATATCATATGGCTCCAGAGGGATTTCGGGCTATACGTTGTGAGCTTATTTGACACATACTGTGCTTCAAAGCAACTGGGCTTGAAGAAACATGGATTGGCATTCCTACTGGAGACATACGCGAAGTTTCAAACTTCAAAGAAATATCAGTTGGCTGACTGGAGAATCAGGCCATTACCCAAAGAAATGCTGGCATACGCACGAGCAGACACCCATTTCTTACTTTTTATTTACGACATTCTGCGAAATCAGCTCCTGGAAAACAACAAGCTTAAAGCCGTGTTGGACGCATCTCGCCAGGTTGCAGCCCAAAGATATGAAAATCCCGGATACCTGTCACACCTGCCCTTAGAAGGTTGGAAGTCCATCACCTCAAAATATAACCTTAAATCGCATGAGCAACAATTACTTGGAGAACTTTTTGCATGGAGAGACGAAGCTGCAAGGAGGCTCGACGAGAGTCCAAGATTTGTTATGCCCAACCATTTCCTCGTGGCTCTCTCCGTCACTGCCCCCACCAACTCTGCTGGTGTACTTAGCGTCTCGAATGGCGTCACCCAGCATATTAGATCGTCTGCAACCGAACTGGCTAGACTTATCGCCAATCACAAGCAGGAGCTCGAATCTGCGGGGATAGAAGAGGAAATACATTCCGACGTTCTGAATAATGAAGAAGATCTTGCTGTCAATTACGACCAATATATGGCTTCGTTCGCAAAGATACTGTCTCAGCAGTTTTCTACGCTTAGCAAGAGTGAAGAAATTTCTAAACAAACTTCGGAGTTCTACGGAGCTGACCTATTAAACAAAATTAGTATAGACCTGGGCGAACGGGATGATCGCATAAAGCTTCAGGCCAGTTTGAAGCTGTATGTGCCACAACAGCAGGCAAGTGGAATCGAAGATGATTCCATGTCTTCTGCAGAAGAGGCTGATGAGAGTGAGAAACAAGAAGATGAAGATAGGGATGATGAAGTAGAGGAGCAGGAAGAGGATGCCGACGCACCTCAAGCTATAACAGAAACAGTTGTAGCCAACGGGGACGCTTCATTAGCAGGAACCAAGCGTTCCGCTCCAGACGAGCTCGACGAGGACATGATTACGGTAGATGACCTGGAAGACGAAGGAAACCCTATGCATATGAATTCAAAGCAGAAGAGAAAGGCCAAGCGGCGAATGCTCAAGATAATAGGCACTAAAGGTAAAGAGATTACGGACACGGAACTTCAAGAATTCTATGAAAAGGAACTTCAGCAAAAGCGTGCACAAGCTGCTGTCGGAGCTGATGGTGCAACTTCTTCGGCGAACTTTGATGCTTTTGACTTCAAGGCAGCTGATAATGTTATTGCAGCTCCTTTGAATGCCTCTGAACGAAGAGCGCTGAAGAAAGCAGAGAAGGCGAAAATAAAGCAAGGCAAAAAACCAGAGTTCAACCCGTACGGTGAGATGTCGCAAGACGTACCAAAAGCTGCTAAGAAGATATCTCGCCCGTCAGGCGCCAAGTCTTCCACTTACAAGCCTAAAAAGAAGGCGAATAGCAAGAAAAAGTAGTCTGTTGAAAATAATATAAAACTATAACCATCACTGTATTTCTACAAATAAATATCATCAATGCTCACCATCAGAGCTCCCATTGTCCTCAGGTTCGCCGGCATCACTGCTATCGCTGCCACCTGCCGGAGTTTCGACATTTTCATCATCCGGTACGCCTACAACACCCCATCGGATATTGGTTACCTCATGCAACCTTTCAAGGACAGTTTCGATAGAACTGAACAAGCCGAACTCCTTTCGCTCGCCATCATAAGAATGAAGCATCCCGACAACCCCCAAGGAGGGGCCACCAGTAGAACTGCGACTAGTGATTGTTGAGCCCTGATCTGAAGAACCGGAGCCATATAACCCATTTTCGTTTGAATCCTCCACCTTCTGGAGAACCCATGCACCTGAATCACCGCCAGAGGCAAATACCGGCGAATCGGACGTGACGACAAATTCGCTCGACTGTATTTTCCCATCCGCCCAATACACCAGCCGTGGTCCATTGATTTTGCCTTTTGTGTATTTGGAAGTGCTTCCATACTTGAACACATTTGTACCAGCAACCGCCTTACGGATAATTCGTTTAACATGCAAGTTCCCAAACATGAGTGCCGGGTCGTATTCAGAGAACGGAATATCATCGCCAAGGAAATTTCGGCATTTGACACCAGGACTGCATTTTATGATTGCCAGATCGGATATTGACCCGTTCACCACGGTACGTTCTCCCCAAACAACCTGACCAAAAGGCTGCGACGGTTTATTTCGGGTAGGCTGTTCGATTTTGTTGCTTTCTGGCGGGTAGTTGGAGTCCAGCTCGTCGATAGCCTTCTGGTATTCTTTATGTTCTGGTGTATTAAAGGCGTATTTGTTTCGCTCGGTGGACATGGCGTTGCGGTAGAGGTTGATTAAAACCGGCGAAGGAACTGATATTTGAGGATATGTCACTCCAGTGTTTTCAGAAAGACACACGTGAGCACAAGTGAGCGCAAAGGTTGAGCGAGCATATTCAGCAAGATTGGGATCCGATGAGTCTATTTTGGGATACACATAGCCGCCCAAAGTGCCACTCAGGTTGGTTGCATTCTCCGTAGCTAGAGACACTGACATGGGAGGGGCATTGGGATCTGTTGGCACTCTGTAAGGGGGTTTGAACACGGTTGTGCTTCCTGCGCATGCCCTAATATGATTTTTCTGGCAGTAGATATGAATATCTCGTGAAATATCATGCAGCGACGAGACTCTTTCGTATTGATCGGGTCCTGGCGTTGGATACGCGATTGTAAGGGACAGGCATGAGAACTCAGGACTCAGTCCACGCAGGACAGGGGCTATAAATGCGCCTTCCTGTTCAAAGATCCCGTGCGAGTCACTTGAGGCTATGACATCAATCATAGACACCATAGACTGATGGAAAGGCAGTTCCGGAATGCTGCCGACGGCGAAATTCGACGGATATGGCACAGTTCCAACTGACGAAGGCATTAGTTTTAATTTGACACCCAGGGCGTATAGGCCCCGCAGGATGTACATGCGAAGGGCTTGATGTTGTTGAGATCTTAGAAGGTTATCAGTGAAATGCAGGGCCACTTTAATGATGCGACTGATTGAAGGGTCAGAATGTAGTGAGACTTCTCCTTCGGCCACCGATTCCAAGCAGCCTGCTGTCAGGGTTGACCTGAGTGATTGATTAACCCCAGCTGCGAGACGACTGACATCTGCACCTCTGAATTTTGTTTGTTCGAGAAGCGTGTTGAGCTCGTCCGAAAGTCTTTTGAGTTCTTCGCTCAGGGACAGATTTGCGGTTCTACGGGGGGTAGAGTTGGAGACGGGTGGAGGTGGAGGTTGTCGTGACGGTGAAGCCATTACCGATGCAGGGGATCTAACGGGTGAGATAGCAGACAGACCTTCCGAATGAGGGCTAAAGGCCACATCTGGTAAATTCCTACTACTAGGTCCCACATAAGGTTGAAAGCTTCTTTGTTGGGGTTGGGGACGGATTTTGATAGGCACTGCGTCTGTCATGGTACTCATTTCCTCTGCAGCAACCACTTTCATGGGTTTTCCTGCTTCACTGGATACGGAGGAAATCCCCGAAGCGGAAGAAGATTCTGCAGGAGATTCTTCTTGAATGGGTGCGATGCCGGAATATGCAGCCTTTTCAGACTGTCTATAAGAGCCAATACTGGAATTTGCAGTACTTAGACTGGCAGCATTTCTCGAAAACAGACTTGATTGATAGGTGCTGATAGTGGAAGGCCTTGAAGAAGCTATTGAAGCATTTGAAGGTGGCAAAGATGCATGAGTCTCCGGTATAGTAGAAGGCCATACCTGAACATTTCTTGATGAAGAAGAACCAGATTGTTCTTGACCCGAACTTTCCATTAAAGAATCCTCGGAATCATTATCATTTGATTTCCCTGAATTCGACAATACATTCTTCCAATTCCCTAACAAGCCTTTATAAGGATTAGGCATTATATTCCAAAGCTTGAAAACAACAAAAAATCAATAGGAAAATAGATTTCTCTCAACAATAAAAAGACTTTGGTGCCTCATGTCCAGATTGTTGGTCATAAATGGCGTACGGCACTGACATGCGGCGAAATTTTGGTTCGGTGGCGGTGCAGATAGGGTTTAATCGTACATGGGGTTTGACACTTAATACCACGGCATTGCACATCTTCCGATCTAATCGGATCGTTCCATGCCCGATAACGGCGCCGTTCCGTTTTAGGTTCGATTTACACGGGGATTTATTTTTCTACTCGGAAATCTATTTCCTACATATTTTCGGTTAAATAGAAAGGTTTCCTGACCACAATGCAGAAGGTTTGGGCCATACTCGTTTATATAGTGCCATGCCGATAGTATCTTGAGAGCTTAGTTTACCATCGAAAGTAGCTTTAAAGTAGCCGTGGGTTCCCAAGCTTTCCTTAATGAAGCCGGAGCGGCCCATTTTGGTGAATAGAGGCACTGCCTTATACCATAGTACATCTTCAGGATTGAAGAACATGTATCTAATTGTAACCAATTTCTTATGGATTTTGAGGGGATGTCCAGTTAAAATCACCCGTTTGGCGAGAATTCTGTTGCGATCAGAGCCTATGACACTTCCGGTACCCACAAGGTCCAGTCGATCTTCGTTTTGTTTAAAGTAAAGCGTAGGTGTACTTCCGCCGAAACTGATAGGTGCAATAGTGGTGATTGTAGATGCCCGACCCGGTTGTAGAAACCGTTCATTCTTGTAGACATTATTGGAAGAGACCCCTGCTTGAGAGAATAATGGCCGAATAACCAATCTTCTAGGCCCACATTGCATTATTAGCGGCGTCTTTGCTGCAACCGGCTCTTGATACTCCGAGTTGGGGTTTATACTGTAATTCATCACTCCTTGACGATGCTCATGGCGTAATAGACCATATATAACGAAGGGACTTTCGGGAGTGAAGGAAGCAGAAACGAATTCCGGTGCCCGGATATGGATTCGAACCATTGCACCCGCTTGTAGCTGGGCTTCAGTGATTGATTCACGGGCTATTATCGCTTTTTGTCGCTTGATATCCCTGAAATGGGTGAGCCGAGACCATTCTTCTGGAGCACGGGCATCGGGTTCATTGGGATCCCATACACATGTGCGTAGATTCTTAAGCCCCCGATACCGGTGTAATCTCTCCCTGGCACTGGTGTTGGGTGGAAGTTCAATTTCATCAGGGAAATTAAGATCATCTTTGGCCTGAGCTCGGAACTCCTTCAGTTGACGAGACTCCTCTTCTGCTGTAAGCTCAACAAACATCTCGCTTTGAAGATCGCCTGCCTCAGTAGGCGCATATTCCGAAAAGGTCACTTTCGACTCTCCAAACCCTTCTTCCTCACCATTATTGTATTCCATCTCCCCATCAGACTCTTCCAAGGACTCTTCGCCGCCTAAATCCTTATCAAGGATCCAACTGGCTTGATACTCCGACATGCCCTTTGGAAGCTTGCGTCCGCCACTTCTAGCATTACCTTCCGCCTCACTATCATAATCACTATGCATGTCGTCGTTATCAATATAATGATGACCATCCAGCCTGACCCCCTTCTGCTCCGAATCTTCCATGCCAATATCATACTCCCCATCAGCCATTGCCTGGTCTTCAACGGGAGCTAGCTCATCCAGAGAATCCTGGTCACCAGACGGCAATATTACAGATTCGCCATTATCAACCTCCATGGAATTAGTGGTTTGGTGAGGACTGAGTTTGACAACTTTTTCAATCTGATAGTCGCCAAATCCTGGAACATGCACCAGGCGATCCACATTGAACCCAGACCCCCTCAGAATACCCTCAACAGTAACAGTCTGACTAGATGCGTCAAAGCCTACGTTGTCAGCCAATAAATAAGGTCGAGCATCTCTCCACCGAACACCATCCGGGAACTTCTGGCACAACAGTCGTGCCACGTTCAATGCCTCCGAAGGCATCTCTGTAGCATATATTTTCTTGACAGTGGGAAAGAAATGCGACACATAACTCAAAAGTGAACCACGCACCTCCTCCTGCTTCTTAACCCCTCCCGTAATACCCAGTCCACTGATGACGGGGATCATGGTGGAAATGCCCTGGGACTCAATGGCCCTAATGCAAAGCTCGCCAAAGCTATCCACTTCGGTAGTGGATGACAACACAAATACCACAAAGTCAGATACCTTAGCGGCATCCAATATATGGAGGAAATTCCGTCGTGGTATTATGTATCTCAGCTTTTGCTTGAATCTATCCACAGAAACTGTCACACTTCCAGGATTGGGGACCACGGCTTCAGCATCAACCGATAGATTGATCTGCGATGCAACTTCAGCTGGATCACAGTCCGGGGATAGAGGTATTATAGAAACAATCTTCGGAGCACCGTTTCGTCCATCAAAGAACTTTTTGTTTGTAATGATCTCAGTCGCTTTCTGAACCTTGATCTGCCTAGCAGTGTTCCGACGCTCTTGCTTGGACTTAACATGCATATTCCCCTTATTAGAGGTCTCTTTTTCCACCTTCCCCTTAAGTTTGGTCTTTAGCGCGCCCTTGGTAGCATGCCTGGACTTGAAAGCCTTATGAGACGACTTCTGAGTCGCCCTATGAGAATGACTACCTGCCATATCTCTCTTCTACTATTCTAAATCCTGAATAATTTTTTTCCTGAGGCTCAATTTTATTCTTATTCTTATCCTTTGGGCCAACCCTAACCTGCTCCCAAACTCCCAACTGAAAAGTTCAAATTCCAAATCTCTCACACACAAAACCCATTCCGTGAGCCTTTACGTCTTTCGAGACGATAATGTTTGAGTTACACCTATAGAACCTATATAAGAAAACGTAGAAAAAAGAGGAGGAGATGACACAGAAGATTAGTTGACAGAGTCGGATGGTTCTCTATACTTTAAGTGATCATCAAAGCCAGTTGCTCGGATGAGAGGGATATCGTCTGTCCTGTGAGCAAAGATCGAGGGCTGGTCCGGGTCGGGTTGGAAAGATCCCTGATATCCAGACCAGGGGTTAAGCGATAGGCAATCCTGAGAGTGACAAGGAGTCGTGAATTCATTCCCAGTGCTCAAGTGGTCACTTCTTGTTCCATGGTAAAGCTGTTCTATCGCCATTACTTCATTATCCGCGTCGTCTTCGAGCCACTCTGCTGAGGATGGATATGGCGTCCTTTCCGTCTCTGGCAATGTATGGGAAAGGGAACTTTCGACATAAGTGTCCTGTACACGCCTCAAACGGCTTCCAAGCATCAAGTTCGCGCGGAGCATAGTGCTTTCTGTTGAGTTTGAACTTCCCTGCTGAAAGTCGAGCTTTTCAATGACTCTAAGGGCCTCTTCACAAAAAATCAGCTTCAGATGCTTTTCCGGTTCCCTTCTAGCCTCAGCGTGCTTCTGACTCTGTAAAGCAGACCGAAACACCGTTTCAATAAAAGAATTGCTAGATGGGATCGCAAGAACAGACATGGCAATACTTGCTAGCTTCGGCAATACTGAAGCATTCTCTTTCCAGAACAGAGTCGTATCTGCCGCAATTTCAGTCTCTAGCTTGAGCACTTGCGTGCTCTTAATCTCCACCCGCTGGAAACACTTTTCAAGATATACTTTAATCTCGTCTGCGATCTCAAGATTCGGCGAATTCTGAGGCGGGGAGAAAGAGGAAGGCTGCTCATTATTGGCACCGCCGCCATTGCAGGTATTATCCGGCTCCGAGTTATAGAGCGACTGTTCTTCAAAGTAATGCCTGAGCTGATGAGTAACGTCTTCTGTTAGAGCTGAGAAGCTTTTCGAAATTACTGCTGTATGACACCCTATTATATGGAACAATGAGGAACTGCACTTTTTCCATCAACTGGCTCTTAATCCAGTTGAAATACGGACGGAGCTTGGAGCCCTGTATACAAGCATATTGAGACAAGAATGCTTGCCATAATTCACGCTCTTGGCTCAGATCCCGTTTATCTTGCGCCAAGTCGATTTCCTTTTGGTGTTGAGCTAAAAGCTCAACGAGTTGTGAACCACCCTTATACTGCATGCGCTGCAAGTATACCAAATTGCGAGCTCCTAGGGACGTGCTCCTTGTTGATATGGTCGTATGAACACTCAGAACCTTCAAAATTGGTAGGACGACAACCCGTAGGAACTTCCAATAATACTCAGGAATCTCAGGCATAGATCTTGCTCTAAAATACCTCGAAATCTGAGCTTTGTACTTGACAATGAATAGGATCATGGTGTATCTCCGGTCCCTCGGGGATAGCCGGAGGTTTTGTCGAGCCACAAGCGTCTCGCCAAGCTCCCTGTGCGACTTCGCTATAACGGGTGTCGGAACAGAATCCTTGAACTGCCTCGAGACAATTCACGATGTTCCACTCACCTCCTGGAAGCTCGCACCTTATGTTACTGATTTTGCTGACAAGTTCAATTATACCCATGCATTCCAGGTGTATAACATGCGCCAAACAGCTTCCAAAGTTAGACACCCCCGAGAAGGGCACGGCCAGATATTTACCTGGCGATTCGGTGAAAGGTCCGTCGAATGAGTCCAAGTATGACCCTTTGAAAAGATTGTGACACGCAGAGACATTGACCAGAGAGTTACTCCCGACGACAAAAGACAGCTTGTCAGTGATCCCGAGATCGTCTGTCAGCTGGCGAAGAAGCGCACTCAATGCTTTAGCTGTTGCTCCACAGTCATCTTCATTAGGGAGATCAATTAGGTTTTGATACTCGAAGCCAACTGTTTTTGAATGACGTACAAAGCTTTCGTCCACCCAGTGAGCGGCAAATGACAAGTAGGATCCGGATCTCTGCCGAGAAGTCCAGCAATCGAAGCTAATTGTGACTGACGTCACATCACGCAGCTCGTTGCGCAAATTTTCGATCAGTGAATCTTTCAAATATCCTAAGTGGATGCTTAGATCCTTGGGGGTTCGAAAGTTGATATTTGTGCCCGTCAGCAAGTAAAGGGCTGATGGAGCATTCAATAAGGCGCTTTCAGATCCACCTTCCCACACAAAGGTAACAAGGGTTCTAAACCTATATTCTGCAACTCTTCTATGCTGTGTATTCACAAAGAAGACGCTCAGGGACCTCATCACTTCACTAACTATGTTGTCATCGCCTTCGGCATGTGTTAGCAAATGTTGGTAAGTGCTATCAAGCCCCTCATCTTTGTTTGCAACCCGTAATACGACGTCACAGAATACACAGCTGAAATACTGGCAAGATGTTAAATGCTGGAGATGCTTCATAGTCTCATGGGGAGTTGCCCTACGCAACATTCTCGTTACACCGCTGGGGTAAATGATTCTGGCAAGATCCCTATCATCAAGAATGCGTGGCATACCCCGTGGTCTCGGGGTAGTCGGAGTAGACTGTCGAGGAGACATCGTGAACTTAAGTGAAGTGTAAGCGATCACATCGATATTGTAATCGCGGCCTCGAAAACTCCTTCCCCTGTTGATCAGTCACTTTAGTTATACTAAGCTCATTATTTCCCAAACCCCAGTCATTACGCGTAGATCAATACCAAAGGATTCATCTTCACCTTGGTTTGGCCCATTTCCTACCTCAGACTACTACTTTTACAGATGTAAATGAAAGCGCGTTCCTATTAAAACACGGTTGATCGTCAGGTCAGCACGTGATGTAATTAAACTAAATTTATCTACTGATAGTTGTCATGGCAACAGAAATGATGATTATGTAATGGTCTGAGCGAATCGGACAATTTAGGGCTTAACCCTAAATTGAAACCTGAGTTTGTGACTGCTGGGATGAGAACTCACACCCAACTCTGAATATTCCAACTTGTAATAACCACGACCTTCGACCACTAAGTATTCAACAACAAAGGTGTGTACGAACGATTTGATTTGATTGTTCGCCGATAATGCTCGACTTCCCATGTTGTTATTTCGATAAGAGGATTTCACGACTTGGTTCATCTCCAACTTTTGTCGTTGAATGAGACGGTTTTATTATATTAGGCGAGAGGGCGTAGTGAAATCCTTTGACAACAGGAAAGAGAGGCATATTCGACGATGATATACAATGAATAATGTATACTAATTTCAAATTAGAACAAGATGGCTCACGAGAACATTTGGTTTTCTCACCCCAGAAACTACGGAAAGGGATCCCGTCAATGGTAAGTTTTCGTCACCAACAGTAATTCAACATCTGGGTGAATTTAATAACTAACGATTGTAACAGCCGTGTTACCGGTTCCCGAAATGCGCTTATCCGCAAGTATGGATTGAACATCTGCAGACAGTCATTCAGAGAAAAGGCTGCTGATATCGGATTCGTCAAGTACCGATAAACATACAAAAGAATTCCAATCTGTAATTTAATAAAAAGTACTTATCATCACGAAGCTCTAGTTGGTAAATTGTAAATGCTTTTGTAACAAAACTGCTTGATGGTCTTTGACTGGTCATTGATGCTCATTGTGACGGCCGTTTGCGGGCCTTGTCAGCTATATAAGTCCCAGCGAAAACTTATTGAGGAACCCAATATCAGAAATTATTTATCATCAATGGAGGTAATAGCATCTACGCAACCCAATACTGGAGGCCCGGGGTCTCCTTTATTCACTTGTAATACATGTGGGTTGACGTTCCCTACTGCGGATCTTCAACGGTTACATATGAAGACAGACTGGCATCGGTATAATCTTAAGAGAAAGGTTGCGTCCTTGCCTCCGATCTCGTCGGAAATGTTTGCTGAGAAAATGCTTCAACAGCAGAACCTGCAGAAACTGAATGATGAGCGGGTTGGTCGGGGATCTTCTGCTCGAAGTACAGGTCAAAGACAAGTCACCAAGAAGGATTTGAAGAAGGAAGAGAAAATCCTTCGCAAACAAGCAGTCAATAATGCTGCAGGAGTGCCACCAAGGCCGGATTCTCCTCAAGGCAGTGTAGTTTCATCAACGTTCTCATTAGGGGAGCCGACTGCTGATGGCACTTATGGCCATGGAACCACCACTGAAGAGGAATCGGACGATGAACCTGAGGTTGCATCATTAGCTCATAGCGAAGCTATTCGTAATGTCCCTATACATGTCCCCGAAGTCATAAGTGAAGGTGAGACTGAGGAAGAGGATGAGGATCTTGACGAGCAGGAGAAGGAGATCAAACGACGCATGGCACGGGCAGTGCATATTCCTCCTACCACCTGTTTTGTGGATGGTAAGCAGTTCAAGACTGTTGAGGACAATGTCGATTATATGAGTCGGAAATACGGGTTATTTATCCCTGAACGGGAGTTTTTAACTGATTTGGAGGGTCTTATTGCTTACTTGGGCGAGAAGATCGGATTGGGTAATATGTGTTTGTATTGTTCATTCCAAGGCCGAAGTGTAGAAAGCGTCCGAGCCCATTTATTGGCAAAGCAGCATGTTAAGATCCCCTATGAAAGTCTGGACGAGAAACTCGAGGTGTCTGAATTCTACGATTTCACAAAGTCATACGCCGATGATACCGATGTGGTTGGAGATGGTAGTGATGAAGATGAATGGGAAGATGAACCAATTGGCAACGATAACGACGAGGCAGCTGCTGATGATGATATTTATGTCGACGAAGATGGCTATCAACTTGCCCTTTCAAATGGCCTAAGAGCGGGTCATCGATCCTTACAAAGATATTACAGACAAAACTTCCGTCCCACAACCATCACGCGTGAAGGCCAAGGAACAGTGCTAGCAGTCGACACAAGAGGAAATAACCTGCTCCGAGCTCGCGATCCTGTACAAGAACAAGCTCAGAAACGGGTTTGGAAGGAAACAAAACGACAACAGAACGTGGCATTCCGACGAGACAAGTTTATCAATAATCAACCCCATTTCCGAGATGAAATGTTGCAATAGATGTCTAGCATTTTTTATTTTATTTTATGGTTTTCGAAACTATTTAGCATAACATGTTTAATTGTACCTGTTTCATGGCCGATTTAAGGTTGTGGCGCTTAACCACTTTCGGCGCTTGCAAATGAGATCTAATCTCAACGGCTGCTATGCATGATATCAGCCCCTAAAACGGCAGATTCGTTGCCAATCGCGTTTGGCAGGACTCAACAAACCCCTCTTTCCGCACTGTGTAACATTGATTTTTCACAACATCCCTTATTTCCATTCATTTTTACATTTCCCTATTTCGGAACTTGATTAAATAAAGGATGTCGATTATAGATAAGATAAATTCCCGTAAGTTTGCTTGGGGGCCTGAAGGGCCTGTTGTTATCGGATGGTGGGATGTTTTTCAGGGTCTAACTGTCACATATAGATCTGGAATACAAAAGATTAGCTAATCGCTACACAAAACGAAGAACACCTACTCGAACAGATAGTGATAACAGTGTGACTTCTTCTCATCATGGCTCAAGTACTGCATCTTTGAGTTCCTCAAATGATGCAGGGTCTGGCAAGAAAAAACGGTTCTTCGTTCCCCGTTAAAAGATCTATCTATCATATATGCTAACGAGATTCCCCCCACATATACTAGTTACGTGTCACAACTATTTCTTTTTGTCGCTGTCAGGATTCCGTCGTAAGTTGAAGGGTGTTCGAGCCGTGAATTTGCGTAGCCCCATATGCTCTTTATGTCCAGGGGTAATGAGCGTCTTGCTTGTAACGGTACCCAACGTGGTGCCAGACCCAAGATCAACGCTACCTCTGTTTCGCTCTCTAGTACCATCACGCTGATACCCTGGAACTCGTAAACTATCATCATTTCTCGCCCCGTTTCTTGCCAGCGAATCCCCTTTATTGAGTGCAAACGGCCTCAGGTCGTTGAGAGTCCGCGAGTAGGCCTGATCCCTAGAAGCCTGAAGCTGCCGTTGCACCCCTCTAAACTTCTCCAACAGCTCTGACCATTTCACTTCCTCTCGTGCATACTTTATCGCCGTGCTGCTGCTTGGCTTGGACGCCGCAGAGCTTCCTGCTGAAGTAGCTCTGTTCGGCAAATGAACATAACCAATAGCAGAAACACTATTCAACCGATTGCGAAGCGTGTTGAATGCAGAAGACTGCGGTAACAACATCAGGATGCCGTACAGACACTTGTATAAATAGGGGTATTTCTCAGGCTCCAGAAGTTGAAGACGTAGCTGCGTGAACACCGGGCTCTCCAGCAGCTGCACAAGCTTGTCTATCTGTACAAGCAGATTAACTGTAATCTCAAACTCCACGAGAATCTGTAGAGCTAAAAATGCATGTTCGTACGCCTGCGCCAACAAGCACAGCGACAACGCCGCAATAGAGTTATGACACCAAGCCTTGAACAACGCCACGAAAAAAGATGCTCCATCCCGTGTGTCAAGGCTTCTCAGCCTGGTCCTTAGGGCGGCAAGCTCAGGTGCAGTGATTAGGTTGTTGTTGAGGTTTTGCACCATGATACTGGCAAACTCAAGGTCATCATCCCGATCCAAAATATCAGCTAGTGTCCGGTATATTCGCTCAGGATTCAGACTTATGCAAAGTTGGCGAATGATTAGGTTGCCTCTCGTCTCCAGCAATCGCCGGTCAGTGCTGAACAAATTCAGCAGGTTCACCATGAACACGGCAAAGTATTCGTCATCTGAGTTGTATGATATCTGAGCCAACAGCTGTAAATCTTTGGTTATTACCTCTTCTGACGGATCAGATAAAGTCTTTAGTAGGGCAGGGAAAGTGCCATCATTAATTGCCAGTATTCTGCGCGGCACCTTTCTGTGCAGCATAATAAGCCAATCTAATGCAGCTATTCGCGTCTGTTCCTTCTCGTTCAAGAAATGCAGAGTCAGAGCATTCACTGTGCCAGCATAGTCAAGCCTCTCTGTGTTATTTCGGGTATTATCAGCATCCTGAGGTGCGTCGTCGTCGTCGTCCAGATTCTTGTCAGGTAGCTGAAGGATCAGCTCCAGCATGCGATCGTTAACTCGTTCAGCTGCTTGTCTAAGTTCAGATCCGTCGTATGCCATTGCTGGTAGAAGTACCGACAAAAAGCGCGGTGTGAATGGTAGAAGATCAGTTGGGCAAACTTCTAGCAGGCTCTCAATCCACGATAGGACAGTTACCTGGATTTCCTCTTCAGACGAATCCAAATGTGAGATAAGAATTTCAATAATCTTAGAGAAGTTAATCACCATATCTTGACCTGGAATATACTGTCCATCGTCGCCATCTTCGTCGTCCTCTTCATCCCCGTCAAAGGTCTCATCACCATCTTCAGAGATCAGATGGCCATTACTTTCTACGACAGATGGCTTGTCTTCGTTCTCTTGTTGGCTAGGTCCTGATTCTTTATTGTCCGATACAGTGTCTTTTGCAGAGTTAGATTGTTTGTCGAGCTCCAAGTCTTGAATCCCAGATGTTATGTCGTCCTCAGTATCACTCAGCGTAGTCGGTGCTTTTGATTTGTTTGCAATCTCTCGTTCTTCTCTGCGGGCGAGTTTTTTCTCGTCGTTTAAGGCCACAGACTTTTTTATTTCAGTAATTCGTCGGATTTCGTGAAGAAACCCGTCAAGAGCAGTATGAGTCGCGACCCGGACGTCTTTGCTGGAGTCACTGAGAAATGTTATAAGGCCGCCGAGGAATGCTGGCAGATAGGACACGAGTTCAAGATCGGGGATAGAATCCAGTAGGGTCACCCAAGACACGAGAAACATTCTTGCAAAAGGGTTTATGACGTATATTCGCTCTTTTAGTAGAGGAATGAACTTTGCCAGAGAAAATGACATCTCATTCTGGACTGGTTCAAGCCGTTCCGCGGGTAACTCGATGCCGTTGGTATTGACAGGCGAAGTAGGTTGAGTGGCCGGCACCGATTTAGAAATCACAGACACATAAGTAGCAGCCTTTTCAGAGACAATATCCTTGACGAGTCTGTCCAGCAGATCAGCACCATTTTTAACAGACGGCTCCGAGTCTGTAGCGAGTTTACAAAGGGCATCAAAGATCTCATTAAAGTACAGCAGCACCTCTCCTTTGGCGACTTTTGCGATATTGTACATACTTTCACAAGCATAATATCTTACTCGAGCATCCTGATCGCCAAAACAGGCGAGAACTGGGTGAATAATGTCTTCTAAATATGTTGCAACTTCGTTCTGGCCAAGGGCAATTGCGGCTGCTGCCAGTCCAATCAAACCACCATTTCTAGCATTCGGATGATGAACAGCATATGCAAAATCACGACACAATTGATCTATAATCGTCTTTATTTTGTCGGAATCATTCTCAGAAAGGCATTTTCTGATCAATTGTTCCAACTCCAACGCAGCCAACTTGCGTTTCTCATATAAACGGTCACTCAATCCCCGTTGAAGGTCTTTATCTACACCAATATATTAATACTCCCCATCCCTTTACCCATGTCTATCAAACTTACCCATTGTGACCGGATATGCTCAAATTAGCGAGCTGTTCCTGTTACTTTCAAGAGATAATAAATGATTGTTCAGGAGAGTGTGTGAATCTCTCCTCCGCACTAACAAAACTATATACCACTAGAATACTAAAAGTGAAATTAGCCATCGGTAAACCGCATAATTTCCATAGTTTATAATGGGACTATTTACTGTAGAATGCTTTGTTTAGAAGCTCGAGACCCTTCAACATTCCGGATTTGAAGCCTCCAGACCAACCAGGGGAGGAAGATGCTAATAAAATATACAAGAGAAAGATGACATTATTGAACACCACAACCTTCTAGATCATTGGGCAATCCCGGACCATCCATTGAATCAAGACCCGGTATACTACCGGAGGTAATTTCTCCCATTAGATCTGCAGGTGGGGCCCCGGATCTTTGCATTTCCTCCATTTTCTCAGTAATATACTTATTTGTAGCCTCATTATCCTCGCTATAATTGGGATCCTCGAACTTTTCACAGATATCAGAGACGATTCTGAGTTGGTTTTCGTATCGTTTCGTTTCTTCTGTGGTGAGAGTTGATTTATTGGCATCCAGCCATGCGGGGTATTTATCCTTCATTTCCTTCATTGGTTCATAAAGTACGTCTTTGGAGGCCAATTCCTGTAACATTTGGCCCAAAAGACCGTCAAGACCATCTGGACTGGACCCCGAGGCATTTTCCAATTCTTTCATCATTTTGGCCAAGAAATCATCTTCCGAGGCTGAATCATCCACCTCATTCAATTCTTCTCTTGATTCCTTTAATCGATTCATGGTTTCTGCTATAGTATCTTGGAAATCCCCACCATTCTTATTATTACTACTTGTTGCGGTGGTACTTGGACCACTTCCAGTTGATTTGGCCATATTTTGTATAAGACTTTCAAATGATTCTTTAGCCTCGGATGAATTCTCCATATCACCAAGAATATAATCAACTCCCAGTTGTAATTTCTTGGCGAAATCATCATCCAATTCAGGTATATCCTTTGAAGATTCTATGTTATTAGATTCCTTATTCTTTGTTATTGAAGAAGTTTGTGTCTTCTCCTCCTGATGCTGTTGCTGTTGCTGTTGCTGATTGGAGATTGATTCCGGGTTTAATTGAACATCTAAATCTGCACCTGGAGGTTTATTCAATACCTCATCAGCAAAATCATCTAATAAATCATCGAAGTCATCCTCATCTTCAAGTCGATTCATATTTAATACCGATCCACTCATTCAATTAAAATATATCTAGGGTTGTGGTTTAATGAGGGGTTGTTTTCTATCAGTTTCGTTTACATTCGCTGGGATTTAAGTTGATACCGAACATTTAAAACTTCATTTTTATATAACGTTATATATTATAATCAACCAAAAATGACTTCTTTATGTTTAAGTAGGTTACAAGAAGAAAGGTAAGAAAAGATTTGAAGGTTTATTTTTTTGATTTTGGGATTATTAATATGAAAATAGAAAACAATGGAGGAAAGATCATCCATTTGGATTCTATGCCAAACCTTTAAAAACGACCACTGGTTTAGATCTTATGAATTGGGAACTGGGAATCCCTGGAAAACCTAATACTCCTTGGGCAGGGGCCACTTATCCTGTTACATTGATATTTTCCGACGAATATCCTACAAAACCCCCCAAATGCAAGTTTAAAGTGGGGTTCTATCATCCAAATGTATATCCTTCAGGAACCATTTGTTTAAGCATTTTAAATGAAGATGAAGATTGGAGACCAGCATTAACATTAAAACAATTGGCTTTAGGCATTCAAGAACTATTGGATAATCCCAATTTGGATTCTCCTGCTCAAGCTGAAGCTTATAATTCATTCAAAAGGGATCGAGAAGCTTATTTCCGTAAAGTCCAAGAACAAGCCCGTTCTTATGCATCTGATGTAGCTTAGTTGATAATATACAAAAATCCCCAAATCTTAATATTATTCACCCCCCATATATATGTCGGTCAATATGCACGTTCATCTGATAATCCATATTAGGGTTAACAACCGGAAAAGACCACTTTTTTGAACATCTCCAATGTCTTTGGCAAAGAATATTCGATTACAACCTTCTTCATCAACACAAAATGTATATTAGTCATGTTAGAAACTTTAACAGTATGATTTGAACTAATATTGTAAGGATTTTCAAAAGGTTTTAGATGACTTTGCAAATCAAGAATCTAGATCCAAAAACCTTCAAAAGGTAATTAGTAAACCCCCCGGGACTAATATATAAATACAGTGCTAATAATTGGACAAGAATCTTGAAATTTTGTTTCTTACTTCAAATAAACTAAGACAAAAGTAAGTGATGGGATTCACGTAACTGATGGCTTTTTGATCTAACAGATGATTGTAGAGCAGAGTCGACGCGTCAAGTGTTGCAACATTCAATTCCACCTGCAGAAGGGGCTTTTAATCAAATGGCTGTAGGGAAATAGTTAATTATAAACAAGTTAAAAAAGTTAATAATTGGGCCGTAGAGATGATGGTGGTGGGCCTGATGGTGGGGGTGGTGGTGCGGTTGATAATGGCGGTGGTGGAGGGGCTCCCGGTGGTGGTGCGGGAGGGGCATATGGCGAATAGCCGGGGATTCCAGGTGGTGCAGGGGCGATTCCTGGAGGAAGAGGAGGTTGTCTTGGCGGCTGAGGTGCCATGGCCGGCGGTGGTGGAGCAAATGAATCGGAGGGACCAAAAGGGGAATTTCTTGAGTATCCTCGATGATGGTCAGATGGTTGATTCCAATCTTGATCTTCCCGTTGTCGAACCTCTACTGCAACAGATGCCACAAGATCTAAACACATCTCCTTAGCACGCAACACTTCTTCCTGCACTGGTCCACGTACATGCAAATACATTTGAGTGTCTTCTTCCAGATTGGTATCCCGCTCTATATATCCAGACCCTCGTCCTTTGATCTGAACTCTACAGTCCGTTTCATTCTGAATATGTTTGACGTTTTGACCGCCCTTTCCAACCACAAAACCTCGGATTTGGTATCCTGGCAATCCACTGGCGATATTGACAACGACCTTTTCTTCTGGCCAGGGCACTCGAGCAGGCCGTTCTGTAGCCTCTGCACCTTCTTCTTCCATGTCCCGCCGTCGGAACCGGCGTTCATCGACCAAACTTCCTAAATCCTTGTTTATAAGCTCGTCGATTCTCTTCAATGCCTGGTCAAGTACGTCCTGTGTTTTGGCCTCAACCAGTAAATGATATGCCGGCTCCAGCTCCGTGGCCAACGACTTATCGGGATAATATCGTCCTTTTGTTGTGACAATGGCTCCAATCTCGTCTCGTATCATGTTTTGAGTTTGAACCTTGGTCAACAAATACTTGTTTCGAAGATCATTAATGTCAACTTTTTTGCTGTACAAAGCCTGGCTGGCAGGCGCAAACCGCTTACGGTTCTCCACGGAATCATCCTCATCCAGCTTGGGCCGCTTCAATTCCGTGCTAGTCATTTCCTGTTTTATACGTTCATTCCGCTCAGCTATCTGAGCATTGATCTTCGCCGCAGCAGCTGCCGCCAATGCTACAGGATCGAACGAAGACGCTGGAGAAGATGATGTAGCCTTCTTTTCGGCACCGTTACTATCAGACGACACCGGAGGGGCCGGTTCTGGCACCCGTTCTGAAGATGGTCTTGAAGGAGACTTACTTTTGATCCTATTACTACTGTCACGGTCATGCTCATGAGATCGTGAGCTCCTAGGAGGACTCTTTCTACTCTGCACATCATCACTCCTCTCTCTGTAATATCCTCGACCCGAGTCCCGCGTCGAACTTCTTAGTGAATCTCGTGCCGAATCCCGTCTTCGGTCGCTTTCTTCACGACGTGAATCCCTGTCGTAGTGGCTGCTACGATGATGACTTCGACGATCCGGTGACCTAGAAGACCTACGATAACTGTGATCCCTCTCCCGATCCCGCCCATCTCTCCGGCTTGAATACCGTCTATCGTCGTCTCTATCCATAGAGCTCTTTTTTATTTGTCTTGTGGTCCTGTTTAATCCTCAAAATTGGAATATTTGGAAAATTGATGAAGAATGCATCTGCGGAGTTTTGCATTTTTAAACTCTTTTTAAAGCTCATTCCAACGACCTCGATCTTTCTAATAAACACTATTTTATATGAAATCAGGTCGAATTATTCTACTAGTCTCTATTCTAAAGGTTAAATCACGTTGCCGTAGACCATGATTTCTGAATTGTCATGGAACCCTCAATGATTGAGAGGGCTTTACGAGCTAATTTTGTACAATTATCCCCATATCTACTGTAGAGATGTTTGGAATTTGAATTTCCAACCGTTCAATGAGACTTGGATAGTTGAAAAATGGCTTTAAAGATCAAGCAAAGTGAAGTGGGTTTCTAAGAGCTCCTTTAGCTTAAATGTGTGCGATTCTTGAGATACTACCATTAATATCAAGCAGGTTAATTTACTGGAATTACTCTGTATGATCGACTCAAAGATTCATCTCTCGTATCGAATGAATCTTTGCTCAGTCGAAAGTTAAGAAATCCGATGATTTCGAATCTGCGGGTATTGAAGATCGGCACTCTCCCCCACCATCCCCACATCCCCCTTTGATGCCCCGCGAGAAGTGGTTTAAAAAGCTTTAAAGTTTGGCAATTGATTGCATTAAGATGGTTTTCAAGGTACCTGAGTCATTCAATGAGCTTCCTGATTTCGATGATTTACCCAATAAGGGTCGATTCTGGGTCTGGGGCGAACCTGGATCTCACAAAGAAGGGTTGGGGATGTTGAACCTTCTTACTCCTGCTCATGTGGCCAGTGTGGCAGCAAAGGAGATTAAAACCGGTGAACGGGTTGGACTAGGGTGGGAATTTCATAATCTGGAGAGACCAGGCTTTAATAGAATCCCTTATGAGATGAAAATTGTTCCTGTGTCGTAAGTTGTTAATCTTATATATAACTCTAGGATCCATATACTAACGTGACAAATTGTGAAAGTCCCACAGCTTTTGATGACGAATATCATCTAAATCCTCAACAATCATCTCAATGGGATGGGTTTCGTCATCATAGTCAACCGTCTGCCAAGTTTGGTTCCAAAAGTGATAAAGAGGAGATTGTATGGTATGGAGGAACCACAAAGTCCGAGATTCTGGCTCCAGGATCGACTCGTATTGGAATCCATCATTGGGCAAACGAGGGCATTGTTGGCCGAGGTGTGCTAATTGACTACGCAAGCTGGGCCAAACTGCAAGGAATTGAGTATAACTCATTTGAGGAACACATTATCCGTCTTTCGGATATTCAGAAGGTGATAGAGCACTACAAAGTGGATATCCAGCCGGGAGACATTCTTTTCTTGCGCATTGGCTTGATCCAGGATTGGTATAACATGCCGGAGGAAAAGCGAATCGAATATCAGAAGATGAAGCCTCCAAACCATGCCGGGGTCGAAGAGACTGAAGAAATGCTACGCTGGATCTGGAATTCCCACTTTACCGCCGTCGCCAGCGACGCAGTTAGCTTTGAGATCTATCCTCAGAAAAACCCCGAAATCTCTCTTCATCACTATCTCTTGGCGGGCTGGGGAGTGCCAATTGGTGAAATGTTTAACCTAGACAATCTGGCAGAACTATGCCATAAGAAGAACCGATATTCCTTTTTCGTTTCCAGTATGCCTTTTAATGCAGTGGGTGGGGTTTCTTCACCTCCTAATGCTCTGGCAATATTCTAGATTTTCTTATATAAGTTAGAGCGTTTCAACGCAATATGGAGAAAAGTCCGGGATCTCCTGGAAGATTCTTCCCTTGCAATTCAAATACCTTGAAGTATACATATATATATATGTGCAAATGAGCAATGGATCAGTATAATTGAGTTATCAAACGTCGAGCAAGCGCTTTAAGAATTTCTTGTAAATCACAATTTCTCTGAACTTATGAGAAATCTTTCCAGCATCTGAACCGTACAATAGATTATCAGAAGCAACCTTGTTTATGAATCATAGACATTCAATTGAGTTCAACGCAATCTCGTAACGTAATTCGGAGCTTTTTCTCGATATTTGCAGCAAACAAGCTATGCAACGATATCTTCATAGAAACTAATTCACTTTAATGCGAATCCTCTTCAATGTATAGTAAAGCACATTCTTTACATACAATTAATGTTACAAAACTACGACCGATGAAAAGCTATCTTTCGAGTACTAAAGGAAAGTGAGCCGATCAAATTCCAATTACAACCTCTTACACCATAAACTGATTCTTAATCAATATGCAATTCAATATACATATATATATAGTTTAGTGGTTGGTTTTGCCCATTACTTTTAGAGCATTTTGGTGGCAATGGGAGGCCTAAGTTTTTGACGCGGTCAACCACATTAAAGTGGACACTTATGATTTACCGCCTATGATTTGCTTAATCCGAAAAAATGCCTGAAAAGACCCATCTTTATCGAGAAATCACTCGCAGTAAGCTGGAGCAGAGGCGTAGATCTACCGATACAATTCCAAAACCGCGACAACCGAATAAACCGGATGCATTGATCAAAGAGTGTCTTGATATAGTACGTAATGGTACTCGATTGCAGCAACCAAAACTGATATTAACGAATATAGAACTCCACATTAAAGGATCTGATCAGTTATTTAACAAGAATTCGACCTTCATATTTGTCAAACGTGAAAGCATCGTCATTCAACCAGTCTTTGACAGATAAACAACGAGATGAGATTGATTATGAGACCAAGATGATTATCCAAAAACAGATGAAGAGAATAAGAACCCTGGAGGATTGGGAAAAGAAACAGCGTTTCCAATACGAGAACCGGCCTGCTTATACGAAGCTGTTTAGTTTTGGTGTATTGTCGGAACAAGAAGGTAGTACCAAGACTTATGCATTGCATAGGGGAGGGATATATCTATATCTGAATGATTTATTGAAAAATGCATCTGATTTTCAGGCTTCACAACAAGAAATTCGCCTTTCTCGTCAATTTGAAAAGGCCAAAAGTAGCTTGCATAATCTGCCTGACGACCGCCGACGCTATATGCCCCCACAGTCATCTAACGGCGGTCATATCGACCTAAACGAAAACCAGCAAGACAACATATTAGAAAACTTGCAGCCTGCTCAGATCCAAGAGCTTGAAAGTGAAAACAATGCACTGCTTGAAGAGCTGGAATTGACTCTTGACAAGGCTCGGGCTGCGGAAAAATCCATGCTCGAGATCGCTCAGTTGCAGACGAGCCTGGCAACCCATCTTGCGACCCAGAGTGATCAGATACAAAGTTTGCTGGACGACGCATTCAAAACCACAGATAATGTCTCGTCTGCAAATGAACAGCTGGATAGCGCTCGAAAACGCAATCGCGTTGCATCAAAAATAGTTATTTATACATCGTTGATATTGGCACTAATATTACTGTTCTATGACAGTATGCTGTCATAAAATATATTCAATGCTCTCATCATAGCCTGCATATTAAACAGATATCGAATCTACGACTCCTGCAGCTACTGTTACTCCCTCCTTTCGTAAAACAAACCGACCCAATTCCTTGTTGGCCGAAAATATCTCCACTGGAATCGCAGCAGCCTCCAGTTCGATCTCGACAATGGCAGCCTGTCCACTGATTAAATGGCGAGGTTTCTTCTTGATAACTGTACCGCTCGATTTGTCCACGGTGGCGATAAGCTTTCTGACGTTGCAAGGCTCATTTGTCCGGCCCCTGTGCAGAATGAGCTTTGCGCCGGGCAAAATAGGCCGCTTGATATCGAAAAGTACTATCCGGCTGCTAAATGTTTTGACCGGTAAAACAGGCGCATCTATTGCGCAAAGAACGTCCCCCACCTTAATCTGGTCTAGTTCAATTTGTGACAGGTTAACGGTAACACTATCGCCTGCTACAGCCCAATCCTTGCTCTCAGAATTAGACGTTAAGCTCTTGACAATAGCCGTGGCACTACTTGGAGATATATACACGGCCTCACCAGTTTGCAAACTGCCACTATATATCCTTCCGTGTACTGTCACGTCCGAGGAGTGCGCACTGGTGTAGACGTCGGAGGTTACCATTCGGAGTGGTTGCTTGTGATCCTTTTTCGACCTGCTCTCGCTTGTTTCAACAAGCGAATCTAGCTGTCCTAGCAATGTCGGGCCGTTATACCATGCGAGCTCCTTAGCAGGGGACTTTTTAGAAACGTTCTCGCCCAGTAATCCACTAGTGGGTACAAATGAAATCTGAGGTGCACTGAAGCCCACTCTGACAAGGAACTCAGTCAGCTGGACCTTGATTTCTTCAAATCGAGTTTCCGACCATTGCACAGTGTCTAGCTTGTTGACTGCAACAATTATCTTATCCACACCTAGACTTCGAACCAAAATGGCATGTTCCTTGGTTTGTCCGTCCAAGTTGAATCCAGACTCGAACGCATCCGTAGAGGCATCAACCACGAGTATGGCAAGATCCGCCTGCGAGGAGCCTGCAATCATGTTTGGAACAAAATCTCGATGACCTGGAGCATCCACCACTGTGAACTTTGACTTCTGAGTCTCGAATGAACTCATGCAAAAGTCTATAGTGACACCTCGTCGGCGTTCTTCCTCTGTTTGATCGAGGACCCATGCTAAAGCGAATGAGCTCTTACCGATTTTCTCACTTTCTTTCGTATATTTATCGATTGTATGCTTGTCGACGGCTCCAGTTTCGTATAATAGTCGACCCATTAATGTGCTTTTTCCTGCATCCACGTGGCCAATTACAACGAAGCTGACGCTGGGCTTCAATTTATTCTCTATTTTTGATAATTCCTCCTCGATGTTTAACTTTTTGACGCTCTTAGGCGTTGGTGGGTTTGGGGTCGTGACTCTTAAGTTACTCATAGCGGTTTCGACATCGCGCTTGAGACCGCTCGACGTCTTAGCACCGAACCCTTTCTCCTGTGCCTCCAGCACGATATCGTCGGGGCTCTGTTGGCTAAAGGCTCGTTTTATCTCTGATTTGTCTGCGGGGAGAAATATAGTGTTAGTAACAGTAGACTTTTGGTTGGTGGTACTCCCACATATCAGCATTCCAATATGGGATGGAGATGCGAGTGAATCCAACTCCAAAGGGACGTCAAGATTGATATCGGGAAAGCTAGTAGCAGTTGTCTTTCTGGGAGGAGGAGTTTGTGTCGTTTCTTCAGGCTTTGGAGACGGGGATAGTCGAACTGCCCCTCCGACCGGCACAGGAGCTTTCACCTTTGCTAATCTGCTTAGTGGAGATGATTTGGTATTGGTTGATGCTAGTTTTCCCAAAAGCGACACCGAGCCAAGGGATGTTTTGGTTGTATCTGAGCGTGATTTAGCCAATGCAGCCAGTTTTGAGAGCTTTGGGCCCTCCTCTGGATCAGACGATATTGTTGGTTGATCTTGATGCCTCTGTAGCTTATGTTTACTAGCTAGCTTGGCTAGTCCCGATAGACCTTGATTGTACCTTTAGATAACTGGAACCGGCAAGTAGTAAACCACAAAATAAACAACCGATTCAAACTCACCTTTGCTTTGGGGTGTAACTGGCCTTGGAGATGGTCTATTTGCCTTATCATATTTGCTTATTAGATAGTTTGAAGCTCGTTCTGTATCGAGATTATAATGATATATCGAATCTTTGATTTCATCCAACGTGATCTTCCGGTCTCCAAGTAAAGATTTGACAGTCACCATTGCCAATTCAACTTGTTCTTGTTCTGCAGGATCAATCTCTAACAAAATTAGTAATAATAAGGTCTGACATCATGGTTCACCATTACCTTCGTCACTATAATATTCATTCTCGTAATCAACGAGATCTAAAAAAAATAATCAGCCTCATATAATTTAGTCATTTTCATTATCATCCTTACCGTCATCATCATAATCCAAATTAGGCATGTTAGTATTATGGTCTTTCCAGTGATAAAAACGTATTGGAAGAAATGCGGAATAATAGTAATGAAGACAGTTTAAGTTCCTTAATGAACTTGTTGACCATTCCACTTTAACAAAGTGACATTAATATGGAGAATTTAGAAACGACGATATTTATTACTCCTAAAGTATTGATATATTCTATTCCACCACTAAAATCGAATCGAGGACGTCTTGCTAGTGAATGGGATGTTGATAATCCAATATGGGAGGGTCGGTTAAAGATGGTGGAGGTTGAGGTTCCTGGTAATAAAGAATTGATCTGTGAATTACGATTGGAAGATCCTTCTACCGGTGAACAATTTGCTGTAGCACCTTATACTTCCAATGGTAATGGAGTGGATCCAGTTAGTGATTCCAGTCGATTTTTCGCCATTCGAGTGGTGGATGGACCCCGCCATGCAATACTTGGTCTGGGGTTCCCGGATCGAAGCATTGCTTTTGAATTCAATATTGCATTACAAGATTTCAGAAAACATTTCACAGTATCTACGGATGAAAATACTACACCTCAAAAGGATTATTCCTTGAAATCCGGTCAAGTCATTCATATAAATCTCGGCAAAAACGATAGTAGTGTAATATCGACCTCTGAATCGGAAAATAACTCGACATCTACTATTCCAAGTCTATTACCGCCTCCCCCTAAACGACATAATGAATCTTCGGTTGAACAACCTGCTAGATCAGACCCATTCGACGATGATTTCGGTGACTTTATCGGTTAAACAAATATTTAGAACATAATATATATACACTATTTTCCATCCCGGATCCATATTTTTTGACGACGCCGTCTATCATCTCGGGCTTTTTTGGTCTTGAAATGCCACATGGATTGAATAACTCCAAGTCTTCTATCCATCTCTGCGGCTCGTTCAGGATGAGGTCGTGATACCATGGATATAAAGATAGGAGAGCAATTGAATTTGGCCGCCAATGCCGGCCGTGTCCAAGTTTCTGGGTCTTCATATCGTAATCGTTGAATCTCTTCAGCATCTTGTTTCGTTAAATGATATTTTTTGTCGGGTTGTTCCTGAAGTGCAGGCATTGTTCGAGTATTAAAGGGAGTTGCATCCCGAATAACTGTCCTTTTATCACTCTTGGGCAAAAATGCAGCCGGCGTCATATATGCATCTGGCGCTGCTGATGGAGGATCATACACTAATCCTTTGGGTCGGATAATCCCCGGTCGAGATGCGGATCGAATAGGATGAAACTTTGTAGGAAACCTTGTTGGAACCTCAGCCTTACTTAAATTCACATGTCCAGTCTTATCTATCGATGAAGCATGACGAATAAACGTCCGAGTCCCTATTAATCCCCTCAACATTTGACACCAAATACTCAAATTTTTTGGTTTTCAAAACTTCAATCCAACCGGTTTTGGGGCTTGATCCCCGCCCTAACCCTAGTGTTTATATTCGAAAGGTCTGCATGAAAAAACACTGTTCCGAGATGCCATGGAGCATTCGCCGGAGTATATACGGGCACTTTGCATTCAGATAGCGAAGCAGCTTAATAGAGATACTGTGAATGAGGCTTTGGTGGTGAATATTCTTAGTTTGGCGAAAAGCCGGCCTAATTCAGGCAGTTTTCTTGCTGCATGCCGAGCATTTGGAAGGTTCGACGAGCAATTCTTAGTGTCTTTGTACGAGAAAGAATGTTTAAAGGATGGAAAGCCCGTTAAAATCGAAACCGAACATGATAATAAACTCAGTGGATCTGATGTTAGCGAAAAAGGTGGCCTTGTGTATGTTAAATTCGAAGATGTCAGGCCACAGCAACAGGCTCGTGCCAGTCGATACGGCTTGGATCGTAAAGTCAAGATGGAGTATGAGGACTCTGCTTCTATAGAAGAAGAAGATTCTATTAAAAAGGAATCAGAACAAGTGGGGTTTACAGTTCCATTTAAAAAGACTCTTCCAAGTGGACATAACCATTCGCAAAAGGCCCATAAGGATTTTACTGATTCGTCAAGTGGTCTTTCGGATAAAGCTCGTCAAAGACTGCAAGAAATAAGGGGCAAAAGAGCCCCTGACCACCAGCGAGAAGACAAGATCAAGCAATCTGCTAATGACAAACTCAAGAAAAGAAAAGTTGATGAGGATCAACTTCTGGGAAGTGATGCACTGGATGAAGAATCGGCAGCTGCCTTTGATCGTGACTGGTATACGGGCGAAGAGCTTGGTCATGTTTTTGGTGATGACAACCACAATCCATTCTATGATGGAAATCAATATGATCGTGCTGTGGAAAGCCAAATGGAAGCAAAGATACAAAAACGGATCTCGGTTCGTGCGTTGCAAAAGCAGAAGGATTCCGATATCTGGGAACAGAACCGAATGCGAACATCTGGTGTACTGGGCCAACAAAATGACCTTGATCATTTAGACGAAGACGAGGAAAATAGAGTCCATCTGTTTGTTCATAACCTCACTCCTCCTTTTCTGGACGGACAGAATATCTTTAGCCGTCAAAAGGACCCTATATCCGCTGTACGCGACCCACAGAGCGACATGGCTCGATTCGCTCGCAATGGAAGCGCCTTGGTCAGGGACCGAAGGCAGAAGCGCGAAAGACAGAGACAGGCCAAGGAGGCAGCGAGTATTGCGGGTACTACATTGGGTAATATGATGGGAGTGCTCGATGAGACAGATCAGGACCATGCTCGTGATGGGGCCTCTGCTGCTAATCACAGTAATAAATTCGCTGATTACATGAATAAGACAAAGAATCCAGGAAGCAGCAAGTTTAGCATGGAGAAATCGCTCAAGGAGCAAAGACAGTTCTTACCGGCATACGCTGTCCGTGATGATCTTCTAAAAGTAATCCGAGACAATCAAGTCACCGTTGTGATTGGTGAAACCGGGTCAGGAAAAACCACACAGTTAACCCAATTCCTTTATGAAGAAGGTTATGCCAAGAGAGGCTTGATCGGGTGCACACAGCCACGAAGAGTTGCTGCCATGAGCGTTGCCAAACGAGTGAGTGAAGAAATGGGAGTGAAACTTGGCGACGAGGTGGGATATGCGATCCGTTTCGAAGACTGTACTACTCCCAGGACCAAAATCAAGTACATGACTGATGGTGTTCTCCTCAGAGAGTCGTTGGTGGAGCCAAATCTCGAAAAATACTCTTGTATTATTATGGACGAAGCGCATGAACGTGTACTCAACACTGATGTACTGATGGGTCTCTTCAAGAATGTGCTCATGCAACGGCGTGATCTGAAGCTAATTGTTACCTCTGCTACAATGAATGCAACAAGATTCTCTCAGTTTTATGGTGGTGCACCTCAATTTACTATTCCTGGACGGACGTTTCCTGTCGAGGTGCTGCATCATCAGTCACCGGTTGAGGACTATGTGGACGCCGCTGTCAAGCAGGTACTATCTATTCATTTACAGTCTGGACCTGGAGACATTCTAGTTTTTATGACGGGACAGGAGGATATTGAGACAACTTGTGAAGTGATTGCTGAGCGGCTTGAGCTTCTTGACAAACCTGCACCCCTGGAGATCTTACCTATTTATTCGCAAATGCCAGCTGACTTGCAGGCAAAAATCTTTGAACCAGCACCTGAGGGCTCGAGAAAAGTGATTGTGGCTACCAATATTGCAGAGACTTCGCTGACTGTCGACGGCATCATGTACGTAGTGGACTCAGGCTATTCGAAGCTCAAGGTATATAACCCTAAAATGGGAATGGACACATTGCAGGTGACTCCTATTTCCCAGGCAAATGCGAACCAGCGTTCGGGCCGTGCCGGTCGAACAGGAAAGGGCGTGGCGTTCCGACTCTATACGGAAAGGGCCCAGATAGACGAGATGTATCCTCAGGCAATTCCTGAGATCCAGCGTACCAACCTCGCAAACACAATTCTTCTTTTGAAATCTCTAGGCGTGAACGATCTCCTGGAGTTTAACTTTATGGATCCTCCTCCTTCGGAAACGATTACTGCAAGTCTGTACGACTTGTGGGCACTTGGAGCCTTGAATAACGTGGGTCAGCTCACATCGTTGGGGTCTAAGATGTCCTCATTTCCGATGGATCCGTCGCTGTCAAAGCTCATTCTTATCTCGATAGAGTTTGGCTGTTCTTCTGAAATGCTGACAATTGTCTCTATGCTTTCTGTTCCGACTGTCTTTTATCGTCCTAAAGAGAGAATGGAAGAATCGGATGCTGCACGGGAAAAGTTCTTCGTCCCCGAGTCAGATCATCTCACTTTGCTACATATCTACAATCAATGGAAATCAAACAAGTACTCGGACGCTTGGTGTGCTCGTCATTTCCTGCATCCCAAAGCGTTGCGACGAGCAAAGGAGGTCAGAGAGCAACTGGAGTATATTTTGGAGACTTCGCAGAGAGTTCGAATACAATCCTGTGGTGGTGACTGGGACGTTATTAGAAAATGCATTTGTAGCGGCTATTTTCACCAAGCTGCTAAAGTCAAAGGACTGGGCGAGTATATGAATCTCAGGACGAATATGGTCATGCAGCTTCATCCGACTTCAGCCTTATATGGGCTAGGATATTTGCCCGACTACGTTATATACCATGAGCTTGTTCTTACCTCAAAGCAGTTCATGTCCACTGTCACAGCAGTGGATCCTCATTGGCTTGCCGATCTTGGCGGTGTCTTTTACAGCATCAAGGAAAAGGGCTATTCGGTTCGCGACAAGCGGACTACCGAGCATGAATATTCCCAGAAGATGGAGATCGAGGCTGAGATTGAACGCGATCGGCAAAAGCTCGAAGATGCCAAGGTTGCCGCCAAAGAAGCTTCAGTGAAATCCAAAAAGACCAAAAAAGGTGTCGTTGTTCTTCCCGGCAGGCGTGGTGGCAACAAATCCGGCCCACGCCGGGGTATATAATACATATAGGATTTTATCTACAGTAGTGACATAGCACTTGACTTATTTTAGTTGAGAATTATGTTATCGATAATTCTTGTCATGGTACCAGTCTTGTTTGGCACTCGAATTGCAGCACTCAAAACCGCCCCAGTGCCAGGAACAACCTCTTCGACCTCTTGTAGGTTCTCTTTATCAGATAGAGCAACGTATTCCACCTCGATAAGTATTGGAGCTGACGGCTGCTGATATGCATCGAGGACTTTGTGTGCTTCGCCAAGAATCGCTTGTCTGCTCGTGGGTCCATTATTACGAGCATACAAGCGTTCTGCAGCAGAGAGGGATTCATACAGGACTTTGGCATGTTTTCGACTTTCAGGAGTTAGGTATTCGTTTCTTGAGCTCATGGCCAGCCCATTTTCCTCGCGAGCAGTCGGCATCACGACGATTTCACTGGGCATGATTAGGTCCTTCACGAGCCGTCTAACTACTATGGACTGCTGAACGTCCTTTTGCCCGAAGTATGCCTTTTCCGGAGATACTATGTTCAAGAGCTTTGTTACAACAGTAGCCACACCTCGGAAGAATTGAGGCCGTACAGCGCCCTCCAATTGTTCGCTTAATCCTTTAACCTCGACAAAAGCACCTTTCTGTTCAGCAACATGCAAGCTGATTCCAGAAGGATACATTTCCTTGACGCTGGGGAGGAAGATGGTCAGAGGGGTATCTGGAGTCAGTAATGTTTCCAACTTTTCGACATCAGAGTCCAGGGTTCTCGGATAGCTTCCCAGATCTTCGTGGGGTGCAAACTGTGAAGGATTGACAAAAATTGATACCACAGTAGAATCATTTGTTTTCAAAGATTCGGCCACAAGATTTAAATGGCCCTTATGCAATGCACCCATGGTGGGTACGAGACCAACAGACTTATGAGCCCGAAGTTGATTCACTCTCCAGGATCGCATTTCCCCGACCGACTTAAGAACACGGATCTGAGAACCCGAACTGAGATACCTCACAGCTACAAGTGATGTTCGGGAGAAGAATGATCTTTTCCATGCTGTTTGCATTTTGTATTAATCAAAAAATGATCGATGTCCGGTTCAATTCCGACCGAGGGATCTTCTACTTTCCGAAGACTTTCCGAAGATTTTCCGAAGAAAAATACGAAATCAAATAGCCGGTAATAAAAATTGGTCCTGAAGCCTTCCAATCAAAGGCCAGTCCAAGTCTACTCAATCGAATTGCTGCAAATTGTGGATAATCCGGCCTGTAAATCCCATATGAATCCACTTGATTTTCAAGTCAAAAACTCTCTTTAGATCACCTAAATTTGTGCCGCACCGGACATTTTCCCCACAATTCAATATTTAACTGGACATTAAAGCCAGCAGATATGAAAGGACGTCAAGAATCTCAATTGAAATGAAAAATCATTAATATATATATAATACTATTATTATATAGCGCTCTTGCTTGTAGAACTGTCAAAATGTCGAAAAGCGTTTTACGAATGTCTTCAAGACTTATTGATGCTTAACTTACATGCTTTTCAAAGCTTCAAAATCGGTTGCAAGCTTGAATCTCCTAAGTTATACATCGAAAACAATCGATGATTCACGGCCTTTTGCCTACATAAAGATTGATTGATTCAACCTTAATTATAAGGCTTCATAGAAATTCATAGTCACTCGGCGTATACCATATGCTATACACTGCATTCCTATCAACCAATATTCTTGTCTTCTTAACAACAATCTAACCTATGTAACATATCCAATATCTATCCTAAGATCTCAAGTGAGTCGAAGTGACCAGGAAAAGACGCCGAAGATCTCAATGAAATTCGGAGGTTCAGAGTTACCCCAACCCTTGTTGCTGTTGGCAACGGGATGGATTTTCAAACGCAGAATTTAGTTTCTGTGGGCCATCGACTTCATTAGTGAGCTTGACGGTGTTGAAATTCAGGCAAGGTTACACAAGAAATTTGGATAGGGAGAGTAGATTATTTTACGGAGGTTTAAAGTTATATATTATGATTGAAGAATCAGAGCTTGCTCTTTTACAGCCGTGGATCGAGGAACATGTGGCTCCATTAACAGAGGCTGAAGCACCAGTCTTGACTGATTATATTATTGCGTTATTGAAGCATGATTTACCACCAAATGAGCTTCAAAGCTTGTGTGAAGTTGAACTGGTTGACTTTCTTCATGATAGTAAGTAAAATCGGGGGGAATTATTTGGGTTCGTGGAACTAATATCGAATGTCAGATACAAAGCCATTTGTTGAAAGCTTAATGAATGTGATTGCCACAAAGGCCTATCATCTTTCTTCAGATGCACAGCAATATTCACAGAATCAATCTCAATTTAATGGTCAGACCCAGTTCAGAAATAATTTCAGAAATGGTGCAAGGCCGGAGTTTGTAAACCCTCAACAGCAGCAGATGAATTTTCCAGATCCTTCGGCCATAGGACCACCAGGAGTATGGAATAATGGAGTATTTGTCCCTGTTCCACTACCGAATAGTCAAGGGTTCATTCCTCCTTTCGACATGGGTAATATTCCTCCTCCATTTGTGCCCCAAGGTGGCCGACCTTACGGCCGTGGACGGGGCGGTAATACGTTCCGAGGAGCGGGACGACGAAGAGGAGGAGGAGGAGGAGGTGGTGAAATGTCAAAGTATTCGACTACTCGAAGTTTGACTGACTTCACCAATAAGAAGCTTATTGTGGAGAAATTACCGGAAGAGAAATTCAACGAAGCAGTTTTACGGGAGTATTTCTCACAATTTGGGAATCTAGTCGCAGTTAGGCTTAATCCAGTTGCACGCATTGCTGAATTAGAATATGAGGCCCATGACCAAGCTCTGGCGGCTTGGGATTCCCCTGCAGCCATTTTCGATAACCGATTTATTAAACTATACTGGAAAAAACAGCGTCGAGATGACCCAGAAACCACTAATGTTGATCTTGAAGCTGTGAAGCGAATCCAAGAAGAAAAGCAAAAAGCATTCGAAGAAAAAGAGCACAAAAAGAAGATCCATGATGAAAAGCTAAAACAATTGATCGAGCTCAAAACAAAAGTTCTCTTGGAGCAAGAGAAGTTATTAAGAGGAACTACAAATGCCGATCAAGGAAGTGCCGAAGCTCAAGCCCATACAGAAGCACTTCGTGCACAATTAGCCACTCTAAAAGCCGAAGCAGAGATGTTGGGTATAAACCAATCATCTTCGCCAAGTAGTCCGGCCCAATATTCTTCTTATAGAGGTGCTAGAGGAGGAAGAGGACGTGGAGGATATCATCCTTATGCTACTCGAGGAGCATTCAGAGGGGGCAGAGGAGGTTCCGCTGCTCCTCCGGCGCCATTTATTCCTGATGCCCGATCCAATTTGGACCTGAGGCCAAAATCCGTCTTGGTCAGTCCCGTTCCTCCTGAGAAAGAAGAATCGTTCCGAGGTCAATTATTGACGTTGGGCGAGTTCAAAAACGTAAGCAGAAATGACTCAAAACCCAATGGAATACTGGTGGAATTTTATGATAGACCGTCTGCCGAAAAGTTCTTCTTTGGACCAATGAACCTATCTGATTTCGGCCCTGTTGAAAAAGAATGGGTCAGAAGTCAGACGACTCCAAAGCCAGTATCATCGTCACCAGCTCCACAAGACCAAACCGAACTTATGGATACCGCTTAACTAATTCCTAAGTCAAAATATATGTAATTAACTAGCTAACTGACTATGAAATTGTTTTGTTATATCTTAGTACCAATATTACCTTCAGACTCTCTGTCCTAGGGACTCCTACCCCCAGAAGTCGACGAAACCAGGCTCGTGAGAATATTATTTGTACTTTTTGACTACAGCTGAACGGCTACGCCCAGAAACTACGCGAAACGGCTGTATGAATGCATTTGGGGGTTCGTTGGGACTTCAGCTACCAGCCATAAGTGCCAAAACTTGTTCTCAGAAAGTTTACGTTTGAGATTAGGTAATCAGCAGCGGCGTACATAAGCCGACGGGGGCTTTTGATATTTGAAATTCTTTGCTGAATTGCCACTATTTTGAATTGACACTGCCATGGAACGGCAGCGACAAGCCCGTATGTGTTTTGGAGTAGTTGTTCTAGATATTTGGAAGCTGATTAGTTGTTAGCGAAACGGAGTTATGCTGAGGCCAAAGTTAGTGGTGATGACTATTCTGATGAATCGGGAAACAGTAGTTATGAGGAAGATGAAGAAGCAGAAGCCAGCTTACCTCGTGAGTTTTGTTGCCAGGTACTGTGATTATTGAGCCTATGTTAATCTGGAATATAGCAATTCCCAAGATTCATTTGAAAATCCATCCTTTGAAACGAGATGCTCCTACAAAGTCATCTTCTTCTACGGGAAATGAGATGGTAGCGTCAGGAGCAGGAACGGCAGTGTCGGCGGCGGTTCCTGGGGATGATTATGTACCAGATAGTGTATCGAATATGTTTGGTAAATCGGATTTCTCATATCTGAGATTGAAACCGGATCACACGTCTCGTCCTCTATGGATCAACCCGGACGATGGTAGAATCATTCTTGAAAGCTTTTCTCCATTGGCAGAACAGGCCCAGGACTTCCTGGTCACGATTGCTGAGCCCGTTAGCAGACCAAGTCATATCCATGAATACTGTATCACTACCTATTCACTCTACGCCGCGGTGTCTGTGGGGTTGGAGACAAATGATATTATATCGGTGCTAAATCGACTTAGTAAGGTCCCGGTGCCTAAGAGTATCATAAACTTTATACACAGCTGTACTGTGTCATATGGCAAGGTGAAGTTGGTGCTGAAGCATAACCGATACTTCGTAGAAAGCTCACATGCCGATACTCTGCAAATGCTGCTACGAGATGAGGAGATTGGCAAATTGCGCATTGAAGCTTCGGAAACCGTCACGAAGGACGGTTTGGTGACAGAACGAGCACCGACTTCCGGGTCTTTGGTGATCCCTGGAACAAAGAAACCCGGAGACGGAAGTAGCAATGCGGAGGCAAAAGGCGAGTCAGATAAACCGGAAGATATCTTCTCGTCTATCGTTGGCCTTGAGAGAGAAGATGACGACGATGATCTGGATGCTGTGCATTCGTTTGAAATCGCTGCGAACTCTGTGGAGTCAGTCAAGAAACGATGCCAGGAAATCGACTACCCTGTGTTGGAGGAATACGATTTCCGAAACGATACTCGAAACCCCGACCTGGACATTGATCTCAAGCCCTCGACGCAGATTCGACCATATCAGGAAAAGAGTCTGAGTAAGATGTTTGGAAATGGCCGTGCGCGGTCGGGGATTATCGTCTTGCCGTGTGGGGCAGGAAAGACTTTGGTGGGAATCACTGCTGCCTGCACGATACGGAAAAGTGTGATTGTGCTCTGCACGTCGTCTGTTTCGGTGATGCAATGGCGACAGCAGTTTCTGCAGTGGTGTACGATTCAACCTGAAAATGTCGCAGTTTTTACCTCGGAGAGTAAAGAGAAGTTCCAAGGTGATGCTGGTCTTGTTGTTTCCACCTACTCAATGGTGGCCAACACTCGAAATCGATCTCATGATTCTCAGAAAATGATGGATTTCCTTACCTCGCGCGAATGGGGATTCATTATACTTGACGAGGTCCATGTTGTTCCTGCCGCTATGTTTAGAAGAGTGGTGACGACTATCGCAGCACATGCAAAGTTGGGGTTGACAGCCACGTTGGTTCGAGAAGATGACAAGATTCAAGACTTGAACTTTCTGATTGGTCCGAAGCTCTACGAAGCCAATTGGATGGATCTGGCCCAAAAGGGACATATTGCCAACGTGCAGTGTGCGGAAGTATGGTGTCCAATGACTTCAGAGTTTTATAGAGAGTATTTGGAGGCCAACGCCCGTAAGAGGATGCTGCTATACATTATGAACCCCACTAAGTTCCAGGCATGTCAATTCTTGATTGAGTACCACGAGCGACGTGGAGACAAGATCATTGTTTTTTCGGATAACGTATATGCGCTGCGTGCGTATGCCCTGAAGCTGGGCAAGCCGTTCATTTTCGGAGGCACGCCTCAGCAGGAGCGGATGATGATTCTAAAGAATTTCCAATACAATGAGAATGTCAATACCATTTTCCTGTCCAAAGTGGGTGATACCAGTATCGATTTGCCGGAAGCCACGTGTTTGATTCAGATCTCCTCGCATTATGGGTCTCGAAGACAGGAGGCGCAACGTCTGGGGCGGATTCTACGGGCCAAGCGGCGTAACGACGAAGGATTCAATGCTTTCTTCTACTCGTTAGTGTCCAAGGATACGCAGGAGATGTACTATTCCACGAAGAGGCAGGCATTTCTGGTGGATCAAGGGTATGCGTTTAAGGTCATCACCCACTTGCATGGCATGGAGTCATTACCGAATCTGGCTTATTCGTCGGAAAGTGAGCGACGAGAGCTTTTACAAATGGTGTTACTTCAGAACGAGGATGCGGCCGGCATTGAGGCAGGCGATGATGCAGAGAACTTTGTGGGACGAAGTGGAGGTGCGCTGAGGCGGCCGGCCAAGGCGAAGCGCACGGTCGGGTCGCTTGCGAGTTTGGCTGGAGGTGAGGATATGGCTTATGTGGAGTACAACAAGAACAAGAACAAGGAGCTCAAGACGCATCATCCGTTGATCAACAAGATGTATTACAAAAAGCGAAAGTGAAGTTATATGGCATGAATAATAATAATAATAATAATAAAATAGTAGCATAAAGCTTAGCGCATGGCGGTTTGTAATCTTCGTCGTAAGAGGACATTACCATGGGATTCATCATCCGAGAGGCCCAGCATACTTTGATAATCGTCTGCATTACTGTCTGTGACCGAGGGAGTGGCCAGTTCCGAATACGAGTCGACCGATGAGTCGGGGCGGATCCAACTTGCATCCGAGAATGATTCACGGCGGCTTCCGTATGATAGAGATGGTTCCTGGCTGACCATGGAGTTTGAGCGGTGGAACCCATACATAGCGTCGGGCGGCGGCGGGGTTTGTCTATCCTGGAAATAATGCAATTGAGCTGATGGAGTAGGGGCTTCATCGGTTGTACTATCACTTGTTGTTTGTCCCGAAGTATAATAAGAAGTGGAGGTTCCTGGAAATAGAGTCTGGGAGCCGAAAGACGTTATGGACGCAGAATCGTCATAATCTTTAGTAATCTCATACATTGAATATTGGTCCATATCCTTAGTGGTTAATCGATCATATATATCGTCATCATCATTATTATCAACTCGAGGTCGTGCAGTTCTATTATTATTATTACGTCTAGGACCTCGTCTTAAACGCCGTTCCAACTTCCATTTCTCAATATAAGCTTGAATCTCATCTTTATTGGCATAAACAGCACATCCTATACCAACAACCAACCCAGCAGTAAGTAATATCGGTACTATAATTCTCTTATTAATACTCTTTTATCAAAAAAACCCTCATCCAATCATGCAACTTACTATGATACGGCATCTTTAATAGTTAGTAAAGTGGGAACAAAGTGCCGCGCTGATAAAAACCCTTAAATGTGGGCGATGCTGAGCTGCGGGGCTGACTCACTCATTATTTCCTGTTCGATTATCTCCGATGTCTATCATTTCTATATATATAAATTAAATATCTAACAGTTAATTAATTAATCGGTGAATTTATAACTACCAGATTGCATGGTGATACTTCCACCCCGATAACTACCCTTTTTCATCTTATTCTTATTCTTGGTGAAATCCTTACCCCGGACTTTACCTAACTTTTCACTGGCAACCTCTCCCCAAGTACCTGCTGCTCCTTTATATGTATTATCACGTAGAACATCATGCTCAAACCCAACCTTCTCTCGATCAATTCTTGAGAAGTATTGTCGTCCTCCACTTCCAGGTGCAGGACTTGATGATGTAGATGAATCATTAGTCTTTGCCCGCTTAATTGAAGGAACATCAGGTGTAGAAGGCTCAGATGATGTCTCGGCAGATCTCTTTTTAGACCCTGTTGATTTGATATTAACAACTGGAGTATCCGAATCCGAACCCGAATCCGAATCCGAATCCGAATCCGAACTTGAACTTGAACTTGAACTTGAACTTGAGCTCGAAGATTTAGAATCGGAATCCGAATCCACCTTAGGAGATGCAATGACCTTGGACTTTTTGGAGTTTGTTTTCTTGGCCTTGGTGGTGGATTTGGAATCAGAATCCGAACTTGAACTTGAGCTATCAGAATCAGAATCGGAACTTGAGCTATTCGAACCAGAATCAGAGTCCGAACTTGAACTTGAACTTGAGGAGGAATCCGAATCCGAATCTGAACTGGGTGATGATGCAATCTTTGTTGTTTTCGGTTTTTTTGTTTTCTTGGATTCAGACTTGGACCCTGACTTTGAACTTGTAATAGTGGATTTCTTGGATTCAGAATCACTACTACTACTGTCACTAGAATCCGAATCCGAATCCGAGCTAGAACTCGAATCCGAATCCGAAGAACTTGAGCTTGATTCAGACTCTTCTGAATTATCTTTTATACTCAAAGTGGCACTACTATCACTTTCAAACTCCTTCATGGTTCTATTATTCTTCCATAACCAAAATATAGCTTCAAGAGGAAGATCGCTTTTACCAGATAATTTGGTTTCATCACCAACTTCCTTATGCAATGTCTTGACAGTTTTAATTAAACCTTGATCTTTGAGATATGTCACGATATATGGTAACAACTCATTTATAGTGGCTGATCCAGCATTTGTAGTTGGTAAATCTTGTTTTTTGGCCATTTTTCTCTATCAAAAAATCAAAAATTTGTGGGAGTGAAATTTGTGTGCGAAAAACAGTGAAATTTCAGGAAAAAAAATCATTGTCGATCAATTTGTTGGGACATTTAAAAGCTTCCCCGGCAAAAACACCATTTTAAAGAGAGTAAACAAAACCAGAAATCCACGAAGTTATAATACCGCGAAGCACGGTTGCGACGCGAATATTTTATTTTATTTTGTTGTAAGAAGAAGGTCTTCACCGGGTTGAGACGGATGTCTCAGGACCCTTTTATACATCATCGGCCTAGAAGTGTGCTGCGAGAATATAATAGTCAGACTATGAATCAACAGCACCTCAATCCATTAGATGCTCAAACTGGACTTTCCAGTGTCCGGAAACCTGGGAATGTACGATCTTCAATAGCAATGGACATTCAACAAAGACCATCTACTGCGACTAGTCGGCTTTCCATGCTTCCATCTCGGGGATTGAGTGGAGTATTCAATAATAATAATAATAAGGCAAGAAATGGTATAACGAACGGACGTGGTAGTATAATTCCTCATAATGGAGGTTTGCCTAGTGCGTTAAGGTCTTCAAATTCAAGACAATCTTCAATTCCAAGACCATCAATCGCACCTGGAATGGGGGCCAAACCATCGTCATTGTTTGGAAACATTGCAGGAACCCCTTCAACACCTGCAGTATCAAGAGATCCAAGACCGATAAGAGATAGGTCTTATCAAATGACTATCTCGCAAAAAATCCATGAATATCTGGTTGCTCATGGGTTTGAAATTGAAACAAGACATCCACTAACACCAAAAACACTCAAAACACCGACACAGAAGGATTTTGTAATTCTATTTCAATGGCTATACCACAGACTCGACCCAAGTTACCGGTTTGTCAAAAGCATTGAACATGAAGTCTACGCTGTACTCAAGACAATCCATTACCCTTACTTGGATACTATCAACAAGTCTCAAATAGCCGCTGTCGGGGGCCAGAATTGGCCCGTTTTCATGGCAATGCTGTTTTGGCTGGTGCAATTCAATCAGACAATCGAAGGCGACGAATTGAAAGACGTCGAGTCCGAGGCCGACGAGGTCTATATCTCTCTAATTTTAAACAGATATGCAACCAAGTCTTACAAAGCTTCACTGGAACATGAAGTGGACTTCTCCGAATATGTGGATGAAGTGCGTCAGGATCTCTCACAGGTTGTAGAGTCCGTTCAGGTCTGTATAGCTTCTGCCCAGTCCCAAATCGATGACCAACGCAAACAAAACGACGCGTTGAGAAAGGAATCAGAGTCGCTAATGTCAATGGAACGTCGCGGAGAGGCTCTGGAGAGTGATGTGGTCAAGTTTAAAGCATATATCGATGGTATGAGGATGAAAATGGCTAAGCGATCCGCCATCCTAGAAACTCTGGGAGAAGAACTCAACAAGGCCCAGAAAGAAATGAAGGCCGTAGAGCTAGAAAAGGTGTCTCTGCAGAATCAGATCACAGCCCAAGGTATGACTCCTGGGGATATCGACCGGATGAATGCCGAAAGAGAGAAGCTCATCAAAGCACTTGAAGTCGCCACAAAACGCCGCGACGAGGTAAGTGCCGTTTGCAAAGAGCGCGAATTAAAGGCTCAGCAAGAGCTGGATAGCCTGGAGGCTTCAATCCGGGCTTACACAAAGCTATTATACCGGGTTGGCTTGACTTCGTCAGACCTAAACCTGGACTTCAGCATCAGCCTTGATAACCCGCTTGCAGACGAAAATCTCGGCAAACGGCCGGAAGAATTACTGGGTCGTGATAAAGATCTGCGGAATCAAATCCGACCTGCTCTCCAAGGGTTCAGAAATCAAATTGTCGAGAAGGTTCATCGGAAGCAAGATGAGTCAATCCAAATCCAAGAATCGCTTGATCAAGCCGATGAAAAGCTCACAGAACGCCGAGAGCAAGCAGAGACACTCAAGGCTAGACTCAATGCCTCAAAGTATAATTACGATGAGTTGTTTGATACAATGAATTCTGAAACAACTGCTTCTAACGCAAAGCTGGAGCAGATGGAGCGTGAGGTACAGACAATGAAAATGAGCTCTGGGCAACGGTCCCTCAGTCTCGAGCAGCGGCGTCATACCATTGAAATCGAGCGCGACCAGCTGGAAAATGCGTTACAGACTTCCAAGCGCGAAATGCAGGCCGACTTGGGCAAGATGATATCATTTATTGTGAACTTCAAGATTCACATTCAGTCCTCGTTAGAGGATTATGAGAAGCTCGTGGCGGACGAGTGGAATAACGAGATTCAAGATCAATAGTTAACATGTACTTGTATAATGTGGTTATGAAAGTGTAATTTAGTATTAATTTAAGAATATTTTGGTTGATTTTCTCTAAAGGTATAAAGTCGTTACATGAGCATATTCATTCAAGGCGTTAAAAAGATCATCATCAAAGCTAGTGGGTTCAAAAAGTGTCCTTTTCCCAGTTAAATTCAGAGACTCTGTGAGAAGATGACGGTACCAGTTTGTTAACATCTTCGCGAAGTGGATTATAAATAAACTCATCTTCACTGCTGGAGTGTGCTTCATATGTTCGCCAATTCTCCGATAAGCTTCCAGCCCCAGATATGACGCGCGGGTTCGAGTCCATTGGCCCACCGCGCTTGGGTTGATTCTCTTTGCCATTTGCTGCCGATGCACTCTTCTGCGATGGAGCAGTTGAAGACGGTGGGGCTCCCGTATGAATGCCGTTCCGCCTGACAGGAGTCTCAAGTGGAGCACCAGCTGCCCGCAGCCTGTTATGCTTCAAAATATTACTTTGCGGATCTGGAGCTGCCGCATTCAAACGACCTGTCTGGGTTCTAGATGACTGGAAATTGGGCTGCTGTGGCTTCGTCGGAGAACGTCGCATGGCAGTGGTGGTCTGCGGTCGACGAATTGAACTGGCAGATAAACCGCTTACAGAACTAGATGGTACATCTGTGAAGTTCCGCCGGCCCTGAAACGACGTATGCGGCCTCGAAACGCTAGTACTTTCCTGATTGCTGATAGCACGACGAGGCGAGGGTTTTGGCAAGAGTTTAGCTTCCTCCTCTCTTAGAACATTGAAGAAATCCTCACCATTGACATAAAACGGCTTTCCAGTATTGTTTTTCCAGACTATAAGCTCACGCTTTAATTTTTCCAGTATTTTTGGTTGATTTTTAGCAATTCGTCTCCGCATTTGTTCTTCTTTCAGTAGCCTGCCCGGTTTCTCACGATGACCCGGGCCTCTTGACAACAGCCGAGATGAATCAAGGGTTGAAGCCTCTAGAGCTTCTGCTTCGTGCTTCAGCTGATGGTATTGTTCGATTAGGTCAAGAACGGGTTTGCGCTCCTTCAACACACGCTCAAGTTTAGCAATTTCCGATTCATGCGCGTCCAGCGACGCATCAGTGTAGATGTCTGTCCAAGCAGGCGTGAATTGCAATGTTTCCTCGTCGGAATAGAAAAGCTTGTCCCACAGTTCCTTTAGAGAATGTCGTGCATCCTGAATAAATACATGTATATGCTGACGCTTCTTTTCGTGTAGTCGCTCCAATTCTTTTTCATATGCTTGTAGAACCGAGAGTCCAATACCACGGTTGGCCTTTTCAAAGCTATTCATATAAGAATCTTCTTCAGACAATTTCTGCCAGAGTAGATAGATCTCCTCCTTAGATCGGCCGATTCTATCCTTACGTGACTTGGACTCAGTCTCAAGCTGGGTCATCATCCTTTCGAGTCGATCAAGGTCCGATTGTTTGGTTCCGAGCTTTTCGGGATTAGTCTTATAACAACTGAGGATATCGCGATCAATCTCTTCCTGTGGGGTTCCCAGCTCTGCCCACAGACCCACAATATCTTTGGAGTATCGGAATGCAGTGTCGATCCGTCTCGAGAGCTCTTGATTCCAACTGATAAGCTCCTCTTCAAGCTCTATGATATGAGAATTCGACAGATCCACAGTTTCCACAGCGTCACCCCCTGAAGTGGGTATGACGGGAAGCGCAACATCGTCTAATTTCGATGCTAGTAGTGTCATCTGCTCTAGGAGCTTGTTTATCTTCACCAATCTCTCGGAGAATATCGTATCAACTCTGGAATATGCTGTCTCAAGGACTTTTAAACTGCCGTTGAAGGGTGGAGAAATCTCATGAAGGATAATTTTAGCGTCATTACTGCTGAATATCAATGTCATATCCACGTCTTTCAATGACTTCAGTCTAGCATGTATTGCCTTCTGCTGATCTTCACATTTCGCCAAAAGCTTATCGCGTTCCTCGGAAACCCTATGCACATGACTCTCAAGAGCCTCGGAGATGACTGAATATAGCTGCTTCTCTCGAGAATCTCGCTCCGATTGCGGAAGACCAATGTCATCAAATAGCGTTTGTAACTGGCTTGTTATTGTATCCAGCTGCGTGGCTATAAATGAATCCCGCCTGCCTCCAGGCATAGTGAAGCTCAACACACCTTTACTAAAACAGCTGCAGAACCAGTAATACTTATATACACAATTGCTAGGATCTTTACGCAAAAGTTGCTAAGCGACAACCGAAAAATATACGCTTCTGTTTACTTCCCCCCCCAGAATATGTATCAACAGAAAAAGCTCCAAAACGCGTAATTAAACATCTAAAATAGTTGCTATGGCAACAGTCACGTGCCTCCAGAAAATGGTTGCCATAGCAACAAAAGTTACATCACGTGCCCTCTTGACTTTGACTTCGATATTGTAACGAATCTGATTCGTATTCTTCTGTTAGCCGTAATTGAGGCACTGTTTCTTATTAGATTTATTTAATGACGGGTTCAAAGAGCAGGAGTTTAATTTCTTCTCCTGAAAAATTTGAGCCTTTCAAGAGTGAGGAGGGGAAGATAGCTGCAGGGATTCTAACTTCATCATTTGGAGATTCAGAGAAGGAATTTCAGATCATAAGTGCCATTCGCTATGATCCGCCTGAGAATGATAGGACGGATATTAGAGAAGAAGATTTTTTTCTTCTCAAGAGCCATTGGCAGAGGCTAGAGTTCACTAGTGGATTCTTTGGTTGGGGCACTCAAGTTCCGTTCCAGCAGCTGCTTGATGAACTCATTGCCAGTGTAAAAGATGCAGGACCTGAGCACTCTTATAAGCTACGAGTACTGCTATCCAAACAGGGTGTTCTGAGAATAGAGGCCTCAGTTGTAGCATTGAGATTAGACTTGTTGAGTGGGCTCATGGCTGACGGCACCGATCCCAGTGCTCCTCATTACAACGTATATGTCGATAACGCTTGCACAATGGTGAGTCCGTTTACATCTTTCAAGACTACAGAGCGGCAGGTCTATAATGATGCTAGGCAACGAATGCTCATGTCGTCATCTGGTGCTAAGGACGAGGGGCCGAAGGAGGTCCTGCTGTTCAACTCCCGGAACGAGATTACCGAGGGAAGCATAACGAATGTGGCCTTTATGCGAGATGGGACCTGGACCACACCGTTCATAACCACTGGTTGTCTATGCGGGGTTGTGCGGCACTTTCTGCTTGATAATGGACGAGTGAAGGAAGGAGTCATTCTGAGAGAAACTGTTGAGCTTGGCGAGACAGTTTTATTATTCAATGCCATTATAGGTGTGTGTACTGGGACCGTTGTACAGGCATATACCATAGGACTGTGATTCAGATCGCATAAACAGAAATATTTGTGAGACACCTTATGGGCATAATATTGAGAGAGAAATTCAGTTCTTAGAAAGGGGTATTTTGACTACAAATGAGAAAAAGCTTCTTTTAATATTGACATTTCGAGGATTTGATTTTGCTCTAGAAATATGAAGTTTAAAGTCAGGGGTTCTGTGCGTAATGGAGCGTCGTTATTATTGATGGCATCCATTCTGCTGGTTCCCATCATCAGCCAAAGGATTATGACATACGATGATCCGACATTTACACTAGACCTACCTTCTACCACACCGGCGCGAAGCGTGGCCCGGTATTCTGCGCGAGAGACTCGCCGAGACCGTTTCTTGGGGCTGACGAGCTCATGGTATCTTGCTTTGGCGGATTCGATTGCCAAGGTAGCTGGTGGTGCTTGTGGTACTATGCTTGCGGCCCCGTCATTATTGGCGTATTTTACTTGTGCGAGTTTGCTCTCTGCGAGTTTGTTTGTGTATGTATTTGCTGCCATTGCCGATATCAATGGAGGTAAGGCGTATAAGAGACGCTTTTTGCCGGCAGATGATTTCCGTGGAGATGATGTTGCCAGTTATACATCTCCCGACCACATTACTTGGTTTAGAGCGGGTTCTGGATTATTGAAGGGCCAACTAGTATTGCCACATGTGAGTTCAATGCTTTCTCAAGGTCAGGGTAGATATGTTGGATTTATGACCAATTCCACCACTGGGACTTTCCATGTTTTTGCAACCATTGATGATGGAGTAACTATCAGTGGAGACCCTCATGAGATGAAGAAGCAAGGTTCTCTGTCACAAAAGATGCAATTTGCCACCTACAACTTCCAAGAAAAACCAGGTCAAGATGTTTGGGAACCATTGACACGAGAAAACTTGGAATCTGATTTGCCGTTAATTGGTAGTTCTATGAAAGAATGTACTGGAAGCAACACAAAAGACCCTACATATTGTATGTGCTTCAACAGTACTGACACTGACAACCAATTGGTTCCTCATGGTCAAATCTATATAAATGGCTACGGAGAAGTCGACGGCTCATGCAACACTACTCTCTGTAATACCAATCTCTTAACTTAGACGTTATGTACCCAGAGAATTAAGCTTTTTTAATTTAAAGCAATGACTATCGAATGTCTCAGTTATTTATCAGATTCCCCCGATCCAGCCCTACCCTAACCGTGGCACATATTACACGCACCAACACGCAAGGCACGCGCCACCACCAGCGACTCAAACAAACACAAATACCAATATATTTTCGTGGGAGGCATTTATTTATTTATTGGATCTTTATACCACAGGCATTTAAAGCATTTAAAGAACAGTCAAGTGTGTCAGGTCATTCATAAATTTATTTCTTCACCTCTGGTAGGGAAGACACGACTTTTTTTGGAGACGGTTACCTTTTAAAAGGAACACACTCAAATGAGTAACGTGATTGAGCAGGAGGTTATAGTCAAGAAGGAGGAGGAAGAGCAGGAGGAGCAGGAGCCGGAATCTGTTGAAAGGAAGATAGTTGAGGAGGACACATCGGTAGTTCCGGAACCGCGAACTCCAACACCTCCTGATTCTGGTAATCTATCGGCGAATATTTCTCCATCAAGACATTCTCCAGAGAGAATAGCGGAAATCTCAAAGAGTTTGAAAACACGGCTTTCATTCGCGTTCATGAAGATCCAGAAAGGTTGGACTTCTCGGTCACTTGATCAACTGGAATCATTACAAGTTAAAAAAGCCCTTCAAACCGGCCGGTTAAAGCCTGCATTTGTTCCGGCGTCTACTTCTGTTTCTTCTTCGAATATCTCTCCCCCAAGAATAGCAAAAGGACACCGACGGACTAGCTCAGATCCACGCGTTTCCTTGAATCAACAACCACCGCCGACTGCTTCAAGCCCAGGATTGAAACGAAAGAAGGTCTCGAATCATAAAAGACCTCTCTCATTAAGTATTCCTATTGGATCTGGTGAGCAAGCTCGTCCCACTAGTGAAGCAGACGCCATTGAATCGTTGATGTTTCTATCCAGTCCGAGATCCTCAAAGGCTCCAAACCTAGACAAACCATCATGACAACAACATACACTTCTAATACTTTTTCACGACCCCTTTGTTTTTTTATTTTCATTTTTACTTTTGTTCTAAGTTATTATTATGCAAACAAATGAGCCAACTCTTTCATCTTAACAGCTCTATTTGCTGCTCATCATTATATCCTAACACATATAAAACATCCTTCAAAGACCCCGAGTTGAGTCTCGAAGGGGCCTTCTGACGTACTATGGGCTTTGCATTCCATGCAATCCCAAACCCGGCTACACCCATCATCGGTAGGTCATTCGACCCGTCTCCAACAGCCACCACGTTCTCAACAGGAACAGACTCCTTTTCAGCAATCTCTTGCAAGAGTTCAGCCTTTGCTGCTCCATCTATTATTCGTCCCAATGCCTTGCCGGTCAAAATGCCGTCATGTTGTTCCAGATTGTTTGCATACGCATAATCTAACTTCAACTCATCTTTGACCCATGATGCCAGAGTAATGAAACCACCACTGAGAACTGCCAGTTTTATGCCCTTAGCACGTAATGCCTTGGTGAGCTCTCGTACGCCAGGTGTAAATGTGATTTGGCTCTTGAGCGATTCAAACACCGTGGCGGGAATGCCTTTCAAAAGCGCGACTCTCTGAGTAAACGACTCTTTGAAATCGATTTCCCCATTCATGGCCGCTTCGGTTATGGCAGAAACGGGTCCTTCCAGGTTTGCATGCGCGGCGACAAGATCAATCACCTCTTGCTGGATCAACGTAGAGTCCATATCAAATACAAACAAGCCCTTACCACTTCTGGCTTCTGAAGACTCTTGAACAACTATATTGACACTGTGCTCCTCCTCAAACTCAAATAACTTGTTTATCAGTTCATCGAGATACACCGAATCAACGTCCAAATAGTAGTCAATTGCTCGGTCTTCACTGCTCAGAGGATCTATACGTAACACAGTGGCCTCATATGCGCGTAATAACGATTCCAGGTCATTTTTCAACCCAGAACTTAGACTGCTCCGTCCAATGACTGTCGCAATCCGTAAAACCATGTGTTTAACTGACTCTTTCAATATTATTTTATTATCCCCACCCCGTTGGGTGAAAGAATTAATCCACGTTTGAACACGAGAATCTTCCTTTTTTTATAAACCCACTATATCCTAAAGTCTACACTATTATAAATATGTACATATATATATATATACATAAGCTTGAGACAACTCGTACTTAATAGCACCAACGAATCAGGGGTTAATAAAGCCGCCGCGCCATGTGCGGCTCACAGCGCCGTACGCCATGCGGCGGAGGAAAACTAATATCGTGCTTCCTTAATTTTGAACGGGCGATCTCAAGTATGTTCGATGCGAGGTATAGTTTGATAGTTCATGAAGGTGAAGGCTATTGTTGAGTCGAACTACATAATCTGTGGTACGTCGCTTGGTCGTAAGAATTGTGACATTAATGTACTGCTTTTGGTTAAAGGTAGAATCAACCGGAATGCGTCGTTTGCATTTAGGTAGTATCGATGTAATCTTTTGCTGCGTAGGAAGCCCATATTTTCATATAATCGCATGGCTATAGTATTGGTGACCTCAGTTTCAAGAATGACCTCGTCTGCTTGTTTATCTTTCAAGGCGTTGACAGCCATGGTTATAAGCGATTTTGCTATCCCACGGCCTCGATGAGGTTCAGTGACTGCCAGCATTGCAATATAGCCTCTCATCCTACATTCTCTATGATCCTGTAAATTGCATACAATCACGCCTACCGGGGAATCGCCATCAAAGGCCTTTTTTACAGATGTTAGCTGTCGAGATTGAAAATCCTTTGAAAAATCAAACTAACCAAAAAGCACAGATCTGGAAACTCATATATGAAATATCGATAAACATAGATAGAATAAGGTTCTGAAAGTCCACCCGAGACCAAATCATGGACGATCTGAAGCTCCTTCTCTTCGTTGGAAGGATCATAAGTCCGATATGTTATACTCATGATGTTTTTGATGTTGTCAAACAACTTCAAGTGCGGTCGGTCATAAATCAACTTTATCATCTAACAACCCATCTTTAATAACATCAATTCTACTATATTCTATTTTACTAAGGGAATAAAACGAAATGCTTATATAATTGCTGTTGAATGAGAAGATTTTGATAGTATATATAACATGTTGTTAACATGAAAATACGTTTTATAAACTTTATCAAACCACTTTTTTCATTTTACTTATAGAGAAGTAATTAAAGAATGACATTTAGTTATATAATTATATTAAACCACTATTAATAGATTTGATATTACCTCATTGAGCTCCGCAGTAGAGCTTTTTGTTATCTATAAAGAAGATCGACAGTCAATACGCGACGATCATAACACGTGCGGCTAACAGCAAAACGCGATGGAAATGTTTCAAATGTCGCGTATTTCAAGTTAAAAGGTCTTATAAATAAATAAAATTGTGTTTATTTTCGATTTGTTTGTTTTGGTTTGGTTGGGGTCAACATCTATCGATATTTAATAATTTAGATGATTAACCGTTCCCATTTGGTTTCCAGTTATTTAGACCCACAGCGCGCGTGGAATCCATAATATCACGCAACTTTTTAGTCTCAACATATCCAAACGTTGATTGAAACAATTTTCATCTCTCAAATCCTTTTATAAAAGAGGTCAAGAATTAGTGATAGTGGGTTTTTTTTTTTATTATGACCGGAAGACCCAAGTTGGCATCTCAGCCTTCGTCGAGTTCACCTGTGATAAGTAATGACTCGGCTTCTTTGGAAGGGTTCAATCTTGCTGATGGAACTTCACCTTCCTCTTCATCTTCTTCATTGGGATTAAGTGGTAACCGTCAAAGGAATCCTCATAGTAGACAGAATTCAAACTCCTTCATCATCCCTCCCCCTCCGGCATTTCGAGGAGGCGAGCCGAATGGTGGTGAATATCGTGGAAGACCGTCCACCTCTGCAATTACTTCAAGAGCACCAGTGGTTAATCGGGATGTATCGCCTCGTGCGAATACTCCTGCAGACGTCTATGATGCAATTGAACGCGAACAAGAAGCCATGGTGAATAAGCTACAGCGAGAAATCACTCAACTTAAAACGGAAAGAAGTCGCAGTCGCTCTCAATCTACTTCATCATCTTCTTCAATCTCTAGAAACCCTTCTATTCGATCTATTTATTCTGTCTCGGACGCTGAGGAGTTCGTTGTCAAAACCCCCAACGCTGGTACAAGAGGCTCTCGATCAAGCTTTAGTATCAATGCGGACGAAAGTAACCTGATCCAATCCTTACGAAAAGAAAATGATATACTCAAGAAAAAACTTGCAGACTTGAGTATCAAATGTGAGTATTTTTTCCATTGTTATTCATGCAAACATGCCCGCTAACACGTTGACTTCTATTAGTGACGGAGAAAGATAATGAAATCGATCATCTATCTAAATCTTTCAAAAAGGATTAGATTCAGCTCTTGGAATCCTTAACTGAAACGCATGACAGCATATGCGGCGGCGTCTGCGGCTAAACATAACTTGTGTTTGGGGAGCATAAGGTTCGCATGTTCCATAATCGGACGGGTCAACAGTGTGCCCACTATAAGTACCTATATCCATGTATTGTTCTAACTGTTTATAGAAATTGATTTGAGTTTTTTTTCTGGATATATAGTAGCACATCCACAGGCATGAAATCGTTGTTTCTACTGGTTATATTGGCATGGGCAGCGTTTGCAGACTCTCAGCAAAACACCTCAAGTCAAGAGGAGGAGATACTCAGTAGCAGCACAAATGATGATGATAACAGCGTCAACATACAGCAAAAACAGCCCTTTCCCTCTTGGCTCAAAGCCATAACTGGCTTAATGCAATGGCCCGGTGAAGACCCGCCATATGTACCTCTCTCATATATTGACTTGAGCAATATCCCTAGAATACCGGCCCGTGATCTAGGCGATTGCGGTGCGGTGGACCGCTCCTACTGCTCGTTTGACTGTTATCGATGCGTTGCAGTCGATGATATCACCACTTGTCCGATAATGTCTCAGACATTTGACGATGGACCAAGTCCAAGTACCCCCAAACTGCTTGAATTGCTGCCTAGCAAAACAACTTTCTTTACTCAGGGAATTAATGTCATCAGATTTCCTGATACGTTCAGAGCACAGCATAGTCAAGGCCATCTTCTAGCCACTCACACTTGGAGCCATGCTCACTTGCCCGGATTGTCGAACGAGAATATCGTGGCTCAGATCCAATGGTCAATATGGGCCATGAACGCCACCGCAGGAGTTGTACCGCGATACTTTAGGCCTCCCTACGGTGCCATTGATGACAGAGTGCGTGCCATTACTAGACAATTTGGTCTGGTGGCTGCTTTCTGGGATCGTGACACTTTTGACTGGAGAGTCAACGATAATTCCAAGACGGAAAGTGAGGTATACCAGGACGTTCACCAATGGAGGATGGAAGCTCGAAATGCATTGATCCTCGAACATGACTCCACGATTAAGACCGTCAATGTGGGAATAGAAGTTGCCAACATCCTGGGCGGTGCTCAAATGACTGTTGCCGACTGCGTCGGAGGCAGCTGGTACCAAGGTACATATCCAGTCAGTGGCGAATAGGAATCAAAGAGCCAGGAGAGGAAACCAATCAGGGCTGTGTTATCTATGAAAAATGACGGCAATAAAACCATTATTCCTACATTTTGGTTCATCACATTTGTTATTACTACCATTTCTGCGTGCTGCTACTATAGTATTCTGTAATAAACTCTAAGAGACAAGAAAATATTCCTTCTATTTGACTTGAAATGCTGACCAGAACCGCTGCTCATCATTTCCCTTGAAATCCAATAGTGTAGACATGACGGGAAGAAGCTGCTGCCGCTGTTCCTTATGCTCCAGGAACCCCAGGAGAACGTTTTTGATATAAGATACATTCATCTGGGAGTTTGTATTCTGCTTAATTGGCATCATTGAAGAGTCGATCGAAGATGTCCGGCTGCTTGCTGAAGGAGATCGTCTGATATCTGAGTTGATCTTGGTGTTTTCCTGCTGCAATACTCGCAAATCCTCAGTCAATGTTCGCTGACTACGCTGCATCTTTTCAAGCCGCTGTTGAGAATCTTCTGCAAGTCTTTTCAACTGGAGATTTGCTCTTTCAGAATCGCGAGCACTGGTCTCAGCAATCGCAAGTGCGTCTCGAAGCTGCTGTATGACCTGCCTAGACTCTGTCAACTCCTTTTGGTCAAGGATGACTCGGTCGTCCGCTCTGTCTCGTGAAGACCGGAGCTCGATCATATCGCGATGATAGCGCGACTTTTCCTCTTCCAGAAGCGACATTGTCCGCTCCAGTTCGGCCACTCGCGACTTTAGTTCTTCCTTCTCTCGATACCGTCTCTTTGTTATATTTGCAGTATCCTGCTCGAGGCGATCACGCTCCTCTGTTAATGCTTTTATTATGTCATTGGCCTCACGAAGCTTGCCGTCCTGGCTACCTTCGCTCTCATTAAGTAGTCGTCGCATTGTAGAAGACTCCCGGATCCGCTCCTGTAAGTGGCGGTGAGTCTCTGCCAATTCCTCTTCTAGACTCTCGCATTTTGTTGCTGCCTCGGTCATTCTCATTTCCAGCTCCTCCGTCTGCTTCCTCATAGAATCTGCCATGCTCACAGCCGAGTTCCTCTCAGACTCATGGACTTGAAACGTACCACGCAGCTGACTCAGCTCTGCTACAAGTTTCACCCTTTCATTTTCCCAGTTTGATCTTGTGGAGCTGATGTTATTGTAATCCCGTTGAAGCTTATCCCTGGCATCAATCGATTCTCGTCTGTCACTTTCTAGTCGCTGAATCGACTGTCGCAGAGTTCCCACACGCGATTCCATTGTAGACCTAGCGGATTCCGCGCCATCCAGCTTGCTTCGCAGGTCATTAATGATATCTTCCTTATCTGATATTATCGATGTGAGAGTGGAGATCTCAGATTTTAAGCCCCTTCGCTCCTTGACAAGTTCCTCCTTCTTGCTGTCAACCTCCTTCTTTAGGCGATCAATTTCTACAGTCGAAGATTCGGAGCTTGACTTGACCTTGTCCAACTCCTCCTCGTAATCTTTGATTCTGGCCTCCAGTTCTGCTTTTATTTTCACATGCTCTGCGTCCAAATCGGAGAACCTCTTTTCGATCTCTGACTTTTGGTCGGAAAGTATAGCATGCTCATTGACGAGCTGCTCATGCTTGGCCTTAAGTTCATCCAATTCAGCTGTATCTTGTGATTTACTTTTCAGTGACTCTTGCGCTGTCACGAGGTCCTGGCCCACATTCTTCAGCATATCATGCAATGTAGCAACTTCTTCGGTCTTGGAGCCCAGAGATGCATTTAATGAGACTATCTCAAACGACTTTGTCTCGAGATCAGACTTCAAAGCAGTTATTTCAGCATGAAGGTCTGAATGTTGTGATTCGTCATCCACAGGAGAAGATGAAGGTGTAGTAGAAGCAGCAGCAGCTGCTGCAGCTGCACCGCCCTTCTTCTTCTTCTTTTTGTTCTTCTTGCCTCCTCCTCCTCCGCCACCGGTGACACTTGGGGACTCAGCTACAACTGGCGACGGTTCGAGAACGCTACTGGGTTGATTTCGTAGATTAGTTATCTCTTCATCGAGTTTGTTAAGCAGGTCAGTTTTCTCTTTTGCATCCGATTCCAGTCGAGAGTTATCCTTCTGTAAAGATTGGACAAGGCTTAGAGCTTCCTCCAACTGCTTTGAGAGATCATCATTTTGTTTTGAAGCTTCCAACTCCTTTTCCAGTTCTTCATAACGAGATTTCAACTCGTCCAGTTCCTTGATGGCATTTTCTTTCGATGTCGTTAACTCCAGCATAAGCTGTGGATCTTCAGCTTCTTTACTATTTGCCCTTGCTTCCTCTAGATCCCTTAGAGCTGTTTCATTCTGCATTTTGAGATCTTCTAATTCCTTTTTGACATTATTCAGCTCTGTTGACGAGACTTCCCCATCTTTTTTGACAGAGATAATTTCTCCAGCAAGCCGTCGTAATTCCTCATTCTGCATTTCATTTTTAAGAGTCAGATTACGCAAATATTCCACCAGGGTTTCGGATTCACTTATAGACCGACAAGGAGTGTATTCTTCTAGAACCTTTTCGAATGCTTTAATAAGCTCACCCTTTTTCCGTTCTGTCCGATAAGCCTTAAGTAACAGTGGGTATTTCTCTTCATACTTGTTGAATTTCTTTAATTTTTGAGCAATCTCTTTCGGGAGTTCTATAGAAGGTGAATCCGATATTGGTTCGCCAGCTTTAGCCTCGGTACCATCTTCAGTATCGCCGTTTGTTGTCGAGTCGTCGGCCGTTACCGGGTTCGGAGACTCTTCTGAAGATACCGGTCCAGCTGTTGGAGGAGCTGGAGAAGAGACAGATTCATCGATTTCCAAAGATTTTGGATCTGGGGTCGGAGAATCCAATAGATGAGCATTCTTCTCCAATAATTTGATTTGACCAGCAGGAGTGGTGGGCATAGTATTATTACTACTACCAATACCACCACCGGTGGGCGATTGAGGAACCCCACCTCTAGAAACAACCTGTTCCAATTCCTCACTGATATTCTTACCCAGCTGAGATATCCTCGAAAACATCCAATCCTTCTACGTCTCTAAGTGTAAGTTGTCATGTTAAGCGCCGGAACACCGTCTCAAAAATAAAGCCCTGGCACGTGACTGTGCATGACGATCGGGCGATCTTTGGGCACTTCAATTTGTAATGACTTGATCATTACAAGAACGATTGACAAGATGCCTAGTGCCGACGATTTTACTACTGTTTACGCGGTTCCTCTTCATTGTGATGGATGTGTTGATTCGGTGAGGGGTGCAGTCACCACTCTTAATGGCATTCAATCCGTTGAATGTGATCTTAAGACTCAACTTGTTAGTGTATATGGAAATGCTGCTCCTTCCAGTATTGTGAAAGCCATTCAAGCCATTGGTAAAGATGCTATTGTGAGAGGGACTGGAAAACCCAATTCGGCTGCTGTATGTATTTTGGAATCTTTCCGTCAACAGGACCACTTATTGCCTGTCAAGGGTCTTGCCAGAGTGGTTGCCATCTCCCCCACAAGTGCTCTGTTTGATATTACTCTCAATGGTCTACCAAAGGGAAAGTATTATCCTTCAATTAGAGAATCCGGAGACCTTTCTCGTGGTCCGCTTTCTTCAGGTGAAAAAGTCCTTTCTCTAGGAGAAATCGAGGTTGGTAACGACGCTGAATCCAATCAAAGTTCGCTGCTATACCAGGAACAAGGCTTCTCGGGCAAGTCGTTCGTGAAGCGAGACATCGCAATCCAGGATATCATCGGCCGCTCAATCACCGTCAGCTCAAACCCAGATTCAGTGGGCCCTGACTCACTCGTGGGCGTCATAGCTCGCAGCGCTGGCGTATGGGAAAACGTCAAGACCGTCTGCAGCTGCTCTGGCAAGACGGTGTGGCAGGAACGCCAGGACGCCGTCTCCAAGGGTATCAATTAAACTCATAAGCACATTATATTTATATCAACACTGAATATAGAACAAATCAAACAAATACTAGTTAGGGTCATAACAATAAATATATATAAAAGAAAAAAACCACGCATTAGAGAATCCCATTCTCAGCTAGAAGCTTCGCCACCTTGTCCACAGCAGGCTTCTCGCGAGGCTCGAACGCCAATGACTGGTCATACTGTTCCTCAATTGATGGCGCCTCTGCAAACCCTTCGTCTAGAAACAGCTGGATCTCCGGCACATCCTCGAAGTTGTACGGCACTATCTGAAACTGGCGGATGCTCTCAATTATGTCCGCCGTTTTCATACGCTTCGCAAAGTTGATGATACCTGTGTCGTTCTGCAGGTAATCCGGATTGCCATCCTCTACAAACGTCAAATCCGTCAGGTATACACCAAAAAATGGCACTGCCGGGCCCGTAACAAGACTCAGCATGTCCCTGTACTCGTTGAAGTTCCGTGACGAGTTCATGAGCCGGTTCATGCGCTCAAGCTTGGCAATGGACTTTGCCGGAACCAAATCCCACGTCTTTTTCAACCGATGGATCGTCGAAGAGTATAGAGCAGAGATAATCGCAGTCATCGAGCTGAAATTCTTCAGGTTCCGGCAGTACTCAGCTATAATTATAAAGTACCGCACTGAAAGAGCCCGCCGCTTCGCCTCTGCATGCTTCAGAATCGAATACGACACCCAGTTGGTCAGCGAGTTGGAGTTCTTGATAAAGTCGCCAATCCGTCTTCCCGCAGATGAAGATCCCTTCCTACCCCCACAGCCTCTTCGCAGACACTCATGTGAGCTGATAACGACAAAGAGCTTGAATTCCCGTACAGACAGCTGTCGCGCCAGTTCCATGGCATCCAGCTCCGACAGCCGGAACTTTTGCAGGTTCTTGGGCAGTATCGGCGCCGGTGGTGGTCCTTGGTTGGCAGGAGAAATCATGCGCTTGAACGACGGTTCCTTACTACAAAGACGCTTCTCTACTAGCGAAGCAAACTTGATAGCACCCGGGAACTTTTGGCTTTTGAGCTGGTTGGCAAACTTCATCATGGATTCAAACAAAGCATCTCTCTTTTCAGCAGGAAACTCATCACCATCGTCCTCAAACCAATATGACTCCAGCCATGTTCGCAACACATTAACCACTCGTAGCCGGATCGGTCTCTGTTTTTTCTCTGACCACAACGCAAACTCTTCCGACGTCAGGCCCTCAGGAGGCTGAATCAAGAATCTCTCCAGCAGCAAGTCAAACAACTGCGCTGCATCGGTGAAACTCCGGAATGTAAGCAGCATAGCAGCATTGAACTCACTCATGAGCTTGTGATGCAACGTAAGCTGTTCGACCAGGGCTCTTATAGAACCGCCACGAGGAGCGCCCTTTTTATCGTACACCATTTCATCATCATGCTCTAATTGCAGATACCATGGAGAATCGTCCCTTAACGAGTGCAGACTGATATGATCCGAGTTTGAATCCCGATACCGCGAGTCTGATAATGAAGACCGTATGCTACTGGATCTGCCGGTCGACAGCAGCAGTTCTGCCGCGTTAGTCTGAAGTGTACTTGATGTAACATTGCTCGGTGCAATGGAAGACGCCTTGGTCGAAGTTGACGCGATAGATCCCGTGGTGAGAAGCCGCGACGAGTTCAACAGATCGCCCTGTTCCACCACCAGCTGGTCAGCCAGTTGTATCGCCCATTGTACGGCTGTTTCCAGCTTGGTTGTTTTATCCTTCATCTCTTGTTCGGTGTCTTGTTCAAACGAGTAGTAAATGTCCTCAATCTTTGTCTGATTGAACCGTGCAGCCAGCGCCGACACAAACTCGTTACCGGCATTATCCGATTGCTTGATCAAAGAACCCAGTTCAGCCATATTATCAAACACTGCCTGCTTCGCATTCAAAAAGTCGTACAGAAGCGTCATAGTGGAATGCTCAGCATGGGCCTCGGAGATCTGTCGCCCAGTAGGCTGTCGACAAGAGTAAAAGTTCATGAGATCGAGCGACTCCATGACTTCTACAATAGTTCGTACGTTTTTAGTGAGACTCTGCAGCAGAGAAGAGAGTAGTTTCCATCGATCCTGGACCGACTCGATAGTTTTTGAGCCCGAGAATTGGTGGTTAGTCATTTTGACCACCTCTTTCGATATCGACATCATCTCTTTATGGCAGTCTTCCAGTATCGTTACCACTTCGGAATCCAGCACGAGATTGGCGCTGTACGACTCCAGCTCGAGTCGTTTTTTACTTTGAAAGTCACTCTGGGTCTTCAACGGCGGTCCTTGCAGAACCATGTGAGCCATGGTTTGTTTGGGCTGGTCCGGGATCATAATCTGTCCCAGCCGTGTCATATTAATATTGAGCCAGTCTCCATTTTCAAAGTGCAGTGCTTCAAAAGTCTCGGGAGGAACAGGCACAGAATCGTCATCGTCTTCCTCTGCCGTGATATCGTCAACACCCTTTTCCCAGCATTTGAATAGTTGAATAAATCTAGTTGCATGAGCAATCAACTCCGACGCCAGTTTACTAAATTCCTCTGCGCTCGCATGACGAGTGGCGGCTGAAACAATTGAAGTGGACGACGATCCGTCTATGCCTGGTGACTTGGCTCGCGGATGGCCTTGGGGATGGTGTCTTTTCATCGAATCGATATCATTGAGAATGCTCATTTTCGCCAGCGTGTTGACCATCCGTCGGAATGTTATAGCTACTTCGCTAGTTTCAAAGTTTGCAATGAATGTTCCGCATGGAATGCCTGCCAGCAGAGCTATTTGCTGAATCACGAAAGACATATCATTAAACTCCGTTAGAAACGCACTGACCTCTGCGTTTGACGTCGACCCGAACTTGGCCACTACGGATTCGGCGCTTTTCTTCAGTGTCTCACGCAATTCCGTCCAAGTCTTGCCTACCAATGACGTGTTGGGTATATCACGACAGCCAACAATGCTAAGCTCGATGCCTTCAATGACAAAAGGAAAGCTAAGCTTAGGATGTTCAGAAATCCCACTTTGTTTCTGTAAAACTGAAGATAAAGGTTGATCATACAACCTATGTTCTTCGTCATTTGTACGTGATTGTTGCTGTTGTTGCTGTTGTTGAGTATGATTTTCAGTGACTTCAAGAGGGGTTTGGACAGTTGAGGGGATATTTTCCCTGAAAGCCTGACTTGAAGCTGAAGGGGATATACGTTCGAACGGGATATCGCTTGATATATGTCTTCTTTCAGTATTAACAAAAACCACTTTTCCATCCTTTGATACCTGGGGCATCCAATAAGAAGTTGTTTTACCCAGCACATAATTGGCATCTTGAGTATCGACTGATTCATATGATTCAAGATGATCAACAATGACTGCAGCACCAGTAGTAGAACCTTGAGTAGTTGCAGAGGTAGCGGCAGTACCAACTACATGATCCTCACCGATCGAAGAGTTATAACTTACAACCGAACCTTTACGACTACCGTTGTTATAACCGGCAAACGAACTAGAAGTACCGGAACTGTTATCATCATCAATGTCAAACGAAGTAGCAACCGATGTCTGCAGAAACGACGGAGTCGCCGCTGAACTGACAGGTGACACGGGAACCATACTTGTCGTGTGTGTTTGTGGAGATGGCCGCGACGGCGATGTTACAAGGACCGGAAGCGGTTGAATGAAGTTCGATGGAAACCAGCCTTGTTGTCCACCACTGTTAAAGCCTTCCCACCAACCAGACCCCAATTTGGTGGTAACGTAAATAGTTTCTCCCCGACGAAGATTTAAAGAATGGGGTTTTTGAGAATTATAATTGTATAATACGATCACTGTATCTATCACTTGAGGCGTGGTTGTTCCAATAGATGGTGATGAACTAGTCATTATTGTTTTTACCTTATCAATCTACTACTTCACCTCCGTCGCTTATTGATGTATAACTTCAATCACTCATTAAACCTTAACAACCTAATTACTGTTGTTTTAAGGTTCCTTGATAACGTTGCAATCAAACTTTACTCTATTGTTTCACCCTATGCAAGGCTGGCAAAATTTTTCTTTTCCGCATCCACTTACCCCTGAAATGCATACGGCACCATGCATTACTACTATTTAACTATGGGTGAATTCGCTTGGGATCCCGTGGAAACAATGATGCTCTTCGGATGTTTTTCAGATCCAAAAAGAACATCACAACCCGTTCCAACCCAATCCCTCCTCCCGCATGAGGTGCTGCTCCATACGAAAACGCCTCTACATACTCCTTAAGCCCATCGCCAGCAGGATCCAATCCATGCGCCGCCATTCGTGTCTTGAGAAACGCTGCATCATGGACCCGTTGAGCCCCCGACAAAATTTCCTCACCTCGCATGAAAAAGTCGTACGAATTGGAATAATTCGAGTCGTGAGGGTCCGGCATCGTGTAGAACGGCCGTACCGCAAGTGGGAACTTGTCTAGAATGTAGAAATCCGTATCATACTTGTCTCGTACAAGCTTACCCAATAATCTCTCATGCTCAGTGCTCAAATCCTCATACTCCGGCAAATCAACACCGCCACTGGTACGCAATAACTCAATGCCCTCCTTAAACGTCAAACGCACCATCTTACCATCCTTGGGAAGCTTGAACTCCTCAACCGGATACTGCTTGCGCACCACATCAATCTCCTTGCCATACCGCTCCTTCAATTGAGTGAAAATAAACATAAACATCTCCACCAGAACATCAAGCACCTCGTGATAATGCTCCTCAAACGTCATCTCCATGTCCAACCCCGTGAACTCCGTCATATGACGGTGCGTGTTTGAGTTCTCTGCCCGGAAAACTGGCCCAATCTCAAATACCCGCTCAAAATCCGCTGCAATCAGCATCTGCTTGTACAACTGCGGAGACTGCGCCAGAAACGCATCGCCCTTGAAATACGTCACCTTGAACACATTGGCCCCACCCTCCGACGCCGCAGGAATCATCTTGGGCGTGTGGATCTCCGTGAACCGCTTCTGCAGCAGAAACTCCCTAAACAAAGTACATACTCCACAGTTGATCTTGAAAATCGCTTGGTTCGTCACGGTGCGCAGATCAATCACCCGGTAGTCCAGACGGGTATCAAGATTCACCACCGGCAGACCAGCCGCCTCGGCCTCGGCCTCGGACCGACTGGCGTCTTCAATGAGAATCGGCAGCTGGTTGGGTGCCTCCGAGATGATGTATATCTTTTCAATCTTCACTTCGGCGTCCTTGACGGTGGCAGAGTTGATTGGCTCCGGACTAGCGGCAATCTCTCCATGCACAAGTACAATGCTTTCGAGATTGACCGACCCTGCCCACTTGACCATCTGCTTCGAAATCGTATCCTTATCTACTACAAGTACACCCTGGATCACGCTTTCCTGCTGTCTCAACGACAGAAACGCCATTTTGTTTCCCTGAAGCCGGGAATTGTGCACTCTGGCACGGAAAATGACTGGCTTACCAGCCCATGACTGATCAACATCTTTGATATTGATCCGAGTCTGGCCCGTGGTATCGGCCGATTGAACCATCGGCTTCTTGCCATAAAGATCGGTGGAATAATCCACATCTGCAGCCTCTCTAGCAGCCTTTTCCGCAGCCAGCCGCGTAGCAATCTCCAGTTTCTTCTGCTCTTTCTGTCGCTCCTTCTCAAGCTTCTTCAAAGCACTCTTAGTCAAAGGCTTTCCATCTCCACTACACCGACAATCCTAGTTAGATACAAACTTGTCTAGACCACCTTGTAACTCACTCAACCTGAGGGATTGGCGGTAATTCCTCAACACTCAATTCCTTAGCCTTTTGATTCAATTCTTCCTCACTCATTATATTCGAACTGATTGACTGATTCAATGACTGAGAAATATTTCAAGATTTTTGGACCTAACAAAAAATCATGATATAAGGTAGGGTAACCGCCGCGTCTGATACGGCGGCAGGCCGCACATAGAACGGCTCAAAAAGTTTAGGGTAATCGCCGTTTTGCGTGCGGCGGCTGTTCGCATTCCGCGCGGCTCAGTTATTTTTTCAAGTAGCTTGAGCATTTGGAGATGCAGTTTGGAGAAGTTGCAATTGTTTTTGGCGGCCTTCTGTTTGTTTGCGCAAGCGTCTTTCTTGTTTTGATTCCGGGGTGATTTTGGTGACAAACAGCAGTTGGATTTTGGATGTCAGTTCGGAGATTTTGCGTTCATTTTTGGCAAACAGGTCTTTGGACAAGAGTGAGATGCGGTGGATATAATTGTCATTGACCAAAGGGGTGATTTTGCCGGTTGGATCCAGTTCTGCGATTGGAATGTCCAAGCGCATGGATATTCTGATGCCGACTAGGTCGTTTGATCCAATGCCCGATTCTCGAAACCCACATGACATTGCCTGGGAATACAAGGCGGCAGCTGTATTTCTATCCCGACATTTAACGTGTAGGATCATGGGCTCAAACTTATATAATACATAGCGTGGAGATGAAGAGGGTCCGGGAGGTTCTGCATATTGAAGGATTTGCGTCCACCAGTCGGTATCCAACTGTGTAACATCATGAGTAACAAAAAGCCATTTGCCCCCATTTCCCTTGCCTCCAAGTTTCTCCAGATCCTGTTGTCCATCTCTGATCTTGGATCCTTCGAGAAATACACTCACGCGCCCGGAACATGAAGAGGTGGTCACCATGTCGGGATGGCTGTTGATCAAGTTGATCAAAGGTAATAATGGAGCATCCAAAGTGCCCTTTGGTGAAGCATCGGGGGTTTCTTCACTTGTGGAGTCTATAGCGCTGAGAATCGATTGTTTCTTCTGATCAAACGGATTCATTTTTGGTGAATCGGTATAAAAAAGTGATCTTTTTGGAGTCTCCGCTTTCCGACCTCGAAGAATGGATTTTGGTGATATCGAGACTTCGATAGTGGCCACCAGTCATGATAGGCCTACGGTCCTACTTATGGGCCTTCGGAGGTACGTATTTATTTCAAAAGACTATTGTTTGTTTGAAAGTTTTAATGATAAAGGGGTGGAAAGTCGTCTATCTGTAAAGTGGTTTTTCATAACATGCAACCATTGGAGACATTGTATTTGGAAAGTACTCCAAAGCCTACATATGAACGATTTGAGTATGAATAATTGTTGGTTTTTTTTGGCTGTTGTACAAGTACTAACAATGTACTGATAGTTCATTAATAAATTTCGCGGTTCAGGAGTTACCTGGTCAATTGGATATGTTTGAACCTAGTTACGACTCAAGACAGATCTTCTCATCTGTGGGATCATTAATATATGTTATCGACAGTCAGGATGAATATCTATATGCATTACAAAACCTACACAACATTATAACTTACGCCTTTAAGTTCAATGCCAATATCAACTTCGAGGTGCTTATCCACAAGGTCGACGGCCTAAGTGACGATTTCCGTCTGGATACCCAGCGTGATATCATGCAAAGAGTCAGTGATGAGCTAGCTGATGCCAATCTGGAAGGCGTGAATCTATCCTTCCACCTTACCAGTATCTTCGACCATTCAATCTATGAATCCTTCTCAAGAATCATACAGAAACTCGTCCCCGAACTACCGACCCTGGAAAACATGCTCAATATCCTATGCCAACATTCGGGAATCGAAAAGGCGTTCCTATTCGACATCAATTCGAAAATATACCTTGCCACTGACTCGTCACCCGTGGACGTCGAGACCTACCAAGTGTGCTCGGACTTCATCGACATCTCTATGGACTTGGATCAGCTGTATAAGCCCGCCAAAACAGGCAGCGACCAGACAAATGGCGGCTCCAGGGACTTGTTCGACTCACTGTCCGGAAGCCTGAAGTGTACCTCGACTCTTCAGAGTGGGATTGTATTGTACATGTCACAAATGATCCGGGGATTGGCCCTGGTGGGGCTGATCCGGAACGAGGGCGTGCAAAAGATGACTTTGATTGATTATAACGTCGAGATATTCCGCCAGGGCTTGGAACGGATATACCCAAGCTCGTAGGTTCTAAATTATTGTATTAGTAAAGGGTGTCTATTAAGTTTTGTGTATTATGTAAAGTTAACGGGCACGTTTACTTGGACTTGGCCTTGGAAACACCCTTGGCATCCACCTCAACACGCTTGCTGCTGGAGGTGACGGCTTCTAGGCCAACCAAGTAAGTGATATCGTCCCATGGATGTCTGTACAGACCGGTCTTGAGTCTCTTTTGGTCGAGATGATGGGCAATCAACCCGATGGATCGTCCCAGAACGAACAGACCGTTCAATACTCCATTCTTGAGGTAGTCATCGACCTCCTCGCTGGTGAAAGCACCACAAGATCGCATCAAGTCGACAAAAGACACGGCAATGGCACCGTCGACGTTAAGGATCAAGTTGTCTTTCTTGGAGGTGGTGACCTCCTCAACCGCGAGGGCATAGTCCAAAAGCGTGGTGGAGGGGAAGTTGTTCTTGACAAACTCCTTCACCAGTTCGACTCGGAAATCGGGGTTGTTTCTGGACTTGACCTTGTGGCCAATACCAGGAATAAGCTTGTTTTGTTTTCGCATAGTGTCGACGAATTGACGAGGAGACAGTCCCTTGTCGAAAGCGTTGGTGAACTCAGTGGCAGCTCCATCAAGAGCTCCACCGAATCTGGTACCGATGGTCAAGAGACCAGACACCAGAGAGGAGATAAGATCCTTTCCAGCTCGGGTGGTAATAATAGTGTTCATGGCTCCTGACACTGCAGGACCATGGTCGGCGGTCAACATGAGAACCATCTCCAAGAACTTTGAGGCATAAGCAGGCAGTCTTCTTCTAAACCAAAGAAGCGACATGACACCTCCGATACCAATGTCATCCTTGAACACATCACTGATTGGGATACCAGCGTAAAGGAGCTCTTGACCACGGTCGTCAGAGATGGTGGAGATGAAGGCAGCGGGCTTTCTAATGAGGCCGAGTTCCTGGGCCCACGAGTAGTCAATGGGGATCTTGGGCACTTCAGGCTCCGCCTCGGGGGTAATGGTACCATTCTTGACGAGGGATTCGTACAATTGGGCCAGAGTCTCGGGGAAGTCTTCGAAAGTCTCTGGTACGTAGAAACCGGCAGCTTTCATGGCTGCATTCTTGGCCTTTGCGGTTTCCAGGTCGGAGTTGGCCATAGAGCCGGCATGTCCGAATTGGACCTCGGTCTTGAACATGGATGCGCAAGTACCAATGGCCCAGGCGACAATGGGTTTGGTGATGATGCCGGACTTGACTGCATCAATGACACGATACTCCTCGACACCACCGACTTCACCGAGCAAGACAATGACCTTACAGTTAGGGTCTTGCTGGTAACGTAGTATATGGTCGATGAAGGTGGTACCGGGATACCTGTCACCGCCAATGGCGACACCTTCGTATACACCGTTGGTAGTTTGTGCGATGATATTATTAAGTTCGTTGGACATACCGCCGGATTTGGACACGTAGGCAACTGAGCCGGCTCGGTAAAGCTTGGAGGCCACAATGTTATCCATCATACCACCGGTGTTTCCGATTTTGAAGCATCCAGGCTTGATACCACCGACAGTAGCGGGTCCAATGATGGTGACTCCTTTTTTCTGGGCCTTGAACAGGATCTCACGGGCCCTTCTCTCAGGAACACCTTCAGCAATGATAGCAATGGTCTTGAATTGAGGGAATTCCAACAATTCCATGGTGGAAGAATACACGGATCGAGATGAGGCGAAGTTCACCACCACATCAACCTCAGGGTGCTTGGATGCCGCCTTGGAAACCTCTTGATAAACAGGCAACAACGTCTCCTTGGTACCCCAGTACATCTTAGTGACGAATTGACCTCCAAACGGATAAATCACGCCCGCAACAGATGGAGTGTCACGCTTGCAAATGAAATCAAAATCAAGCATTCCTTGACAAGCTCGGGGCTGTAAACCATATACAAACGCCCGTGTCTTATTGCTGAAAAGCTCATAAGATGGCAAAGGATGATTAGCCTCAGTAGCTTGTGTGAATCTTGTGATCTTCTCGTTGGCACTCATGTTTTCCAATCAATCAATCTAAAAAAAAATGTTGACTTGATAAAAGAGAGGGGAAACCATATAATTAGCCGATCAAACCCCCCGTATACCTGGGCCCTACGTAACTTACAGTCTGATGGGTGTTGGGCTTGAGCGGGAAAAAGACGGTTGGGGCGAATTTTTAGGTTGAGCACAGAGCTTTTGTCTCTCTCAACGGACGAGATTTTGCTTTATTTATGGTGCATACGGCTGAAGTCACGTGAGTGTTGTCATGACAACACCGAAAAGAGATTTGGGGTGAGATTAGATGCATAGATAAACCTTTTTAAGACCCTGTAGTCATCAATTACTCACCATGGTAGACATTGCTTAGTAAAGTCAGCTGTTTACTCAGCATTGTCTATAATACTTAGTAACCAAGCCGCATAACTGCTTACGTCAGCCAGGAACTTTGCTTTAACCGGCAACGCCATATTCAAAGGATTTAATTGTGTGATTATTATAAGGATGAAGGATGTGGATGATGAGCCGAGTGTTATTCCTTGGTTTTTCCATGATTCGCCTGCTCAATTGGATGATCCTTCTGCCCCATTACCGACGGTGAGTTCGTCTACATCCTCGGCCACTACACATGCAGCTGAGAAGCAGGCTGCTTCGAATGTCACTGGTGGCGGTACCAATGAGGATGCATCTTCAACGGTTCCGGACAACTTATTGGATCCTAATGGAAATCCTCTTCCGGAATCAGTTCGTAAGTCAGCAGCTGATGGAGGCGAGCAGGATAGCGAGACTGCGCCACCACATCGGCCGGTGTTCACCACCACTAACTACGTGGGATCTGTGCTGCCGAATGCTCGATGGAATGCGTTCAATCCCAATGATACAAGGAACTTGGAACGGGAATATCAGAAACGTAATCAAGGTGAGAATGACCCCAATATCCTTGTGGGAATGAATCGTCTTTATCAGGTGTCGCTCAAGCGTAATGTTCTAAGTCCTGTCTACTGGGTCTCCTCCAAGCATTGTGCCAATGTCCATAGATCAACGTGGTTCTTCTCATCGACATTGTCTCCGGTTGACCCAGGGCTGGAGGAGGCTATTGATAAAGCCTTCAAGCAAGTACGCCCTTGGACGTTGGAGTATCTGAGCGAGCTCCAAGCATCGCTCGAAATCCCTGAGTCAATCGATAAATTGAGACTGAGAGTGCCTTATTCTCATGATATAGATGGTAAGACTATCACTGTGAAGTATGAGGTGATATTTGCCCCCTGCTACAGCGGTGATGTTCCTGAGCCTGAGCTCAAGGTTGCTGATAGCAAGGATCAAAAGCCTGGAGCAGCTACAACTGCAGCTGCAGCAGGGCCTGTCAAGCCAGTGCCGGCAAAATTCCCTATTGCCCATCTGTTTTCTCCGTCGTCGTCGATGAAGATCCCTCTTCTTACCTCCCCAAGTCACTCGCAGCTCATCACAAGTCTAATAAATGGCCGCACTCCTCCCGGAACCATCCACTCTGTCCAGCGGCACTTTTCTTGGGACAATTGGAAGACATTGAAGTCTCTTCCTGATAGAGAGACTGACAGCTTAGAATACAAGCCAAGAAAGGTCAAGCAACTGGTGCTAGTTTTCCATGGCATTGGACAAAAAATGACTGATAGACTGGAGAGCTTTAACTTTACATATGCAATCAACAGCTTCCGGATACTAGTATCGGAACTTGCAAAGGATACGAATCTTGTCCCTTTGATTAACAATCCTTCTGACGACGAAGAGGACGGGAAGGGTACTGAGATTATGACTTTGCCAATCAACTGGAGACGGACTGTCGACTTTGAAAAGCTCAAAAAGAGCGTCATTTCCACTGAAGATGAGGGAGAAGAGGATGGACAGAAAGGATTCAGCTTGAATGATATAACTATGAAGTCAATTCCCACGGTGCGAAATCTGATAAGTGATGTTATGCTTGATATCCCCTACTATATGTCCCACTACAAGCCATATCTTTTGGAAGCGGCCGCGAAAGAGGCCAACAGGGTTTATCACCTGTTTGTGGAAAATAACCCTGGATTTGAAAAGTACGGAACTGTGAACATGATTGGGCATTCACTTGGAAGTATTATTGCCGTGGACTTGCTCTCTTCTCAGCCCACTGACGTTTCAAAAGCAACGCCCGAGCAATGCAAGTTCGACTTTAATACGTCCAATCTCTTTTTGGTGGGAAGTCCTTTGGCTTTTTTTCTTTTGTTGGAGCAGACTCGTCTGTATCCACGAAAGCTCTTTGATGACAAGCCGCAGAAGTCGAAATCATCCTACGGTTGTATAGCCGTCGACAACTTGTACAATATTCTGCATTACTCTGACCCGATTTCATATTTATTAAACCCGACTGTGGATCAGTATTTGTCGTCGCTTATTGAAGTTGCAACGCTGCCGAGCGAGAAAGCGTTCATTACGCGGCCAGAGTCTCACGGCCATGGGTTTTTGGAAGGCATCACGTCCAAAATCCCATTCTTTGGCGATTCTCCTAGGAGTAGCCGTGGCAGTTCCCGAGTACGTGATACTTCAAGATCTACAGCTGCATCAGATGGTTCTCCCCAACCACCAGTTGCTTCCGATAACATGACCGTAGCACCATCGTCGCCATCGGCTGCAGAGGTCCCGCCTGCTGGTGAGCTTGAGCAAGATGTGGAGATGAAGACCCGGGACTTCGATAAGGAGTACTTGGCGGAGCGCAAGATGCTACAACTCAACGACAACGGCCAGATAGACTGGGTCATTCCCCTCACTGGCACTCTAGAAAACCAATACATCAGCATGATCACCGCCCACTCAGGATATTGGGATAACAAAGACTTTGCCCGATTAGTCGCAGTGGAATGCTCAAGACGAAGAGGCCCCGAACATCGCATTCCCCAGTATGGAGTACAGAAGAAACTATCGCTGTGAGCCGCACGCAGCCGCACGCAATCCCGCTGGTGAATAATTTTTTATTCGTAGAGTTCTTTCACATTTAACTTTAACGTAGCAGATCGATGAACGAAGAGCGTGATTCGAAGAAACTCAAGATGACATCGAAGATAGGAACGCACAGTGGCACATTCCATGCCGATGAAAGTTTGGCGGTTTTTATGCTGAAGCTGCTGCCGCGGTTCCAGGATGCTACGGTCGTTCGATCCAGAGACCCTGTAGTATGGGAAGAATGCACGGTTGTGGTTGATGTTTCTGGCAAATACGAGCCTCCGAAGTACTTTGACCATCATCAACGGGGATTTGAGCATACGTTCAGCGATGAGTATAAGACCAAGCTGAGTTCGGCCGGTTTGGTGTACAAGCATTTTGGCAAGGAGATTCTATCACATCTGTTGCCTGATCTTAGCGGTGATGCTGAAGGTCTGGAGATTGTTTATAATAAGATCTACAAAGAATTTATCGAGGCCATTGATGCTAATGACAATGGTATCTCTGCCTATGAAGAGGGGGTGAAGCCCACGTATAAGACTCACTCGATCACTTTGCCCAGCCTTGTGTCGCGACTGAATCCAATCTGGACTGAGCCTAGTGACGATGCGTCGCTTGACGAGCGTTTTACGAAAGCGTCCAAGCTCATGGGCGAAGCTTTCCTTGCAGTTGTTGAAGACTACGGAAAGGGCTGGTACCCTGCCAAGACGTTTGTGAAGGCTGCGTTTGATTCTCGTCTCGAATATGATCCGGAGGGAAGGATTGTGGTGTTTGACAAATTTGTTCCCTGGAAAGACCATTTGTATAACGTCGAGGGTGATTCTCCGGTGGTTCTTTACGTGCTTTACAGTGACGGCAAGGGCTGGAGGGTCCAAGCAGTGCCAGAATCTTCGGGGTCCTTCACGTCGCGAAAACCGCTTCCGGAGCCTTGGAGAGGGATCCGGGACGAGCAGCTTAGTGAGCTTACTGGTGTCGCTGACTGTGTTTTTGTGCATGCCAGTGGCTTCATTGGTGGTAACAAGACCAGAGCCGGAGCTTTGGAATTGGCCAAGAAGGCACTTACATTATAAATAAGTTAAGGTAATTCAATTGAAAACTAAAAATGATGTTCATAAAGCCGTAAGTAAAGTGGAGAGAAGATATCATGCAACATAAGCGGGAGGAGGAATCTCCGTCTCGTCGCCGTTGAGAGCGACATTTGCAGAAAAGAAGTCCTTGAAAGGCTTCTTTTCTTTTACATGAGTGGTCTTGGATGAAGACCACATTGCAGGTGTTTGCAAGGGTGCTGAAGATGAGCTGGCAAGAGGCTTTTCCTTGAATTCGGCCGCTGGTGCTGAATCTGGTGCTGAATCTTGTAAGTTCAGAGGAGGGATAGAAACTGTGACCGGCACAGATGCTTCATATACAGGGGTTGAAGATCTCGACAGTTTAATTACACGCCGTCGGGGTTTGCGGTATGAGCTGTTGCGATTGTAGCTCTTTGATTGTAAACGGACGATTTCTGACAAGTCGTCATCATCTTGTGCGTCCATACTTTGCAAGAGCTGGGATTGGCGTTTTTCATGTTCGAAGGACTCCAGATTGGACCGATAAATAGTTTGTGGGATAGACGGTGTAAACACATTTAGTGTTCTTTGACTTGCGCATAAAGCCGCCAGTTTCAATAGATTGGCGGGACTAAAGTCTGGTAAGTCGGGGTTCACTTCCATGAGTGATAAAGGCTTCAGTTTCGGTGACGATGGTTCGGAAGGTGAAGCCGAACGAGGGTAAGTGACATTGGTGGATTCTGGGGTCCATCGATGACTCAATCGATGAAGAATAGTGGGTAATTCCTCACGGAAAAGTATTCTAATCTGGGTTTCAATCTGAACCTGAAGAAACCTAGCAATTCCCGGCAACGCATCGAATGTCGATGTCACTTTAATAGACTCTAATGGGTCATTGCGAAATACCAATGTAAGGCCCTTTGCTTTGGAAAATACCAAGATGATGATCCCTGATAACTTAATCTCAGATAATGTCAAATTCAACGGCATGGCCAAAGATGACGACGCTCCAACAAATTGTGGAGAACTGAATACAGGACAATTCTGTACATAAACCCCCAAAGGATTTGCTTGAATCTTGGTTGCCAATGTCACTGAAGCATTCCCACTATAATTAAGCTTGAAAATGCCTCTGAACCGGTCATCGGCAAGGTCGCCAATCTCCAGAATCTCAAGATTCGGCGGCTTATCCCCCAAATAAAGATCCTCAACCAATATCCGATCAACTATAATCGGCGGCTTATTGGACTTATTGAGAGCATCCGTCAAAAGCTTCTTGGCCCGATTATAAAAATTCTCCTCATTAAACGAGTTCCAGTTGAAAATAAATGACATCGTTATGCATCTATTGAATCTTTCAAACTTAATCCTCGCTTGTTGAAATGAAAAATGTTATTTAATGTTATTTTTTTTCTCTCCGTTTCGGTATATTTTTTTGTTTTGTTTTCTGTTTGCCCCCTTAAATGCCCTGTTTGGTGCCGAAATCCCCCGGCTTCCGCACTGCCGGGTTTCTCCTTATCAAACATCTCGTTAAAGAGCCTCATTTGGCTTATATCTAGGTAATTTTCTAATATATAACTCATAGTTGATTCGTAAATCGTTACATAGAGGTGCATAGGTCCTATATTCTTCTATCAACCCTAATGCTGATTTTAAAGACTTGCTTTGGGCCGCGTTTCAAATGCAAAATTAGATATATTCATATAGTTAGCGTTAAGCTATGTATAAAAAAGGGCCTCTTTAGTAGGCGCTTACTTCGGTGAAACTGTCTCTGTTTGTTTTATCGGCAAACTTGTCTTCTGAAGATGTAAGAAGGTCTGGTTCCTCGTCCTCATCGGCTGGAGCAACATGCTCATCTGTAGACACCATTGGCGTAGCAGCAGGGACAGAAAGTAGATCACCAACATCCTCCACAGACTTGGTGTCCTCCAATTCGTCATTGGCAACATCACCGTCCTTGGCCCGTAACTCTGCAAGTGAGGTGGATGCTTCCGAACGACTCAAAACACGAGAGTACCGTGACTCAGACTTGGGAAGCGTCGTGGGATTCTCTTCTGGCTCTAAGAATAGCTTTTCCTGATTCATAATCATTGTGTTGACGATATTCTGAACCGCTCCCATATGCTCAGGAACCACCGACGAAGAGCCACCCGTACCAGCTGTGGACGTGGGGTAAAAGCTCATTGCAAACACAATCGCCAAGTTATGAGCCTTCATCTTGTTGAAAGACTCGTTGTCGGCAACTAGTGCCAAATGCTGCAAAACCCGCTTCAGGAGATTGAAGTTCGGGGCCGGCAGCTTTCGAATCAGCCGTCGTAGCTGAACAATGCCGGCCTCAGAACGCCCCAGCGGGGCAATCTCAACAAATTGTAGAAAAAGGTCATTGGTGAGAATCGGCTCGCAAAGATCTCGCAAGTATAACTTAAAACATCCCGCAACTGTATTGATATCAAACCACCGGTCATCCTTCATGTTGATTATAGCTCCGTTATCAAACGCTGCCTTCAGTGCCGTCACGCTAGCCAATGACCCTGGAACCCGGTAAAGTCCAACTTCCCGCAGTCCTCGGGCCTCAATCTCAGTCAACAAGATATCAACAATCTTTGGAATCTGTCGACCCTCTCTCTGACAAACCAGCTGAATAGGAACCCCAAACACTTTGGTAAATGTGGGCGAAGTTTGAATCTTGTGCATTGCATACTTCTTGGCGCTGGAAAGACTCTTGACCCAGTCTTGAGCCTCGCTGTCGTTAATGGCCTGATATGTAAACTCCGACCCATCTTGAGCAACCAGTTTGAAGACTGACCCTCTGACTGGCGTCACCTCCACCGTAGAGAGATTGATCTGGTAGATAGGCTTACCCTTATAATCAAAGCTTCCAAGCTCTGGAAGCTCATACACACTGATTACCTTATCAGACGGAGGAGCGAAACTGCTGGAAAATGCCATAGATATCGGTCTGACAGCCTTTAAGAGTCCGCCAAATCGAGATCTGGCGGTCGCCTTTCGAGATTCATGAATCGACCCGCCTCCACCACCAACAACCGTGACCCCACTGAATGTACTAGCCTGCCCAGAAACGCTATTCGAGTTCGACGTCCTAAGCCTTGAAGTGATCTTGCGCATATCCTTGGCCTGCCGCTCAATTACATCCAATTGGCGGCTATCACGCTTTTGCTTTTCAATCTCCATGCTTACATATCCTCCAAATACACGATTTTTGGCTTGTGACTTTGGATATTCTCTCAGCTCTCTATAGGCAGTATCCCTGACTGCTCTCTTGTCGATAGCATACAAATGTTTGTCGGGATTCACCAAATAGGCCAGCTGTTTACTTGCGAGCTTTTCCAACCCGGCTCCACTATCGGCTGAGATTTCCTCTTCATTCTCATCTCCATCCAAATCATCGTCATAGATCTTCATTCCAGAGACGTTCGTGATGAGATTGTAAATATATCGCCGCTTGTCAAAGTTGATGAGACTTGGATTCTCGACAGACATATTTGGAACATAGCAAACAATCTCAAGCATTCGCTCGATAATCCACCCCACACATGGAGTCAGCGGCTTTTGAAAGTTCTCAAACATCAGTTCAGATGGATCAATTTCTGGAACAAACAAATCGAAATTCCCCGCTCCAGAGTTTAAAGAAACTGAACCAGAGTAGCGCTTCGACAACTCTCTAATGGCCACAATCCACGAATTGGCAAACATACGGCTTTCGGGTCTAAGAATCGCAGAAATGACAGCGCTTTCAACAAACGATGGTACACTAGTTGTGATGTCATCAGTGGCAACGACCTCCTCATCCGCTCCTTTAACCAAATCTTCGTCCTTTGGAAACACTTCCAAATGTCGCATTCGAACCTTGGAAATCGCCAAGATTTGCATAATTGTAAAGATTCTCGCCACACGGGTATCCTTCTGAATTGAGGCATCCGTGATCTGCTGTAAAAAGTAGTTTGCCAGATTGCGGTGGAATTTGATCAGCTCCTTCACAGGGCCAGGAAACCTGTCCACGATTTTTTCGGAAGGCTGATCAACATAGAGATTTTCCAAGTAACTAAAAATATCCTGCACAACCACATCTTCGTCATGATGCCCAGAACTAGAGTGCTGAATATGGTGAAAAAACTTTGTTGGCTCGACACTTTGCATCTCAAGCACTTCAAACAACTCTAACCAGTCCTTTAGCTGAATCATTGAGAAATACTCCCTAGCCACGTTGTTCATTGAATCAACAAACATCTCAACTCTAGCCAAATTCTTCCCCGTGATTAATGGCTCTACCTTGGTACCTACTGGACTCTTCGGAATCAGAGGCCGAACATCATTTGGCCTATAGGACTTTTTGACAAACAAATTGCGAACTTTCTTGAATAGAGTCTCCATGTTACCCAAGTAGATCTTATACTCTTCATTAATACTGGTCGCACTGTTTGCATTGCTGATCTCACTGCCAAAAATTTTCAAAATCTCAGAAAACTGGGTTCGTAATTCATTGTCGTTAACAAAGTCGTTAAAATATTGAGAAACCCACAAGTGGCAAGCTTCAAGAACTCCAATCTGAATCTGAGCAACAATTCGCCAAGCCACGGCTTCATCAGGAGATAAATCACATTCAGGCTCCCAGTTCGGGTATGAAAAGCTATTTTGATAGGCAGATGAAGGCGCAGATGAGGAAACCAAGGGCCCGCCTTCGTCATCTTCATCAGCACCGCTCACCTTCTTCGTGGCGCATTCAACAATTGAAAGTGCGGCCGACTTGGCACCCAGGAAGCGTATTCGAAGCCTACTCAACAAATCCAATGCCGAGCAAAAACTTCGGAAAGTGGCGAAAAAAGTGAGGGTATGGATGTTCATATCGATACGGTAACTCTTCTTCTTCTTTGCTGCTTCAGACGCTTCCACTCCTTCTTCTGCTATAAAGCGAGCAAATTCATTGACACCCAGAACAAGGATATCAACCAGTCTCTCCAAGTTTGCAGCCTTAACAACAACATTAACCTCTTGATCCTTCTCAAAGGCCTTTGCAATTGCCGCAAAATCAGCCACGTCTCTAGGACTGGTAGAACTTGTAGCGAATTGAGCCGACACTCTCCTTGATGAGGTACTGAGTCGCTTAGACGGGTTCTCAATAACGCTGGAAGTGGGCCTCGAATTCCTATTGGAATGGTTATCAAATTCATCGTCAAAAGACTTCAAGACAATATCATCCTGAACATGATAAATTTTGGCCCCAAGGTTAAGCACGTCCCGAATATTCTTCATTAAAATATGCTGGCTAGCATATCGCGATACAAACTGACGACTTGAAAAATCCAAGTCTTGATAGCCAGTCGTCATGGCGATTTTGCTATTACTGCCAGACGCGGGAGGGAACGAGTTTGATCGCTGCAAAGCATTCGGTGTCGGTTTCGTTGTCAACGACGAAGATGACGAATTTGAAGACCCAGTCGACGGGCTTGACCCATGCTTCAAGCTCCTCGGAAACCCGGCCACTGTGCTAAGGTCACTCGATTTTGATATCGATGATCTCATAGTCCTTTTTGCCGAGTAAATGCTTCCACCTCCAGTACTACCACCACTAATGCTAGAACCGCCACCAGAATGGTTGTAAATGCCGCTAGCAGCTATCAGATTAGCCTTGGGAAACAGCTTGTAAGAGGGGTAAACATCGGTAAAAATTAAGGGCAAAAAAGAGCCGTTCGAGAGAGGTGACCGCTGGGAATAATGAAATCTCAAGTACATTCCGGATTTTGCAGGCTCCAGTCGCAACGATAACGACAAGATCTCCGCTGAAGATAGCACGGGTGAACCATAATGGTGGTTCAACAATAAATAAAGGAGCTTCTGGATAGCCAGATTTGGCTGCGGCCCCGGTCCAAAAGTGTCATTTTGAGGAACCTGGTCGAAATACTGCTTCCATCCGTTAAAAACGGTTTTTATACGGTTTATTCTTTCCATGCTCTGCCTGTAACCGCACCCAGATCCGTACTTGATGGCCAAATCCCCAAAGAACGGCACAGCACGCTCTTTTGGGTATGCCTCACCCATCTCTTCTGTCGAGACCCTAAATGTCTTTTTCGCGAGAACATCAATACGAGACCGCTTTTCGATTTCAAACACTTCTGGGCCCCAATCTTTGACAACACTTTCCTTCAGGTCATTCGCAACATAAGTCCAGGTATCGCGCAGTCGCAAAATTGGCACGGAGCATAAAACAGATGCAATAGCAATCCAGCCAACAATGTCGCCGAGGCTTTTCAAGCAGTTTCCAAGGTTGATCCATTGTCCAATTAGCCTTCCACGGTACGAAACCTCGTAGCGATTGACATAATTCGGATTGAATAAGTGGTCCAGTAGTAAGCTACCCAAAAAGTGGATATTCGAAAAATCAAACACTAGCGGGCTGTGCCTGTAATAATTATACTTTGTCTTGATAAGCAGTGAAATATCAGACGACGGAGACCAGTCCTTGTAAAATTTTAGATGGAAATATGAGATCTGCAATGCCAGTACGTCGTTTTGGGTCAGTTCCATGAACAAATCGGGCGCAATTGTACTAAACGCACTATTGGCATTAGCGGATTGTTGTTCGGGTGAATATGCCTCAATTCGACTCAAAAACGAGCGCAACCGCTCAGATTTTGTTTCTACTGCCTGTTGTTGCATGCTCCACAGAAATTCAGATTTATCATCGCGACTATAACATAGAAGCTTATTCATTCGTTGGTGCTCTTGATAGACAGACAGTTTCAGCGTCGTTGAGATCTGGTCATTATGGCAGCTCACCGAGTCCGCAAGCTGTTGCAATGCTGCGTGTATGGCATTATCCAGAAGCATACCACGAAATGACTCTAGAACAGTGTCGACCACGAGCTTGATGCGGTTTGCAATGACTTCGCCATTGATCGTGCCATTAACGCCTCTATAGGTAGTTGTGTATTCTCGCAAGCAGTCGAAGTATTGCACAATGTCGTCCATGAGCGGCATGCATAGAACAAAGCTTTTTATGAATTCTTCCGCTTCTTCTTCGCCGTTCACGCCGCCGAATAGAATAGTATGACTAAAAGCCTCGACGGAGCCGCCTATTATGAGACCTTCGGAGTCGTAATTGAGGTCTGGATGAGAATCAAACCCTCGATATGTGATTGTGGCCGACGTGCTTGAGACTTGATTCGGGGACAGGAGTGAGGTGGTTCCGGAAGCGCGGGCAGTCGAAGGCATTGACGAAGAGGCGAGACGTTTATGGCCTCCGGTGGTTGTTCCAGCTATTGAATTTGACGAATAGGACGGAGACATTGGAGAATGCGGAAACACTGGCGAGGATTCATTGCTTGGAGGAGCCAAAGACGAGTCGAACGATTTTGCCGTCAGATCCGACGGAGGTTTATGAACCGCCAGGACGCCATTTTTGAGGGTCAGGCGGCTCAAGTGCCAATTATACGTCGAAGAAGCATTTGAGGCTGTGTTGGTACCGGCGTTTGTAATTATTGGGGCGGTTGATTCGGATTGGGTAGTGAAATATCCGGCTGAGGATCCCAAATGACGGTTCAACCATCCGTCTTTTGATATATTGAGACTTTCAGCATTTGCAGGATTACTTCCGGGTCTTTGGAGGGGATCCAAGCTTGGTGAAGTTGGTCCACTACTAGAATGAGATGCAGAATCAGAAACCATAATGATACCTGTGGGTGCTTGACAAGAAGCAGCAGTAACAGGAGGCTGTTCCGGTAATGATGCGTTCAACAAGACTTGACTAGTCGAGTCCAGCGACTCTAAAGATATCCAAGTTAGTTGTACGTATTCGAAGGGGGAGACGGCCAGGGAGCTTACCAGTCTGTCTTTCGTTATATTGATCCGATAAAGACAGCGAATGATGCTGAGGATAAGATAAGGATTCAAACCTATAAAACCACAAACGCGTGAGATTAGTATATAAATTCCAATTGAAGGGCAGATGAAGGAGTAAGAAATCAATAACACTCGCGGAAGCGCGTGAAGCCGGGTCCAAAAAATGCAAATCAAACCCCCCTTTCTCCAAGTAAAAACGATAGAAGAAAACACGTACAGTATAAATGAATATACCAGATAAATATAACTTCAACCGATCCAAAATAAGATCGGACCCAAGTGTAGTTGGGGAACTTTTTCAATGCCACGACAAAATAAGGGGTAAGCAAAAAATGCGCGGTTTGATGGTGGACCACCAAACACTCACACCCAAATCCAGGGGGAGAAAGGGAAATTTGCACCTTTGACGAGGCCCAAGTGCCGCACCGAAAGTGATTGAAATCAAACAAAATTCTAATTTCGCCCCAGTTGCAAAAGGAAATTGCAACTTGAAATAAGATTTCCTTTCAAACATAAAATAAATATAACTTACCCCTCACCAGTATTATGTTCTGAAGAAATCGAAGTTGGACTTGATGTCATTGGTTTATTATTTCGGAACGTTAAACCAACCAGATTCGAAACACTTATGGATTTTGTTCTTTTTGATCTATTAGAAGATGATGAAGTCGTAGTAGACCACGGCATATCAATAATCAATAACCTTGTAGATAGATAACAAGTTCAAAAGCAATCACCAAAAGTCAATGTTTAGTTTAATGCTTGGTTGCACCCCATGCATGATCTCACTGATATTCACTTTCTCCCTGTCAAACGAAATTTCGTGTGAGGCCCCCGATCCAGGGGTAAAACATCCAAATCTGGTCCCAGCGCGCACTACTGCAGCATTTCCGCAGCACCCACCCCCCAGCAGCAGTATATCTACCGTTAGTTTCTACTGGGAGGAAATATTTACTATGGATTTAAGTGGTTAAAGAACTTTAAATGAATGGTTAGTTGTATTGACAATAGTTATGGTTAAAAAGCTTATTATTATTTTAATTGATTATATAACCAAATGGATAATCGGTGGGTTAATTAGTTTGGATTGCTTTTATTATTGGACTTAAAGACTGCTTTGCATTAGTTTCATGCATTGTGGATCAATCAAAATCAAAGATTTGATTTGATTTGATTTCACTTAAAGCGGGGCATAAAGGATCTGAGTAACGTATTTCCGAGAATATCGACTGATTGATGCCACTGCCAAAACATTATGTTTGATTGAAGTTGTGGCGAGATGGTTAAGAACCACGTGATTTGGAATGGGTAATACACTGTTATTATCTTTTTCCGTCGAGTTTGAGTTTAAAATCACTCCTTCAAGATGGGGTGGTAAATGAGGAGGGGTGACGAAATCTGAAGAGACAAATTTATCCATCACTTCAGGATCGGTGAAGACTGCAGGAATCTCATTACCATAATGAAGGGCCGGGGCTGATGGTTCCACTTCTTGAAATCGTTCATATCGAATCCCACTTGAATCCAATAATTCTTCATCTTGTAAACCTGAATCAGATGTGATTATTCCATCTTCTTCTCCTCCCACTTCAATATAATTGACAAGATTGCCCATCGAATCGGTGGCGGTGGGAAGATAATCCGAACATTGTAGTTCGTTATCCACCACAAACCTCATCCGATGTGTTCCCTTGGGCAACTTTAGTACAGTGGAAAACTCGCCATTTTCTTGCTTGGTCAATTTGATCATATTTCTCCACCCCGTAAATGACCCAGTTACGTAGACTTTATGACCCCCTTGCTTCCAAACTATCAACGTATCAAACTTGCCTCCTTTATAATCCTTATTCCTTAACTCAATTTCATCACCTGACCCTGCCCGTGATAATGGCTTATCCTCCACTCCTGCATTAACACTCGGAATTGCCAATCTCTTGTCTCCATCGCCATCCTCCTCCTCTACTGCCGCCCGATTCGCGGCTCCTACAGGCGCATTGGCTTGTTTCCATTTCTCCGCCTCCTCATCTGCCAATTCCACCTCATGTTCCTCTAATAAAATAGTAGACTTCCTTCGAAACGGCGGCCGACTTGGAGTCGAAGCCCCAGACCCTTGTTGCTGCTGCTCATCCCCAGCCTCTTCAACATGTGAAAAACTCGACACAGACTCAAATCCTTGCGAGTTCCGTGCTGTATTAACACTGGTACCCGACGATGGAGTCGCAGTTACCGATTCCTTCAACACGCTTGTTGTCGCTGTATCAGGCTTGGATGACCCAACATTAGGAGGTAACTGATCAAATCCTTGCGGAACCGCCGGCAGTTGTTCATTTGAATCTTTATGCCCATGCCTCAGTCCATCCCGAAGATGATGTCGATGACCCCTTTTGGCATCTTCTTCCTGTGATGAAGAGTTACCCATTGTGATGAAGTAATAATAAGTTAGTAGTCTGTGTCTCTTCCAAATCAACGTTCCGCCTCCACCATCATTCTTCCCAACCACCACCCCCCACCATTGAGTTTGAACTTTTCAACAATCATCTTTATGGATGTATGGATTAGATCTGGATACCATTGAGAAGTCAAGAGGATTATTGGTCTTACTGGTCTTCAAGCCTGAATTGGAGCTACTCCCAAAAGAAGGCCGTCTTTACAATATTGATCCTAGCACAGGAACAGTATCTCTATATAATGAATCTCAGGATAGTAAAACACTGTTTACAGTAGCCTACAGAGACTCAATTCAAGCTTTGAAAGGTATGCGAACGTTTGTTATATAAATCTCTATTGGTTCAACTAACTCTGGAGGGGACTTTCAGTTTTTGAAAATCAAGAAGCACAGACTGCAAAAATATCAATTACTGCACTAGACTCAACCATGCCACGAATCCAAGATATTCTCAACAAATAAATTTACATGTCTTCAAAATAATAAAATCATCGGAAGCCAAAAAAAATATTGAAGGTTAGGTCTTGCCCGGATTCGAACCGGGGTTAACGGAATCAAAATCCACCGTGATAACCAACTACACTACAAAACCTTCAAGTTGACAAACACATGTTTTTCATAGCACGTATCGAATGGTGAGAGCATGTAGGGTTAGGGTTATTTTCCAATATGGCAATTCTATCCAAGGGTTGGAATGCGGAAGTTCTTGGTTAAAAGCTTTCTAAAGCCCTGATATGGTGTGTGACTGCTTATTTTCTTATCGTTTCATACTGGTTGAGCTCCACTTGTGAGTGATTTGAGATTTTTTTGGACCGAGGCTGCCTTACTTGTCGGCATTCTGCTCTGGACGGGTGCTTATTCGTTCTATAAGCTCAATAAGGCTATCAATCTTGGCAAGACATAATTGCTTTAGGATCTCTCGATGTCCATATGCTGAAAAATGGCTCCGCAAGATGGAGAGATGCGATTGAATCTAGAGATTATTAAAATTGAGATTCAACTTGGTTTCAGACTTTGAAAAGCTATGTAACTGCGAAGATTCGTCTTTATAAGACCCAGATTCAGCGAAAATGCCGTGAATCTATTCTGGCTTGACCATTTTTTTGGCCATGGAATTGGTGAACAGGATATTTGAACCGACCATATGCAGGCCACTTGTTTTTTCCATCAAGAAACCAATGTCCTCAAAACATTATGGGCGCAGAAATTGGCGCCATGTAGTCACGTTGACAGCACGGGTAAGGGGCCGGCCGGCGGCTTACCGACAATTCAGTTGGTTAATAGGAAATGGCCAAAATGATTTAAGTTAAACTGCATTTCAGGGCAGCTCGGTTGTTCGAGTAAGGACTGGGGGATAAAAGATCCAGAAATAGATTAGATCTAGCTTCGACGGGGAGCACAGCCTGATCTGATATCTTTTTCTATGGAATCTATAGTATCGGTGAGAATAAGACGGCAAAGAATATTTAACTCAGATGTGAAGATATTCTTAGAAGTGGCGGCGGCGGTACTTGGATATTGTCAGAACTTACAAAAGTTTCAAAAAATAATTATTGAGTCAATTGGCCTCTTTGATTATTAGCATATCTACTTCTAATAGGGTTATTTGCTTGAGTCAGCTTGACGGAACTGTTGTCGTGCTTAAAAGTCTTCCCCAACAATACTGTTGCTTAGACCCCAGAGTCTGGCGGCGTCTTTCTCACTTTTTGCAAAATCAGCGACACCCTCGGGGCAGAGCTGACAGTCAGACAAGTAAGCTCCATTCTGAGATGCAATATCAGGACGAAAAGCAGCCACTATGGAAGTTGCGGCCCCTTGTGGCAAAGTCTTGTACACCACGCTTTCAAAATCAAAGAGTGGTTTTTTGTCTAGATACGTGAGCGGCAAGTTATCCATCATTTTTTCAAAGTCCAGGTGGCGACCAAGGTTGGTCTGAATAGCCCCCGGGTGCAAAGCAAATGCAGTTAATCCTTCAGAGGCAAATTTCTTGGCCAAAGAGTTGGTGAAGAGAATATTGGCTGTTTTAGATTGGCCATAAGCATGCCACTCGTCATATTTCTTGCCATCCGAGAAGCCAATATCTTCAAAAATTACTGGGGCAAAGTAATGGCCCCAGCTACTCACGTTGACAACCCGTGGAGAGACGGTGGCTAGCAGTTTGCCAAGAATCAAGTTAGTGAACAAGAAGTGACCAACATGATTAACACCGAACTGCATTTCAAGGCCGTCCTTTGTCTTGGAATAAGGGCACGCCATAATCCCTGCATTGTTGATAAGAACATCAATGTTCTCTCCGTATTGAAGGACGTTCTTTGCTGCAGACCGAATGGACTCGAAGGAAGCAAGATCAAGAACAAGAGCGCGAAAGTGGGCACTGGGCAATTCTGCTTGGAGGTTTTTGATAGTCAAATCCAAGTTCTCCTTGGACCTTCCTGCCAAGATCACAAGTTTAGCATCATTCTTTGCAATAACTCTACCAGTCTCTGCACCGATACCTCCCCAAGTTGCGCCTGTAATTAATACCACCTTGTCCTTAATTTGGTCCTTAAAAGCATTGGCTGCCTCCTCAGCAGTAGTCTTTTCTCCAAATGTATTCATTTTCTTTTACTATTTTACCCAGATCTGAATTTAATGAACAAAAAAACAGGTATTAGTAGGACATATTTATATCAAATCCCTTCACATACATTTTAGTTGATTCAATTTGTAATGGACACCAATTCGAAACTGTGAACTGCCTGAGGTGATCGACATCAAGATGATCGGCGGTTGCGGCGGCATGCGCACTTAAGTCCATCGACCTGTGAATCACGGCAGCACCCAGCAGTGATCAACGGGCTTAAGAACGCGGATTCTACTTAAATTCTCCGGAGATGAGACAAAATCTTTGAGGCGGATATCTGTGAATCACGTACGTGTAGTCGGCAATTTGGAATGACCGATCCGGACGGGAAATAAATCAAATCGCTCTGCATATCTACATTACAAGGTCTAAGACAGCTATTTCCTGAGTTTCTCGGTTAGTTCTGGGACAGCTTCGAATAGGTCTGCCACGAGACCGATATCGGCGACCTGGAAGATTGGTGCCTCAGAGTCCTTATTGATGGCCACAATAGTCTTTGAATCCTTCATGCCTGCCAAGTGCTGGATCGCGCCCGAGATTCCCACAGCCACATAGAGTTCAGGGGCCACGACCTTTCCTGTTTGGCCGACTTGCAACGAATTGTCGGCGAATCCTGAGTCGACAGCGGCGCGCGAAGCTCCCACAGCAGCACCCAATGCATCAGCAAAAGGAAATATGACTTTGTCAAAATTCTCCTTATCTTTGAGGCCTCTGCCACCGGAGACAACTTTGTTAGCGGTTCCGAGATCGGGTCGTTCACTTTTGGTAAGCTGTTCGGACACCCATTCAGACAATGGTTCCGAGTTGGGGTCCACGGCGTCCTCGATAGACGCAGACCCATTGCTGCTGGTGTCCGCAGCAGTGAAGGCTGCTGTTCGGATAGTGATGATTTTGATAGAGTCGTTGGACTTTGCGGTCGCAATGGCATTACCAGCGTAGATGGGGCGTTGGAAGGTATCCTCGCTTTCGATCTTGGTCACGTCAGTAATGGGCTGGACGTCCAATAATGCGGCAGCTCGAGGAATCACGTTTTTGCCGTATGCTGAAGCGGCTGCTATTACATGACTGAATCCATGCTTCTTGACATTTTCCACCAACAGTTCAGCGAGGTTTTCCGGTAGACCTTTGTCATAAGCACTGTTTTTAGCCACAAGCACTCTTTCTACACCGCTTATTTTAGAGACCGCCTCTGCGACATTACCTGCCTCAGATCCAGCCAACAATGCTATGACCGATCCCCCCAGCTGACTAGCAGCGGTCAATGCACTGAGACTGCCGGGAGTCACCTTGGACTCACTATGTTCAATTAACGCCAAGGTCGATGCAAGTCGCATCTGTCTCTGAAAATGCGCAGTACGCAATACCCTCAACGATCTGGAAAGCATTACTACGAAAGTGAACGGTGTGCAAAGGATTGGATCTCGGCTTGTCAACGGGACAAAATGAAGTTTAATGAACCGCGGCTTACGTAAGTGGGATCATATTTACTTAAGCCCCACTACCGCCTTTCTACTCCGAGAGGGATATTTTTTGCCATGGCTTTGAGTCGATCTGATCTGGAGTATGCGATGCTTAGGCAGATGGATGTGCAGAACTCGGGGTATCCTGATGAGGTGCCGGTTGTTGAGTATGAGCCGTCGGGTATAGAGTTTTCCAAGCTGGTTGCAGCCAATATACCAACGAAATTCACACGTAAGAGTTAAACATGCAGTAATTTAGATATATTATTATGTTAATGAGTAGATGTATCTTTGTATTCCCAAGATTCTGGTCCATGGACTGTGTCGTATCTTCAAGAACGACTGGAATCCCATCCAATCAAGGTCGCCGTGACCCCGCATGGTAATGCGGACTCACCATTGTACGGCCAGTTATTTATGAAACCATATATTGAGGAGATGAGTGGGCAAGAGTTGTTTGATCATTTGCTGGAGAATAATGGTGATGGTCCTGCGTATTATATGCAGACACAAGATGGCAATTTGACGAAGGAGTTCCAGCTACTGCAGAATGATATCAAACATGATCTGGAATTTGCAAGCAGTATTCTAGATGAACCAGAAGCAGTCAATATATGGCTGGGTAATAGCAAGACCAGTTCACGGCTCCATAATGACAACTACGAAAACCTCTTCTTCCAGGTCACGGGCACAAAGGTGATATATTTGATTCCCCCAGGCGATGCATATTGTTTAGATGGTAAGGTCTATTATAATCGATAAAAATGATTTTTGTTAGTGTGTGTCATTAACGTGAAGCAGAAAAGTTCCTGGTCCCTGCTACTTATGAGCGCAACAACGATGGATGCTGGCAGATTGCAATAGACGGAACCGACATAAGCATACCTGAACAGCTTTCAAGTAGTGACATGATGAATGAACTACTTGAGAACAAACCCGAACAACCAACGATAATGTTTCCAACTGTCGACCCCACCAACCCTGCCACACACAACCCGGTCTTCAAGGCCCACTGTAAGGTATACAGGGTGGAGATGCAGCCGGGCGACATGCTCTATATTCCAGCTCTGTGGTACCACCAGATCAGCATTGAGGGAGAGGACATCTCCACTAGTGTAAATTACTGGTACAATCCACTGCCCTCAAGTGCTCTCTGGAGCAAATGGGACTATATCCGCGTGACTTCGGCACTATTGCGCGGGTATCACGATGCTAACTTTTTCTTTTGATTCGTCTATGCTTTGGATCGTTACATCTGGCTGCGACGAATGTTGTGCAATGTATTGGCCGTTGGTCGCGTCGTTTCCGTCTGCACGTTTGAACCCCAGTTCCAATGTAGGGGTGATTCCTGCTTCCACGTGTCTTTGGGCGACCCGCACCCGTGCAATTGACTGGTCGACATTAATATACCATCGGTCGTCAGCGAGTTTGGATATCTCGTTCCACGGCTCGTCCCGCAGTAGTAAGTACAATCCTTCGAGAAGAACAATTTTCGTCTCTCGTGCAATCTTGATCCCATCCATCACCGGATCTTTAGTTTTATGATCAAACGCAGGTGCCATAACCAGCTCCACGTTGGAGTTGATATCACAACTCTTACGTAGTAATCTCACCAATCCAACCAATGCCTCGGCATTGAACGTAAACGGCGCTCCCCGACGCTCATGAGCAAGTACAGGATCTGACATGGCATCCAACTCCTTACGTGTAAGATGATAGCCATCCATGGGCACTACACCGGCAATTCCTGGCCGCTGCTGGTTCAATCTGTGAGCCACTTCTCCTGCAAGCGTGGTCTTTCCTGACCCAGGAATCCCCGATATTATAATGATAATACGACTATTACCACTCGACTGTAGCTTGCTCAACGCCCGCTCCACCAGTGAATCATATACCATGTTCATTTTGCTACCTTCAGTCGTGTTCTATCTATCTATTGGTTACGACAAGTTAAAGTTCGGAGCGTGGATCCCCGGACCTTTTTGCGGTCCGCCGCTGCGAAAACTATACCGAAAAACGGCCCAAGTTTAGAGTAATTCTAGTGTATATTTGATCCTATTCTATCATTTAAGAATCACAAACGTAACTTATAGTAAAAAGAAATAAAGAGCAATAAAACAAATTAATAAAAACCGAGCAAAGAGGGGAAAACAGAGTCTTTTTACAAGTCATCATCGGATGAGATGTAAGCATCACCAAGATCCTTCTTCTTCTTCATTCTCTCCTTCTTCTTCTTTCTTAGCTCAGCAGCAGACAGCTTCTTGGCCTTCTTCTTGATCTCGATCTTGTTTCCAAGAGCATCAAACTTCTCCTCCTCATCACCGTCTTTCTGGTCCAATCTTGGACCGGATCCTTGACCACTGACCCAGTTATGTCCGGAAGGAGTCATCTCACCGTCCAAAACAGCCCACACCTCCTCAGTCAAGTCCTTGGTGAACTCAGCAGAATGGGTAATCAAAACAACACCACCCTCAAACACCTTCAAGGCCTTGGACAAAGCTCCAAGAGAATCTCTGTCAAGATAATTGGTAGGCTCATCAAGAACAATCAAATGCGGTCGTTGCCAAGTGCATGCAGCAAGCACAAGCTTGACCTTCTGTCCACCAGACAATCCTCGGATACGAGAATGCGAAACCAACTCGGCCTCCAATCCTAATTGCTGACAGTGGGCCTCGATCTCCTTTCGGGTCAAAGGTCGGAACTGACCAGATGCAAGTGCCTCCTTCATATCAACCTCAGCAACAAGCTTGGAATGGGTCTCAATCAGCTCCGATCGGGGAATCCAAGCATTGTCAACTGAACCCATAGGAATCCATCGCTCATTCTTCATGCCAATGTTGTCACCCAACAAGAACGAACATTCATACTCATAAGAGTTCTTGAACTTTCTTCGTGCATGCACACCCTCAACTCGTCGCTGGGTGCCGTCAATCTTGTAGATCTTGTTCATGGCCTCCTCATCACTCTCGTTGATCTGTCTGTTGGCACGATCCATGGTTTCCCGGTCCTCTCCGGTCTGGAAACGCCATTGAATGTACTCAGAAGGAGTCTTGTCCAAATGGTTATCAACATGGGCAAATGCATGCTGCTTAATGTAAGCAATACGGCAGTTCTCGTGCACGTACACATCACCATCAGTGGGCAAAAGCTCACCGGTCAACACGTTGATAAGAGTCGACTTACCAGCACCATTGGGTCCAATCACAGCGATACGCGAAGAAAGCGAGCACTGGAAGTTAATGTTCTTGATCTGGGGCTTGGAAGTACCAGGGTATTGGAATGTCATGTTGGAAACCTTGACAATGGCCTTTTGCTTGGTCTTGACACCCTCCAAGAAACCAGGGGTGGGGAAGGTGAATTCGAGGTCAGAAGCTCCAAGCTCGTAATAAGACTTGGCGGCAGGAACCTTCTTGACAAACTCAGACAAGTTACCCTTGTACTTTCGGAGCTTGTATCGCTCGTAATGGATAATGTACTCACAGACCTTGTCCAAGAAGCCAGAGTCGTGCGACACAATGATGGAGGTGATGTCACAGGTGGTCAAGTAGTTGATCAACCAAGCAACGTTAACAGTGTCCAAATGGTTGGTAGGCTCATCCAACAACAGGATATCGGCCTTTCGCAACACGGCGGTGGCAAGAGCCAACTTCATCTTCCATCCACCAGACAAGGAAGTGATGGGCATCTCAGCCATACCGTTGGTGAAACCAAACTCAAGCAGCTGCTTGGTGATTTCCTCCTTGGTACCAATGTTGTCACCAGTAGTGGCAATCACATAGTCGACAACGTTGGTATCAGCATGGGTTCCATCAATGTCGTGCTCGACATAGACGGTCTTACACTCGTCCTGGGTGGGGAATCCCTCGACTTGACCGTTGGCAATAGATCTCATCAGAGTAGACTTACCAGCACCGTTAGGGCCACAAAGACCATAACGACGGGCTCTCTTGAGTCGCAATTGAGTACGATTCAGCAGGATCTTAGCTCCATAAGCCAAAGAAAACTCACAGTTACACAAGTCCTCACCCTCATCATCCTCTTCGTCGAACTTGGCGCCACCAGGAATGTTGGCAACGGCCTTTCGTCGGAGCTCTTCAATCAGAGCACGGGCCTCCTTATCGTGCAAGAACACAACAAAGAAGGGACGGAGAGACTCAGCCCAGTCGGCTTCGTGGGTGAGACGTTCGTCAATCAGATCACCGGCAATGGCAGCAATGTAATCGACAATCACGTCGAATCGCTTGTCAACATTCTTAGACTTGAGCAATTCCTTGATGATTCCAAGGTTGACCTGGGTGTCACCGGCAGTGGACACGTCAGGGATCTTGTCATCATCCTTGATCTCACCGACTCTCTTGAGGGTGTTTACGGCACGAAGAGTGACTTCACGGGCCTCAGGGTCGGCAATGTTGGTGTAGTTAGCCTTAAGGGACGGGTAAAGCTTGGGCAAGAAAGGAGCAACCACCTGAGGGTCATCTACCAGCTTACACATGTTATCGGCAATGACGGCGGCCTTTCGCTTGATAGACGTGTCACGCTCAGCGAGACCACGAGACAAAAGAGGCACCATGATGGACAAAGTGGCGGTGGTTACCTCAGAGACAAAGGTGGTGGCACCGAGCAAATGGACGGTTTCAGGCACCTCAGTGGGCTTGGCGATACATGCAAGCAAAGCGGGGATGAAGCGGGCGATATCCTTGTTATCGATGGTATCGGTGGACTTGGTGATGGTGGCGGTAGCGGCCTTCTTGACCTCGGGCTTGGTATCCCACATGGCCTCAGACAACACGGGAATCAACTCGGGCATTCGCAAGGCGATTTGGTCTCTTGACGAATCAACCAAAAGCGAGATAGCCTCAAGAGCAGCAACCTTTTCAGTCCACTTATTTGAAGTGGCCAAAGAGTTGACAAGATGGGGCAAAAACGCCTTAACAGCACGGGGAGTGATGTTTTGCGAAAGAGCCTTAATAGCTTCAACGGCAACATTCTTAACAGAAACAACCTTATCACCAGCCTTTTCCAGAACATCGGGCGACAATGCCACAAGTAAAGGTTCGACAGAAGGTGCTAATTCCTTAGAAGAGGCGATTCCGGCAAATGCCTGAAGACCATTTTGTCGGATGACAGCATCCTTCTTATTGTTGATAGCACCCTTCAAGTCACTAAAGAACTTCTCGGGTAGATCATGCTCCTCAATAGGACCATTAACGAACTGAGCCACATTGTGAACGGCACTGGCACGATCCTCATCATTGGCAGCAATCACCAACTTCGAGAAAAGTTCGTCCAGAACCTTGATAGACTCCTGTTTTTCCTGAGCAGCAGCCATATCTCCAAATAATTTAATTAATCAATCCTCCCCAAAAAAACCTGGTCAATGGGGCGTCTTTTTCCTATAAAAAACAAATAATCTGTTTCCTAAAGGGATGCAAATGAAAATAACTTAAGATTCAAGAAAGAGTTCCGTCTCCTTCCTATCTAATTTCAAATGAAGGTGGATGAGAAAAGAGAAGAAAAAAAAAATTTCCAGAAAAACGTCTGGGATTTTATAAAAGGAAAAAAAAAAAAAAAAATAAAAAACTTTTCGTGGTTAGGGTCTCAACGTGGAAATGCCCGTGCTGATGGTTACGCGTGCCGGAATGCGCCGTTCCGTTCCTGATTTAACTCGGCGGGGGGCTCAGCCGCTCCGCCCTAGGCCGCTGCAACCCGATAAGATAACAGCTTCCGAGGCAATAGAGAAGATGTGTAATTACGTGATTTATATAACAATGGATGGTACTGGGGCACGTTTGCGACGTTCCAATAAGGTTGCACCTTCGAGATGTAGTTCGAAGAACCCTCCGCCAGGGGCTCGTTTGCGGGTTTTTCGAGGCATATGACTTGAATGAGTGGACGATGCGGTTAATGGATGGCTGGATTTCATAGATACTTTGGCCAATTCCTTCTGTACCCCGTTAAGTTCACTGTCGTCGGCGGAAATCTGCACCTTCTTGTCTTCTTCGTCTTCTTCTTCCTCTTCGTCCGTCATGGGATCCAGGAAAACCGCTGCAACACCGCGGCGACGACGGTTGTTTTCCTCCTCCATTCGATGAACGGCATTCGATACATCGAAGATCTCTTTGAGGGCCACGCCGACCGGCGACGCGTAATCCTTGGCCTCTTCTTCTTCCAGGATGGGTGGTGTGGCTTCCACTGTAACAGTGGGAGCATCAATTGCAGGCGCAGTGGGCTCATGGCTCTGGGTGATCCAGGGATGCTTCAGAAACTCGTCAATCGTATACCGTCGCTCAGGGTCCACTGTCAGCAAATGGCTGACCAGATCTTTTGCACCCTTGCTGATCTCGTCCCACCAGGGACTTAGAAATGTATATTGGCCCTTGGCGACTTTCTCAGTCAATACTTCAATGCTCTCGTCGTAAAAAGGTGGAAACCCACACAAAGTGGTGTATAAAACACATCCCAAAGCCCACATGTCGACACTCTTGGAATAACGCTCATCCTTGACAATCTCAGGTGCAGTGTACCCAACAGTGCCACAGGGAGTCATAGTCTTTGCATCCCAGATGATTTTCGAAAGTCCGAAGTCTGCAAGCTTGATAACACCAATGCCACCAGCACCCACACCGGGTACAAACTCCCCCTCATCTTCTTTGGAAGGGTCTTCGCCCTTCCGAATGGTCTTGACCTTGGAAGGAACAAACTCTGAAGGGTAGAAAAGAAGGTTTTCGGGCTTAATATCACGATGCACCACGCCAGCCTCCTCATGCAAGTACCGGACTGCTTCGGCCACCTGTAATATGACATGTCGGGCCAAATCCTCCGAAAAGTATGTTAGACGGACAATTTGATGGAACAACTCACCGCCGGGAATTAACTCTAAAACAATAAAATAATGGTCGGGACTTTCCACAAAGTCTATTAGGTCCACAACGTTCTTATGGCGAAGTTGTCTCATGATTGCCACCTCCTTCAAAATGCTCGATTTCTGGTCCCAATGTTAGCTCTTCATATTCAAACAATTAAGGAAGAAAATCCCCGCTCTCACCTTTGCTGCATCTTCTACGGGTCGAACATTTGCCGCGAGGTGGTTTTTCTAAACCAAAAGGTGTTACCTTGCTTGTCCAACAACAAAAAAAAATCAAAGGGAGAGGAAACGGGGGGAGGGGGGAAGAGAAAAGCTAATGCTAAATCAATCAGCAAAATTAGAGTTGCTTACCTGAGTAGTATTAATATCCCGTTTACTGATGATTTTCAATGCCACTTGATGTCCTGTTGTTCGATCAATGGCTTTATACACCACAGAAAAGGCCCCATCACCCATTTTCTCCAACAATTTATACTTTTCCAATCCTTTATATAATGGTAATCTGGATTTCTCTTCATTTTCCTCCGCTATTATCTGCTTAACTGCAGTATCATAGGTTTCCTTCTTCCGACCTTTTTCTGGCGTGGTTGTAATAATGTCATCATTATCAATAGGATTTATTTGACTTGTAGTAGAAGGAGTTGATATTTCTCCATCATTCCCACTTCCTCCATGTGCTTGTTTTCCATGACGAATGAAATTCTTGAAATTCTATACAATCATTAGTCAATCTTATAGTTAATCTTATTCCACAACCTTCCTTCATACTTCAAACACTGGCATTTTGGATCACCACCGGGTCTCTTTTATATATAGTTAATGCCAAATTTCGTGATTATCAATCCAAATTTCAAATCCTCCGTTCGCTGGTTGATGATGTTGATGAAAAATCAAACAAATTTTGTGTTGCCCTTTCTTCTTAATGCCTTGTTGAAAGAAAGAAGAGGGGGAGGTTCGTGGTGAGATTAATTAGGTCTGGTCTGGTCCCGTCTTCCCGCCTTCAGTAAATAACAAATATATATATATATATTAAACACGTTCTTGACCCACCAATCAAAAAAAACTCTATCAAACAGGAATCAATCAAGGAGATTTCAATATGTTTCAAACTTCAAACCACTTTATAATTGCGGAGTAGATGGCAAACATATAAATTACATTTAAAAAGGGGGATTTCTATGCGCTTTTATTCCTGCTGGATTCTAAAACATGTTTGACGTCACTTTGCTGCAGCCATCTTAGATTTAGGCTGACACGTGACTTTTGTAGAACTCCCAACTTGACATTTTATGCCATTAGAGCTTACTAACTAAGAGTTGTGATGATGTACTTAGAGACGAGTTTCTATAAGAATAATTAGATTAGATATATTCATATGAGAATATACGAAAGTATTTATTATTTGAGATTAATTAGGATTAATAGTATTTGAATGATACTAGTAATCCTGTTGATAATGCACTGCAGCTGCTGCTTCTGCTGCTGCTTCAGTGCTGCTTTAAACAGTAATAAATTACGTGATGAATTTCATTACGGAAATCATCGGGTGGAACCGTGGAAACTGTCAGTCATCCATCAAACACTTTATTTTTGTTGGCAGTTTGTAAACTCCGTCATTCAATTTGATGCTTTGTTCCCCACTGGGCTGGTTGGGCGGGCAGTAAGCAATAACTTAAAGTGATTTCTCTGTGGCGGAATTAGCACCAACTGTACAAATTACCACTCCCAAGATGCCACTGACTTCCTACTATCCCAATGGGACCGGTCCCACTGACTCCCACTAGTCCCACTGACTTTCACCGTCCCACCGTCCTACCGTCCCAGACTCCCAGACTTCTAGCTGAGTACCAACTCCCACACTGGGGTAGACTATTTGTAAAAAGTCTAACCATCAACATGTGAAAGAAAAGTATTGTTAATTTTAGATGGTTGAATTTCTTCTAAGATGACATTCATGTCAAATTTATTCTTCATCACTACTAATATGAGTTTGTTGGTCATCATTGGGTTCTCCTTCCAATTCTCGTTCTTCTATTTGTTGAATATCAATTGATCTTTGATGTTCTTCATCATCATCATCTTCTTCTCCTTCTTCTTCTTCATTCTCTTGATCTTGATCTGGATCTTGTTCAATTTCTTCTCGATCGGAATCTTGATGTATTATTTCTGATTGACGGTTTGATTCTTCTGGTTCAGTATCATCATTACTTGTTTTGTCTTGATCGGCAACCAGTTTCAGTTTCTTATTCCGTGCTTGCTGAAGTTTTTCTTCTGCTGCCGCTAGATCGTCGTCCACATCTGCGTCATCCTCGTCATCTTCTTCTGTGCGGGTTTTGATATTTGATGCGTCGATCGGCACGCTAGTATCATTATTACCGTCTCCACCCCCATTTTTCTGTTTAGTTCGTAATCTAGCAGCCTTTTTATTGGCCAAACTCGCTTCCGCTCCTAATTCCCATATCTCCATTAATACATTTAAGCTGCAAAGCTTTTTTTGATTTGGATTAACTTACGTTCAACCTCCAATTGCACGGTGGGGATAAGTGCTGCCAAATTCAAATTCTCCAATGATTTGTATACATCTCCAGGAGTGATTGTTTTCCGACATGAACCATGAGCTATACGATTTGCTCTTTAGAACCATCAATTAGTGTCTTATTCCAACCTTAATCCCAAATTAATATCTCACATACTCAGCACAGATATAATTAATAAATACTGTCGAACTACGCAAAAGTGCTAATAGTCCATCCTTGGGTAATTGACTACCATCCGGTAGTACTTCCTTAGCCAACCGACTAATGGTCATTTTTGGTAATAATAAATCATCAAGAGAATAATGCTCCCGCTCCTTTAATGGCGTCCCTGCCGAATTCACCGGCTTGAACCCATCCGGATACTTTTTCCATCCTTTTGGTGGCATTTCGACGCGTTTTTCCTAAGATCAAATCGTTGGGATTCAAAAGCTTTATAAAAATACATTTTTACATACAAAAAATCCCCCCGCAGTCACGTGCTTGGAGTCTGATAACGGTGAGAATCTGTGAGATTAAGTATGAACGATTGTTTATATGTTATATTGAGTTTGATATAACTGAAATGAGATCTTTAAGGAGTTTGTATGTGCAGCAATTATTTGTAAGAAAGAAAGATTAAAATAAAATAAATATAGGGAATCAATGAAGGTAAGCATAAGCTATAAGACCTCCTACACCACCAGTACCAACCACTAATAATACAGTCATTCTAAATCCTAGTTAGCTTTATTATTCTGCTGGTAACAGTTCAATTGACGTACTTGACACGCTGAAACCACATGTGACGGTTAAGATTTGCACTGCTTTTGCGGAAATTGACGGCATTTGTACTCATACGGTCTGTCTTGGAAACCAACAGACTGATCTGTTCTCCACGTTCAAGTACCCGGTCGATATTCTCCATCATGATCTTCCGTACTTCGTCCAGCTCCTGCTGCGTCATGCCAATCACATCCGAGTCACCCCGTTCAGAGGCATCAGTCAGTCGCCGCAGCTCGCTTGTCAGCGCACTATGTCCATCGACTGAGTCCACTGATCGGTTGTCATCATAGTACTTCTCCAGAGTCAGCAGAAACTGAAATGGCACCCGTTGTCCAGTATTGATCTTGTTTATGCATAGAAATGTGATTCCTGCCGTCCCATCATCCTGCTCCTGCGGCCTTGTAATGTAATGAGCGGAAAGCTCGTCCTGCCTCACACTCACCTTCTTGCTGTCGTCGGGGTGGATCGTGCTCACTACAAGCTGCGCAAGTGCTCGGGGCTCAGGACCTGACCCTGGAGAGTACTCCGCTATCACATTCGCTCCATCAAATACCGCCGCATACAAAACTAAATCATCCAATTAGCTTGGCCCTATACTTTGCAAATATTGCCACTTACAGTTCCTACTGCCTTCAGCCATAATGTTGGAGTTAAGGTTCTCGGAGAGGCGGGCGGGGATGCTTCTAAGTTCTACCCCACCAAATCTTCGACGACACAAATGAGATTGTAACTGTAAAACATTTATATAACAAAAAAAAACTTCAAACTTATCTACTAAGACATGTATGATGAAAGACCATCTTCCAGGTTGCGCACCACGTCACCATATTGTGGACCTCCCTGCTGGTGATCCGATTGCTTGCCCTGCTTGTCCGGTGTGCCATAGATATCTGGCGGCGGGAAGTATGCTGGACTCGGCTGGGCCCTAATGGGCTGTGCAGGATTCATTAGTGCTGTGGCTCGTTGGATAGGACCCGGAATAGCATCTAACTGCCCAATGGTGGTGGCTCTCTGCCTTCGACCCTGACTGCTTCCTCCTCCTGTCGGTGTCTGTGAATATTGACTTCCTTGAAGATGCTGTTGAGGAACTTGCCGTTGCTGCACCATCGCAGGATTGTTGTTGTAATAACCCTGCTGCTGGTTCTGTGCTGGTGGCGTCACATGCATCTTGATTGGGTTGCCAGCCGGCACTAGATGCGCTTGGCTGACTGCTGCCTGTTGCTGATGCACATTGCTTGAAGCAGCGGTTGACGGCACATCCGGAGCATTGGGTTGGAGTCTTGGCCCGGATACCTGCCGTGGCCGCTCTTCTTTGCTTGAAAAGTTAGGCACAAAAGGCCCCACAAACTTGGACTCGGTTATAAAAGGATGCAGCGCTGCTTGCTGCGGCGTCCACCGTTCAAATGGATTGAGATTCAACAACCCCTGCACAAAATCAACAAACGCAAGTCTATTCTCCATCTCCCGATCCACATCAGCCTTTTTCATATTCCTGCGAGGTAATGGGTAGCTCATGATGATCTCCCTCAAGTTTGTCGACGGAAAATACTGTTTGCTAGGCTGCTCGTCAGTATTGTAGTCCCGGGAGTATTTTTCTCGGGACTTGAGCCTATACTGCTTGCGTCCATACTCATCGATATACTTCTCCATGAACTGCCCCGCATTTTTGCCCATCTCTATCATCCAGTTGGGGGGGTTTCCCAGCGTCTCCGTGACGCGAGATAGCTGATTATACTCGGAAGTTCCGGGAAAAATAGGCAAACCCAGAAACAGCTCGGCAACAATGCATCCCAGCGACCACATGTCAATTGACGTGGTATATGGCAATCCCAAAATAACCTCTGGCGATCTATAGAAACGCGATTGAATATATGTGTAGACAGTCTGTCGCTCGTGGCAGGCGGATCCAAAGTCAATCACCTTAATCACAGGACTATCCAAGCTCTTGAGCAAGATATTTTCCGGCTTCAGATCACAATGGATTAATCTCGCATCCTTCAGCACAATCAACGAGTCCAAAAGCTGTTGTGTAAACACTCTGACCAAATTTGTACTCAATCCTCGGAATTGGTTTTGCTTGATTAACTCGTACAGATTACTGCTCAAGAGTTCGAATGCAAGACACAAATGCTCCTTATGCATAAACTTATCCTTAAGCCGTAGCAGGTTGTGCTGATCATTCTTGTCCACATGATTATTTAGATGGTCAAGAATGGATACCTCCATCATGCTCTGATTGAGGTATGCAGGCTTGTTCTTGATCACCTTGACAGCACAAATCTCTTTGCTAATCATATTCTGACACTTGACAACCTGGCCAAATGTACCCTGACCTAGAATATCCAATACCAGATACCTTCGCTGCTCATCGATTCCCAAAACATCATTAACGTATAATATGTAGTCGCTGTCGACGTTATCATAGCCGCCATTTAGCTTGCCGTCGCTCGGTTTCGTCAGAACTCGTCGAGGGTTCTTTGACGACTGATAATTGAATTGCGGATTACACAGTTGATAAGTAGACACCAGCTGGGTTGTCAATGCATTCAACGGGCTTAGAAAACCTCCCTCAGGCATTGCACGTCTATATCGGGGTTGTGCATGCACAACGGGGGTCAGTTCCGACTTGCTGCGCACATGTCGAAATGACGGTGCTGGAATCGTTTGTACTGCCGGCTGATATTGGGCTGGAGACACCTGAATGACTGGTGATGAGAGATGTCGCAACTGTGCGGTTGAGATTCCTTGCCTTAGAGGAGACAGATCGGGATTCCGAACTTCTCGTTGGCCCGGTGCTGGTAACGGTGGACGGGGCGATGCATGTGCATAAAGCGGTTGTTGCTGTTGTTGTTGCTGCGGATGATGATGATGATGAGATACCGGGGGTGGAGGAGGGGCCACTAGCGGCTGATGCTGATGGAGATGATGTTGAGATTGTACAGGTAATGGTGGAGGAGCCAAAGGTTGTTGAGGGGAGAAAACCGGCGGGAATTGCTGTGGCTGTTTATTGTTTGGAGACAAGCGTTGGTTCGGGGTTCCTAAAGGTGACGAAGACCAAGGATTATGTGATAGTTTTGGGGTTGCTGGACTCACTGAATTCATTGGTGAATATGAATAACCTTGAGGAGAGATGTTGTTTCTATGCTGAGATTCAACCAACTCCTCAGTTCCATACTTCATGGCAGCTTGCGTGGCACGGGGACTATATTGGGTGGTACCCGCCTCAATGTTATAATCTTCATAGCCATAACTGCCTCGTCTACCACTGGTGGTCAATGTTGGAAGCATCGATAATCCAGGTGCAGGTTGTTGTTGATTTGCATAAGTGGGGTGAATTGGGTTCACAAACGATCTATGAGGAGAGGTTGATCCGAGTGTTGGAGGAGGTGGTGGTGGAGGATGATAAAGGGCATTTTCGGGGATTGTTGAATAACCTGCACTTGATCTGGCAGACGATGTTGGAGAAGTCATGGTCATTCCTCCTTGTTGTTGAGGATTGAACAAAGGTGGAGGAGGCCCACCGACAATGTTTCCTGTACTATTTCGATTCTGACCCACCAATCTAGACCCTCCGGGAGATGCTTGATAATAATGATATGGATGTTGTTGTTGGGTTGCGATAGGGATTCCCGAGTTGCCGTTGCTACTCGAAGGGTTGACTCGAGGATTCGTAGACGAATAGTCCATATCCCGTGCAAATTGCCCTAGGATCCAATGATTCCCACTCTCAATTCCAGTGATGTAAACGTGCTTTTAACTAATAAAAGAATATAAATCGACCCCGATCCAGGAAATGCAATTTTCCCACTTTTTAAGGTTCAACCTCTCTATTGCCCCTTGAACGGGGAATAACTAAAATTCAAACAACTGACCCACTCGTCTATTCACTACGTGACGATGGGATTTCGATGGTTCTTTCAAGCAAACAAACAAACGCGCAAGTCTCCTAATCGTCAGTTGTGTGTTTGATGTGGTGGTGAAGCTCAAATCACCTTTAAAGTCCGCATCTGGACCTTTCTCAACACTAAATCATGGTCGAAGGTATGGGCTAATTCTAATGTGTTTACGAGGTGATATATTCTGACGGTTTCCAGGTCCAAAGTATACTTTCAAACAGACTCTTCAGGAGGTCACTGTTAGTGTTGAATTGCCCTCAAATACTCGTGCCAAGTTTCTTGATGTCAAGATATCCAAAAGATCCATCGAAGCATCGTTAAAAATCAGTAATCCCGAGGGAAATTACCTAATTAAAGGCCAACTATTCAATGATGTTCATGTCAATGATTCCACTTGGACGGTGGTAGATCAAAATGAGTTGGTTATAACTCTGGAGAAGATCAACCAATCGGAATGGTGGCCCCATGTGGTTATCACAGACCCCAAAATCGACATTACCAAGATCGAGCCGGAAAACTCCAAACTCAGCGATCTCGACGGTGATACAAGAGCCATGGTGGAGAAAATGATGTTTGACCAGAAACAAAAGGAGTCTGGAGGCCCCACCAGCGATGAATTGCGTCAACAACAGATTCTCCAAAAGTTCAAGACCCAGCATCCTGAATTGGACTTTAGTAATATCAAGAATTAAATCTCCTCCTTCTAAAATCCAAAATTGAACGCACTCATATCAGGCTCCTCAAACACCGTCGGCTGTGATGCTGCTGCTGCTGCTGCTGCTGCTGTTGATGATGATGATTCGCTCGACACTGCAGCTTCGCTCGACGGCCGTCCTTCTTCATGTGTAGTAGTTGACTCCTGACTCTGCCCATTGACTGGCAATGCCTGCTTCTGAGGCTTGTCAAACGTCCATGTCTTCAGCAGATCCCCCGCAAGAACGTCGCAGCCCATTCGGGCGTAGATCGACGCAGTTTTTAGAACAAACCAATACTCTTCCGCGGCCTTGGGGCCTGGAATCCGCTTCTTTTGCTTCAGATACTTGTAAAGAATAATCAGCACCGGGTCATCAGACAGAAATAATTTGCCGTGAGACGTGGAATCAGATACTAACGCAGTCAACGCTTGCGGCCGGTCGCCCAGCATCCACAACGCCCAGCTAACGACCCACTTATTGCCTTCCTCCTCTGCTTTGGGCAGAATGTGACTGTTGATCAGATTGGCAAAAACAGGCCCCTTGTCGCCCTCGTACACTCGGCATACCGCAATGGCCAGCGCCTCGTCGTTCATATTGCGCACAATCACATTCACAGCATCCTTAAGCGAGTCTCCAAGTAGGAAGAACGCAGCCGCATACTCGTAGCGATGCTTTCCAAGTAACGCAAATGCATTCTTGAGTGCTGCAGACTTCCACCGAGGCTGTGAATAATCGTTTGAAAGCAGTTTGATGGTCTTGGTCTGCTCCTTGTGCCACGATGCCGTTCGCCATAAACCAAGCAATATCTGCTTCCTTTTCAACGCAATGTAGTATAATGAGCAGCTCACTGGATCTCTCTGCCCACCATTGTTGAAATAATTCCTGCCAAGCATCTCAAACTGCTGCTTAAGCTCTTGAGCACTCAACCAGTATGGAATGCCAACCTCGCGGACCTGGGGCCATAATGATGGACTGCTGGATGACCGCTCCATTACGCTCAGTAGCACAGAATGTGACTCACTGTGTAAAGCCCAATTGAAATCTCGCATAGTCATAGAACTCTGAACACCCCTATGCACCTTGAACAGCTTGTATCCCAGCATGAACTTCATGCCGTTAGGGTCTATAGAGCGCACGTACTCTTGCATTTCCGACGTGGCCTCAACAACACTTACAAGCGTGATTTGCTGATGCCGTGTCAGGTACGGCAGAGATACCTTTTGAAGCCACTCGATCAGCTCCTCGCATGCATTCGTACTGAACGGCTGCTCTTGCTCCAACTCGGCCTTTTCCTCTTCGTTGCTGTCTTCCATAAATATCTCTGGAGATATTCCCAGATTACTTTCAATGTCTATCAAATGTGAGGGCTCGATTACAGTGGAGAACTTTATGCGCTGGAGCAGTATCATCAGAACCCGCTGAACTGTATATATCTTGCCTGCAAACATGGACTGAATCAGCAATTGTGGGTGATAAAGCGGTAATGGGCCATTCAGAACAGCACAGATATCAAAAATACTCGTATTTGTCTGAACTGCAGCCGTGGTATTTCGAGAGCCAAGAAGCTGACTGGTGGTCTCGTCATGCATGTCAACCTTTTCGTCCTGAATGAAGAGCTGATTTCCTGATCCAACGACAAACGTCCCGTTTCTAAGCCATATTGAGTCACCAATCGGGTGAGATGTATACTGGCTTATATCGACTCTCCTAAACGGGGCCCACGAGGCGGTTTCATTCGTATAATCGAATCTTTGCTGACAATACAGTACCACAATCTGTTTAGCAAACCCAACCCCCAAAACACTGTGCCCGCCTGGAGAACTTGTCCAATCCAGATCCGAAATGGGCGATTCTTTGGGAAATGACTCCTCGTACTCGAGTAGATTGTTCTTTGTATCCCAAATTGAAAGCAGTGTGCCATCCGGGTTTGTGGTTGCGACTTTTTGTGTCGAGGAAGCCTGAGCCTTGTATATATCTGTTCGTCCAGTTTCAACTGTAACTGTTTCTTCGAGCTCGAATTTATTGTCATCGTCCAGTGAGGCCGTCCAGTTTCGAATAACCCCAGAAAGCGATACCGTCGTCAGCAGATCTCGGTGGTAATGCTCGTCGCCGTATGTCCATTTTACAGGGTCAGCAGCCACTGCTAGCTTCAATTCCTCGTCTCTGTGAGGCATTTCAAACATTCCAACGTGGACTAAACCAGTTTCCAAGACGTTCCACAACGAAATCCCGTTTTGATACAGTAGCATCAAATTGTCATTTCCAAACAGTAGCATGCAAAGGGGATCTTCGTTTGATATAGGTTCAGAGGCAATCACCACCGCTTTCGGTTCGCTACATTCCCATAACACTAGATTACCAGACTCGACCAATGTTATTAAATGTCGTCCTCTATGCATGATGGCCGCTTTCAGCACTCTGGTTCCTTCTGTCCGCACGATGCTAGCTCGCTTTAGAGAAACACCGTCTGCAAGACGCTCGGGCTGCCATAGGATGTTTTCTGCAAACCTGCTTTGAGAAAATAGTGCATTCCCATGGGTGGATCGAACAATGCTATTAATTGACTTATTGTGGCCGGTAAGAATCGACTCCAGTAGTATATGTCGAACCACTCCGGCCGGCGCCGTGAGATTGGAGATTGTACCTGAATAATGGTACAGTACACCGCTGAAGTCATGTATCAAGAGCGAGAGGCCCTTATCAGTTGATGCGTATCCCCAAACGTTGAGTTTACCCTTGGGAAAGTCTCTGTCCAGGCGAGCTCTGCCGACCAGCTTGGTTACTCGTGATATTTTCCGCTTGTCTGATACGCTCTCGATGCTATATGCCGATAAGTGCTTTTGTGACAGAATAAAGCAAATTTCAGGAGCATTTTCTCCAAGCGCGATGACTCGCTTTATGTCTTGCTCCTGGCCTGTTGCTCCTCCCTGCACCACTAGGGACTCAATTGCCCTTGACAGGTCTCTGTTATCTAGTATGAACATGCAGGAGGTAGACTGAATTCCCTCGGCATCTATCGTGGTCCAGAGTTGGAAGTTGCCGCGGTCCATCGAGTCGAAAGCGGACCATATTCGCAGCACGTTATCTTCGCTTATAGTGTACAGTGCATTTTCGATGGTTTGAGACTTATTGAGAGGTTGTTTCCAATTAATATTCGTGACTCTTACCGGGTGTGGGACGTAGATAAAGTCGAACGAGACGAACTGGGGGTCGAACGATGTTCTTCGCCATATCTTGACCAGCTTGTCGAATTCGCCCACCGACGCTATAAGTGTAGAGTCTGCTGAGAATATCGCCTTTTGAACTCTACTAGCAAGTCGTTTTCGCCATAAAACTCGGGCTTTATCATTGTCGAATGCCCATAACGTCAGATTTATAGATCCTGTAAGAAGCTCATTACTGGAGTCACCCCATGACACACTAGTAAAAGACCGAGTTTCCTCCTCATCCCGTATTCTTAACCTCTCCTCCCACTATATTATCCTCTCCTCAGTAATTGACTCTGGATCCCAATTGAACAGTATTAGACACATACCCTTGGAGGCTTGTCATACTCAACCACCGGTCGAAGTACAAGCACCTCATTGCCAAAAGCAACTGCAATAAGTCCTTTTTCCTGTTCGATAGCCACAGCAGATGCATCCTTTGTTAAATACACTGTCTGCAATAGAATTGATGTGTCCTGTAATATGATCAGATTGTTCCCCGAACAGTATGCCTATAAAATACCATTAGATCCATTGTTTCCCACAACCATAAGTACAATCCCCATACAATTATCCGTCGGCCGTCCCAATACTCTGTATGTATAGCATTAATTGAATTGTTTGGCTCTCCAGGCTGGAAACTGATGGTCATTTGATTATCAGTTCAGTTGATGGGCTTCAAATCACCTCAATGAGCTGCGCGGCTTCCATACAAACTTAAGCGCCGAAATGTCAAATTCGGTGCATCTGATAATAATTTAGCACGCGTAAATTGGCGTAATCAACAACAGAAATGCAAGCAAAAAGATAAATAAGAGATATATAGAATAGATTAGCTATAGCTTGATACCAAGGGCACGAGATATCACAATGACCGGCATACAGAATGCTTTAACTGCTGTTGTCACTGTCTCGATAATGATTGATACCTGGTACAAGATCCACATTAGCAGAACGAGCTCCACGAACACTACGACATTTTGAAGCGAAGGAATTGCATCGGCAACCGCATCGACCGGTCGTAGAACAAAGGAGATTCTCGCACAACTCCGGAAAAGATCCACAAAGGTACTGATAATTGGCTGTAACATTCCTTGATCTTGTTGTGCAGAATCAACCACTTCAGTATGAGCATTTGGAAGTGATTGGAACGAGGCTCGTGATCGTAATGATGGCGCTGTTTGGCTCATAGCAGATGTTCGGCCTCTGTCTATGCTTTGAAGATCAGCTGCTGTCGCTGGATCCTCTGGGGTAGTAATATCACCGTCGTACGGCCGCACCGGGCGGCTAAAGATGATTTTCATGGCCTTTTTGAATCTCCGTTTCGATTGTGATCCACTAGGTTCCTCATTCAATGCTGCAGTGTCTCCTGGAGATCCACCGGACGACATGGCTTGCATTTCCATCATTGACTTGTATGAATATTCGTCATCTGAGTCTTCAATAGGACGCTCCTGCGACGGCGGTGATTTCTGCTGGTCCGGTGCTGCAACTGGCACCATGGTGGGCATTGCATTCGTCACCGCTCCAACAACAGCCTCCATTGAGAATTGGTTGTATCTAGCGGACGCCCACTCGGAGACCCAAGCCTTGGTAGAAGTGACGTAATCATATACGCCTTCGCCTAAGCTCGCAGGTACCTCTTCTTTCGAGACATCTGCCGTTGTTATTGAAACTGATTTTTTCTTTTTCTTTTTTTTTCCCGGAGACCCTGATCTGGTAGAGATTGACGTCCTGGCGCTGGAAGTTGACATTTGACTTGCCCGGCCACTTGATTCGCTAGATCTATGGACCAAGATTGGGGATGATGCTGGCATTCGAGGAGATCCTTCCGGAGGATACTCCACAGGCAACGGAGCGTCGAGTCCGTCGGTGGAGGGTCGCTTCGACTTTTTCATGCGATTGAAGAGCGCTTTGGCCGAGTATTTCGACACCTCCGGCGACTCTGCGAAAATGTAGTTTGCGAATTTCTGGCCACTGGGGCTGCCCATTGCTGGAGGGCTTGTGTTTAATGATTTTGGCGACCGTGGGCTATTCGGGATTTCCGTGAAGGCCGTGGTGTAGGAATCATTTGTGCGGGCCGTGGAGGCCACTGAAGGTGGCCTGATATCTGCGTGTGGTGGGGGCATGGGTGATGCAAGAGGTGAGTGGGTGATTTGTTGGTCGTAGTCGTTGGCTTGGTCGTCGTGAGGATCGATGTATTGGCCCCATTGTTCGCGGTTTTGTTGTTCTAGATCCTCTTGTTGTTTCTGACGGATCGTTTGCCGCTGCACATCGTCATGGTAGCTGTAGTAGCGGCTGTTGACCGGCACTTCCCAATATGGGTCTCCGGGCTGAGGCCGCGAAGATGATGGGTAACTTTTCGTTCCCACAGGTCGAGTTCGGGGCCGTACCTGCGGCAATGCTGCATGATGCTGCTGATACCGTTGGGTTCTATAAGAATGCAGGTGTTCCTGAGGGATTGGTTTCCCCTGTTGGTATAGGTTTCGGGGTCTATAAACTTGAGGCTGGTCCCACTGCCGTTGAAGGTTCTGAGCATGTTTCCGCAATTGATACTCATGTCTCTCGACTTTTTGCCGTTCAAGTTCTTTTTCCGACAGAACCTCCCTTGGATTTGGATCTTGTAACTCTTCATCTTCGTCTTCGTCATAATCGTATGTTCCCGCATCATACTTATTTGGACCAAGGCTTTGTCGACGCACATCATCAACCAATGTATCATGGATGACCCTTAGGTTCGTATCATCCCCATAAGTAATGGGATCTCGGTCTCCATTACTATCACTATCGGACTGCTCACCCTCAACGATTCCTGTCGTGCGGGATATCGAGGCCCCAAGACTGGTGACCCGCTTATTAAGCGATTTGAACGCCTTATTGATTTTCTTCTTCTTCCGAGATGTCACAAAAACCTCCTCAAGAACAGTCTCCTCACTCTTAGGACCCTGTTCATTATCCATCTGCTTCCTAACCATCCTATCCTACTCTCTCACATTACTGCACCACAGCAGCGTGTTTACACTTCTGTTTTGGGCTGGGAGGATGTGGCTGGACAACCCCTACCCCCCACGACCCAATCGGGCCCGAGCCGCCCGACGCAAGGGATCGGATGGCGGGATTGCTGTTACAAGCGAGGTTTGTCGGAGTGTTCTTGAAATTTCATTGGCTTTGTTTTATATTACGGGATTGAAATTTAGAAATGTCGACCAGAAGCAGAAGAGGAGACCCCAAGGCGGATTTGGCGGTATGGGTTTACGGGTGTGATTTGATTGGATGGGGGGTTTAACAAGTGAATTAGGCGTTGCCGTCCGATGAGGAGGACGAAGAAGACGAGGAAGATGAATATGTGAGTGGAGAAGAAAAGGATGATGATGAAGAGGATGATGATGAAGAAGAAGAGGAGGATGAGGAAGATGATGAAGGGGAAGGAGAGGAAAAGTTAGAGACTGAATTGGTGGAGGAGCGCAAGGAAGAGAATGATGAAGCTGTACGGGAGGTTGGTGAACCCTACAAGGAGGGTGAGGAAGGCCCGACTGAGAAGGACGCGGCCAAGGTCGATGAGCAGATCTCTAGGAAAAATGAGGCCGAGGATGACGACGATGCAGAGGACCAGCCAGCTGCTAAGAAGGCTAGGACCGACGACGAGGTGGAACCTGCGGTGGTAGCCGCGTCTGAGTGAAGCTCATAGTAGTGATAGTAGTAGTAGTAGTAGTAAAATAGTATGTAGTGGATATAAGATAAAAGAGCACTGCCACGACTGCGGGGCTATAACAGAACAAATGCGTTAGAAATGGTGCTTGCTTAGAAGTGCAGACCGAAGCCGGCCTTGAGGTCGTCAATCACGTCCTCGATCTCCTCCAGTACCTGCTTGAACTCCTGCTCGATCTTGTCTTCCACAGGAAGGATCGAGAAACTGTTCTCCTTGTCGTCCAAAACCTTCTTGCTGGGACCGTGCCAGAACTCAGAGATGTTGTGACCTGCACCATTGAAGGCAAGCACGTTGGGAGAGTCCTCGTCAAGCTCGGTGAGAATGCCCTCAGTTCCGTAGGAAATCAGGTTTTTCTTGAGCTGGGCGGGTGATACAAGTCCATTGACGGCAAACTCAGAGTCGGTGGACGGCTGCAGAGACAGGAAGTACGTGAGAAGTCCGCAAATGTGGGGAGATGCCATGGAAGTTCCTGAGAGGGTGGCCACAGCGTTCTTGGAGCCGGTGTAGATCGACAGGATGTTGACACCGGGGGCAAAGATGTCGACACACTTGCCGTAGTTGGAGAAGTAGGCTCTTTCGTCGTTGAGGGCGCTGGCACCCACTGTCACGGCGTTCTCAGCAGCAGCAGGTGAGTAGTTGCATGCGTCAGCATTGTCATTACCGGCCGCCACAGCAAAGTGGACACCAGCCTTGACGGCTGCGTTGACAGCAATGTCGAGCGAGGGTGACTTACCGCCACCGAGCGACATATTGGCGGTGGAGCCCTTGAAACCCTTCTTCTTCGACTCTTTGATGTGGGATTCGGCCGTGAATTCCACGCCCTTGATCACGTCAGACATGGATCCGGATCCGTTGGATCTCAGCACCTTGACTGCAACCACATTAGCCTTCTTGGCAAGGCCGTACTTCTTACCAGCAATAGTGCCGGAACAGTGAGACCCATGACCGTTTCCATCGACATCTTCGTCATTATCGGGGATAGTCTTACCCCACTTGGCTCGGCCTTCGAAGTCCTCATGGTCGACGTTGGTTCCAGTGTCCACCACGTAAGCAGTGACACCAGCACCGCCTTCAGAATCGTGAAGATATTGGTTGAAGCTACCCAATGACAAGGGTTGACGATGCGAAACTCTAGCAAGACCCCAGGGAGAATCTTTCTCAATATCAAATTCAGAAGCATGGACAAGAGAGTCATGTTCAACAAAGGCAACAGCCTCATGTCTTCTGATAGCTTCAATTGTATCGGGATGGAATTTGCCAGAATAACCTTTATATTCATCACCGATCGAAAAGGTATGTTTCAAACCTTTATTGACCTCATCATCAGATACCATGGGATGTTGTACGCCTCTTTTGGCCAGGGCTTTAATCGTCTCATCATGGACGGTTTCAACCCAAAGCTTATGAGCCAACGCCTCCGCATCTCCGATATGATCCTTAAATACAATAATATAGGAATCCTCAACCAAATGTTGAGATGCAGTGGAACTCGTCACAAGAGGAGCAATTTGTTCCTTCTCGGCATCAGTTTCCTGAGCTATCTTCTCTCTGAAAGCAGTGATGGTATCTGCATTGTGTGGGATAACCAACGCCGCTGATAACGACAACAGTGGCAAAACACTAGCAGCAACAATGGCAAACTTCATCCTAATACTTCAAAACAAATAATAATACTCTAATAATCCAACCGATATAATAATCTTAATCTCAAAACAACCACTAATCCAATCAAAATCAACCGGATTCAAGGTCGTATAGATAACAAGAACAAAAATGGAGTGCGGGACTGTTGGGTTATAAAGGGCGCAGCAACGCATTTTGAGGGGTCGACGCCGATGATGCCGGGAGTAACGGCGTGGGGGGTTATGGCATAACTGCACAAACACTTGGGGCAAGTCATGATAAGGCTATGAGACAAAAGTGTGTCAGAATTATAAGTAATAATGGTATCATATTGCAAGAATGGAGATTTGGTCATGAAACGTGAGATATTTGTCGTTATCGCCGAATGAGAACATTTGAGTGGTCGATAAGATAACATCACGTGCTTATGCTGCGGACCGATAACGGGGTTTGACAGGTTGTCGATCGTCCAGCGCCGCATTATTATTTTTTAATATGGGGCTTGGTCTTTAATAAGATGCATGATAAGATTAAAGAGTTAGAAAACAACTCATGTTTAATTGATTTAAGGTTTTTGTCACGAAAAAACAACTCTTGTATATATGATATATATTAATCAATTGTAAACACAATCATTTGGGAAGAGATCAATTTGAATGCTGCAGGACCTTTTCATACAAAGCTTGGACCTTACCATCATAGTTGACTGGATATGGCATGAGATGGGATAATGAGTTGCTGGGAAAGCAGCACATCAAAATAACACCTTCCTATTTAAAAATGGATAGATTAAGCCACGGTGCACGGTTGGCCATGCTCAGAGATTTGAAAGCAATTTAGAAATATATATATATCTCTTAAATCTCTCATTCATGTAAACTATATAAAACCACCCACCCGCATCCTCCTTGCATCATTTTCGTCTATCTTTATTATGAAATTTAAGAAGGAAGTTTATGCTGTGGTGCTGGTTCTGGCGTCTGCCGGAGTCAACGCCGAAGTGGGATTGTCTATTTTACGGCTCGGATCAGCTATTAATAATGAAGCGGTCAAGTTTAACAAAGGAAATGTATTCATTGGGAAAGGAGGCGGAAAAATGTTGATAGGAGATATCAATGATGGCAACTTCGCAGTTAATGAAGGGTCGGGAGACTTCATCACTCGAGACTCATCTGGAATGCTTGTCGTGAGCAAACGGGGTCCGAATAATAATTTCAAGGCCGTGAATGGCTTTCTGAGCTTCAATGGAAACCCGACCTTTAGCGTCAGTCCCAGCAAGGACGGCGGCTTTGCTATTTATACTGGAGTGGTGACTATGGACGGATCATTCCCCGTGGCTCTGAGAGTCAATGATCCTCCCACAGGCAAAGGCATTTTCGCAGTTAATACCTCAGACCCTAATGCTGTGACAACAACGGTAGACGTTCCAGCTGCCGCTCTAAGTGCCACCAGTACTATAGCTAGTCCCGTTACTACTCTAACCGGTACCGTGACGAGCTCCGAAACACCAGACGTCAGTACCAGTGGGACGGCAACTGTTACTGAAACACTTACACTAGCTTCGAGTGGCACGGACAGCTCTGCTGAAGATACGAGCACCGAGGCAGTCTCGCCAGTGAGCAGTGCAGGAGCAACAACCAGCGGGACTCCTGAATCAGGCGCCGCTGGAGGTGGCGAAACCTCACCGGCTCCAGCACAATCAGGTAGTGGCAGTGGTGCTGGATTACCTACAGGTACTATTCTTACAGGAGCTGGAATTGCCCCTGGAGGTAGTGCCGGTGGAGCAGGATTGCCTACCGGAGGCATTCCTACCGGGGGAGTCGTAATTCCAGGTGCAGGCATCCCAGGCGCCGGCATTCCCACAGGCGGGATCCCAAGACCAGAGATTCCTAGCCAATCTGTGGGCTACGATTCTGGTTCAACGGGATACCCGGGAATCCCCCAGGTAGGAGGTGCCCCGGCCATTTTGGCCCCAATGACCGGCGCCATGTGTTTGGTATGCGCGGCAGCTCTCGTGCTTCTATGATATATCTAATTTCTAAACTTCATTCCTTAATATACGCTTTTAGCTAAACTAATAAATCTTTGAAATCAACTTTGTTGTTCTTTTCCAAGTTTCCATATAAGTAACCCGGGTCTGTCAGACTCTGTCTACTCAGTGCTGCGGAACTCCGATTCAACCACAATGTTATCTCGAACCTTTCAAGCCCGAGCCATTGCCGGATTCAAGTGCAAAAACTATATAAAAGCTCCTTTAGTATCAAGATCTTTTGCTCGCTCTTCAATTAGAATGTCTTCGAAACTCGTTCCTGTAAGTGTTGGATGATGCTTGAAAAACGGGGTGGTTCTCTAATAGTGCCTTAAGGTTTTGACTGAAAAGGCCCCTGTACCGGTGGCAGCCTATAGCCAGGCCATCAAGGCCGGTGGTAAGTTCAAACTGGACCTCAATTGGTTCAATTTGTAAATTAATGAATGGGCTAGGATTCGTTTATATCTCCGGTCAAGTCCCATTGACTGCTGATGGAAAGCTTGTAGAAGGAGCTGAGGATATTCAAGTTCAAACTAGACAGGTCCTCGTCAACTTGAAACATGTGGTTGAAGGTGCCGGCTCGAGCTGGGATAAGCTCATCAAGCTTAACATCTTCATCACTGATATGAGCAAGTTTGCTCTTGTCAATGAGATCTACGCCCAGTTCTTCACTGAACATAAGCCTGCGCGATCGTGCGTTGCCGTCAAAAGTCTTCCCTTAAACGTCGACATTGAAATAGAGGCAATCGCATTGGAATAAAGAATCTTTGTTTACTTTTTTATATCCAACATTAATCTACAGAAATGTCAGTTTTCAGTGCCCAGCGCCTCGAACCCCTGTAGCCGCTTGAATCGTTCCTCCATAAGCTCAACTACACCCTGGGGCGAATACGTCGCCTCAACACTACTTCGCACCTTGATCAACCCATTGGCCGAAATGAGCTTTCGTAGTGCTTTGAGAAGCTTAGGGGAGAATTCCGTATACCATCTGTGGTTCCAAGCAGTCAGTCGCACTATCGCGTCAAGAGAGTCTCCAAAACTGTTTTCCCTATCCATATAGTAGTCCAGAAGCTTCCAAAGCACCCGATGAGAGAACTTGGCTTCCAATGACCGGTGGAATGCATCGGCCGCTTCGTCATCATGTCGAAGTCGCTGGGCAACCATTCCCAGTATCTCCCATTCTAGGGCACTTTTGTGGTACGGTAACTGCTGAGATTGGTAATGTATGAACTCGGCTCGCCACACTGTGTAAACGCGCAAGTCTTCATACAAAACCATAAATAGATTGTCCAGCCATCGTTCGCAAAGACGCTTGTTCTTGATTTCAGAGCCAGAACCGTTCCCATTGACGGAGGATGCAGCTGATGACGCGATATTGGCCCCGCTCTCATCGTTGGCAACGCTGGCGGGCGGTTTTTCCAACGAGTCTCCGTTCAGAGCTGCAGTCGATCCATTTGCTCGGCTCCTCTTGTCCTTTCTATATTCTTCTTCCATGACAAAAACATTGGAGCGGTATTTCAGAAGCGAATCCCAGCCGATATTACTGGCTATGTCAGTGAGAAGTTCATAGGCCTTGGCAAACGTTGCACGAAGGGTCGGAGCTGGCAGTTTCAGCAGCCCTGGATCAGCAACGTCCTGCTCGCTCATAAGGTCAACATTCCAAATATCATCCACAATCCCATCTGTGGGAAGTGGCAGATGGACCTTTGCAGGAGGTGGCATGCGGTGGGCATCGAGTTCATGGTACGTAAACATGGGGCATGAGTTGAGTGTTAATAGAGCCTGTTCGTAGTCGCCCTTTTTTGTGTACACCTCCACAAGTCTTGCCCAAGTGAAAAACTCCGAAGGAGCAGCATTTACGGCCCGTTCTGCAGAGTCCACAGCCAGATCAAGTCGTTTCTTGTCTTGACAGAACTTTGCCTGCTGTTCCAACAAGTATGCATCACGAGGATTGGCGAGGATTCCTTGGTTCATTACTGCCACTGCCTTGACTTCTTCATTCTTGAGCAGCAAAACTCTACAGATCAATGAGTCAACTTCAGGCTCTGAATCTCGGAGGTCTTCCAACACGGCCATTCCTTCAGTGTGCATGCCAGTTAACTCCACAAACTTCAAAAACCCATCCACCAAATAGTTTGACACGAGATTGGGGACCTGGATTTCAGAGACGCTACCCAATTGAGGCCCTTGGAAAAATAGTTTCCTGAATGCTTCGAAAAACCTTTGGGCATTTTCAGGTGTTGTAAGAGGATCAAGCCGCCGGCAGCAGCTCACATAATATGCATCATTATCTGCAAAGAGCAATGCTCGAAGCATTGCACTGAGATAAGTTTCGAGCCACAATTGTTCAGTGGCCGGTCGTTTGTCTCCTCGTTCATCTACGACATAAGCCTCTACGGAGCCCGGGATCTGGGCCAAAACGCGTGTATCCACCCGTGAGAATGCGTTATACGAGCAGAAAATCCCCGAATGGATCTTCCACTGGGGATGTTTACCAAACCATAACTGTGATTCTCCAACAGAAAATGTCAGAGTATTAAGATATGCCGCAACAGATGCAGAGCTTGAAGCATCAATACCAGTGACATAATGATAAGTTCCACTCTTTTTCAATCATTAATTGTAAGCCAAACTTTTAATTGCCATATAAAATATTGCATACCTCCTTTGTTCCAGTCTTTGGATATGACTTGGACAAATGTACCAAATCCGGTGGTCCAAGCTCCTTAAAGGTTATCAGACCCGAAGTTCGTGCTCCTACAGACTCTCCGACCTCATTTTCCAACGTTCTATCTTCATTAGCTATCATGCCCAATTCATTAATCCAAACCTCTCATATAACCTACTCTGGAATTGCCACTATCGCCGAAACCATGCCTACTTCAACTGATACGTAATAATCCTGATAGCGATGTCGTGTCAAACCTCTGTGGGAGAGTGGAGAGTTTCCGCCCGAAACCCTTCCATAACTTCGCGCGGCTGAAGGTTCGTATTATTTACTGTGCTCAGTGAAGATTATCAGAACCGTGTTCAAATATGTCATTTCTAGAGGTGAAATACATCAAGCGTAGCATCATCATTCTCAGCGAATTTAATATATTTAATGAAGTTATAGGTTATAGAAATCGATATATATATGGCACGCGATTAAGAGAAATATAAGGTAGGTGACCATTTCGAAACTAAGGATTGACAAAATAATAAAATAAGAGAAAGGTTACTGTATAAGTTTAGAACTAATCATGTTATTAATTATTTAGAGTCTTTTGATATATATATACCTTATCTTCCAATACCAATATATTGTTGAGTAAGGTTTGTATTAAATCTCCTGAGCTTGAAGTGGTTGAAATCGCCTTCCAGCTTTGGCTAAATAATCCCACAGCATCACTGGTAGCCATATTATAGATATACTCCATAAACTCTCTATTCATAGATTCAAAGCCTTTGATGGCTTTTAGTTGTTGCCAATGATAACCCTCCTCAGTCGGAAGCTTGCTTTTGTCCATTGAGCTGAGCAGATAATCAAATGACTTCCATACTTTGAGTAATTCCTTGGGGTCTTCGCTTTTATCGTAGACAATCTGCGGAGAATGGCCAGTGACGGCATCATACTTCTGCCCGAATAGAGTCGCTCCTTCCATGCATACAGGAACATCCATATGAATGACAATGGACGAGTTGAAGGGAATCTCGCCAGAATCCACCATATGATGGAATTCCGTCAATGCACTACCACCGGGATAGTTCCAATACGAAACAGACAGTTTGAGGCCTGAAATAGCCAGAGCTGCGAAACATGAGATGATGGTCGCCGCCGTCAACACCTTGTAAGCAAATGCCTTGGATTGGTGCGTATACATGACAGTCGCCCCATTCGCAGCCAACAAGCTTAAAATAGGCATTATATAGATGATGAATCTCCATTCCTTATGCGGCTGCAGCGAAAATAGAGCCACAAATACCAAGGCCGTAAAACCTACCAAACGGACTAACTTCTTGGCACCGGTGGGGTCCATGAGAAGACCAATGGGGATCAGACCCAGAGCAGCTGGATTGCTTAGCATATTAGGGAGATGTGAAGAGAAGTAACTGTGCAAAGGCTCAACTCCCCAGTCCGAAGACTTGCCTGCCACAACATTGAACAGAAATCCACTGATCTCAGGGATCATAGGGAAGTGCCTCCAGAAATAGGAATCCACGACTAAAGACAAAATAACTCCAGTGATAGCCCCAAATAAACCTGCCTTTATAGTGTCGCCAATCGATATCCTGCGAGTAACAATTAGAAGGGCTGCGAGAGGACCCACCAGCAGTACCAATTCAATGCGCAAAATGACTGCGACCAGAGATAACAGGCCGATGGCACTTGTGTACTGCTCCTGGAAAACCAGGTTCCAGGCATAAGTGGTGAAAGGAAATGCAAGCATGTTGGGCAACGTCCGCGACGAGTAGAACACGACATGAAACTGAGTGATTTGGAAAACCATGAACCAGTTGCCGAGAATCCGGCCATAGTGCTTGTTTTTTGCCTCACTGCCCACCTTCTCAATTGTCCGACGTAGCTCAATCAATGCTTGGCCATTGGCAAACCCTAGAATCCCACGCACAATCAACTGTAAGTCCAACTTGTTACTCTGAAAAAATAGCTGGAAAGGCTTTGTCACCACCGCCAATGCAATGGCCCCAATAAAAGAACGCGGAACTGCACCGGGGAAATCTATATGATCGTACTATCTATTAGCCACCCAACATTGTCTTGTCCCGAACCCGATTCATACCGCCATGAGATCAAACCCATGAAACAACAAATCATGAATTGCTTGTATATTGAAGGATTCCTCGACCTTGGAATACGGCGTAAGTATCAAACATAGGCAGATCAAGCCCATCAGCGAGTAGTCCAGCCATTCAGTCTTCATCCTGGGTGCCGAAACAAAATAGTTTACAAGTTCTTGCAACTATGTAAGAGAAGGTAAGCGAAATGCGGCGACAGCCGCATGCTTCGGGGATAATCACCATGAGCATGATTTCATGTGATATAGACTGTTGTTTGTTTTATAAATGCTTTCATCTTATAAAGATGTCTTTTCTGCATTATAAACGATAATATTAACTACCGTATGGATTCACTATTGGCGATATTGTGAAGGGTGAGGCTAGAGCCGCACTGCCTGAGGCTTCCACAATAGGCCTGGAATAAAGTTATCTGTTTTCAGGAGTGATAAAAGTGAGTATAGTATAAAACTGGTGGATCGTAGTTGGATCCGAGAATATATTTGACGAGAAAGTAGTAGCTTAGGAGTTAGGTACAGGTATTTCTGGGTCTATTCTAGATGCCCTCACGGGCCCGTAATAGTCACAGGTCCCTTTCGAGGTACTCGGGGCTTTCAGCAGGCAATTCGCCGCTGTCCACGATGACGATTGGGATTTCCGGTTTATCACCTCGGGCGGTTTTAGTTTGTTCAATCTTGGTAACCACGTCCAAGCCGTCAATGACCTCTCCAAACACCACGTGTTTCCCGTCCAACCAAGAAGTGACAACGGTAGTAATGAAGAATTGTGAGCCATTGGTATTTCTACCAGCATTGGCCATTGAAAGCAAACCAGGCTTAAAATGGCTAAGTTGGAAGTTTTCATCATCGAATTTATTACCATAGATGGATTTACCACCAGTACCATCACCACGAGTAAAGTCCCCACCTTGAATCATAAATTGTTTAATGACACGATGGAAAGCAGAATTCTTATATCCAAAGCCCTTCTCACCAGTAGCAAGAGCACGGAAGTTCTCAGCGGTTTTGGGTACAACATCTCCATACAAACCAAAAACAATTCGACCCAACGATTCATCTCCTTGCTTGATATCAAAATAAACTCGATGGGTAATGGTAGGATCCTCAGTAGGTGCTTTATTACCGGAACCAAATACCCCAGTGGCCAACACCAAGAATCCAAATATAGCTGCAAATAACGTCCAAAGCATCTTCATTTTGAAATATCTCCAAATCTCAATGTAAACTTCACTTGTGTCAATGTTATAAGATTGAGTGGTGGAGCTGGCGCTTTTAAACTCTTATTTAAACGGATTCCTTGGGACTTTGAGGGGAAGAAGAACAAGCAGAAGAAATCTCTTAGTAACAAATTCAATAAACAATTCTTTAATAGTAGTAATGAACTGTTGTATATCTAGATTGAAAAATTGAATATTTGTTGTAACTTTGAAGTATTTTGTTTGGTTATCTAAAATAACTATTATGCTTAGCTCATGAATGGATGAATCAACATAGAAGAAAATATCAACAACAATTGGAAAATTCAGCAAGTTTTAGAAAGATCAATTGGATGAATCGTATAATAACCTAGAAATTCGATAATTAGTCACACATTTATATTATAATAATCTTGATTACGGGGTGTTGATAGCCTGATATTACGCGTACACGAAATGTTGATGATGCCGGTCTGACGTTTACAGGGGTTGAAGCTCTTAGTTAGTAGAAGAAACACTTTAATATTCATCATCATCAACCAAAGTTACCAAATCATGGCAGGGAATGTGGTGAATGGAACAGATGCGATGGGGGATATAACCGACCAACATCGGATTAATAATGATGGTGCTGATTTACCATCTGCAACTCCTCGGGATGTACGGTTATTACATTTGATATTGGCTTCGATGGGCGTGACTTCATATCAGGATCGTGTTCCTTTACAGTTGATGGATTTTGCGTATCGTTATACGCATGGGGTATTGCAAGATGCTCTTCAATATAATGATCATGCCCATTCGGCTTCACAGACATCGGCTGCTGGGCTGATGCCAACTACCGCTCCACTTAGTGTGGACGATGTACGATTAGCAGTCGGGGCACGAATAAATTATCAATTCAAACCGGCCCCACCAAAGGAGCTTCTATTGGAGATCGCACAAGAGAAAAATAAACGACCATTACCATCTGTTCCACAACAATGGGGTATAAGATTACCACCAGAGAAATATTGCTTGACATCGAAGGAATGGGACTTTGACGAACAAACAGATGTGATTCTTAATGAAGAAGTGCCAATCACTGAAGAAGATACTGAAATGGCCGATGTTTGACTCAATCATTTATCTATTAACGTTACTAACTTATGAACCCCCCCAACAACTCTCTATATATTATTATCTAACATTTTGCAATCCCACCATGGCTTGAAAGTCACTTAAAGTATGTTCTTTGGAAACATTCTTGCCTATTAAAACAATTTTGCTTTCCCCTCCCTTTTCGAAATTCTCAGTGTCTACAATCTCATATGTCTCACGAACCGCTTGGATAACCCGAACCTTGCCAGTCTCATCATTGACGAGCTTACCTTTAACTCGTTGTATATCTACAGTAACTCCGTCCATCTCACGTTCCCATAATACTTTCTGTAACCATGCTTCCACTTTTTCCTCCAAGCCTTTGTTAATGGCAGGAAACTTAACTCCAACAGTGGTGATTCGATGGTCGTGCCAACCAATATTGTCGTCCAGATTCGCTAGATTGCCCTCGTAGGCTCGAATATCCAGTATTTTATGAAGATCCACATTACCATATTCAGACTCTATTATGGGTGCAAGAGAATTAATACCCTGAACTTGTCGCTTGATGACTTCTAATTCTTCCTCGGTACCTATTCTATCGCGCTTGTTGAGGATCAGAATGTCAGCATGTGCGATTTGTATGCTTGCCGTTGACACGGGTTCCATACCAAGCCCTCCTCCACTATGCAAATTATCTATAGTGACGTCTATAAGTGACTTGACCACATTGGTGGCATCTAGAACGGTGATTATTCCATCAAGATATATTGATGAACCCAACGCCGAGTCCAACCAAAACATATTCGCAATAGGACCAGGATCCGCCACTCCAGTGGTCTCGAGAAGAATATAGTCGAACTTTCCTTTCCGAGACATGAGATTTTCAATGGCCGTCACCCCACTATCCTTCACGGTGCAGCAAAGACAGCCATTATCCAGCTCAAGCCACTCTTCATACACTGACTTCCCATCCTGTACAGTCAGAGAGCGCTCGATATCCGCAGAATCACCGAATTCGTTCAAAATGATGGCTATCTTCTTCTCTTTCTGTGATGCAACATAATTCAATAACGTTGATTTGCCGCTTCCTAGGTATCCCGTCACTATTGTAATGGGCACTTTGGACTCTAAAGGCCTATTCTCATCATTGAGCATCTGATCCTGTCCCCCACTATCATCTATTAACCTCGGAACATAGTCCTCTTCCACTTCCATCTCTATAACTATCAGGCGCTTCGAATCTAAAACTCGGTTGCTCTTTTACTATTGTCGGTCTGATCCCGCAGTGCGGACTTATGCGACGTCGGGGTTTACGCGGGTTCTCTTCCGAGCTAGGGACCCTTGATTGATATGCTCGACAAAATGAGAAAAATATTTTTTCAATTCTATCAGATCTAAAAAGGTAAATACGTCTGAGGGTCTGCATATAAATATGCTTTCGTTAATTTGTTCTGTCGGTTCATGCAGTTGGAAGCGGTGGATGATATATCTTCGAAGTTGGAAAACCTGATGGCTCATTAACAATTGGTCTAATTGCTTCTCCAGTAGTAACAAGTGGCCTAAGATACAAATTAGTGAATAAAAAGAGATAGAAATTACTAATTCTACTCACTGCTTGTTGACCCTGTAATGCTGAGCCTCATACATCTGGCCAGAAGAATACCAACCGGTCGGATCTTGACTGGGCCCGGCTGCCTGAGGAGGCCTGAAGTTAAGACAGCCATCTTGAGAATCGCTGATTTTTGAATCTGGAGATACGATGTGTTGCTGTTCGTCCAAGATCATCCTCGGTGCCGTGCCAGCTGAGTTTGAGCTCGCAAATACGGCATTATGCCCTCCATGAGAATGAATATGTCTTGTCAAAGTTGTTCGTCGAGTAAACGTCTTTGGACATCCATTAAATGTACATGCATATGGCCGCTTACCCGTGTGTACCCTTCGATGTCTGGCCAACGAGCTTGAGTCGCTGAATGCTTTAGGACATACATCACATTTGTGAGGCTTCTCTCCTGTATGGACTCGAGTATGAACAGTCAAAGCAGATCGCTGAATAAACTGTTTCCCACAAGTCTGGCAAACATTAGGCCGTATGCCTGAATGGATTCTCTCATGTCTCACAAGGTCGCTTTTTCTTGCAAACCTCTTAGCACATGTCGAACAACCAAACTGTTTTACTGCTCCCTGTCCATTGCCAGTTACAAAGGTACCCTTGCTGCCTTGGGCTATAGTTGTGGAAATCACAGGATTGCCCATCGCAATATGCTGTAGGCCAATGTTATGGACGGTAGGCTGGTGCTGGTGAACTGAGACAATATTGTGATTCAGAGGAAACTGAGGCGGCGGTGGCGGTGGAGGCACGTGTAGTTGGAAATTCTGATAAGCTGGATAAGCTGGGTACAGATTGCTGGTATTGAAAGCTAGGACATTTGGAGTTGGATATCCGGACTGGTGTGTGGTAGGCTTGCTAATGACGCGGCCAGGTATGCTGAGTACTTCATTCGGTAACCTTGGCGGAGAAGGTAGCGACATTATAGGATTCTTATATCCAGCACACGGAGAATTATCTCTCTTGAATTTGACAGAAGGTCTTGAGTCGGAACCATAGCTAGGAGAGGGTGGAGTCGAGAGTACGTCCTCATTCCTTTCAGGGGATGAGAAGTCTGAGCTGTTAGCTGAATTGTCGGAAAGTTTTGTGGATTGGGTTTTGTATAAAGGATCTTGCTCCTTCTTGGAAATAAGAGTAGCTTGAGAAGATGCTATGGTTGGAGTGGATGATGATGAAGAGCTTTGAAGTGACAATGGGCTGTCTTCATTTCTGATTTCGCTAGTATCATACTCGTTATGCTCATCTCGATCATTGAGAATTGTTTTGAGATCCATTACACCGCCACCGCTCAACAGTAAATGCAATGATAAAGAACCTGGAGGCACGCGAGATGCTTTTGAAGTGAGGTGATAAAAACCCAGATTATTCGTAGGTCACGAATAAGAACCTATGGTCAGCCCGTCGATTGCTAAATCCGGTTGAACATAAATTGAATCTCAGGTCAAGCGAGTCCGAAATAAGAATAGACAAAATAATATAAAGAGGCGACTTGAAACTAATGGGATCCACCAAACAGTCCACCTCTTATATGAATAGATGCAGGAAGGGGTAAATGCAAGTGTGTAGACAGCATGCACTATAAAGGCGTTAATGGAATTTAGTTTCACATATAAAGCAGAGAAGGGCAGCGGTTGAATTAAGGAATGAGTGTACAAAAGCAAGAAAGGAAATAGAGAGGGGGGAGACAACTCAACAATAGCTGTAGGTGTATGTGCGTTTAAACGAATTAATGCTTAAGCATGAGTATTTAAATTTTAGATTTAGGAACAAATAAACATAAAAATAAGGCCAACCCGACAAATCAACCCGGAAGAAGGACAAGTATGAAGTCCAAACGATTCACAATTGCAGAAAAAAATAAAAAAAATAATGATACGAAAAAAGTAATTTCTAACAGGCCAGATGCTGGGACCATCACCAAGCGTGATAATGCTTATTTGAGTTTGCATGAACTGAGGATCACGTAGGAAAAGCCGCACCCCCATCGCTCACGTCAAATCGGGCATCGGCATCACTGGTTTCAGCAATATTCGAAAAACTGAATTCTGCCTATATCTCCAACATTTATTTCATGCTTTCAAAGCTGTAGAAATGGTATAAATCTCAGTAAAAGAATAGTTCGGTTCTAAGAGACAGATTGCAGAGTAGCTTGGGCTACCTGTCTTTCAAACTATTTCTGGAGTCTGGCATATGAGCTTCGGGAAAATGAGTTTGATTTCCAGGAGCTCCGATCCTTACCCCCCCCGCCTGTGGACTGGAGTAATGCTGGTTGAATGACCCCTCGTTTTCTTATTGGGTATAATAACTTAATGAACGAACACTATATTATTATTTTTATTATTTTTATAATTATTATCATTACTATCGTCATCTGTTTTCATAAGTCAATGCACTTCAATCGGGTAACCAGTGTGGGTCCCCAATAACGATGGGTGGGACGCAAAATCTCCTCTCCGACAACAAATGCACCAGATTTTATCGATACTTCCACATCACGCTCATGCATGCAGTAAGGTTGGTTACGCGACGAAGAATTCATGAAATATGTGGTGCGTGAGAGAGAAATCCAGCGAGTTAGTCTATCGTGAAGTATTAATTACCTTTTTTGTTTGCTGCTGTCAATAAATAACTTGTAATAATTGTGGTATAATCTTCAAATGTACCTCAAACAAAATCGGTGCATTGAGCTTGGAATTAATCAATACCTAATCTGTTGAAGCGCATCAATGCTTTGAGGACAATTATTCATGCATAATACCTTGCTTTCTGCTTAGTGCGAGAGTTCTTCTCCTTTACTCTGCATAAATCCCTTGCTTGATAACGCCTTCCTATAATTGAATTGAATCTCATTCAAATTGTTTATGAAATTCGGTGTTAGCAAAGGCCTAATGAACGCCCGCATTCCACACTGTTGGATAAAATCATCGCCAACAGACAAATTTCAAATTACTCTGAAAGAACGTAAACACGCTTTCCTCTTGACTCACCACTAGCAAAGATCTATTCCAAAAGGAGAGGCGGGGGCGGTTGAAGATAACACAGGGGCCCGAGACAATGAATCTTATTCCACCCCGTATTTGTCTTATCCCTCTCTAGAATTAGTTTTCAGCGGCTATAATATTTTTACATGCTGGCAAGCTTCAAACGTGATAATAGTATTAATGTTTCAGGGGTAAGAAGATTTGGGTCACCAATGACTATAAATCCAGGAGTGCGCCTGTGCCCCTTCATTCCGGCCAATAAAACTTTGTTTGAGCACAACGGTGAAGACATCACTTCGTAAATATACAATCATTTGAGAAAGAGAAACTGACAAAAAATTGATGGGACTCAATGCAGAATTTTACGGTTATTAGAAAATACCCGGCGTGGTTCGACAGCCGATGGGAATATTCACTAAATAAGCCATCACAACGGAGTTGCAAACGGGTGGATATCGGTACCGCCTTTTGCACCAAGAATATATAAGGCACTAAATCAGAGCATAAGACAATAAATGCGGCCAGAATTGTACATGAATAGGGGCTTCTGGGGAGCGAGGTTCTATCTAAACGCTTCGGCCCCGACCAATTCACTTAGACGAAAAAGCTTATCGTATTCAGCGTAAATTGTGGGCACCTTAACCATATGAATGGAGCAAGAATGACGGCGAGTCTCTTGCACAGACTTGCAACGCCCAGGACCTATGGTTACTTTGAGGAATTCGTGAGCGTAAAATAAGTCATGGCGCGGCGGCCGCGGCAATGGTGATTGTTACCGCCGCATATATAAATCAGGAACTTTGACCGCATTGGAGACAAAGATCACCACCCTTCTGCAGGGTCACGGGAAGCTCTCCACGGCAGCAACGTAGAGCAAACTGATGCAAACAAGCAAAGAAATTATTTTCGCATTTACACGTCGGAGAAAATTAATAATGATATTACATTGATAACTGTGCAAAGTAAGTAGAAACCGTTAAATATCTCATATCCGGTATAGCACACTTCGATATTAGCATAAGCCTTTGTTTTCATTCAGTCATTTTCGTTATATATTTGTCAACTTTTGGAGCTTCTGGCGACTTTATTGAGTTCACGATATCTTTTTTCGCATACTCTTGGCGGTTTGCCAACTCTTTCGCTAACGGTTTTCCACTTCTGATCATCATACTCATTTATGGCCTGTCTTAGAATCTGGTCATCATCTTCCGACCACACAGAATGCTTCATATCGGCATAGAAGTGCTTTTTGATGGCTCCAGCTGAACGGTTTGGAAACTCTCGAGTAATCTTTGGCCATTTGATACCTGTTGTCACTAAATTCCTTAACCGATCTTCCTCATCTTTGGACCATGCATGGGGTCTCGGGTTGAGGTTTGGGTTACTACCACTGCTGCTGCTCTCAGCTGACATGAAGGGTATCGAGGGCAGTTCCTTCGTGGACCTTAGCTCACGTGCCACATTACCAGCAATATTGCTACTACTGCTGCTGCCAGGTGATTCCATAATACCAGGCACTATTCGCCTCTTCTTAGAATATGGCATGGGTGTCATCATAGAATGTTGGTGGTGTTGAATTTGGAGCATGTCTTGACGGGGATCGAAGTATTGTTTCGAGCCAAGACCACGGAGATCCAAGTTCATCATCGGATTCTGCTGGGAAGCGTTCTGTAGCTGTGAATTTGGTGAAGCTCGGCCTAGTGGATTGTATAGTTCTCCATATTGAGTTTGATGGGCCGCCTGCGGCGTTTCGTGTAAGGGCCTAAAAGCTTCCGAAGCATCTTGGGAATAGCCTTCCATTTGTAAAAGTGCTTCATTCTGCTCTTGATTGCTTGATAGATTATTAAAATAATCTGTCTGTGACATATGGCGAGAATGCGATAAATCTGTAGTCATTGATTCCTGCTCACTAGACAAATCAGAAGTTCGATTTCGACTCCGTCTTGACCTTCCACTAGACTGCTGTTCCAAGCGCACTAAATGTCCATCCAAGGCATAAGATGTATGAGGTCTAGCAGACAGCTGCTGAGCGGCATTCATGACTTGTCCCGGCGTTTCTGAGACATTGATATTGCCGTGGTCTCCACGGCCTCCGTGGACTCCGTGGACTCCGTGGCCCTCGACACCCCGTCTTACTGCAGTCTCGTTTGTGGAGCTGCTGTCTTCAGTGTCTCCTCCGCTAACTTGATGGTACTGCGGCGAGGACTCCGATTTCTCAGGATCCTCTTTAGATCCTGACCCAGAGTCGAAGTAAGACGAAATCTTGCAAATACGACAAAGTCGAGAATGTGATGGTTGAAGAGGGGGATTTTGAAACGGATAGAAATCCTGTATTAAAACAAACCTCTGGAGGGTACTGTATGAATGAAAATGCAAGGAGCTAACAACTGACTTCACAAAAGGGGTTCTCTAAGGCAAAAGCAATATGTGAGCAACGCTTAAACGGTCGAGAAAGCCGGCTAGGTCTTTTGTCTGTTTTTATTCGTTGAGTCAATTTCTGGTCGATGAGATGAATACCAGGCATATTTCGGAAGATAGCAAAATAGAGTGCAAATCGATCGAGCAGCGGAGACTTGCCGCTGCCTTTTAAAAGCAAAATGAAAGGTTCAAAATATTACAGTTGACTCGAATGCACTTGGCTGCCTGTGAATCAATAAATCTCTGTGCTGAACAAAAACGACCTTGCTTAATCTTATACTCAATTAAAGATTAAGCTTGTGGGTCTTCGTTCCTCGGTGTTTACTACTGAGACCACTTGCAGCTGTGCAAGTAGAGTGAGCTTACCTTCAATTACAAAAACAGAGTTGATTGCAATTAAACGAATTTCCCTACCAGTTAAGGGAATTAATTATTCGGATTATCGAACAGAGACCTATCTCTTGAAACTCAAAAAATTAATAAAAGAACTCCTGTTGATGTTAATGAGCCTGGTTTCGTTCTTTTTGACTAGACAACCCGAAATCGTGTTCCTTTTAAGCGGAAACTTTGATTTCGTTATTGTTTTTACCAAATTCTTTAACTGTCGTAAGATCCTTTTCAAGTATTATCAACTAATAGAACGGAATTAAGAATGACTTAAAAAATTTCCAATGAGATTCTTAATTTTTTGTGAATCAAAAATTAGAATGAGGGAGAATTGATGGTTTTTGTTGATAACGTCCTTAATGAAGTTACGAAGCTTTCCTTTTTTTGTCCCCTAAATTTCTAGCCAGCGCCTTAATTATTTGTTTTTAATGTTTGCTCATAACAAAACAAGCAAGAGATAAAGAGAGGGGATCGATGGAAACGGGCCAATTTGGTTGATGACGTTATTTGTGGCAATCAACCTTTCGGGCATGGGTCAGATATACCTGCGGAATGTATGCCCTAGCCTGGTATTCATTTTCCATAGAGGTAGGGAAGAAAAACAAGAAACTATCTAAGAACAAGACAATGCAACCCCTCACAAGCTATCAACAGGGAGAAACCATAATCATAGAAGGATGCCAAGGTTTAAAACCCATTTCCACCAAATTATATGACTTCTTTCAACCCATAAAAAAAAGCTTATGTCAATTTTAGTATTGATGGAGTTTGAACTTTACTGACCATCAACCATCGGTCAATCCCCACCAAATTCAACAAATGATTCTAGGAATTTCTTCGACTAAAAACCACATCAATAAAATAGTCCTATCCATGGCTAATTCCTAACTTGAAATTATAAATAACAGGTTCTTGTTATATATATTTTCCAATCATTGCAAGTTAGGATGTGCTTTATTGCCAATATGATGTAAATGATTTCTCTATCGAACCAACTCAAAAATTAAACCCAACCATATTGGTTATTGTCATAGTGATACTACTAATAGCGGTAATTTTCATATTTTTAATATACCTGTCTCAGACGCGAGATACCAACTGCTCATGGTTAAACCCATCACTGAACAATGATATCGCAACCTAATCCCCCCACAGTCTTTTCAACGGAAATCAATTATACACCACCATTATGAAATGATAATTATCTATCATGACAATATTCTCTTTAAATTAAATCGATCATAAAGTCAATTCAAATCATATATCTCCATACTTCACAAAGATATAAAGTTGAACAAGTACCTATCTGGTCCGCGGCATGCAAGTACCGAAATTGAAATAAATAAGGTTGGGTCCGCAACAAAACCTTGCAGAAACCAATACTGAAATCACCCAATTTTCCCCTAAACAGCACCCTCTTTCAATCATCGATAACCCAAACGGACCATACATAAGCTTTTCATTGATGGTATTGTTGGTCCAAACTGATGCGATTATAGCTGCGGTTCAAAGTTACTCTCAAACGCGTGAGACATGCGCTTTACATTCCATTGGCAACCCCGATGAGAACGGCGTCCGTAGTATATCTCATAGAGACTTGATTCTTCTATCACAGGCATTGAAGGCGGATTTGAAAACTCTCCTTAGAGGCACCGAGGTCTATATCAAGCCCAAAGCAAGGCCGCAATCGAAATCGCCGGAATTCCTGGCACAATTATCAAGACTAAAGGCTCAGATGGAAGAACAGGAGTATCAACAATTGATTGGACGTACCAAATCCATCATGTCGCCTGAAGAATACGTGTCTCCTGCAGCAGAGGCTAAAGAAGTAAAGGAACAATTGTCAACCGTGTTTAATATCTTGATCTCCGTGGCATCTGTAGCATGGGCTATGTGGTACTGGACAAGATCTTACTCCTCAATGACCTTGGCCACTCGAACTCTGCTAAGTGTCTTTGTAGGCCTTCTGGTGCTTGTGGCCGAGGTGGTGGTATATTCGCGGTATAAGGTCAAAGTCAGTGACGCCAAGAAAACTGAACGGAAAAAGAAAGAATCCGTCACTGTGGTCTCTTCATCTACATTTGGCAAGAATCCCGTCTCGACAATCAAGCCTCATTCCGATTCAGCCCCATCGCCATTGCGTCTACGAAAAGCTGCTTCTAAGAAGACCTGAACTGGTGAGTCATACGTCAGCACATGAAAGTAATGTCTTGATCTATGTTTCACATAAATCTGGCCAAGTTGTTCCTTTTACTAGTCGCGTTCAAGAATCATGTGCTGTCGACAAAAGAATTAAGCCTCTGCTATCGTGCCGTAGTCTAAGTGTGCTTTTGGCTATCTATTGAACGCTTGATTTGGAGTCGTTGAGGTCTCCAGCTGATTAGGGGTCACGTGCGCGCTACAGTAGATGCACAATGGATGACAATAGAACGAAACAAACGCATTGGAACAAGTTCTAACCTATTTTGGCATGCTATTATTTCGTTAATTAGGCTTCGGACCTCTCTACCAGATCTGAGTTGGAATTGACCTCCGAATCACCTGGCTTTTGCGGGCGGACATGCTTTTTGGCTTGCAATATCTCCAGATCCCTAGATCAAAGCAGTATGTTAGTACATTTATGAACAATGTGTTTGTGTGCCAAATGCCGTACTCAAACTCTCGATTCTTCTGGAAACTCCATTTGGTGACGATGCGAAACAAGTCATAGATGTTGAAGTCGGGCCACAAGGTATCGATGAATTCCACGTGGCAGTCGGAGTTAGCTTCCCATAACATGAAGTTAGACAATCTGGCTGCTCCGCTGGTTCGAACAAGGATGTCCAATGGTGGACTTCCCGAGGTGTACAGGGCCTTCTCGAAGGTTGACTGGTCGATAGTACTAACTTCGATCTCGTTGTTTTCGACTTGTTTCGAGATCTCCCGGATAGCATGCGTTATGTCATCAGTGGATGTGTAGGAGAAACATATATTGAGAATCATCCTTGTCCCTTATGTCAGTTCAGGCGAAGAGTAAGCCTGTGTTGGGTTCAATACTTACTTTGTGTCGGGAGATTCTTCATTAAACTCTTCGATTTCCTCGATCTTGTCGATGATATCCTGTGGAAGGTGTTCGCGGTTCCCCAAGATCCGAATGACGATGTCTTTCTGTTTGTTGAACTTGCTATGCAACATGATTAGAGCACATTGAGCTTCTAGCGTTATGGGAGAAAACTTGCCTGTCGGACATGACGGGGGCGATCTTGGTGCGAATCATGTCAAGCAATATATCCACTTCGTGTTGGGGTCTTTTGAAATTTTCAATTGAAAATGCGTACACAGTCACAGCCGTGATGCCCATATATTTGCAAAACTCCAGGACCTAGCAAAGAGACGGAGACGTTAGAGCAAAAATACGCAACCTATCATGTTAATTGACTTGCTTTCATGAAAGCTTCAAAGCCGGCATAGTGGCCTTCATGTAGTTGAAGTGCGTGCTTCTTCGCGTAGCGCCGGTTGCCATCCATCACGAACGCAATGTGCTGAGGAATTGGGCCGGTCCGGAGAATATTCATGATGAATTCATGGAAGAACGAAACTGCATATTGAAAAACCGGAAACGTTCTAATCAATCTGAATACTCTGAAAACCATGGTTGTTTTGCTGCTTTTGGCGAAGGTCAACTTATATTGATGGGAGAGCGCTGGGGAAATACAAGATGTTGAAGTAGAAAAAGGAAAAAAAGACACGAAAATGCGTGACGATCTATCACATTTACTATGTATATATTGTTTAGAATAGATCTAGAACACAACCATGTGACGCATCAGATACCAAGGCCGCGTATTGGGCCAAAGTGCCCCTGTTGACTTTCATTGGAGGCTTTTTCCAGTTGTCTCGACGAATCGCCAGTTCTTGGTCGCTGACTTGCATGTCGATGGTACTGGCAGCCGCGTCGATAGAGATGATATCGTCGTCTTGAACAAGTGCAATTGGGCCACCGTCTTGTGCTTCTGGTGTGATATGGCCTATAATGAACCCATGTGACGCCCCGGAGTATCGTCCATCGGTAATCAGAGCCACAGACTTTCCCAGTTCCGTTCCCATGATCATACCTGAGACCTTGAGCATCTCAGGCATTCCAGGGCCACCCTTGGGACCCTCATAACGAATAACAATGACGACGTTCTCACCGGCTTTGACACTGCCGGCAGAAAGAGCTTCAATACATTTGTCTTCACTATCAAAGACGCGTGCCTTGCCTACGAACTTGTTTCCTTCCTTACCGGTGATTTTCGCCACTGCTCCCTTGGGGGCAAGGTTTCCAGTTAGAATCCGGATGTGGCCCGTAGCCTTAATGGGGTTACTCAAGGGTCTAATGATGACTTGATCCTGAGGTAATGAAGGAGCGGATTTCAAGTTCTCAGCCAGAGTCTTACCGGTTACAGTCAAGATATCGCCGTTGAGAAACCCAGCTGCATGAAGCATCTTCATCACTGCCGGTATTCCACCAATGTTGTATAGGTCCTCCATGACATACTTGCCACTCGGCTTGAGATCCGCAATGTATGGGACTCTTTCGCCGACTTTATGGATATCGTCAAGTTTGAGATCCACGTCAGCGCTATGGGCAATGGCCAAAAGATGCAAACAGGCATTTGTCGAACCACCCAGGGCCATTAGCATAACTATAGCATTCTCAAATGAGGCTTTCGTCATAATATCTCGCGGCTTGATATCCTTTTCCATCAGAATCTTGATATACTTGCCTGCATTCAGGCACTCTCGCAGCTTTGCAGGCGACTCAGCTGGAGTCGAGGCGGAACCAGGAAGACTCATACCCATCGCTTCTGCAGCAGTCGACATGGTGTTGGCCGTGTACTGGCCACCACATGCACCTGATCCCGGGCAGGCATGCCTAACAATGTCATCAAACGTCGTTTGATCCATTGTGCCAGCTTTTCTGGCCCCATGGGCCTCGAAACAGGTTGAGACCAATAACGGCTCCTCGATATTCGGCGAATGACCTGGTTTGATGGTACCTCCGTAGATCATAATGGACGGCCTATTGAACCTGGCCATGGCCATCAGAGTCCCTGGCATATTTTTGTCACAGCCAGGAATGGAGATATTGGCATCATGCCACTGAGCACAGGTCAAAGTCTCGATCGAGTTTGCAATGATATCTCTAGATTGTAACGAGAAGCGCATACCTTGGTTTCCCATGGTAATAGCGTCACTGACACCTATAGTGTTGAACTGCCACCCAATCATGCCCTGCTTCTCCACACCTTCCTTCACCACCTTGCCCAGGTCTAGCAAATGCTGATTGCACGGATTTCCTTCCCACCACACGGACGCAATTCCCACATGAGGCTTGGTGTACATTGCATTCTCGTCCTCAATCCCTGCCGCATATAGCATGGCTTCAGCAGCAGGAAACTCCCGCGTGGTAGTGATAGTATGGGAATACTTTTTCAGATTCGCATTTCCATTCTTATCGGTGGCCTCCAAGTGCTCGAAAGGCAGAAACAACGATTTTTCAACCATACTCTTTTGTGTGTGAGGAATTGAATGGGCTGATGTGCTTATTTATATATCCAACCCGCGTCGGTCGGAATACTTCTGTGGGTGTTATGATCAAGTCTCCGCATTGAAGACCGAAGTTGATCTGCATATATTTCTGTGGGGAAACTCCATTTCACTATGCGGATTGTCATTGACTGGACGCTAATTGGCGAGTTTCCCGGCGACCCCCACCACAGCGGAATCGGTCCGAAGTCATGGGGCTCAAGCCGCAGTCCCACTCTTACACTTCGAGAAATTAACTGAAAGATTCGAAATTATCGAATCCTAAGCCGCAGCCCCATGATTACTGGGGGCTCCAGAAAGAACCGAAACGAATCAGAATATCCGAGGTTTTGTTTTACCCCACAACGGCGTCGGCACGAATATAAGAACATCGCTGCGGCACGGAAAAACTTGAGCTACTGATTTCACTTTTAGATCAACCATGGCGAAACGATTTGATACTTGGCTCACCAGAGCAACTGGGGTGCGTGCACCTTTTATTCAAGGAGGTATGGTTTGGGTGCTTCGGGTGGATCATGTACTTGTAGGGCTAACTAGAGGATCGGATCAGGCATGCAAGGAGTTGGAAAGTGTGGTGAGTTCGCTTGTAAGAGCCTAATAATCAGTGGATATCTAACTGTTATATGGTAGAATTGGTTTCTGCTGTAGCAAATGCAGGTGCCCTTGGCTTCATTGTATGTTATTTGTTTGCGGGGTGTCTCTATATGGAGATGATCTAACCTGGCATGATTTCAGACAGCGTTCACAATGAATAGTCCCGAGGAGCTTCGTCAAGAGATCCGAAAGACCAAGAAATTGACGTCAAATCCATTCGGTGTGAATTTCACCTTGTTGCCGGCAATCAATCCTCCGGACTATCCGGCGTTTGCCCAGGTAGCGGTGGATGAGGGAGTTCGGATCTTTGAGACTTCTGGAAACCCGTCTCCCATTATTCCTATCTTGAGATCGGTCAAATCGGTCATCATTCATAAGTGCGTCCAGATCAAGCATGCTTTGAAGGCTCAGACCCTAGGAGTAGATGCCATCTCTATCGACGGCTTCGAATGCGCGGGCCACCCCGGAGAGGAGGATATTACCAGCTTGATCCTGCTCTCAAGATGTTCCCAGGTGCTGAAGATCCCTTATATCGCCTCGGGTGGGTTCGCAGATGCTAGAAGTGCCGCAGCGGCCTTTTCGCTGGGTGCACAAGCGTAAGTTCTTGATTGATTATTGTCTGCTGATGTGCTGACCAACCCCTTTACAGAGTGAACATGGGAACAAGATTCCTCTGTACCGTAGAAGCGCCGATTCACGAGAATGTGAAGAAAGCTATTGTCGCCGCCAAGGAGACTGATACGAGTCTACTGCTCAAGCCTCTGAATAACTCTGTTCGATGCTACAAAAATGCTGTCTCAAAGGAAGTCGAGAGGATCGAGCGCGAGCAGGGCAAAAACCTCAAGTTCGAACACGTCAGAGACCTGATGGCCGGAAGCAAGGGCCGCCAGGTCTATATCTCTGGCGATATTAACCTTGGAATCTGGTCGGCAGGCCAAGCACAGGGGCTAATTCATGATATTCCTACTTGTCAAGAGCTGGTCCAAAGACTTGTCCGAGACACTATAGAGATCTTGACTGTCACTCCTCAGCTTCTTATCAAGGATCAAGCCAAGATATAGAATTCATACAAACCACATTGCCCATTAACCGAATATTCATTATTATTTCATGATATATATACGCAAGTCAGATAGATCCGCCTGATTGATGTTGTCCAACCAACCCCGCAAGCTCCAACAATGCCTTCTCTTCAGCAAAATTGCCGATATTGATCTTTTGCCTGTTCAACGCCTCCCGTTCTTCCCACTCCCATCTTTTCCTTTGCTCCTCGAGATCCTCCGGCCTGCCGGATCCCCAAACCTCGATCTCATCGATTGCAAAGCGGTCTTCATACTCAGCTCTACTGTGCAGCGTGCTCATATGAAAGGCACCACCTTCTCCAACATGCCTAAAGATTCCATATTCAAGTGACTCTTCTAGAGTGAGCGACACGTTGCCGAGACTATATCTGGGATGAGGCGGAGGGCTGCCAAACCCTATGCTACTTGGATTGGAAGAGAAATACGCATAATTCCCCCCATCCGATGCTCTATTGGCCTCGTAAATATCCTGAGTGGGCTCCAGCTGAAACATGGTGGTATTCTCGTTAGCAAAGCTCGATTTATTCGACACCCTCCATGGTGTCTCGATTAGCACGCCGAAGAGAACTCGTTTTTCAGTGCGTGTGCTGGGGGTTCGGAGAGGTGGGATGAGATTGTCGAATGACTTTTGAGAGACAAGTTGTTTCTTGTCTCCAAGGCGAGAGCCTCTGACTAGTAGAAGGGTGGGAGCATGCCAGTTGAAGACCTTTGTCTGGAAGGATCGCATTGAGAACCCGGCTTCAGAGCCAACATAGAGTTTAATGAGTTTTCCATGCACCCGATCGTGGCCGAGCATAGAGCTCAGTTGGCCCACCACTACTGGGTTCATTAGTTTCGTACTGGTGGCACTGGCGGCCACAATCTCGTCAGGCGATGTTTGAATCTGACTATATAGGAGTTTGTCAAACAGTTGACCGAGAGGGTCGAATATGTGCGGAAAAACGGTTTTAAATGCAGGTTTGAACTGTGCATAAGATATTCTTGCATCATCTACTGTTGCGAGAGTAATTGAAGGGTCAATTGCCTTAAGCAACGATAATGCTCCATGCTTGAATTTCTTATCCATTGCGGGAGTGAACAGATCTGGAATCACCGCACTCAATGACTGATAAGGTTTTAGCCCCGTTATCGCTAGTAGGAAGCTGAATAATAATAATAAGTCACCGCCACGTATATAGCATAGCTCGGAGCTGAGTTCAAATTGTTGGTCGAGATTATCCCACGACTGTAGATCATCGAGCGAATAGAGCACCAAGTCCTCATCGTCATCTTGTTGCTGTTCTTTTTCAGTTTTGCTTTCGTCCTCCGATGCTGTCGAATCGCGTTGAATGTTCTCGAATACGGCAAATGATACAAAGATCAGACGCACAGCATCGTAGTCTTTTCTCAACAAAGGTCGATACTTGCCATTGTAGAACGCCAGAACTTTAATAAGGTTCTCAAGAGTGAGAGCAGCAGGAGCCAATGTTCGAACAAAAGGAAATGCTGCCAAATAAGATGCTGATTTAAACAATAACTTGCCAACCTGAGTATCCGGTAATTCGAGGTATTTCAGTCTGGTGGCAAAAAGAACATTAGGATTCTGCACTGCTCAAACGACCATCACACATGCTTACAAAGTATCTTCCTTCCAATAGGCCACGCCAGCTTCTGTTTCAGCCAACTGGTTGACGACATTCTACCAATATGGATTAGCCAAATGAACAAACAATGCCACATATCAACACACCTTCAAAGAATAGATCTCAATGGCCGAGAACTGTTTCGCACATCTCTGGGCAAAGACAAATGAAGCATCCTCAGCATTCATCCCTCGGTTTTCACTCGGTTGACTGTTCTGTTGGCCCATGGCGAAAGTTAAACGAATCTCGGTTTTTAAGTTTGAGATGGTTCGACCCCGCCATATTGAGATACTCCAGCGCTTTAGCTCTATTAAATGACCGTTTAGTCCACAATTCAACGTTAAAAGTATTTAAATTCTAATCAATTCACTAATATCTAGACAGTATTTTATAATGATGGAATTATTTACAGTTCAGACATTGATTTTTAGGTGACGTAATGATTGAACCACTGTTCGGTTCGGATATCTGGATTGATATCATTTGAATTGTGAAAAAGAAATGAATATAAACTTATAGGAAGTTCACTTTCTGATTTATATTCAAGACCAGGGGTTGAGGTAGTATGTTGGGGTATAAAACACAGCTTATTCAATCAGGGGTTACCGTAGTAGTGCATTGATCAGCATCAGCTTGTGAGAGTCAACAGATCTACGGATGCCTATAGTATGTGCCTCACAGTAGAGTCTGTGTGCGTTTGATTCTACTGGTAACCGTCAGATTACGGGTGGGAAGAGTGCCAAGTCATCGAGTAGACTTCCTGCTGCTTGCTAATGCGAATGGTGCATGGAGTACGGGCTGCAGGGCATCAAGATGAGGAGAGTTAAGCTCAGATGACAGAGAAAGAGTAAAAAGTTAAAGCGGATGACTTACGGGCCGACAGCCTCGTCCCCGACGACCCATCAGAGTTGTTTGCAGAGATCCACACAGGGCGTTTTGTTACGAGCTACCTTGCATTACACACCCTCATACCCGTGGTTAAAGTTCTCAAGGAAAAAGTCCTAAAGACCCATGGCTTCCCTCCAGAAGATTTGGCACAAATAGCCGTTCTCAATACATCCTTACACTTAGATGGTACATGATCCTACCATGATGGGCATCGGGGACAGAAGGCAGGGTAGAAAGATGCATGGAGGCTCTAGGGTTGAAAATTCAGGGGGGAGCCAAGGACTCAACGATACGCCAAGGTGAGCATGACGGGGGCGGATCGTCGACTTTAACGGCGTCAAACACACGTCAGATCAAAAAGCCTCAACTACTAAACCCGACGGATCTAAAGCGATATCGGCGTCCTTTGATCACCACCCTACCGAATTAAAGGACCAATCGCGTATTGCTCATCTTGCGCCTCACGTAGATAATGCGTCACGCCTGCGGCCGCTCATAACTGTTATGAAAGCGGGCGGGCCGGCAAACCCGCACCACCCCTCAGCGGATTTCCCCTCAAAAGCACTAGTCTCTGTCTTTGTATTTGAACTCCAACATCTGGGGCAAAATCTCAAGCCGTTGACTTTTTCACCCACACAACACTTTCTCTTTTGAGAGGCATTCTTGCGGTTATCAGCTGGATCTACGACTTCTACGCTGTTCTTGGCCTAACGAGAGCATTATTGCATAACTCTTTGCCTTCCACTGCCGCGAAGATTTTGAACCGGTGGTCCGCACTCTACTTACGACTCCACAAAAGCTATCCGGACAAGAACAAGACGCATAGTTACGGTGATTGCTGTGTTTTCGATAAGTTTCTTTACAGGGTGAGAGGTTTCGCGACACATTGGCAACCGATTTATATATAGGTCCTTACCAGCAAAACAAGGCTTCAAACTGTCTGTATTTGTGTGGGACATTCATCCACCAAAAGCTTGTTCGTTTGGTGGTACCAAATTAGGCCGGACGGATCTCCAATCTGACGGAAAAGCTGCATTAAAGCCATTTAGCTAGTACGATCACGGAGAGGCCTCTGGCAGATGTCCTGGGGCCCCACTCCGTCAAGCATGTCGTCAAACCTAGAAAGCTTGCAGGAAAGCGGCATGCTCAAGCTAGAAAATACTTACAATATGGAAGACTCAACCGGAGCCTCCGATCCGCAACGGAAAAGAGCCCGATCGACGACTTCCAAAAGTACCCCAGAGTCAAGAAAAAAACGAGTCGGCAGAGCATGCGATCAATGCAAAAAGAAGAGAATCAAATGTGATGGAAAATCTCCCTGTCAGCACTGCATCGGTACCAATACAACATGCGAATATCTACGAGTACCGCTGCGAAGAGGCAAGGGCAGTGAAACCTATTTAAAGTCCTCAAACATCAAAACAGCCGCTCAAGGCGTTGCAGTGACTCGAAGTGAGCGTTCCAGCTCTTCGTCGCCCTCCATCAAGGAATCAGTTGTGGTGTCACCCAGAACCAATAATAGCCCACTTCAACAGCAAGGAATTGCTGCCCCTACTGTGAATGTGGGTGGATTCCAGGCCCCACCCATTCAACAGCAATTTCCGGATTACGCAGGCTTATCAGGCTTTCATGAAGAGAGTCGCTTAGCTCTGCAGACTCCACCGGGAATGGTGGTATACCGTCACAGTTCAATAACACCTACAACTTTTCATAACGTACAGGATCCACAGCAGCAGCATCAGCAGCAGCATCATCATCCTCAACATCAGCAGCATATTCATCCGCAGCAACAGCAACTTCAACAGCAACAGCATCATCATCATCAACAACAACAACAGCAGCAGCAGCAGCTTCATCATCAGCGGCAACAGCAGCAGTTACAGCACGATGGCCATTTACCGGATCATAGAAACAGCACCGGGAATATCCCCAGCCAACCGCATTCATATCCACATACCAACACCTCCACGACGCCTACAAATGGCCTTATTGGTGTATCTATCAATCATCCTTCAGTTGCCACAGTTGTTAGCGAACCACACTCAGCTAAAGGTACACCAAGTGATCATTCTGAGCATAACAACAATGATGATAACAAACGGAACGGTAATGCGGATGGCCATCAAAGGCCGTCGTTCGATTTGAGGAATGGTTCGTCCTTTGACCTGAACCAACAGTACAATAACGAATCGTCCATGGAGAGATCATCTGCCAATGCTTACTCGAGTATTCTGGACAATGCCCATAGCGATCTATTCGACCAGTCTCCTTCGAATTGGTATAATAGTATGCAACTTCAGGAAAAGGGCCATGGTTATACGCCGCATCATCCTAGCGATGATCTTCTAAATGAACATTTCCTCTCTCCGAAAGATCACTCCTCTGGCTTTTCTCCTCACCAGGGACAGCAGTCCCAATCGCAGCCCCAGCAGCAACACACACTCCAGGTACCTCAGCAGCAGCAACAGATGGTCCAAGATCCTAATAGTTCGTTGCCGAAGAACGCGAGCATGAAGTATCCGATACTGAACGATGTCATGGGATTGATTCCCACGTTTAGCGCAGCTTTGGCGGAGGATCTTTTGGAGTCATACTTCTCGTGTTCCGCACATGTGTTGATTTATTTGGTTCGGCGACGATCGATTCTGACTCAAACAAATTACAGGAGCTGTTCGCAGTCACTTATTTTGTCGATATTGTTGGTGGCCTTGCATGACTCCGATAATCCTCTCGTGAGCAGGCCACCTACAGCACGCCAGGCTTACATTACAAAGCTGACTGACATGACTATTACCAAGTTAGCTCCTGTGATGGATCTGACTGCGTCGGGGTCTTTGGATGATATTATGACAATGGTGCATTTGGCAACAATCATATCCGCTTCTGAGTACAAAAGCACTTCTGTGAGGTGGTGGGGTAATGCAATAGATATGGCCAAGGAGCTGAAGCTTAACCGAGAGGATCTCACTTTCGAGCCTGAGAAGCGGGAAGAACAGAGACGTACGTGGTGGCTGTTGTATTTGATGGACCGTCATATTGGGTTGTGTTATAACCGGCCATTGGCTGTTTTCGATTCCGAGGCGCTGGAGCTTTACCGTCCCGAGAAGGAGGAGATATGGGAATCTGATATGGACTTGTCTCATGCGGAGCTGGATCCAAACAGAGTCAAGGGCATCTCTCATTTTGTGACTGGGCAAGATATTTTTGGGTTCTTTTTGCCGCTCATGTCCATTTTGGGAACTTTGCTTGAAGTGCACCACCTGGAGCAGAATCCTCTGTTGCCGATGAAGCAGGTTTGCCAGGAGATGAGGTCTTCTGTTCGAGGGTTTCTCGATTCGTATACCACTTCTCTCAACAACTGGACTCCTGAGCCTTGTCGACTGGAGTACAAGAACGCGTGGAGGCATTATGCGTATCTGTTGGTACATGTGTTTCACATCCTGTATACGGTGTCGTGGGATCCTACCGAGCTACTAAAGACATCTGAGACATTTATTGTGAGCCCTAATTTCACGCAGTTGGCCAATCATGCCATTTCGGTCGCAAACAACATGAGACAGATCTTGGCGTCTGACCCAGATTTGACGTTTATGCCCATATTTAGTGGCATCTACATCTTCCAGGGAAGTCTAATTATGGTGGCAATTATAGACAGACTAGAGTCGCAGACTTCGCAGAGCATATTGGATGCTTGCGAGACAATGATACATGCCCATGAAGTGTGCAGCACTACACTTCACACCAATTACCAACGAAACTACCGCCGTGTGATGAGACTAACGCTTTCCCTCAAGGATTCGGGCGACAGTTCCAAACACAGTCGGTACACAAAAGAGGAGATTCGGCGGAAGCAAGAAGATATTCTTGGCCTTTATAGATGGAATAGAGGTGGCCACGGTTTAGCTATATAACGTATGAAACTTAGAACATGAATGACCCCCTTTTACGTCCTTTATTCTCTCCCCCTGGTTGATCATCTAACCGACCAACTTCGTGAATCCATCACGTGATTTATCAGGACAAGGGCATTGAAATCACGTGATGCTCCAGGGCAAGGGCATTAAAGAAGGTGGTTGGGTCGCGTTTTCCAACCACAACAACACGCTTTCCAGCATTTTTCTGAATCTTTCTTTTAGTTTAATTTTATTTTTTCCAGCGGGTTTAATAACAGGAGGATATTAGAGAAGGAAGAAGTGGATTGGATTTGTTATACGTAGAGGCTCCGGGACTGGGATTGTGATGTTTTATACGACAGAGCTGCTAACGAATGAAGGCCCACTGGCCAAGATTTGGCTGGCGGCCAATATGGAGAAGAAACTATCAAGAAATCAATTTCTTTCTGCGAATATTGAAGAATCTGTTGCCACGATTATTAAGGAGACGTCTGGGCCTCTTGCTTTAAGGCTTTCCGGCCATCTTTTATACGGAGTGGCGCGGATATTCAACCGGAAAACGGTTTATCTTATGGATGACTGTAACATGGCGTTTACCAAGTTGAAAAAGGCATTTCGACCCGGTGATGTGGATTTGCCGGTCAATACATCCAATTCAAGACAACATAATCTGGTTTTACCCAATACTATCACCGATTTGGAGCTGCTTCTTCCCGCCGTTTCTATCGAAGAAAGTGCCGAGTTTCTCCTCTCTCTGACTGGAGCCGGGAATTCATCTAGTGCTGCCAAATTCGGCATGGACGGTTCCACAAGCTTCGGAATGAGAGGAGACTCGAATACTTCGGCATTGCAAGATATCACTCTGCCTCTGTTCGATACATCCATCGAGGTGGGCCGAAATGCCGAAGAAAACCAAGATGATGAGTTGGACTTGACCAATTTGGGCGGCAATGATCTGGATTTGAATTTAGATGCTGATCCAGAAGAATATTTACTGGACCAGGAAAATGACTACAGCATCGAGCTTGGTCGTGGAGACGACCAAGTCATGGACGAAATTCCTTACGAGCTTCCTGATGTGGGCGATTTCAATGATACGGGCCGCGTCAATGAACTGCAAAGCTCGCCAGATCCCGAGGCCCCCGTTACCCCGACTCATGATGCTGATATTTTGGGTGATTCGATAAACATGGCCAATGTGGAGGATGTGGAAGGCAATGACGCGGTCATCACAGAAACTGCAAAACCTAAAAAGCGAAATCCGCCAAGAAGAGCATACAAGCGCTTTGCAACGGCAGATGCACAGACCGAACTGAGTAAGGACATCAACTTGAATCAAGACATTAGGGGGATCTCTCGTCAGCATCCCAAGTTACCGGAAAACCCGAATCTATTCACTGTCCTGCGTCTGGTGGATGATGTAAAGACCTCGACCGAGTTGGCGTACCAGGCTCTCGGATTTGGTCCTGTCATAGGCAATTTTTTCTTTGATCCCGTGAGCGTACGGGATATCATGAGATCCGCGGAACCAAACGAAGAACCCCAGAATGATATAGATCAACCCGAGCATGAGCAGCCATACTCGCCTTTTGCTGGAGGTTATGAAGATGAGGAGCCACCTGCTGAGCGCCCCAGTCCCGCAAAGACACCTCGATTAGAGACGGACGTTCTTGCAGACGACGATCATGCGTACGCGATTGATTTTGGTGACGACGATACTGCTATGCGGCCCGAGACTAGTCAGCGGCTGCAGCTCGGAGATGATGGCAGCTTCAACCCTAACGGAGTATCAAAGAATACCGTTGAGACAGTCAGAGTCCTAAAAGAGAACCTCGTGAATGAGAGCGACGAAGTACAATTCTCGTCAATCACCGAGGGCATCAACCGATCGGACAAGGTGAAGATGTTTTTTGAGCTACTGGTGCTATCCACCAAGGACGCCATCAAAGTAGATCAGCCGGAGCCATTCAGTGATATTTCCATCATTCCAAAAATGGGTCTCTACGATGACGTGTGGACGGCCGTTGGCTCCAGTCAGGTCGAAGCAACCTGAAGACGTTTTATCTATTCCAACTTGTTTTTGTAACAGGACTAATTATTATTCCTTTGGCTCTTTCTGGTTATTTGTTTGTTTGTTTTGATTTGGATTTTGTGTGTATTATCATCATTTTTATAACGTTAGTTCTTTTAATGTTAACATCCTTGGACTTTCATTTAACTTCGTGGCATCATATTTTTTGAGTCAGAGCACGCTTGAGATTGTTCCAATCGTATGGCTCAGGCTCAGGCACTAGAGAAGAATCTATCTCGAAAACTGTCACAACTCCATCTAGTCCTCCTACCGCTATCCTTTTATGAACCTTGTCCCATACAAGCTTATTTAGTGGTCTGTCAAGATAATCGCCCGAAGTCGCAGACACAAGGCTTGGGATTGGCGAAGGGCGGATCCTGGAGACTGGGCTTTCCAGATCCTTACTGAGATTCCAGATTTCAAGATATCCTGCACCGTCTACATCTGCAAATACAGCAGGATGATGAGGACACCAGGCCGCGTCATAGACAGCGTCTTCACGTCCAAAATCCATCACAGGCTTGATCGACTCGCCGAGCGGTGGGGCGTGGTGGCCTGTGCCAATACCCAGGCCGGATAGATTTGATGCCGAGATTGTGGTAGTGGCCGAGTTGGACGCTAAAGAGGGCGCGGAACCTATGAAAGGCTGTATTTTCCATATTTTCAGCGACCAGTCCAGGCTGGAACTGAGAAGATAATCCCCGAAATCGATAGATCCTCGCGAAGAGTGGAAATCCAGTTTTGTGATAGGGGCACGATGGCCACGATATGAGCCTCGGGCATCGATTCCAGGCTTGGTCCCTGCTTGGCTGACTCTGTTGCACTGATAGACCACGCCTTCCTCGGTGCCTACCAGGAACAGGGTTGGATCTCTTGGAGAAACAGCGACACTTGTTGGTGCCACTTCATCGTTCCAGCTCGGCACAGGGATATTCAGTGCGAGCCGGTCTTGTGGGGTTGCTAGAAAGTCTGGAGTCCATGTGCAGATAGTGCCGTCGGTACTAGAGCTGACGAGTGTGTTTGCGTTCTGAGTGCCGCTAATTTGGAGAGAGAACACCGGGTGAGAGTGGCCATTGCCAGTTAATGGGGACTTCAGGATTGGCTGACTGCCGCTTCTCATATCCCAAGTCATGATTTGGCCGTTGTAAACCGAGCCAAACAGCAGATTGGGGTCGAATGGCGAGAAGTTTACAGTTAGGATGTCGCTTTGAGCATGGAATACATACTCGGGTCTACTTTTCATATGCAGATTCCAAATCTGGATAAGTCCTTTTGGTGCATTGGGGTCGGATCGTTTTTCCGTGTGGGATGAGGCTACAAGCTCCGGAAACTTGGTTGACCAGTCCAAGCCCGTGATAGCTCGCCCGGCAGACAGATCAGAATGGAATTGTGTGCCTTGAGTAATTGATTGTTGTGTGTTATCGTCGCCGACTTTTTCCGTGTCGGTACCATAATCCTTGAGGATGTCGTAGTCTTCTTCTAATGCTCTATTAATTACCTTCCACGACTGGTCCAAGAATTGTATTAGTTCCGGTTTTTCCTGTTCCTGTTGGATTTCTAGTGGTTCCAACACCAAGATCTCGGTTTTACCATCGACAGCGGTGTGATTTTCGTGATTGTCTGATTCATATTTTAGTTTTAATTCCTTTTCGATTTCGTTTCGTAGATCTGTTTCTATTTCATGACGTAGATTGTTGTTATCAGACGATGATGATGTAGCCCTTGACTTTGTAGTAGTGCCGGTAGTCTGGACAGCTTTACTGTAACTGACAATTTCTTGTTTCTTGACAGGAGGAATATCAAATACTGGGGTTATCGAAGCAGATAGAACTTCTTCTTGTTGATTCACGGCCAAAACCGGATCAGGAGTCGATTCATGCGATGACAAACGAGATACTGAGATGCCTACTTCACTCAAGATCCTATCTGCATCATTTGGCATTAGCTCTGATGTAGGTAATTGTTTCTGAGAAATCAGCGAATTTGACAAATTGGAACTGGGCAAAAAAAAAGAAAACGCGTACATACATCAACAATTGCACGAGTGCCATTCTGTTTCTCCTCTCGCAATCGCCGTAAAGCAGCCACTCGAGCCTTCTTGGCCTCTATCTCCTCACGATGGCTCATGGCATATATAATAATATATGTTTGTTGACTTTGATACTCCGCATTTCCCACTATTAAAACTCCACCAAAAGCTAATAAAAACGGCGATTGGCGAAGACTTCTTTTTTTGGAAATGGAAGATGTGGATGATATTATCAATAATTTAACAGACGATTATGTATCATCCAGACCTTCTGTTCATAGTGAAGCGTCGAGGAAGGAAGATGTTTTACTATTGAAGAAAGCCTGGCTATCGGAACGGATAGCACCTGATATATTACCATTCCAGCGGGAATTATTGGATCGAATCATGGAACTTGTCCGGGTTCAGGTTAGTAGTGATAGTTGTTGAAGTGGGGAAGAAATATTGAAATATTGATGATTTTAGATTGCGTTTATAGAGGAAAATACCATGGATCTTCGGCCGGAAAATGACATTAAATTGAAGCTTTTAATGGTTGAATCGGAACTAGAAAGAATCAAATTTCTTATCCGAGGATATTTACGTAGTCGATTGGCGAAAATCGATAAATATACGGTTTGGATCATGCAAACCGAAAGTGAACTTGTCAAACTTGATAATAAAGAAACCCTTTATATGGAAACGTAAGTTTTACTTATAATTAACTGTAAATGAAACTAATTAATGGGTGGTGATGGTAGTCATGCTAATATATTGACGACTTTATATCGAAATCAATTTCTTGATAATATCCCACAAGATTTAAGAGGATTGGATGATACCACGGGAGGAATCTCCATGATTGAAGAACCTGATTTAGATAAAGCAGTATTCATCCGAGTATTAAAAACAATAGGAATTCCAATAACAGTTGGTCATGATAGAATCGAATTGGAAAAAGATAGTATATATGTATTAAGATATAGTGCTATTAAGCAATATTTGGAAGATGATAGTATAGAATTGGTGTAATGTAACATTAGTATAATTAACTAATTAATGATTTTTCATATTGGAATTTGTAGTCAGGTTGGGTAACTGTCGATCCACACTTCTTACCACAAACATGCAATAATCAATCTAATTGGATCGTAAGAAGAGAATTTGTATAAAGGAATATGTCGGCTCCTGGAAATGGGAACAATCGGTCCGGTAATGGTGATCAACGTGCAAGTTCATCTGCTGGTTCATCATTGTATGGTCCTGGTACTCTTCATTCAAACAATTTCCATATCCAAGGGTCACCAAATCCTCCTCCTTCTTCTTCCTCATCAGCCACATATGCAAACAGAGCCGCTTCAGCTATTAAGGCCACAGGAGCTTTAGCCCGCTTGGGAAAGGCGTTCTATAGCTCAGGATCCGGTCAAGCAAGTCCGAAACAAGATACTTTTGGCCTGGAAAGAGATGATGATAATGGGTCTGTCAATTCGTTGAAATACATGGCAAGAAGTGGTATTATAGCAATGGCACCTTCGGAAGATAAGAATTGGCTGGCTATAGTGGGAAAAGATTGTATGTGTGTGAATATCTAATTAACCATCCACACTAACACCCTGATTAGTTTTCCAGGTTTTGAAGGTCGATGGAAAAGTCGAACTAATAAGAGATCTTCGAGGCTCGGGATCAAGAGACTTTGATAAAATACATGCCGTGACCGCTCTTAAATGGGGTCATCAACGTAAGTGAATAGCCCTTTGCTCTCGGCAATAGTTCCGTTCCATCTAATCAAGGTAGAATATAACCGACATCTTGCTTTATCTACATCAGGAGGAAACATATTTATTTACGACTTGGACGCTACTGATAAGAATCGACGAGTAATCCATCAATTCACTGACTCTACTAGAACAATCAATTCTCTCTCCTTCAGCCCCGTGTCTGGTTCAAGCCTGCTCTCTGGAAGCGGAGACGGAATGGTTCGAATGTGGGATATCCGTGAACGTAGCCGAGCTCCGGCTCTGAGCTTTTCAAAAAACGGAGACAGTGCGCGAGAAGTTCAATTCAAACCCACAGACGCAAGGAAATTCGCAGTCATATACGATTCAGGAGCAATCCAACGATGGGATATAAGACAACCTCAAAGTTTCGATAGACGCATGAATGCACATACTGGAGTGGGATTGTCACTTGACTGGCATCCTGAGTTTGACTACTTGGTATCTGGCGGACGAGACCAGCAGATACAGATATGGAACATGGCCACCGAGTCCCGAAACCCGGATCGCACCCTATTTGCCCCCAGTGCTGTGGCTCGCGTGCGATGGCAGACCGATGGAGGCGACGCAAAAGATGTGTTTGGAACACAGATTCTAAGCTGTGGTCGCAGTAAAAGTGACTACAAGCTTTACGTCTGGAACCCAAGACGGCAATATATCCCAGTTCATGTTGTTGAAGGCCATAGCGATGCAATCACAGATATCCACTTTGTTAGTGACAAGATCGCTTGGAGCGCCTCGCGAGATCGCACATTCCTACAACATGATCTGTCCTCTGAGCCCTTCCCACTGGATAACTTATCGGCTAGAGCCTTTTCTTGGTCACCCGGCGGGGATTTATCCTTTGTTATACAGGATAAGGCACATGCTGGTAGTGGGCGATTGCCTGCGTCACTGAGAATAGACGATGAACTCTTCTCTGAAGATTCAACTAATCATGACAAGCGCGATAGCATAACCGATTTGAATTTATCGTTCCCTAGGCAGCGACCTAGTGTCTCACGACGATACCGGGCAGCGGACATTGATTTCAGACAGGTGGTATGCAGCGCCGTGTTTCCTGATGGCGATTCAGAAGGGTTTGACTTTCTTGCCAAAAATTACCGCCTTTTCCCTGCTCGAGGAGAAACACTGGCTGACATGTGCGAGAAAAATGCACAGGTGGCTGTAATGGCGCGAAAGCTACGCACAAGCCAGTCGTGGACTATTTTGGCAAGATCCATAAGTGAGGAACAGGAGCGTTTCACCCAGGAAGTCGCGTCTGCTCTGAAGAAAGGGGGGGGTGTGGGGCCGTCTGTGACTGTAACCACTCCTCAACCGAAACCGTCTCCGCGTGTGCAACCCGCGTCGCAGCCGGTCTTGGCCCCGTCCCGCATAACGGAAACTTTTCGAAACGCTACTGTACTAGCGTTGAGAGAGCGTGAGCGGTCGCGAAGCCGACCGCGGGAGTCATCCACTGAGCGGCAGAAGCTTGGATCCGAGGTGGTGGAGCCGATAGCTGCTTTGACATTTTCGAAGGTGCAACCTATGAGAGTTCCTGATTCACAAGAACGTGGTCGAAACAAGAACGAGAAGGGTGTGGACGGCAAAGCAAGCTCAGAATTCGGGTCTTTGGGCCTTGTTGGTAGCTCGCCAGATGATTCGTATGGCGGAGGGATCTTAAAGGCTACTGGCACCAGCTACACACAGATTACAAGATCAGGGTCGATAGCTGGACTGGGCACTTCTGCGTCTACTAACTCGGCCGGTACAAATGATGGGGATTCGATTGGCAAGCCTATTTCCGAGTGGAAACGAGTAAATCTATTAGAAGATATCAAGGAAGATGGACACTCCGATAGTGACTCTGGTCTAGCCACGCCGATTCCAGTGCCACCGAAGCCTCGGTCGGCTTTGGATGGGATTGTTGATGCAAATGATTCGATTCCAAATGTCAGTTATGTTCCTAAGTCCACCAGAGCCATGAAGGCTGAGATTGAGAAAATCAGTGCCGAGAGTCTGGGTTCAGAAGCCTCACCGCCGCCCATTCATCTCGAGCGGGTACCTATTCAGGCCGCGACGATAGACCCAGAGGAGATTGTTTCCGACAATACAAAAGCCCTCTATCAGGAGTTTTTGTCATCTCTTACCCACCCGTGGCGGACCGAGAAGCTCATCGAGCAGTGGTGTGAGTATGCTTTGAGCCAGGGGGATGTTCAATTGTGTACCGTGCTTTATTCGATATTTAGCGAAGACTACCCCAACGCGTTTCGGAAGGCTCATGCCCCGGAAGAGTGGATTCTCACCTATGTTTCACTGCTGAAACGCAACAGGATCTTCTCTGCTGCTGCTGAACTTGTCAAGTTTTCGACCGGAGTCAAAGTATTACATGATATGGGCATCACCGAAACGGCCCTTGACATGTTGTGTCATCGTTGCAAGGCTCCTCTCAGCGAAAATGCAAATGCCAAAGAGCGCGGTGTCCCCATTGAGGACATTGCTTTCTGGTATTGTGATACATGCAAGACCTTGCTCGATGGCTGTGTTCTATGCCGAAGACCTGTGAAGGGTTTGGCAGTAGTTTCGTTGGCATGTGGCCACAAATATCATACTCAATGTATGAAGGAATGGCTTTTTGAGGAAGAAATGTCACAATGTCCTGCCGGATGTGGAACTATACTAGCAACTTCTTTATTATAAATAGCTTCTAAATGACTGTAATGATATTTAATAACGTAAACTAACGCCAATCTCAGTAGTTCGAGGAATGCGGGGCAGCGGTGTTAAGGATTTGACAAGAAACCCCTCTCAGCAGCAGCTATAATACCAATGTCCGTGTCAGCGCATTGGGAATCCGAAGGAAAGCCCACCAAAGGACTAGGGACCTGGGAAGGTAAAGGTTGGAGAATAAACACTACCAAGAAACCTATCTTCAATGCCCAAGAAATAGATGAATATACGGAGAAGCTGGGGATCCCGTTACCGGAGATGATCTTTGGCAACAACAAGGTCGAGCTGATGCATGTGGATAGTGGTTGGACGTTGACTTTCGATGCGATAAGTGCATTGGAGCTTGTTGATAAGACTGGAGATAGGGATGGGTTACTTCAAGTGGCACATTCTCAATCATGGATGAAATCGCGTCAGCATTCTCAAGACGATGATGTAAAGGGTATCATCAACCCTTATGATTGGACCTATACAACGTCGTTTCGGGGAAATCCAAGCTCAGATGATGTATTGAAGCCCTCGGACGATGCTGCCATCCCATTCGATCGTCTGAGACGGCCGGATCCTATCTTGTTTTTCGAGGATGTTTCTATGTATGAGGATGAGCTTGGTGATAACGGGATTGTAACGTTTGGCATAAAGATCCGGGTTATGCCCGAGCGATTATTGGTGTTGTGTCGGTTTTTTCTACGTGTGGATGATGTGGTTTTCCGGATACGGGATACAAGGATATTTGTCGAGTTTGAGGATGGATACATTGTAAGAGAGTATCAGGAAATGGAGGAAGACTATGGCACTGTCAAAAAGAAGGTTCCTATCGGATCACAGGATTATGGGCAATATCTGCGGGATGCTAATTGGGTTTCTAGCAAGATGCGTCCATCCAAGGTTGTAAGAGAAACAGCCACGTTATGATATTTGCAGAATCAACTTAGCGGCCTTGATGTTTTCGGGGGTTCCGGAGTTTGAATCTATTAGATTCTGGAGTTGTGTCGCAGCAATAGTTTTGAGTTTTGCATATTTGATGGATTCATCCTTATCAATTTTGGGCCAGCTCAATAGTTTATTCGACACCACGTAGACTCCACTCCAACCTCGGATATAAGCGGGGCATAACTCGACAGAGCGCAGAAAATGAGTGACTGATTCCGATAACTTGGCCAGTTGATCATGGATATGGCCAGTGATGGTGGCTTCAGTATGAAGCACTTCTCCCAATCGAGCATAAGTATTATAAGTTTGAGGCATAAGCAATATCACTTCTTGTAATGCATGGATAGCCTGTGAATAAGCTCCAGTATGTACATAGGCTTCAGCCAATTCAGACCAAGTTTCAACGTCAGTTGGACAAATCTCTAGGTATTTGACCAATTCTTGAATATAGGATTTGTAATCATTCTTCTGTTTAAGAAGCACCACCTTTCTTTTAAACGCCGAGAAATCCTCTGTGGGTCGCGATGATAAAAACGTTTGAGCGGCTTTATCCCCCTCTGTAGCTTCAATGAATTGTGCTTTCAACACACTTACCCGACTAGGGTCTTCTCCAAATTTATCACTAATTCTTTGTAATGCAAGTTTGGCCTCATTATCATGACATGTTAACAATGAAAGATAAAAATGTTGTTCCAACAAAGCATATAACTCATCCTCCGTTAAAGACGCCGAATTGCGAGAAAGATATTGATCAGAAATAACATAAGTCTTGCTTAATTCCTCAGGACCAATGTCAAAATAATTCGCACTGGCAACAGACTCTAATAAAACCTCCTTCACTGATCCAACCATTTCTAGCTAATACGTCAATTATCTCTACCTCCGCACCTTTCGAAAATCGTTTTGCTAAATCTGAACAATTTACAGAAGTTGGGAGGTAATGATTAAATGGAAAAATAGCAGGAGAACTTTATGGAACAAAACTCCCCTTTAATAGTCACCAGAGCCATTTGAGAAGTTCCTAAGGATTGAAGAGAGCTCAGTTCAATATCTAAATGCATATTATGGACTGCATAGTACAGTCCGTACTATGACGATAAGTGACCGGTCAAGCAACCGTTCGGGCACTCTAAACACAATATTCAGACGTGGTCCTATTCTGGCAAAAGCAGCCGTTATCAGATGAGATCTAGATTTATCAGTAGAATTGATTTTTCATGAGTGCCATTTTCTTTGGAATCGTCGCTTTTAGAGCTGGCGCACAACAAATTCTGAGCCGCTCAATAGCATTCAGGGTCCGCATGACGATCCGGCACGATGATCTCTAAAATATAAATGCACCGTTGTCCCTCCTTCGAACAATCTCACTGTTCTGTATTAGGTTTCACTTGGCATTCCGTCTTCGGAAGTAATTCGCACGTGATCTGTCAGACCAAATTATGATCCTAGCATAATCTGCTACCTTAAACATTTGGATTTTTCATTGTAATTCTTTAATGTCTGTTCGTTCTCTGCTTTTCTGTTTTTTGTAACGGTCTACTACTGGTACTCAACAGAACTATGGCTCAAAGAAAATTGTTGTCAGATCTTCGCTTGATACAGGCAGCGTTTGACACAGTGAGAAACGGGCCACCTCGCTTGGACATGCATAATGCCACGTTCCTGGCAACGGATATGTTACGCGGCGCTTACCATAATCTTGAACAGCATTTCCTTATTAGGCCCAAGTTCGATCTGAAAGGAGTTGACGGATCTAAGCTATCGCGGTGCTCGCCTGCGACATACCGTCACTATATGAATCATTTGCCACCACCTCTGGTTCGGGATGCAATTGAGCGGCTACGGCTACCGCTTCAGGAACTTCAAAATGGTGAAGTGGCTTATAACTCTCAGAAACTAGAAACGGTCACCGATCATCTGTGGCGGGAAATGGCGCAAGTCTACAACCAGCAGGATATCATAATTCCGATGGTTAAGCGAAAAGAGAACGCTATTGGCAATAAAATACTAAAAGAAGAAGATATACTTAAGTCCAGATTGATGGCAGGTGGTTTTCTGAAACAGGTCGAGGAGTTTCCTGCAAAACGGTTTTTCCCTGAGGTGGACGTGCTTGTCGATGCCGCAACTCGGCACCCTGATTTCAAGAACCTGTATGCTGCTCCAGCGGTGTCTACCTTGGCAGCTACATGCGAGAAGAAACCTCCTGCGGGTCATTGGCTCAAATCTGTCTGGGGAACCAAAATCAAGTCTTTACCACCCAGAAAGTCCGTGCAGTTCCTTTACAATATCAGGGTCCACTTAGAGAAAGTAGCACTGGAAAACAATATATCGGCAGAGCCAGGGACTTTTGTACGGCACTGGACCAATTTTGAGTTCGAAAGCAGAAGAAAGCCTAATGTTATACTGACAAGCCCGGATGCTTGTGTTGACCATGAGCGAGCTGTAGCATCTGAACACTGGACTAGGTTCGACGAGTATCCAGATGCTGAAGATCACGCCCTTTCTTATCTGTATTACTCTATGGTCAAACAGCCTGGTCGATCTCACTTCCCTTATGTCATGCTCTGTGGATCGAAGCTTACGTTATACCTGGCCACCCGTAACTTCGTCGTTGAGTTTAATCCAATTGATGTCCACAAAGATTATCGAAAGTGTCTGGAGATGCTATCTTCGCTTCTTTTCATGTCGCCAGAAAATATTGGATTTGACGCATGTCTGAAGCAGATCGGTGAGCACTCGATTTTCGACTTCAAGGGCCAGAAGTATGTTCTGGACGACATGATTCATAGCACAGGAACTATGTTAGGTCATAGCACAAGATGCTGGCGCGCAAGGAAACTTCTGAATGGCAAGCCCGGCGATGATGAGTACATCATAAAAACATCTTGGAAGCAGCGTGATAATACCAAAGCAGTATCTGAGAGCGACATGTAGAAAGGCCGAAGAACGCGACGTAGACAATGTTGCAGAATTGGAAGATGGTGGCTTTGTACAGACGACGAATCACCTTGGAGTCTCAAATATCCGTTCGACGGACTGGATTTTCGAGCCGTTTGGCACGGCAAAGGAAAAAATGCTTGATTTGATGGATCTTGCTTTGATTGGCTGTCGAGGCAATCATCCGGGTACGTGTGTTCCCGCAGAATATCGTCCTCCGTGCACCCCTAGGGAACATAAACCGCTTGACTACGATGTGACGATTCTCAAAACTATTGGGACTCCGATTAAAAAGATTGGTGATGTGAATAGGATAGTGGCGGCAGTTCGGGGAGCGTTCATGGGCCACTACAATCTCTTCTCGCGAGCGGACATTATTCACCGAGACATATCCTTGGGAAATATACTCGCGCTAGAGAGCCTCAAGGGTGGCTTCATAGCCGATATGGGTGTTGCGGTTGACATGGAGTCAACTTCGAGCAGTGGTGATCGAGTCAAGGCTGGAACGAGAGCATTCATGGCCATAGAGCTTCTAGAAGATCCAGAGGCAGAGCATCTATATAGGCATGATGCAGAATCATTTTTCTGGTCACAGTACCTTCTGATGATGGATTATTCTGACCCAGATAAGATTAAACGCAATGCTATCTACAATCGTTGGAATGTCTCGGATGACAAATTTTTATAGTCTGCAAAGATGGGTATTATTGATTCTGATAAAGTCTGGATGGGGGACATGAAATCAGTTAGTGACTTTTACAGGCCGTTGATCCCCTTATTATCAGATCTTCGTGAAATTCTGAAGCAAGAGCATTTGGATGATGAGGCTCTTTACAACAAGTTCCTTGCTGCCTTTGATAAATACTGCGGCGTGAATGACGATGCCTCAAAACCTAGCTCATAAAGTATGGTAGTTTGGAATATCTGGATGTCGAGATCGCGTCTCATAAGTTATTTTGGGTGAAGAATCCGAAATTCTAAGCACGAAATTCTAATCATTTACTAATGACCGTCGAAGATCATCTTTGATTGTTACATCGACGTCAATGCTACTCACGAGCGATATGTGAATAATGAAAAAAGAAAGTTTCATTGAATAGCCTCACATTCTACAGGGGCGCCGCATCACATTGCATCCAACGCAGTTGTTACGTAAACAACTGTGGGGCAGAGCGGAGAAATGTGTTTCGACCGTATATTATCCCCGCGGCTCTGAGACACCTGTCAGCCTGGCATCTATACTCACCAGCCAGGAATTGTATTCTTTCGAGCTTTCTTTAAAGTCTTTGCAAGGTTCCATGGGACTTGAGAGTCAGTGCATTACAACTGTCCGGGGTGGAGAGCCCAACGCATATTATGTGCTTCATTCGTTGAATTGTACTGCTTTGCCGCTTTGCCGCGATTTAACGTGATTGTTTTCTATGCTATTTTAAGGAAAGTATTCAATTCGATCACCGTATTAGATTGAGATTATAACTACATCTGAAACACCTGAACTCATGTCAACAGGGACGATAAGTTGAAAATAAGGTATAAATTAACTCTTGTTTTTGCTGAATCATTCATACGCGCGGCTGTGTCTGCGCAATGTTATATATCACATACATTTGTTCTGTTTGTCTTTTCTCCCTTCTCTTATAACTCCATTTTTTACTCATCGAAATTTGTCACTCTATAGTTCAAGAGTTTTACTTCTGTGGAAAGGTTCTAATTAATCGTTCTGCTTTCCTGTTTTCTGAACACATTCATTTTGTGCTTCATCGGTATCGACTTATATCTGTCACTGTCGAATCCACAGCATTGCAAGTGTGGCAACGTGTTATACCCAACAGCACCATGATTCAAAGAGAACTTCTGTCGGATACTCGCTTGATAAAGGCAGTGTTTGACGCAGTGAGAAACGGGCCACCTCGCTTGGACATCCATAATGCCACGTTCCTGGCAACGGATATGTTACGCGGCGCTTACCATAATCTTGAACAGCATTTCCTTATCAGGCCCAAGTTCGACCTGAAAGGAGTTGACGGATCTAAGCTATCGCGGTACTCGCCTGCGACATACCGTCACTATATGAACCATTTGCCACCACCTCTGGTTCGGGATGCAATTGAGCGGCTACGGCTACCGCTTCAGGAACTTCAAAATGGTGAAGTGGCTTATAACTCTCAGAAACTAGAATCGGTCACCGATCATCTGTGGCGGGAAATGGCGCAAGTCTACAACCAGCAGGATATCATAATTCCAATGGTTAAGCGAAAAGAGAACGCTATTGGCAATAAAATACTGAAAGAAGAAGATATACTTAAATCTAGATTGATGGCAGGTGGTTTTCTGAAACAGGTCGAGGAGTTTCCTGCAAAACGGTTTTTCCCTGAGGTGGACGTGCTTGTTGATGCCGCAACTCGGCACCCTGATTTCAAGAACCTGTATGCTGCTACAGCGGTGTCTGCTGCTACAGCGGTGTCTGATGCTACAGCGGTGTCTGCTGCTACAGCGGTGTCTACCTTGGCAGCTACATGCGAGAAGAGAACTCCTGTGGGTCACTGGCTCAAATCCGTTTGGGGGACCAAAATCAACTCTTTACCACCCAGAAAGTCCGTGCAGTTCCTTTACAATATCAGGGCCCACTTAGAGAAAGTTGCCCTGCAAAATAATATATCGGCAGAACCAAGGAATTTTGTACGGCACTGGACCAATTTTGAGTTCGAAAGCCTGATATTCTAGTGACAAGCCCGGATGCTTGTGTTGACCATGAGCGAGCTGTAGCATCTGAACACTGGACTAGGTTCGACGAGTATCCAGATGCTGAAGATCACGCCCTTTCTTATCTGTATTACTCTATGGTCAAACAGCCTGGTCGATCTCACTTCCCTTATGTCATGCTCTGTGGATCGAAGCTTACATTATACCTGGCAACCCGTAACTTCGTCGTTAAGTTTAATCCAATTGATGTCCACAAAGATTATCGAAAGTGTCTGGAGATGCTATCTTCGCTTCTTTTCATGTCGCCAGAAAATATTGGATTTGACGCACGTCTGAAGCAGATCGGTGAGCATTCGATCTTCGACTTCAAGGGCCAGAAATATGTACTGGACGAAATGATTCATAGCACAGGAACTATGCTAGGTCATAGCACAAGATGCTGGCGAGCAAGGAAACTTCTGAATGGCAAGCCCGGCGATGATGAGTACATCATAAAAGCATCTTGGAAGCAGCGTGATAATACCAAAGCAGTATCTGAGAGCGACATGTATAGAAAGGCCGAAGAACGCGGCGTAGACAATGTTGCAGAATTGGAAGATGGTGGCTTTGTACAGACGACGAATCACCTTGGAGTCTCAAATATCCGTTCGACGGACTGGATTTTCGAGCTGTTTGGTACGGCAAAGGAAAAAATGTTTGATTTGATGGATCTTGCTTTGATTGACTATAGAGGCAATCATTCGGGTACATGGATTCTCGCAGAAGGGCTTCCCACGTATACCCGTAGAGAACATAAGCCGCTTGACTACGATGTGACGATTCTCAAAACTATTGGGACTCCGATTAAAAAGATCGGTGATGTGAATAGGATAGTGGCGGCAGTTCGGGGAGCGTTCATGGGCCACTACAATCTCTTCTCGCAAGCCGATATTATTCACCGAGACATATCCATGGGAAATATCCTCGGGCTATAGAGCCGCAGGGGTGGCTTCATAGCCGATATGGGTGTTGCGGTTGACATGGAGTCAACTTCGAGCAGTGGTGATGGAGTCAAGGCTGGAACGAGAGCATTCATGGCCATAGAGCTTCTAGAAGATCCAGAGGCAGAGCATCTATATCGGCATGATGCAGAATCATTTTTCTGGTCACTGTACCTTCTGATGATGGATTATTCTAACCCAGATGAGATTAAACGCAATGCTATCTACAATCGTTGGAATGTCTCGGATGACAAATTTTTATAGTCTGCAAAGATGGGTATTATTGATTCTGATAAAGTCTGGATGGGGGACATGAAATCAGTTAGTGACTTTTACAGGCCGTTGATCCCCTTATTATCAGATCTTCGTGAAATTCTGAACCATGAGCATTTGGATGATGAGGCTCTTCACAACAAGTTCCTTGCTGCCTTTGATAAATACTTGGCTTCAGCCCAATCCTCTTAGAAGAGGGGTACCTCTATTTTTATCCTCCAGGAAATACCTATTCCTAATATAATAATATAGTATAGTACTTATGTAACATTAAATATGTGCTAATGATACTGACCGTATTAATTAACGTATTGGTACTGTAGATCATAGTTACTACAGTACTAGTATATACAATATATCAGGTATTATAACCCTAGTAAGAATCCAAGATACTTGAGAACGTTAATATCAGAGTTAACAGGAGCCGTTACGTAAGCAGTGTATTGGTCTATTGGACCAAATCTCTCAAGGCAGAAGCTACTGTAACCACTTTTAAGGTCTCTATATTTAGAATCGAAGTGTATTATAAGTTTTGAATAGATTAAACGTTTGATTTGTTAAGGAGTTAGTGTGACAATATCAAGCAATTGGGCTGAAAATTCGTCAAATACTGGCAAGGTTGAGAATCAATCCACTTAAAGGATTCTAAATTAGACGTCTAAATATATTATTAAGGAGAATTGAGTGATTTAATACATAATATTGACGAAGTTGTTGACATTTGTATGAATTCAGCCTGTATTTTAGTAGTTATCTTTTGGGAAGCGTGAGCGGCGGCTCTTTTTTTTGCAACAATGTTGGGCAATAGAAATTTCACAATTACTGTAAGTTTAGGGGATTATATTGAATTACATTGGATTGATATTTACTAATATAAATAGGTTGGACGGGGTTGTCGACGATATTCGTCGTTTGTAGCGAAAAAAGGGAATTTGAAAGAGGCGATATTGGCTCAATATCAGATTGATTCCGGATATGAGAATGTATATATTCCTTCATGGCAGGATCGATGGACTCAAAAGATCGTACGATCGTTCAATATGGATATGGACCGGATCCGTGCTGGGCCTATAGCTGGTACGGTGTTTCGAGATCTTTGCAAGAATCAGGCGTATTTCGCCAAAGGTGAGGATTCCCCGTTATCGGAACGGGCCAAGTTCTATTATGAAACACTTGGGCTTCCAAAGACATTTAATCAATGGTTCCAAATTAATGGTTTACATATGTGGATGCTTTTCGTGCGTATGAGAGGAATGCCTCGGAAATATGGTAAAGAGTTCCAACAGAAATTATTGGATCGAGCTTTCTATGATATAGATTTCCGATTACGAGAAGAAATCAAAATCCCAAGTGACCGATCAGTGAACAATTTCAAAAAGAACCTTAATACCCAGTTCCGAGGGTCTGTTTTTGCGTATGATGAGGGCTTTTGTTCAAGTGATACGGTTTTGGCAGGAGCAGTTTGGAGAAACCTATTTGACGCAAGACAAGATGTGGATATTGCCCATTTGGAACAAATTGTACATTATATTAGAACACAGCTTTATGTTCTGGACCGAACATCCGATAAAGACTTCTCGGCCGGTAGAGTGCAGTTTATCGACCCATCGTTGCGATATGACCCCATCACCGACCAAGAAGACCTGGAGATTCGGGCTTCGATTGCAGAGATAAGAAGCAAAAATGAAGATATTTATCATCAAACCAAACTATCCAACGAAGGTTGGTGATTGTCTGTAAATAGCTACCTAAGTTAAAGAAACTGCTTGTGTAATATCATTTCAACTTGGTTACTTTGGCTTTGGAAATCCAACCATATTCTCCTTGAAGAGACTCTTGACATATTGTATGGATTTCATCTATAAGAGCCGGCACAAATGTTCCTGGACCTAGGACGGAATCACGCCCAGCAGCCCGTTCAGCAGCAATTGTATAGACCAGGAGAGCAGCACCGGTGGAGAAAAAGGCGTCGACATGATGATGGTTTGCGGCGAGGAAAGTTGCTATTAAGGACCCAAGAGCACAACCAGAGCCAGTGATCTTAGAAAGATACTCATGTCCGTTTTCAAACAGAAAACATAGCTGTGGCTTGTTTTTTGATCCACCCACAAGAATATCCTGTCGTCCAGTCATGAGAATTGTACTCTCACAATCTTCAGCAAGCTGTATGGCAGTTTTCACCCGGTCTTCCAAGCTGGCATTTCCGACACTATCGACTCCTCTCATAAGGGCACCTCCTTCAACATCGGCAGCAGAAGTGATCTCTCCTTCGTTGCCCTTGATGACTGTGAAATGCGGCACACTCAGTAGCTCTTTAGTGATGGCGCGTCTATAATCTGAGGCTCCAGCACCCACGGGATCAAATACTATCGGTCGGTTGAAGGTATTATAGGCGTTCATAGCCTCATACATCATATCCAATCCTCTGGATTTTAACGTACCCATATTCAATAACAAACCGCTGTCTGGAATAAGTGCAAAATCACGGAACTCTTCAGTGGACTCAGACATAGCCGGACTGCCACCAGCAGCTATACACACGTTGGCAGATATATTTTTGACCACATCGTTGGTGATATGATGCACGAATGGGCCTAATTTGGTGACTCGATTGACCAATTCGGGGATTTTCTGCAGAAACGGTCCAACATTACCATATTCATGTAGAGGGTCTTTTTGTAAGCTTTCATCCTTTACATTATTCCAGGCTTTGACTAGATTTTTAGTTGAGGTTGTCACGTCTTTTGAGGCTATAATGCAAGATACAACCGCCACTCCATCCAACGGTTGACTTCCATATGAGCCTATGATCCTGGTAGATCCGGCATTATATTCATTAATACCACCAATTGCTACTGTTTTAATGCCTCGACCGGCAAGAAATTTCAGTACGTTCCCCAACCCATCCAAACCGATTGGAGCTTGTTTAAGTTCCTTTGTAGCAGTTCCAAATACAGCTCCAATCCCTACATAATCCACATGGGCGTCTACGGCCTTTTGAGCTTCTTCTATATTGTTGACGCTCATTCCAATGATCTTGTCAGGGCTTAGAAACTTCCTTAGAGTCTCGACATCAATGTCATCCTGTCCAACATGTACGCCATCAGCATCCACTGCTAGAGCCACGTCCAACCGATCATTGATTATAAGTGGGATTCCTGCTCTTTTGGTCAACTTTTGGATCTTGCGAGCGGTTTCAATGAAATCCTTGGTCTCGGCATGTTTCTCCCTCAATTGTACCAAACTAACACCAGATTCAATTGCAAGCTCGACCTGCCGCTCAAGTGTCGATGAAGACGGAACAAGTGATGAATCAGTCACCAAATAAATACTATAATCGACCTGATCCTTCAACATTTCAATGAGTGGAGAAGTGTGAAATCCCGCATCTTTCACCACTTTCGTTCGTTAGTTTTTTTCAACTTCAACATGAAATTAACTGCTGATGTTTTATTTTCAGCGCCTTCTTATTTGAATCCAAATAAGGAACGTGAGCTTCTTCTAAGAGGTATTTATATATGGGGATGTTTGTGATTTGCACCTCTAACATCAATAATAGGATACCAATTACCGGCCATTGAAAACCTCGGTGTTACAAGAGATCTCAATGATGTAATAGATTTCACAGATAATGATATACGGGTTCTAGGCAATTTCCCTCGGATGATCCATCTTAAAGGCCTATTACTTGCAAGAAACAGAATAACCTCCATACATTCCTCTTTACCGGATAGTCTACCGAATCTTAACAGTCTGGTATTGACGGCCAACTCAATCACTCAGTTAAGTGACCTCGATGTCTTATCGGGTTTCAAGAAATTGGAATATCTGTCTTTGATAGATAACCCCGTCACTATGAAGCAGAACTACCGACTCTATGTTATATGGCGTAACCCATCAATACGTGTGCTGGATTTCCAAAAAGTCAAGGACGTCGAACGAACCACTGCAAAAGAGCTGTTCGGTACATTCTCAGACCCTACAGATCTAGCCAACCGGATAATGGGAACGAAATCTCGAAGATTCGATACAAGTGCTGACGGTGTGAGCTTGGCTGACAAGGAATTATCACACCGTCGTCTAACCGACGACGAAAAGACTAAGCTGCGTGACAGTCTTAAAACCGCCACGACATTGGGCGAAATCGAACGCATCGAGCAAGCCCTCAAGAATGGCTACCTGTAAAATAACGATATCTTGTAATACTATTATTTAATGCTTTTTTTTCATTGTGGAGCCGGATTCAACAGACTCGTCAGCGACGACGACGATGACGGCATGGTCTTCACGTCTGGAAAGATCTCAGCAGGCGGTAATCGATGAAAACGCTTGGAAATACTGCTCAGTCGAACATTAGTAGCCTCCATCATCTTTACCAGGTTCTCAGGATCACTAATCGTCAGGCCTGAAGCCGAGTAAACGTCTGTGTAGGTAGCACGGTCTTTTCTCATCCAGTAACAATGAGAACATGTAAGCTCAGTCTTGCTCTCTGCAGTATCAACACTTTCCTCCTTAACAGTCGCAAGTCCCTGAAACCAATATGGAGATACAGTTGCGTTGCACTCACTGCATTTGACATCAGTGTCCGCGAACGCAGGCATATCTTCCCGCGTCTCACCGTCAACAACTGACAAAACAAGAGGAGGAAGCTCATCAGAACTAGCAGCAGAAGGCTTGGGCTTCTTTTCCTCATGCTTCTTCACCGGGTAAAGCAACGCACGACGCATGGCCCCTTGTTCCTTGATTTCAGTGGTCTTATAAGTCTCGCAAAACACCTCTAATGCAGTCTTGCCAGTGGACGCATCCATCTCAAACATGGGATGGATATCCTGACTCTCCACCGAGTGATGCGGACACATGACAACAGCACTCATCTGGCCCACTTCTCCATTCCACTTGACGCTCTTGACAACATCTCGTCTAGAGCCCTTCACAGGCTGGATATCAAATCCAAACACATAACCATACCGACCAGCACATCCCACATGAAAATCAGCATTACAAACAGCACAAGTAATGCACGCGCCATTTATCGTCCCACAAATCGAACACCGCTTTCTGAACCGTTCACTAGGAACATTCTGAATCTCCTCGGCAGGCTGAAGTCGAGTAGCATCGCCAAACTTGATTTCTGGCGTCCACACTGAACACCTCACATGCATCCAGTTGTTATCGTAAGTTCGTTTCATGGCATCCGGCAGGACGGGTGATACACCAGTAGCAGCCGCATCGTGGTTCATATCTCTCACAGGGCATATCGCACACGAGTAAAAGGTAGTCACAAACGGTTTTTGGTCATTGCTACACGTATCGCACATCCAGCTTCCCACTTGCTTACTGTTGTCCTTGTGGATTCCATAGCACGCACCATGCGCAGTGAGACCGCACGACTGGCACGAGAATTGCTTGTCACTGCTATCGAACTGTCCACAAACGGCACAAGGTCGAAGAGACTCGGAACTGGAAGACTTGTTGAACGTACTTTCAACAAACTTGACGGGTACTTCACTTTTATCGTCCACAGCAACGCCAGGTTTGGACCGGCCGCTGGAAGTACTCTTGCCTTCTTTAGAAGCAACCGCGGCTGCAACAGCGACAGCTGCAGCCTTCTCTTTCTGCTGCTTATCAACACGAAACTTTTTGCGGGACCGCTCGCGCTCTCGCTCCTTTTCTCTCTCCGCCATAATGCTCTTACTATCCTCGATAAGCTCCTCCTCAAACTTTCTCTTCCATCCAGCACCGCCCCGTTGAGAGATTTTGCGCATCACGTCTTCAGGATCTTCCCAAACAACGGCATATCGCCTCCATAGTCTCGCACACCGAATGCACAATGCCATGATAGGATTCTCCTCGCCAGCAACCGGAGCACCAGGAGCGCGACGCCACTCGCGAGACGTTGTAGTCTGGCAGAACTTGCAACAGTACACCCGCTTGTGAATCCTAGCTTTTTCATTATCGTACGCTGAATCATCCTCGCTATCAGCGACCTCATCCACCAGGCCATTGGGGTTGCTTTGGTGGTCAGCACGCTTTTTGTTCTTTCGACCTTCAAAGTTATCCCATATCTCATGACCTTTCGGAGTCTTTTTCCACAGGTAATAATAGCGAACGATATCGGCAGATTTTTTAGTCTCCACCTCCTTGTAAACGGGATGAAGCTCGCTACCATATTTTCTTACCCCCTCCTCGAATCTCTTCTTTTCCTCGGAATTGAACGTCGGCTCTTTTAGAGATTTGCGAGTGAAGGTCGAAACTGTGGCCAATGCCGTAGCAATATCATAGTGAGCATCCAAGAAAGCTTTAAGACATGCATCAACAAAGTTAGGAGTATGATGGGCGATTGATAGTTTAGTCGCATAGGGTTCAGTCTTTTTCAAAAACTCGTCCACACGCTCCAGATTTTCATCAGGATTAGCCCAGTTCAATGTCGAAGTGGAATCGCCTCCTCTCTCGATATATCCAGTAGGCCGCTTCTGCATCCATGGCGGCCTTTCTTTCGGCGAAGGGGCTACGGTCACTGGAGGGGCAGTTGATACATCCCCAGAGTCCGTGTTGTTATTACTGTCCGTTGGCGAAGTCTCCACAGCGCCCCGACTACGGACGCCCTTTATGCCACGCTTCGACTTCTTGTCCGCCCTCTTTTCCGGCTCATAGTATACCACCGGTCTTCCTGGCCAGTCTGAAATCTGGGCCTGATGTCTGGACCCGAGTCGAGACGCTGCCCTGGGGTATATGCGATCGTCACTATCCAATATATCTTCTAGTTTTGCATGCATACCAAGATATCGGAAGGGCCACATTTTGAGTTGATGTTGCTGCTCCTCAGTCAAATTATGATGTTTATGGCCGTCAGACGAGGAGGTCAACGCTGCCTCCAATTCCTCGTACCGGGACATGGGAGCGGCCGAAGGACTTGAGGATTTTGTGCTACGTTCTTCTGCGATGGACGAAGCTTCTCTGCTATTATGCGATTTTGAGTCTTTAACAGTGTTTTCCATGTCGACGTCTTGATCGGCACTGGCAGCAGGAGGATTATTATTGTCATCCTCATTGCCAAACGTCAGGCCCTTATTTTCCTCGAGGCGACGTTCTAGGGCACTGCTGCATACAGCACAAGACCAGCCAAAGCCCCGGGTAGGTTTTCGCATTAGGGGAGGGTTCACACAGAGCATATGATAATAGTGTTTGCAATGGGCGCATTGGACGGAATCTTCGGGGGAGCACCATTGCGAGCATTTTTCGCAGTTTTTGGGGGCCGAGCATAGTTCTTTACTTTTGCCGACCTCGACAATGGCGTATTTGAATCTTGCTTGTAAAATGTCCTGCATTTTCTTGGGAATGTTGATGATTTTTTCAGTTGGAACCACGTCGTAGAAGCGAACAATATATCTGTCATAAAGCTTGTCGAACCAGAAGCAATTTGGCAGGCATCGGTAAGAGTCGAGGTCTTCTATATGATCTCGCTGTTTGACGACACATTTTCCACGGACACTATGCAGCGGACATAAATCGCTGTGCATAGTAGCATATAAAAGCCTGGAATCGGTCGTTTTCTTGGAGATATCTTTTGGACGATAGAACCAATTGACCCTGATTTTATAGTTCTCGGCGACATTTTGAGACGCAGCAGCAGCGGAACTTTTGCGTCGAGTGACGGTAGAGGTAGAGATGGTTGGATCCGATTTTGGTTTAAGAGTATCCTTTAGAACAAACTCCATGATTCTACCTATATAATAAGGTTCACCTGGAGGTTCGGATAAGATATAAATATGATCTAATAACCGCCATAAAAAACAAAATTATTAGTTGAACCTGGACATTAGTATTATAAATATAAAAAAACATACCTTCAGGAGCCAAGCTGGATCCGTCTTTAAGATGAAGTTTTCCATCTGGTTTCATTATTGCCCCTTCATAATCCAACATGGATGAGACTCTTTCACCAGGAGGGATTTTGCGTTGCCAATTCATGGGAAACTTATCATAAGCAGGAGAATCAGTAACGGGTTGTTGATGATCTTGTATAATGGAATCCTTTTCCTTGTCAAGAGATTTCTTGACTATTCGAGTCTTTATTGAGGTTGAAATCACCACTGGTGGAGACAAATCTTCTATTGAAGCATTTGTTTCTGCATAATTCACACGAGATACCTTTCTTCGAGTCCTGGTGGTATTAATACCATTCTCATTGGAACTCATGATATAATAATGGTTGAAAGTGGCAGTTGTTCAATGACCCAATATTGTAAACCTCCACAATAATCCCATGGACAATAACACCGATTCTCACGTTTACTGTGGGTTGTCTGGCTATGCACCGAATTGGCAACTTTCCATGTTGGACCGCCGAAACTAGGGTTTCCAGTTCTCCGGTCCGACCGAACGATCGTTGATCCCCCTTTTTTTATTCAATTTCTAATATATTTGTCAAATATATATAACATATATAGAATTTATAATTTGTTATAATCATTTTAATTATAGAGATTTCTATTTGATCTTTTTGATGATTATTACTTTGATTGTTATTTATATGATTCAAACTTTGGTTATTATAGTAATACCGTTTATATAAATCCATCACGTGATACAACCCAAAAAAATTGACTAACTAATATAACTCTTAGTTAAGTAGATATAATATATAATAATTATTCAATAGTTATAGGTTTATTATTGGAACTCAATTTGGGACATATTCTATAAATTGGTTGATTGTAGAGACTCTTCTTCGTCATTCAATATGAATCTGTCAGCATCAGTTATTTTGGGAGAATATTAACATAGAAATGTGACAAATGTCTTATAGCTGCTTTTAGGATGATTTTAAGAACATTATAGAACAAAAAGCACTTTTAAAGTTTATAGCTTAGTCATCAATTATATTGATATATATATTGTCACCTATCAATCATATTGAATGTATTCCTTTTACATATTAGAATATCTGATATTCTTCTTATAATAATAATAAAATAATCTACGATATTATAAACGTTTAGTTGTTGTTTATAGATTAAAAGTATCGAAACAACGTCTAAATAAAAAGAGGCGACGATCTCTAGTTTCCCAATATCAGAAATTAATAAGTCCTATCTATCATCAACAACCACACACAAAAGAATTATGACGACAAATGTATTACATCCAGATACATCTGGGTTGAAATTTTCATTTGATCCATTTTTGAAAAAAGAACATCGGATTGGATTAGATCTGGATAGGCCCATATGTCGATATTACGCTCAAGGTCCATGTCCTAGAGGTAAAGAATGTCCTGATAAACATGTATTTCCATCCTATTCCAACAAGTAAGTATAATTCTATCCAATCTCTTTCAAAATATGAGATATATTAACATTGATTTGAAGAATTGTTTGTAAACATTGGTTGAGAGGATTATGTAAGAAAGGAGATGCTTGTGAATTCCTTCATGAATATAATCTACGGAAAATGCCAGAATGTCTCTTTTTCTCAAAGTATGTATATACAAAAGAGGTTTGTTTTTCTAAATGATTATGGAAATATTAACTATAGAAACTGTTAAAGAAATGGTTTTTGTACTCAATCACCAGAATGTCTGTACCTTCATATCGACCCCACGTCCAAAATCCCATTATGTCCAAATTATGAACGAGGGTTTTGTAAACAAGGTCCAAGCTGTCCACGAAGACATAGTCGAAAGGTCATGTGCCCCAAATATCTTACTGGCTTCTGTCCCGATGGCCCTGATTGTGGAATGGGTCATCCAAAGTTCATTGGAATCATCGACAATATGAGAATTGCACGGGATCTTGAAGCTCGATCTTTAGTCAATCCAATACATGTAGAATAACAAACGAATTTATTTATATTTTAATAACAATCTCATTGGTTCTTTTTGATGAACATGCGTAATATCCCGTCCTCAGTATATTGAGGACCTCCATAATAGAAATTGAATTTTTCGCCTCTTTCCAATATCACAAATTAAAGAATAAACCAACGTTTAGAACTGAAAGAATCAAAATAAGGAAGTTGGAATTCCTTTTTGAAATACTTTTCAAGTTTTTTTTTTATTCATTGGATTAACAGATTTGTTAATAAGTGGTGCAAAAAATTCGACAAGAAAAAAAAACTGAAAGTTTACTTTTTAACGGTTTTTGAAGACGTCTATGCATTGGTCTTTTTTAAATAGCAAATCTCGTGCTTCTTCGCCTTTACAAGTTATTGCAACGGTGGCTTTAACTTGTAATAATAAACATCGACGTTTAGATATATCGTCGTGAAATATCGTCATCAGTGTTTTCTTCCCTTTGAAATCAAATATCATCAAAGTTGATGATTTCTAGCATTTATTTGCCCCAAAGTTATTAAGAAACGAACCCATCATCAAAATGGCTGCTATCAATATTGTCAGGGACAATAGAGACCCTTTTTACCGGTACAAGATGCCGCCGATCGTGTCCAAGATCGAGGGTAGAGGCAATGGAATCCGAACCGCCGTGGTCAATACCTCCGATGTCGCGCGCTCCTTGTCTCGTCCTGCTTCCTATGTCATCAAATTCTTTGGCTTTGAATTGGGCGCTCAAACCACTTTGAACGAATCTCTGGACAGATTTATTGTCAATGGAGCCCATGATGCTCCTAAGCTTCAGGACTTATTGGATGTTTTCATTGCCAAATTCGTTCTCTGTGCATCCTGTAAAAATCCGGAAACGGACATTATTGTCCTCAAAGATGGTAATCTCACCCGTGACTGTAAAGCTTGCGGCCAGAGAACCATCATTGATCCTCGTCACAAATTGAGTTCCTACATTCTGAAAAACCCCCCTGCCACGGCAAAGGGTAAGAAGAAGGCCGCCACTGCTTCTGCCAACGTTGGTGGTGGAGCCCCTCTGAACGGGGATCTGAACGGCTCGGGTTCGAATCTCGACGACGCAAACGGAGATGGTACTCCCGGTGACTCTGATGACGATGAACTCACCAGAAGAATCAATGCCGAAGCGTCCAACCTGCCTGATGTCGACCTTGAAGATGGCGACGACGACAACTGGGCCGCCGATGTATCTGCGGAGGCTGTTAAAGCCCGACAAAAGGAACTTGAAAAGACTATGGCAGTCATGAGCTTGGCTGGAGACGAAGAAGAAGAGGACGGTGATGATGCTCCTTACAATGAGCTGGGTGAATGGATCAATAATGAGAATCCCTCTGATGTAGACATCTACAAGAAGGCTAATGAGCTCAATATCGCTGCCAAGCACCGAACTGTCCAAGTTCTTGCCCAGACCTTGTTTACCGACGATATTGTGAATGAGATCCCTAAGCATTCTGGTCTGCTTGCAAAGCTCATCACATCAAAGAACCACGAAAAGGCTCTTTTAGGTGGTGTCGAGCGTTTGATTGGTCTGACTTATCCAGACAAGATCAAGACTGTTCCCAAGATCCTGTCTGTACTCTATAATTCCGACCTGGTTTGCGAGGAGGTTGTTCTCAAGTGGGGTAGTCGTGCCAGCAAGAAGTACGTTGATAAAGAAACTTCCAAAAAGGTGCGCAAGGCCGCTAAGCCCTTCATCGATTGGTTGGAAGAGGCCGAATCGGAATCTGAGTCTGATTAAGAGTAAAATAAATAAATTTATGTAGAGTTTAACTATTTTCAATCAAAATATATGCTTTTTAGTTTATTGGAAGCGTCTCGCCCATGATTTTCATAAATTCTCTTCTCGTCAGACCGCTGCCCAGTGCTAGCTCCTCTAGGCTTTTAACAGTTTGCTCAATATGAGCCCTAATCGCTTTGTGGGGATCGCTCTCCAACTTTTGCTCCGAGATAACCTTCGTTTGACTCCCATCCCCAGGAACTGCCGTCTCTGTGTTTGAATATCTGGCATAGAACGCATCGTCATCATCTTCAATATTTTCATTGCTCGCCACAGGCGACTGATCATCCCCATCTGAGACCTGGTCGTACTTCCTCCAATACTCGTCATCTGAACCTTGTTCTGGAATCTTTGATTTTTTCTTACTCTGTACTTTAACTCCTCCTATAAAGTTCTGCTGTGCCTCCTTCGACGTACTCGCCCACCCATTCTCGTCAAACCACGATGCCTCATCCCCTTTACAAGAGCCTATTGCTCGCACTTTCCACTGCGATGCTTCTTCGGAACAGAAAAAAATCAACGAGGATTTGGCATTCCCAAGAACCTCAACCATCAACCTTGACTCCTTATCTGGCACCAGAAACCTCCTCGTATTGAATGCCCAAAATGCTCTGGCTGGGCCCGGATTGTGGGTAATATCGACCAAGTGTTGGATAGTCTCAGAGGTCTCATTGAGCCCAAGGCCTGAGAATGTCTTGAACATATCACTAGTATCCCATATTATGTCTACCACACTGTTATGCAGCTTCTGTCGAGCATATTCATCTAAAAGGTCGAAGGTTTCAGGACATACGTATATGCCTCCAATTATGATTGTCTCTAGTAGTTGTTGAGATATGTTTTCTGCATCCCATACGCTCATGTCGGTCACCTCTGCTCAGACTTCACCGCAAGCCGGGGAAAAAGTTACCAGATAAAAAACAATAAAAAACCTGACCCTTGAGGTAGACGGTTTTCACGAAGTGGTTTTGGTGGGGCTCAAGGAGTTGAGTTTTGAGCAGCTGCATCCTCGCAGCATCCAAATGGTTGCCTAGCAACCAGCGGGCGATTTTTGTAAACATTCACCATCAACGCGAACTAGAGACCTTCATCACAACAGAGACTGAGTGGTTTGCGATGGCCAACAAGAGTAAAAAGAACTATCATGCTGTGGAGGTTCGTCTGGGCACTTATTCTGAGGCTCGACTAATGGGATCCAAGGGTAGAGGGAAAAAGGGTTTAATATCGTGGCCTCACGTCACTCCATCGTCGGCTGATATGGCAAACGCGGGTTTCTACTTCAACCCCGGGGCTGGAAGTCTTGACAATGCAACTTGTTTCTTGTGTGATAGGTCATTGGATGGTTGGGAGCCTGAGGATGATCCCACAAAAGAACATTTGGCCCATTCTCCCGATTGTTCATGGGCCCAGATCACGGCAAAACCTTGGCTGGAGGTAGTCAAAAAACACAAATTGACTTGCCTGGATAATACAGAGTTCAACCCACACACTAAAGAGGCTCTACAAGGACGACTTGACACCTTCTCACAGTGGTGGCCACATGAAAATAAGAAGGGCTGGCTCTCTTCCAATGATAGCATGGCCCGCGCTGGGTTCTACTATTTCCCTCAAACACCTGAAGATGATCTCGCCAATTGTGTATACTGTCAGGTCAGCCTTGATGGATGGGAACCAAAAGATGACCCACTCGAAGAACACAGAAGGCGAAATCCTACCTGTCTGTTTTTTACAACCTCAAAACCTACTGCGACAAAAAAGTCCTCGTTAAAGAGAAAAAGCTCTGTGGCCAGCGAAGATTCCGAGATCGATATCCGTACTCCGCCCAAGAAAGGACGTAAAGCATCTTCGTTGGCAAGCGAAACTTCGGAAATGGAGATTAAGGTACCAGTAAGAAGGGGACGCAACAGAGATAGCGATGCATCAGAAATGGATGTTCGAGTACCGGTAAAAAAAGGACGAAAACCATCTGCCAGAGAAAAGTCCATAGCCAGCGATGTGTCTGCTGTACCCAAACGTGGAAGGAAAAGGCTCTTGGAGTCTATCTCCAGCAGTCGATCAACCATTACTAAAACTTCGATTCTCGATGATAGCGACGAGTTCGAAATCATGCCCGTCACAGCCCCCATACCAGAACCTGAACAGGATATCGGCCAAGAAAAATCTCAACACAAATCTCAACATGAATCTCAAAATGAATCTGAGCATGAACCTGAACATGAATCTGAACCAGAACATGAATCTGAACCGGAACATGAATCTGAACCGGAACATGAATCTGAACCGGAACATGAACCTGAACATGAATCTGAACCTGAACATGAATATGAACATGAACCAATGATAATTCCAGGAAATTCAGAAAAACCTCACGTTCAGTCTGTTCTGCTGGCGCCAGTTATTGACAAAGTTTCTGAAGAGCCAGAAGTGACGAGGGAAGCGGCAAAGTCCAGAGCTATTGAACGCACAATCAGAGCTGGCACGGACGAACTGTCTCTGGTATCACAAGAATCAGAACCTTCAGTTAAGATACCGGGAGCCTTTCCTAAACCAAAAAAGGTACCCAAGAAGAAAAAGGTCGAAACCTCTCAAACTCCAGTGCGGTTAATGGAGGAAATCAAAAGGCCGGAAACGAGCTTCGGGCCATCGCCCAATATGACCTCGACACCTATCTCGAAACCGACAAGGCAGAGTGAAGAGATAGAGCCAGTATCGGAGTCCATGGCCTTCAAAATTCCTGAATCTCTACCGACTCAAGTTGTAGTTAAAGAAACACCTTACGCAGAAGAAGAATCTAATTGGAAACGGCTGAGTTCTTCGACAAATGACTCCGAGGCCCTCCGTCGGCATTCCATAGATAATGAAGATGATGAGGGTCCACACACTCCAAAAGATGAACATGGAGAAGAAGAAAACGTCCTTCGTTGGACTCCTGCCGATCTCGACGCAGTGTTTTCAGTGTTATCGGACCTGCCAGGTGCCAACTTAAGTGAAATACCCGCAAAGCATATGGATAAAACCATCAAAGAATGGCTAGCCTATATCGCAAACGAAGGCGAGCGGGACCTCAACAACAGATGTAATGAAATTATACGCATGCTGGAAGTAGAGGGCCAACGAGCCATCGCCACAGTGCAACATATTTAACTTTTTGTATCATATAAATATACTACTGTTATACGAAAACTCACTCACAATACATACACATGATGCAAAGTCAATTTTTTTGAGATGATTTGGTTTTTTAGTCTCGTGAAATACTTTTTTAGTTTTTTGGCGTTTTTCCTATTACCGATAGTGGCAGAGAAGTTTCACTAGTCCTGTCGCTCATAGATAGGAAACGGAGAGTATCCGGCTGGTGGGTATGGCTGGTCATACCCTGCAACAGCAGCAGGTGGCATAAAGTACTCGGTATCCATCCCGGGTGGCGGCTGGGTGGCATATCCACCAGGGCCAGTCGCCTGTATCTGTCGATACTGCATAGCACCTCCAGGACTAACAGCCAGCTGATCAAATTGCTGCTGCATCAGTCCCATGTCGTACTGTCTGGTGTTGCCCATAGAATGAGCTGGAGCAGGCATAAACTGGGCGTCGTACATGGGTACTGGCTTATAAAGCCTACCATCAGGTGAAGTTCCCGTAAACCCAGGGCCATCATTCACCGGTTTGGCCATGTAGCCAAACGTTTGAGGCTGTTGCTGTTGCGGCTGAGGCTGGCCCTGCTGTCGCTGGATACTACCATTATTACTTACGCGGGCAGATCGCAGCGATTTACCAGGTGAAGTCTGCGATTGATGGCCATGGCCATTAGAGTTTATTCTCTGTTGTACCTGTTGAGTTGGCTGTTGCTGTGGTTGCTGCTGAGGCCCCGACTGCGGGGTCTGTTGATTAGAGCTACCCCCAGTAGAAGCAGAGCTCAACGATCGAGTGGGCAGTCCAACCTCATCCATCAGTCTTTTGTAGCTCTGCAATGCAGGCGCTTTAAGCGCAACCAAAACAGCACGAATCTTGCTAATGGCATTCTGGCGTTCATTGCCTTCCAACAGCGGAGCCGAAATGACCTTGTAAATAAATGTCGGTCCGTGGACAGCATCTGACAGCACTTGCTCCAGGGTCGCACTTGGCGTCTCCTTCTCATTTGGATTGAAAAGCTCTTCAAAAATCGCTTCCCTTGCTTCCGGCTCAGCCTTGTGGTTAACTACCTTGAGGACAGTCAGAGATGCCAACTTATGAGTACAAAGTTGAACCAGGTTCGAAGCTAAACGAGGTGCAAGTATTCGATGACGGTTGGGAAGCGTACAAGTATCCAAGAACCACGTCAGCAGTAGCGCTCCATTAGCATTGGTTGCCAATTGAACTGCATGCAATGTGATAGCCGCAGCCAGCATCCGCTGCTGCTCCTTACTCACAAATTGGCTCTCCAGACAGGCTCGCATAGCACGCGCACCAAAGCGACCTTGCGCGATATCCCAAAATCGCGACAGCATGGTCTCAAAAATGAAGTCGTTCCAAGGGCCGCCAAATTTTAGACAGCCCTGAATAACGTAGTTACCAAACTGATCCAGGAACAAATGCACAGTGTATGGGCGCAAGGACGTGGATATTATGTCTACCTGACGCCTCGAGCCCGCGACGGTAATAATCTTCTGTGCAGCCCATGTACCGTTCTTATGTACACCTATCTGAGCAAGATAGGGCGCAATTTGGTCAAGCATCAACTCCTTGATCGTTTCTGAGCAGCTATCAAACAGCTTCTGGACTACCGTATTGCCCACATAGTCACTAGAAAGTTCGGCAATTTCATCAAGTAGATCAACCGCAATCTCTTCGATTTCTTCCTGAGAACAGCTCCCGCTATCCACCTTCTTGCGCACTTCGCGCAAGGTCGGAGCATCGTATATACGATCAGCCCTAGGTTCCGGAACAGACGGAATTTCATCTTTAATATCCTTAAATTCCAGGGCCCGGCCGATCGATGCAACAGTTCGTTTACATTCAGCTTCATCCGCGCCTAGACTCAATACAATCCCAGCCATGTCACCAGAAATCTGTTCCAGGGATTTGATGGCATCGGCCAATTTTGCAGAATCATGATTCTGTGCAACTCCTGGTGACGGCTGACCCTGCTGTGTCCGCGTTTGATTCTGCTGCTGTTGTGTTGGAGGCTCTCTGTCACTGATATTGAGACTTGCAACGCTGTTGTCCGGAAAATGGTCATCACCGGTAAGAAGCTCCTTTTCGAATACAATAGCATTACCGTTATTCTCAAAAAATGGATCAGCCAACTCCGGGCTTGATCCCTCGACGGATATTACTTTTGCAAAGCCCACACGACAAGGGCCTGAACCAGGGAACAGTTCTTTGCCATTCAAAACTGATCTTGCCTGCATTGCGCTGTCGACTGTCGTAAAATTTACAAATCCACAATTTCGGTGTGTAAGAACGCGCGCCGATTCCACTGGCCCATACGCACTGAATATCGCATGCAGCGTATAAGATGTCGTAGAGGGTGGGATATTACCAAGATAAAGAGACCTCGTCGGCCCAATAGTTGGATCTTCTAAAGAATTCATGACTGCCTGAAGGCCGTTTGAACCGGGGCCGACATTATTCGAGTGAACCCCATTAGTACCAGTCTCTTCATAATATTCTGCTCCAGAATAAGGGTTCCTGCTCGAAACTGGTCCTTGTTGCGGCTTGAAACGAGAGAACTGAGGCGGCTCAAACGCGCCAGAAGTGGTTTGAGCTCTTGGCCGGTTACTAGTCAGTAGCGATTGAATATGTTGCTGATGCCTATGCTGCTGTTGTTGTTGTTGTTGTTGTTGTTGCTGCTGCTGTTGCCTCAGTTTTTGTTGCTGTTGTTGATAAAGAATCTCACTTTCCTCCTCGGCAGACACGCCATAAAGCAGTGTATTGACTGTGTACGACCGGAGCCGACTAACGTCAGTTTTAACCGATAACTCGTTGAGAAACGGTTGCATCGGGTCGACAATGGGTTCTGGGAAGCTTTCCGATTCTGTGATGCCGTGAAGCTGATCTTGCTGGCGCTGATGAGGTTCATCATAGCCACCTTGAATATTACTTAGAAAAGATGGTTGCGACAATCTCTTTGGATTCGGTAGTCCTTGCTGGGACACATCAGTGGTTGAGACGGAAGCACGTTGAGGAGACGCCCAGATCGAAGGGCCGAAAGGCGAGAATGCGGGTCTATTTTCAGACAGCAAGTTCAGAGAACCGGAACGGAGACGAGCGGTGGTGGGGGATACTGAGGAGGTGGTGGATGAAGATGCAATAGTGGAGGATGCTTGAGTCGTTATAGGAGGGGGCATGGCGGCATTATTGATTGAAGGAGCAACACTAGGTGATCCGATCGGAGACGGTTGATCCGGTGAAAGCAAGGCCAAGCTGCCTAGAGAAGCACTTGAGCCCGGACGGCCCGGCAATCCAGGAGATAAACGCGATGGTAATGTACCGGCACGGGCTCTTGAGCGGACACCGGCCTGATTAGTAGTAGGTTGATCATTGACAGGAGAATTTTGGAAAATCGAGCTAGCCGGTGATCCGCCCAGAGGAAGATACAAAGATGAAGAGGCGGCGGAGCTTGGATTGGCGGAAGAAGATGCGGATCCGCCTCCTGTAATACTACCTTGAGAGTAGAAATGTTGGGATTTTGGTCTTTCTTGCCATATTGATTTCGGCATTCCTTCCTCGGCTTGTATTTCTCGGGCTCTATGTACAATGGGGGGTTAGAAAACAGCATGAAAACGCCTCATGATCCGAGCAACTTACCTTTGTGAGAAGATTCGAGGGTCAAAGGGAGAACCAGCTCCACTGACCGAATCAGACATTTATAAATAGAAGACTTTTTAATGTATTCCTCCGCAAGTCGACTTGATATTTCAATATATCTTCCAAGATCAAAAGAAACAAAAACACAAATCAATCGTGCCAAACTTAGTTATCGACGACAATGAGCATCAATATCAAAGATGGATTTCCTAATGGATTCCAATTGACTTTTCGCGTCCTATTTTTTTGATAAAGATTTCCCTCTGACAGCAAAGTCACTGAATATAATCACACGTTTATTTTCCAAATATTCCGAAACTCAACAAATAGTCCAAATCTTAAGGAGATTATTCGAATCCTGAACTCCTCGCGTGAACGCGCGGAAAGAGAGAAAGATAGAGAGAGAAAAACTTCCGAACCGACCCACTAACGGATAACCAACAAGCTTCCTTATAAACAAAAGATACAAACCAAACAATATACAAACAATTGAATAGAATCCAATCAAATAGATCCAGATCTATATAATTGGATTGAAACCGTGGTGGATGAAGAAATGGATTGACGTTTAAGCTAAGAGGCGGTGAAGAAGCAGTGTTCTAAGCACTAATAAAATGCCCGCCTAACGTCCAGTGGGCTAAAAGGGGGGTCCGCGTAAACCAAGGTCCAGGTTTCAGTCCCTCAAAAAACTCTCCATTAAACCCCGTGAGAATCAATCGAAACAAAGAAGTTATTGAATTGATAGTTAATATATATATACTTATATCTTATATATTATCTAATAAATACAATAACATGTTTGGCTTAGATGACTGAATTGAGTCGATTCGATTCAATGTGAATTGGTTTTGAGTGGAGTTAAAGCCAGGAGTTTCATCTTTCTTATACTTACAGGAGGAGGAACAGGATCAAATCAATTTAGATAATTGGAGCATCATTTGACTATAACAGGGGATTCCAGGGGGTGTTTCTCCACTCAAAGTCCATTGGGAAAGGTTGTAACAACTCGACGAAAGTAAACATTAACGATATCAAATACGGAGTTCCGGGATATCCAATTAAGTCCAACGTTAGATGTCAAACACGAAGCGAATGCCCTCTTTAGGCACGATGAGCCCAGTATAAACTGTAGATCTTTGTTGGGATCTAAAACATTTGTTTTTGATCTTGTTCAAATATTATTATTTGACACTTTAACTTAAACTGTCGCCAGTGGGACGGACCGGCATACCATGCATATAAGTGCAGAAGGCTATATCTTAAAACGTTAACCGGTCATGACCGCAAAAAGTAACGTGATACATTAGAAATAAACATGAAACATCCATGGCTGTCAATTACGTATATCAGGTCATCGGTCCAGATGGGAGGGGGGGTTATATAAACCCTTGTCAATATGACGAAGTTATGGCCCCGCCGCCATGACCGGCCTGGAATTTCAGGGGGTAAAACGTTGTAAAACGGCGGGATATCATTCATTCCCATGGCCTCCTTTCCAACCCCTGAAGAAACAAACCTTTTGAAATCGAATCAATCCATTTAGGACAATTGTCTATATATAGTTAAGTTCAATTCAATCTTTTCTTTCAATCACCTTCAATGGAATATGTTTGGTCGAATGGAAAATATGTCGAGAATATCTTTAAAAAAGCAATATTCATGTCGCTTATCAGTACTTCCCATCCTTAGAACTTGATAAGAGAAATGAATGACGCTTCTTCATGTTATCTTTCTTAACTGTATGTATAGAGTGAGTGCTTTTCAATACATAACCTTCCTGGTCCAAGAAAATGCTGATCATCCTTCTAACCCGTCTGTGCATCATGTTGATATGCACCGACCGACCTGATTATAACCAATTTCGGGGCTGAGGTGCCACCCCCCTCCCTCTCACATGCACTTACCCCAGTTCTTGCACTATTATTTTTTGTTTTGGGTCCATTGGCTGTAGTAAAACCATATAAATATAATAATATTCGCACTCTCCTGCACATAATTCAATTGAGTGCATAACATTTTTTTTTCAAGTCTCTATCCTTCTCTTTAGGCCTGCTTGTCGTTATCGCAATTCAAACTTGAAAAATTCGTATTTATATCTGGACAAGTTTTCCATCTCTTCTTTCCCTTCTATGTTTACACTTTGATGAGACCTTTCATTCGCTCTTTACCAAGAAAAAGAGATCACGACTTGGCCCATAGTGTCTACAGCTCTGCTGTTGCATCCACCTCACCATTGCCAATGTCAAGGACTCATGAACCAATGGCAATTCCCATGAATAAAGCCAGTCCTTCCGGGTTTTCAAAAAGTCGATTTTTAAGTGGAGTTAGCCCTGCTCCTTCTTCAATGGTTAATACCAATCATAATAATTCTTCTTCAACCCCGGCATTTCAAAATTATTGTATGGTGTGTGACCGACAAATTGAATTTGCAACCTTTTCACATTTATATTGTTCTGAACAATGTAAAGTTAAGGATACTTGTTCAAATAATCGTATCCCGGCATTGTCATTATTGCATCCAACTATAGTTACATCTGGTCAAGATCAGAATGATGATAACAATGATGATGGTGATGATAATCAAATTGTACCATTCTTCGAGTTGGAAGAAGAACCTTTATCATATCTAACATCCGGATCAACTCGAAACTCGGTGACTTCATTTGATCTACTTTCAAAATCTGTCATGGTCACTACTTCACAACCACCGATATATTCTCCATTGGAATCACCTGAAATTGCCGACTTTGAAACAAATCGCATGTCGCTTCCGGCTGGCTATACCATTCCACAACAATCTATTGCATCAACCACCAGCACTTCCAAACCAAAAAGGCATTCCTTATACATTAAATCCGGATCTCAATTATACTCAGGAAGTTATAATGGTCCTGGGTCGGAATTGCCACCTTTAACACCATTATCATACTCTGAATCTCCAAGATCAATCACTCTTGTTCTTCCTCATGACTATCCAAATAGCATCAACTCCCATGATTTGGAATATGACTTTCCAAAAGTCATTCATCATTCTTAAATCCCCCAGTTATTTATATCTTATATATACAATTTTTTACCAGTTTTTTTACAAACTAAACCACTATCCTTGAAATCACATGTTTAAACGCTGCTGTCAGTGTCATTCATAGTTGGTCGGACTTGGTCCCAACAAATCCTTATTACCAAAGCATTTAAGGGTTTGTCAAGGAACACTCATCTTCATCATATTGATTTGATATTTGCCGCTCGATTTGTTTGAAAGATCTTGAATCTGATTCTTCTTGGTTGGTATATTATCCAATAAAAGTTTTATAGTTGTTGAGGAATCTTAATCCCTTGTACTTTTGAACTCTTGTGGATATCTCTTTGATTTACTTATCAGTTTACTATTACTGCTCAGAATCTGTGTCGTCTAAGGTCATTACTTGACGAAAAAAAAACATACTCATTAACTTGCAAATTTGTTTAAATTGATTGTTCTTGAAAACCGCGATAGCGGGCGGTGGGGGGTGTACAGTTTTGCTTTAGTTGTGGTTTATTTATTTATTTGAAGGTCTTTTCTCTGTTACCAAATAACCAAATATGGATTTGGATTATAGTTCAACTGATGGTTCGGACAGTTTTGATTCAACAGTCGAAAGTGCTGGTGAGTTGAGTGACGATAGAAGAAATAGAGTCAAGAATCGGGGACGTATGCATAGAGTAGCATTGTTGAATGCTGCCTCAACCACCTCTGTGGCCACCACAATGTCATCCCATTCATCGCTATGGGCCATGTCGCCGATATTCAGATTGCCGCCTGAATTACTTCGCACATTGTTTGCCCATGTAGATGATCGGAAGGACCAATGGGCGTTTTTAATGACCTGTAAGATATGGTTTAAGACTGCAGTGGACAGCATTTGGCATCGGCCGATAATATCTGACTCCAGAGTGCTTGAAATGTTTCTTCGAACCCTGAAAACTCCAAAGGACAAACTAACACTACCGTACGGATCGTTGGTCCGGAAATTGAATCTCACAAGCGTCACTAGCTCTGTTTCTGATTCAAATCTGATATGTGCCCTATCTTGTGACCGACTGGAACGCATCACTCTCACCAACTGTGTTCAGCTGTCAGATGCGTCAGTCGCCCTCCTTATCGCCAAAAACCCCGGTGTTCAATCAATAGACATTTCCAACCTGGATCGACTCACCGATCAGACACTACAAACTATGGCTCAGTACTGCCCCAGATTACAAGGATTCTATGCTAGTGGATGCAAGCTTTTCACTGACCAAGGGTTGGTCCAGCTGGCCACGAGCTGCAAGATGCTAAAACGACTCAAACTGAATGGATGCACAAACATTTCTGACGTCTCAGTGGACCAACTGGTGAGAAACTGTCCTTGCCTGGTGGAGCTGGATCTGGCGGGATGCTCCGGGGTGGAAAACTACGGCATTAGCTCAGTCCTTCTCAAGCTAATCCATCTCCGTGAGCTACGGCTGTCATTAAACATGAACTTGACTGACGATGCCTTTTCTGTACTACCCACTTCAACGCTGTTTGAACGACTGCGCATTATTGACTTGACGGCTTGTGTGCTGATATCTGACAACACGGTCGGCCGACTTGTGAGGGCGGCGCCTCGACTGAGAAATGTAGTTTTGGCGAAATGTGTCAATGTCACTGACCGAGCAGTGGAGCATTTGACTCTCCTTGAGAAGAGTCTCCATTATCTGCATCTCGGTCATTGCAGTAATATTACTGACCGCGGAATTGCCGTGTTGGCCAAGGCCTGTGTGCGCATACAGTACATCGATGTTGCATGTTGCATTCAGCTGACGGACGTCTCGATCAAGGAACTTGCCACGCTCCCGAAGCTTCGTCGGATCGGGCTGGTCAAGTGCCAGAACATCACGGACGCGGCCATCTATGGACTTGCTCAGAAATCCGGCGAGGAAAATAGCCTTGAGCGGGTCCATCTCAGCTATTGCGGCAACATCACGTTATTTGCGATTCTCCAGCTGGTCAACGCTTGTCGACGGCTCACGCATCTGAGTTTGACTGGGGTGCCGCCGTTTATGCGGCACGACCTAACACAATACTGTCGGTCACCTCCGACCGAGTTCACTGAGCACCAGCAGGCGGTGTTTTGCGTGTTCAGCGGCTCGGGAGTGGACCAGTTACGGAACCATCTCAACAATCTAATGGCGGAGCAGATCCGGCAAGCGGGCCAGGACCCAGCGCTGATATTTCCTGGAAACGAGACGACGGTGCCTTCGACCGAGACAGCCGATGTCGGTAACCGGCTGCTGAACAACCGCTTCACGAATGCAGGTATCATGCCTGGGCACGAGGGAAGGCCGGGGTTCCTACCTGATCCGTTCGACCAGCTGCCACGACAGGGTCTGCCGATTGTTTTACTAGATGAGGACGATGAAGACGGATTTGCTACTGAATGAACATAACGTATCTAAATTATTTGTGAATGTGCTTGTTCTGTCTTAAAAATAAAAATAAACACGCTCCACACGCGTGACAGGCGCGTGTGCGGTCACGTGACGACCTGTAGATAGCAGCACAGTTGCCAGATGCGGCAGTGTGTAAATAGTTGACGTTACGACATCGAGCAGGAAAATTTAAGAAAGAAACACACCTTCAACACCCTTTGTTTGTCCGTTTGTGCTCGACAATATAGACAAACATCCTGCCCAACTGTTATTACTTTGTGACGTAAGAACAGTGACCATCGAGTGTGAATTTTGCGCTTAGTGGTTGTAGAATCTTTGTATTTAGTGCATTGTTTCTGAGTGTTGATCAAGACACTGAAATCAACACAAGAGAAATATTGTCTGTGCATTATTAGCTTTGAGCTCGCTTCTGATTCTTCGCATCGAGGAATCCAATCCTGTCTCAATATCTGGTAAGAGATTTTTCTTCAAAATCCCATACCCCAGATTCGATACGGTCCACCACACCATCCATCGGTATTAGACATTTTATCGGACAGCGTTTTTCAAACCTCCAACCTCAACTTCGGGCAGCGCGTCAGGGAGGAGGAGAACGGAACGGAATTGGCAACAAGCGGTATTGATTAAGATCCAAGGGCAATCAGGTTGGCCTATCCATTCATTTATACAATCATTTTTTAGTCATTTTTGCACTGGGCGAAATTGACACTTCCATCAAACACAGATTATCCAGCGCGCGTTTTAGAGGCCTGGAAGTGGGTTGAATTAATTCGGTTTTAATACCTTGGCTTCATTCATATATATTCGCGAAAATGAGCTCAAACCCTCAAGTATGTTTTGTGTGGCTTATGATGGGGATTATTTTTTTTTTTTGATCTAACAATGGTAATAGGGACGACAGACTCGATCAAGAGCAGTGCATGACGAAAATACCCGAATCACACGAGCAAAGTCTGCTGCCATAGGAGGCTTGCAAGCATCCTCCAATTTGGAAGCTTCCAAACATGCCCCAGCCCGAAGACGCGCGGCTCTGGGCGATGTGAGTAACATGAAAAAACCCTCAGGAGGGAAGGAAAATGCCCTTAAACCAGCCCTGGCCACCAAAGGAGGATCTGTTTCTGGGATTGCGTCCTCAACAGCAGCTTCGCGTGTTCCATTGGCCAAGCGGTCTCAATCAGATGCTCCCGACGCATCACACCCGAAATCGTTAAAAACGGGCCCTGTGCTGGGGGAAAGAAAGGAAAACGCGATTGCAGTTTTTAAAACCCCCGCCGTAGAGAGAGAGTCAGCGGAAGCAGCACCGGCTCATAAGCGTAAAGACGCCCCTGTGGCAGATACGCGTAACGAACCATCCAGTAAGAAGCTTAAAGCCGCAGAGGTGTTCGACGATCTCGACGAAGAAGACTTTGACGATCCATTGATGGTGTCGGAATACGTATGCGAGATCTTCGAGTTTCTCTATAAGCTGCAAATGGAGTATATGCCAGACGTGGGGGGAATGCAAAAACAGGCCGATATCACGTGGAAACTGCGACGGATTCTCATAGACTGGCTGGTGGAGGTTCATCTAAAATTCAGACTACTTCCGGAAACATTATTCCTGGCAGTGAATATCCTTGACCGAGTGTTGTCGCGTAAACCCATAGGCCTGGACAAGCTTCAGCTTTATGGTATCACTTCATTATTTATTGCCGCCAAGTATGAGGAAGTCATGACGCCCTCGATTGGAAACTTCTCGTACGTCACTGAAGGCAATGCGGAAGAGGACATTCTAAATTGCGAGAAAAAGATCCTGGAGATTCTGGATTTCAAGCTGTCATATCCAAACCCCATGAATTTCCTGCGACGCATCTCCAAAGCAGACGAATACGATATACAAACACGGACGATTGGCAAATACCTGTTGGAGATCTCGTTGTTTGATAACAGATTGCTTGAATATTACCCCTCAGACATCTCAGCAGCAGCGATGTTTTTGGCCCGAGTCATCTTGAAACGATCCTCCTGGTCCACAAACCTCATCCATTATGCAGGCTGTTGTACGGAGAAAATGCTGAAGCCCATTATCAATATCATGGTAGATTTCCTGGCCCAGAGCGGGGCCGAGGCAGAAGCGTTCTTCAAGAAGTATGCCACCAAGCGGTTTCTGAAGGCTTCTATTCTATGCCGGTCCTGGGCAAACCAGCATGAATCGGAGTATGATATTCCCGATATCGGTAGTGCTGAACGGGTTCGAAAGATCCTTGTCAACAGTGCTCCGTCGTTATTTGAAAGACCCCCGCATATTGCCTAAATTCTTCATTATCATTATTCCTCTTTGTCATTAATTATTTGCTATCATTATATCTTTTTTATTTTATCAGAGCCGGGTCTTTACTTCAGATAGTTTCGCTCTCAATGGAGGGACCAGTTTCTCAAGTACTTCGTCGTCCAAATCTTCACGAAACCCACGGCCATAAGTTTGCATATAATAGTCTCGTTTTTGTTTCCCAGTCAGATCCTTATGAGTAGTTGAGCTGGTCAATACCTTGGTAAGGTCTATAGATTTATCTGCTGAACGGATTACAATATGGAAATGCGCATGATGCACTACTTGGCCCGCGGCTGAACCATTGTTCTGCACCACATTAAAGGCACTTACACCAAGCAATTGTTTAAGGGCTTTAGAAACATATGCCAGTGCCTTGCCCAATGCACCGGCCGAATCTGGATCCTCGGCAAGAGTATCCAAAGTTGCATAATGCCCTCGAGGAATTACAAGTACATGAGCTGCCGAGGTCACCAACGGTTGAATATCGAAGAATCCTAAAACATGTTCAGTTGATAGAAATACTCCAGGCGAATTCGTGACATTTGCTGGGTTGTTGTGTGCAATCTCACAGAATACACAATCTTTCATGTTGATGAATGGACGGAACGGAACTATCACAAAGTTGCGGGGCTCGATTTAGCGGGAAAATAAACCAGCTCGAAACCCTTAAATTGAGCATTAGTTTAGTTGTAGTCTACTCTCCATCGAGCAAATGTCTTATAGGAGCGACGATCGCTATGGGAATAGTGGCCCGAGGTATAATGGAGATTATAATCGGAGACCAAGACCTCCTTATGGAGGAGGTCCGTTCCAAGATAATGGGGCATCACCATCATTGAAGCGAGCTCGAGTGGATCAGGGGTATAACTCAAATGGTCCTCGGCAATCGAATGTCAATGCATCGGCAGCCAAAACAAGGATCTACTCGGATTTTCGGGTTTCAAGGATCCAGATTGGCAACTTCACGGTCGTGGAGAATAATGAACTCAAACGTGGCACTCGAGACAGCCGTCTTAGACTATATTTTGCTACTGAAGACGCACTTCCACCCTCTTCGCATTCCTCAAATCCTTTGCCTTCAATATCTGGAAATCCGTCGCAAGAAAGACGAGATCGGGCTCTAATGGAACCCGATCGGCTGAGCTTAAGTGTCTTTCAAGGCACTCAGCGGTTGATTATTCCCGTTCAGGACGGATTGATAAAAGTCTTTTATAACCGTTCTGAGGGATACTTTCGCATTCTTTGTCAGGGATGGGCCCTGTTTGAGGAGATTCAAACTACAGATCCAAAGGGCTACTTCCGCAAATGCGATGACTTTACAAACAATAACCTAATGACTAGTAAAGAGATCCAGGTATGGTGCGATAAAGATAACCCATTGCCCATTGAACCGAAATGGACGCGGGGAAACATTAAGGACTACATAAGTTCAAGGTCAAAGTTTCGCACCATGGGCATTCTCGAGGTGTCTGACCCTGAAAAAACAACCAACTTTACTGAGATTGCAAGCATGTGGGCCCGTGAATCTATTCTCCCCACACATGAACAACGCATGGACTTTGTTCAAAGCCAGCTTTTTACTGTGGAGTTCATGCTTGAGCTATGCTCGCGAGTATTGGCTCCACCCAACCATCATATCTCTAAAAGCGTGCTGAATAACCACCATCTCCAGAATGGAAGTGGAAACGCATCAAACCAGGGACCCGATATTAATAACCAGATCCCCGCCCAAATCTCTCCTGGAGTCAATGCGCTCCTGGCTAGCTTTGCTCAAATGACTCTGGACGACGCTCGACTTCCCGAATCAGTATTGATTGAATACTTGAAAATGATTCTTTTCCAGGTTCCGGAGCCCATCCTTTGGCGTTCGCTAGACGGACTGTTTGTGAAGCGACATGAGTCTATTAATTTCAACTATAATCGGGTGCTAAAAGCTGCCCTGCAATCTTCCGACTGCAGCAGACGAGCCATCGATACCGCAAATATTACAAATCCTCAGTCGGCAACCCTGATTGAGCAAAAAGAGCCGTCTGCTGAAACTCCTGCCGTTGCTGAATCTACAGCTATTGAGACAGGGACAGAAGAGATATATGAGGAGCCTGTGCATGAAAGCTGTGCTGTGAAAGACGTTCCTATGGAACCGTTCGAAGACAGTTCAAGGAATGAGATACAATTTGACGATTTGATTTGATTTGTTTGAAACGTGTACGAGTATATAATGTTTTGTATAACAAAAATTGAAGTGACGATAAGAGTATTCAAAAATTTTGAGCATTAATCCGGTGCTAATGTCTGTTCCCAAATGCCGTTGGATTTAACTCTACCATTCTTCCCATCTGGAGGCTATGGCCCGAGTTTGAGCTTAGTCTCTTGCAGCTGCGAGTTCTACAGGTGGAGCCTTCGACAACGGAAAGCTTAATTTTAGTTATGCAGTGCGCTCAGGACTCAGAGGAGCGCTACTCAAATCATAAAATTGGACAATGTCATTTTAACAGACCAATGCGCTAGATTAGCCTAGATATATAAATCGTGTGGAGTGGTCAATGATAAGGATCTATAGATCCCTGTTTGCATCGTGCTGCATGCATATTTATCTTCCTGCATAAGGTTTAAACGTTATCTGGCGCTAAACCAATTGTTATAGGGAAAGGCAATTATTATCGGAAAAGGTCAGTAAATCAAATATTAATATCCACTAATTATCTAAAAGCACAAAAAATAACGATAGCATGAAAGCAAGAGTTGAGGGAGGGGGGTCATGTACACATGTTACTGGAAGACAAGAGTCTTGTCCTCTTCGAAAACACCGTATGAAGCCAGATCAGCCATGAGACTACTGGCGTTTGGAGCCATGAGCATATCTTCAAAGTTCATTACTGAAGACCAATCCAACTTGGCCATGGTCTCCCGACCTGGAGGCAGCGGAGAAGCGGAGCGAACGTAGGCCGGGGATCCTTGGAAGTCGCGCTCCATCCTCGCAAATATCTCTTCTGTAGACGAGGCAGACCCACTTGTTGATGATTCCTCAGAAACCGAGGCAGTCGACGCCGCGGACGTGAGAACAGCTTCATCTATCAAATTATTCTTCTCCTGCATGTCATAATTACACCTCAGGTTCGAGATGGTGGTTTCGACGCTTTCCTGGTTGGTGGACGATATCAGCTGGCTCAGTCCATCATAAAACATGCTCGCAAGTACACTCTGCTTGGCGAGGATCCGCAAAGTGGTGAGCAAGAAGTCCAGGTGGGGTTTGTATTTCATGAAATCTGGATTCAACGACTGGATCGCACACAAGAAAAACCGTGCGGTGGTATATACTGCGAATGTAGTCATGGGATTGCACACCAGTAGAGTTATATCCTTGCACATGCGTACGCACACTGTGACCTCGCTTGCAGCATTCAGACATCGCTTAAGCAGCTCTGAACGATCGAAGAGAGACGGCACTGGCCCTTGGAACCCACTAAGAGCTGCTGCTCCTCCTGCTTCCTGGTCTCGCAAAAGCCCAGTTCTGCACAAGCATACGATTGCAGTATGAATTAGAATGTGAGTAGTAACGAAGGCACGTTTTTCTCTTTCAGTCTGGGCAGAGGGTATATCGGGCAGGAAGAATAACATGGACGACAACAAGTTGTCGATTTTCTGGTACTCGATAAACCAGGCGCCAGTGTGGGTGAAGTCTGTATCCTTACGAGGATAGCGGGAGAGCGAAGCGAGATGCCCCAAAGTGTAGGTGTGTATAGTATTCACGATGAGAAGCGACCGTTCGTAGCCCATGAGAATCTCCGGAGTCTCAAGGATCTTGTCGAATTGGACGCACGGGCCTGGCAGTCCGCTTGAATACAGAGAGTCGTCAACAGGAAACCTTGTGAAGATATCATCCACGTTGAACACGCATGGCCAACCCGAGCCCGCGCTTGAGACTTGGTCACATAAAAAGACAGTCCAGAACGTTCGTCTTCTTTCATCCTGGTCTATTCTATCTGTAGTCAGTTCTGGGTTATTGAAGGTGTCGGCATCGAGCAAATGCAGTCTTGTCATTTGGGCTATGCGTGAGCATACGCCTGAAGAGACCCAGGCCTGACAAAACATGCCCTCCTGGTATTCGTAGAGGCCGGTGAGAACCCAAGCCTGGAGATAGGGCAAGCTTCGGAGTTCGTTGAAGCGGTTTTCGATTTGATATTTCTCCAGGTATCCACGACACCTTGAGTACAGCTCTTTTGACATTGATCGATATTTCAGATTCACGGCTGCTGCGCTGGCCATGACGGCGTATTGCAGATATACCTTTGGGCGGTGAGCGTGCGGGAGTCTCATACCCGAAAGGTACCTGCCCTTGTCGAGAAACGGCACCACATCATGATGATAATCAAAGTAAATCTCTGTCAATTCCAAGCATATTTCATCCGATGGCATCCAAGAGTCCAAATTCAAAATGACAAGAGAGTTATCAAGATCTTTAATATCGTTGGATTCTCTTCGTGTTGAATTAGGAACTGAATCTTTAGAAGCAGAAGTACAATTATCATATGAATCTTCGCCATCTTCCATTTCAGAGGAGGTTTCTTTATCCGTCACCAATTTTTCCAGAAGGGCGATTCTATCCTCCAGGGATTTCACATATCCTCTCTTGGGTCCAGTTTTCTTATTTGTCTCGGTGTATTCACAAATATGATCAAGCCGCTGACAAGTCGAACATCTGGGGCGTTCCCCATCACATTTGAGCTTGCGTTTCCGACATAAATAGCATGCTATATGTCGTTTGACGTTCGAAGAAACACCTTCACCACTAACACAACTACCGTGATCCATTCCACAATATATATATTTTTTGCCTCAATACAACTTCTTATCTAAATTGTCATAATCATATATCAAAAATTCAACCAACCAATAATCAAATCGTGGCCAACGATGCAAGATTCGTTTCGATATAGATGTATATATTTTTTTGGTCGCCACCGATATACATGCCCTAGCCTTTGTTTGTCAGTACTAAAATTGATGGGCCTGTTCGGGATCGGTCCGCCGTACAAGCCCCCACCCCAACACAGTAAGAGAAAGGTAGATCGCAAGGCTGAACATCATTTTCGGCTTCAACGGGTGGAACCAGTGGTCCAGCTCGTATTTAACGTTGGAGCTTTCATAGCTTTGATTCAAGCAGAATACATTCTTTTAGACCAAGGTTAACTGATATGAATAATCATTAGATTAACTTTAATTTATACCAATAACTTATACATAATATACAATATACGGTTTCCACAGTAACCATTCGAGGTCGGAGGTCGGAGGTCAGACGGAGGTCTCGCTGGCGACAGATTTTTCAGATATCAGATATTTATTCAGAATATTTTTGTCCAGATATCGTTTTGATATTGTTATATCTCGTGTTATATTACATAGGATGTTATTAAGAATCACGATTGGTCTTGTTTTACAGGTTATCGATTTGGATATAGTAACCTTATAGAGAAACTTTATGAATTTATTGAATCGCACTGAAATTTCGGAGCTAATTTCGGAGCTTATGACTTGTGAATCTTCACAACTAGAATCAAATTGAAAAAAAAATCAGCGTAACGGATAGAAATTAAAAAAAAAAAAAAATAATACACCCACGATGGGACTCGAACCCACAATCTTCAGATAGCATCAACAATAGAAGTCTAACGCGCTAACCATTACGCCACGCGGGCCAAAATCTGCAAGGAAAAAGTGATCATCGTACATCCAGTTTAAGTAATGGGGTTAGGGTAGGGCCAAAATAGGCAATTCCAGGGTAAGGGTTTTAATTGTTAGAGGTCCCAATTAGGCAGTTCCAGGGCCAGGTTCGGCTTAGAAGGGAAATTTTCTGCGACGATCGCGTTAAAGGGCGAAAAAAATCACTGTGAAGTCTATATTTGATCCCTATAGAGACTCTAAAGACATATCAACATGAATGTGAGTTATATCAAAACATTGAGTTTTAATTATGGTGTTCTAATCGGGTTTATTAGGCTGAATTCACTCGTCTATTAGACACTTCTGCACGAGGTATGTTTTTGAGCCGATTATCTATTGGGGGGATGGCCTTTTAACTGGTATATCTATATATATTTAGATAGTCAAGGGTTCTATCAGCAGTTTTTCAAGGCCTTGGATGGGTATAGGCAGAATCTATTTCAATTCTTCCGACCGTTTTCTGCTATAATATGGAATGGGACTCCGTTTGGTGGTGGTGAAGCGTTTATGCAGATGTATGGTACTATGCCTGAGACAGTTCATGAAATCTCCGGCTACAACGTACATCCATTGCCCAATAGTGCCAGTCAGGCGCCAAGTATGATGCTTACAGTGTCAGGAAAGGTCAAATTCGGTACTGAGCGGGGCAAGAACCAATTTGGGTTCACAGCAGTGTTTATTCTCGCCAAAGATCAATCTTCACCTCAACATTTCGTCAAATCTCTTGATTACCGACTGGTCCACAAACCAGACGATGCCACTTTAACGATCTAAGCCCTGTATATTCTTTAACATATCTACCTATATATATATATATTTATTGCTCTAAATCAACCCGAGTTCATCATGGCGGGGAACAGGTCCCAAAATGTTTAACACGGATCCCCCCTTTCTCTCTGTTGACTAATTTAGTTAGGCGCGGCTTATTGGAAGCGAAATGGCGGTTGGTTTAGATGGTCATAGGACTTTAAGGGCCAAATTGGCACATAATGGGATTATAATCGAAGGGTTAAATGATACTTCTGGTATGTATAAATTGGAGGTTTTGTGCGGTTTGTTTGTTTGTTGAAGCTCATATTTCAGGGGAAGACTCCAAATCCTTAAGAGGGAAATGTTATCCAGGAATTCGCAACGGGACGAAAAATCTTGATCTCATTGCTTATAGTAATGTGTTATGGGCTGTTCGAAAGGAAGGAAGTTCCAAACTCCATGCAACTGCTGGGGCGGTTTTTCATATCGTCTATGCAAAAGCTCATGGGCGGCAGAAGTTCACGCCTGCGTCTATTGACGTAATCCTCGAAGATAGCAATGAGAATATCGATGAGCATATTATGAGAGAAGCCTATCAAAGTGCAAAGGCAGGAAAAAGATTATTGGTGCTTATCAATCCATTTGGTGGCCAAGGACATGCCCAACATATATTCGACAAAAGTGCAAAGCCTCTCTTGACAGCTGCCAGATGCAAATATACGGTGATTGTCACCAAATATCATCATCATGCGCAGGAAATCGCCCAAGCCATGGATCTGAACGCTTATGACGCCATAGTATGCTGCTCAGGAGATGGCATTCCCCACGAAGTGCTAAACGGATTCGCACAACGACCAGATGCGAATACCGCACTACATACAGTTCCTATATGCCAATTGCCATGCGGTTCGGGAAATTCCATGGCAATGTCCATCAACGGAGACCCCTCCCCCACCAAAGCCGCACTTTCCATCATCAAGGGATTCCCCATGAAGGTGGACTTGATGTATATGACGCAGGGCACAAAGGCATCTCTGTCTTTTCTAAGTCAAACGTACGGTATAGTTGCCGACTGTGACCTGGGAACTGAGAATATAAGGTGGATGGGTGGAAGCCGGTTCGCTGTTGGTGCCGTTTTAAAGACACTGGCCAAAACCAGTTATCCTTGCGATCTGTCGTTCAAAATCGCTCATGACACAAAAGACCAGGTATCGAGGCATTTCAGATCCGCATCCCAGGCCCCCATACCGGCTCCAGATCTAACGATCGAAAGTCCCTCGCTACCGGCTCCAAAATACGGTACTATCAATGATACATTGCCGGAAGATTGGACGTTTTCGAGATTGGACGACTTGTCCTTCTTTTACGTGGGCAAGATGCCGTGGATGGCGGAAGATGCACTAGTTTTCCCTGCTACATTGGCAAACGACGGCATGCTGGATGTTGTGATGTGGGACGTGAAGCTTGGCCGATTGAAGGCTCTAGATCTTCTCAGTAAGATTGAAAAGGGTCATCATTTCCATAGTGTCCATGCCAAATACCTGAAGATAGAGGCATATAGACTTACGCCTCGTATCCCATCGGGTTACCTGAGCGTCGACGGGGAGTCGTTCCCTCTCGAACCATTCCAGGTCGAAGTGCTACCTGAAGCAGCCTGTCTGCTAACGAGTACGGGGGCCTATGCACATACAAATGTTGAAATCTAGATAACGTTAATGATAATGCCTTCACTTTAAAGTGGATAGAGGTTAGGTAGGTACAGTACACATTTTTCATTATATTATATATGCGGTCGAAGAGGATGAAGCTACTTATTTATTTCTTCTTCTCGGCCTCAGCCTCAGCCTTATCCTTGGCCCTCTTTTCCCGGACACCGACGTATCGAGCATCAGATCGGGCAATTCTAAGGGTTCGGAAGGCGATGGCCTCCTTCTCTTCAGCAGTAATGGCACGGGTGACAATCTCGGTAGATGCCTGAGGAATGGGGAAAGCAGCGGCAACAGACAGTTGTTGTTGGGCGGCTTTGAGGTCAGCCTCAGATGCGTCACCCTTCTTGGGCTTACCAGCCTTACGGGGGAACACAATCAGCTTAGCCTTGTATTCGTTGATTCGGGCAACGTTGAGCTCGAATCCCTCAACGTTTCTGTTCTGACGACGGTGGTCCACGGCAATACCCACTGTTCGTGCGTATTGAGCAGTCAAACCAGCAGCCTTGACCTCCTCAAGAGTGAAGCCTCTTCCAGCACGGGCCTTTCTGTTGTATTTCTTGGTGGGTGCTCGCACAACGGGACGCAAAAGATCCAGAGGACGAGGTGCGATCAGAGCAGCTCTCTTGGAACGAGCATTTCTTCTGCTGACCTTCTTGCCGGGTTGATCAAAGTGATTTCTCACTCTCTCCTGCCAGTGCTTTCGGAAATGGTTACCGATAATGGGGTAGTTTTTACCGATGGCTACAATACGTTAATTCCACTATTCTTCCAGACCAATGCCCAAACACAAACTTACCCATTGTTGTTAAATGATGTGATGGTGTTGAAAGGTTTCAGTAAGAAGTTGTTGAGTCTCTTTTCTCACTGGGACATTTTTCGAAAGTTGTCCGCAAAATCCCCAATTCGGTAATTCTCTCAATTCAGCGTGACTGCTTTTCTCGGTCACGTGCTCGGCTTATTATTTAGTGCGAGGTTCGGGGGTTATTGAACGGCCAGTATGATAGATTGAAATATCTAGCTAGAGTGATATATGTTACTTTCTAAGATGAGGAGGCCGTTCGGGCCCGAAGAATTGTTTCTTCTGTGGCCCGGGGTCGTTGGCGATACCTCTGTCTCCACGAGATAAGGCTTTCGTCAAGGTATCGGTGACACTGTTGAAATCGGTCCGGAACGGCGATCTTTTATTGTGAATCGGACAGTCAGACGCACATGAGTGCTTAGTTTCTGAGTATTTCTTCATCATCGCATCGAACGGTAACCCAGTGGTATCAAACCCAAACGATTTCTTAAGAAACTCGGGCGCAGAGAATAGCTTGTCAAAGCCCGTCATATCCTCAAACCCACTTAGGGGTATATCAAACTCCCTGCTATCAAAAGATGACACTTGATTACCAGGTGTGCCAGTGCTGGACGTAGACGCCGCCGGCACCGGTTTGCCTTCTTTCGTTTTAGACTTGAGAGGAGATGCCACCACCGCCTTATCGGGAATAGGCTTATCGGGAATAGCCTTTGTAGAAACCACTCCGTTATCGGTAACAACATTGTTTGGTGAAACCGGAACCTTTTGCACAGCCGGATCCGCGGGCTGCGAAGCCGAGGCAGTCGTAGGTCTGGCGGCCTCGCTCACTGCGGGCTTCACAGACCCTTGTGTAGTAGCCACGGGCTTGACTGAGGTTGGCATCGCTTGCGAATCGGCTTTGGTTGACGACTTTTGCGTCGGTATCACACGCTTCACACCATTGGCCACGGCCGCAGGGACAGGAACAGCAGCAGCCGGAACGGACGACGGAACCGCTTTCTGCACAGCAGATTCAGTGGGAGCAGCAGCCGGCGCAGGCTTAGCAACTGACGCCGATGACGAAGCCGCTTTCTGAGCAGCAGCGGCAGCTTTAGCAGACGGTTGTGAACCTCTGCTTGGAAGAGGTTGTATCGGTCTTGGCGAGGTTGGCACTGATGCTGGCGACCCGGGAGTCATCGCCAATCCCTCGGAATTAGAGCGGTTGCCGGGCTCCTTGTCGCGACGAGCCACGCTGTCAAACAGGTCTTTGTACTCAACCGACCCATCTCTGACTATCTCGTTCCCCAGCTCCATCAAGTCGTCCTGAATTGCCGCCAATCTCTTAGGGAAATGTGCCCTGGCATCGTTTGCGCTGGTCATGTTTTCCACCCACTGGTTGAGCGTTTCGAACTGACTGACCGTGCTTTCTGCTATCACTTTATCCAACGGTACGATGTTCTTGCTATTCTTCCATAGCTCTAACAAAGTATATAACTGATGCCGAAACACAGCACTTTCGTCATCTCGCTGTTTCAGTTCCGTGGACAAATCCTCATTCAATTTGATTAATCTGTTTGCACCTTCAGTATCGAGCCCTGCCTCTAATTCCGCAATCCTCAAATCAAGGATCGCCTCCATTTTAGCCTGTCTTTCCTGTGTTTCCGCAAGAAGCTTATAAGTCTTTTCCTTTTGCTTCATCTGTTCCATGTGATCGTCTGCAAACGTGCGATGCGCTTCTGCCTCTTTAACCAACATATCAGACAAGCCAGCCACTTCGCTCTCAGCTGCCGCCAATTGCGATTCCAGCTTGGATTTACCATTTTTCAGCTCATCAATTTCTTTCTTCTGAGTCTCAACTAAAGCCAAAGCATTTTCCAGCCTGCCTTGCATAGAAGCCTCGACTTCCAGCACCGACCTTTCCTTCTCCTGCATACTTTTGAAAAGGTTTGCAAATTCCTCCTTCTCTTGCGAGCGAAGATCCATGATTTCTTTCAATGCCTTCTGGTTATTGAGTTCTCTTTTCTGCAAAGAATCAGACAGCACCTTTGATCGGTTGACCTCTGTCTGCACCCGGGCTTCAAACTCCAAGAGTTTGGCCTCTGCCTCATAGAGAGCTATTTTTTCCGCCTTTATTCGCTTCTCGGCCAGCTCATCTCGGAGTCTGTACTGTTGAAAAATGGAATTCAGTACCTTTTTAGTGAGAAGTGAGCGACGACTATCGCCCACTGGACCATGTTCGTCATGATTTCGTTGCAAAGCAGCCAACAGCCCTTCAAGAATATTTTCTCCTTGTTCCACCCGCTCTTCTACAGATCCCGAATTATATAATCGCAGAACGATTTCGTCAGAATCCGTAGTGGCACTTTCAGCCCGGACCGGAGGTATTTCAGAGTAGCCTTCCTGGACAGTTGTCAACTGCTCCTCTAATATGATAGCGTGTTCTTTCCACAGCTTGCAATCTTGTTCCAACTTCATTCTCATAAGCAGTTCCCTTTTGCATAGAGTCATCAAGTTATCTCGCTGGGATTCTGCTGCTCGGCGGGATGTTTCCATAGTCACAAATTCGGATTCCATTAAGGTAAGCTTGATCATTAATTCCTTAAAAACCCCAGCAAAGAACTTATTTTCAGGATGAGGCAGTTTATTGACAACAAGAGAGCGTACGGATTCCGAGCTGATATCGATTTCCTTTAGAATCTTTTGCTCTCTTGCGAATTGGTTATAAAACCTGTCGTCTTGATCGGCTATCAGAAGTTCCAAGATCTTGGCCACTGAGACATCCGAAGTTTGGTCATCTCTTGCACGAGAGAGAGCAAAGTCTTGCCAAGACTTTTCACCCGTCAATTCTTTAAACACTTCATTTTGTTTGGCGATATATTGAGCTCGTGTCATAGGAAGTGATAAATCGAGTTCGTAGCTTTGAGCCACTTTATTTTCCACACCATTGGATTTCGGTGGATCATCAGTAATTGGAGGAGTTCTTTCATCAGTTATCTCCTGTTCTTCTCGTAATAAGTCGTCCAGCTCTTGCTGCCGCCGTTCAGTCTGTTGTCTTCGTTTTTTTGATTTCGATGGCATACCGGCAAACCCCCAGAGCTAAATAGATATGTGCCGTCTTCATAAATAGCAGGATGTGTGTGATCACACACCAAACTACAGTGTGAAACACTCCACCCCTCTTTTTGCGGTTCTTCAAATAGGGCGGTCCTGATCCAATTATCCTTTTCCGTTCTTCCAAAAGAAGGAAAAGTCTCTCTTAATCGGTAATTGAGATGAATGTGGTGGTCCGTTTTGGGTATAAAATTGCTCCCTCCTATATTCAATGTTGATGATGAGGTTGATGATTTTTATCGTTAGCGGTTATATACAATCCTATATAATTATTTCTATCGGAGTTCTCAGATTTTTCCCACAACCCAAAATACTACCAAAACTTCTTAACTTCGGGCTCTTAATATCAATTTTATCTCAAACTAAACTAATTTCTAATGTAGACTTTCTTATAGGCCACTGAGAAATAGATCTTATCCTCAGGGATCTGTTTGAAGTCTTCATATATATATATATATATGTTACAAAAACACAAGTCTCTTTTTCCCAGCTTATATATGATAGATTAAACCACATATACAACTTGAAAAACCTGCTTTTATTAAACATATAATTATTTTTCTTATTCTAGCATAGTATCATTATAAAAGAAATATAAAATAATAAGATCATATCTTAAAAGTTAAGCAATGCTCAATCCTTCATTCTTATTACTTCTTCATCCTCTACTATGCAATATGCTGAAACCTCAGCTCACATTTGTTTGAAAATGCATTCTTCCCAACCCTGCTTACGTAACTGGTATATTGGACTATTTACCCGCGTTTCAAACATTGCAGGTCCCATCACAAGTATCGAAGTCAACCTTCCCACTAAAACTCCGCAGGGAGGGGTAAAATTTAACATGAGTAATGCAAATAATTCGTTGGGAGGTTAGGGCTGGGGTAGGCATGGTTTGGGGGCCATCAGATAAGCAGGGAAAATGGCAATTTTTTTTTGATTTTCTTAAGATGATTGGACCCTTATCGGTTAACGGCACGTTTCTCCACTTCTTCACAACAACGCAACCATTGGGGTTTTGTCATGGAAGAGAAGGATTTATGACTTTTTTGTAGTAGTATTAGTAGTAGAGGACTGTTTTTTGTTTGTTTTATCTTCTATCATCGATTGTGGAAGATTGTTTAAATTGATTTTGAAGGACTGGCCGGGGTTCCGAGGAGGAGTGAAAAAAAATGTCTGCCACCGTTGTACGGAACAAAAAGGCCCAGACTTGTCAACGACATTCGAGGGTTCCTTCCGACTTGGGAACTGAGGCGAATGATAGTAATGCTAAGGAATCTATTTTACATCGGTTGGACTCTTTTTTATATAATTTGGAGATTCGATTAGATGAGGTGGAGGAGTTTGGTCTTCAGAAATTGGAGCAGGTGGATGAAAGTGTCAAACATGCATACCAAGTTTTGAACCGAGTGAGAAATGAAGCCATCGGGGAGGGCTGGCGGAAGACTGAGGCGTTGATGAAGGTCATTGAAGAGCATTACTTGGACGGTGCTCGAGATGGTGATGCAGCAAACAAGGTTTTAGGCGGTCTCAAGTACCTTGAGGATCGTCTGACGGATATCGAGGAAAAATGCACTGCTTATGTCGACACCACCGTGACCACAACTGTGCAGGCGGCGTTGCAGGCTGCCAAATCTGGGCTGTTGACATATGATGAACTTCCAGTGCCATGGCGAGAGAACCCTTACATTCTTCGTGGATACCGGTTCTGCAAAGGATATACTGATTGCATATACAGCACTGTTGCAGTGCACAATGAAACATGCAACATCTGGACCCATATAGTGGGGTTCTTCATCATGTTGGGACTGGCTTTGTTCCATTTGCCAACCACTCTGTCATGGCAAGACTCTACGGTGATGGATAAAACCACCATAATCGTATTTCTAGTTGCAGCCATGAAATGTCTGGTATGCTCTGCTGTCTGGCATATCTTTTGCGGCATCAGTGAGCTTAAAGTGAAGCAGAATTTCGCATGTGTGGACTATACAGGAATCACGGTTTTGATTGCGGCATCCATTCTCACCACCGAATACACTGCTCTCTACTGTAACCATACGGCGCGAAACACATACATGGTGATCACGGCCATCTCTGGGCTTGGAGGCGCCGTGTTCACTTGGGATCCTTCATTTGATAAACCTGAGTCAAGAGGCACACGAATCACCTTCTTTGTACTGTTTGCCGTGGCTGGAGTGGCGGGCTTTCTCCATGCCGCTGCCTATCATGGGTTACTCAACACGTTTCTCTTCTATTTACCGGTACTCAAGTCATTGTTTTGTTATACGTTTGGGGTAGTCGTCTACAGCTTACTTATACCAGAACGATGGTGTCCAGGATGGATTTTTGATTACTTTGGCATGTCGCACAATTTGTGGCATATCTGCGTATTTGGTGGCATTTACTATCATTACGTGGCCACGGTGGATCTTCTGGAAGGAGCTCGGGCCTTCAGTTGTGGCGCGCATCTTCCGTCATCAATACTATAAAAGATAGATATTAAACTAATGACGCGAGTCCTTACTCTTATAAGTCTCTACTAAATGTACAAGTTGTTCTTTGGTGGTATCCTGAGGTGGGAACACGTAACGCTAAATTGCAAATAAGCATCCAATGGACTATCAATGATATCAAAAGAACTTACCTTTTTCAACCATGATTGTAATTCATCAATCGTCCAATCTTTGGGTTCACCCGTCACAGGATCATCGATAATCTCTTCGTCTTTAAGTTGAACTTTGGATTCTTCTTGTCGGGTCGAATATAATGTCATGGTGGTGGCAATCATCACCAAGGCACCAAAGCCAAGCAAAAGACCCTTTGCATGAGACGATATACTTCGATCCACTGCAGTCATCACAATTTCCAAATCTCTTACCCCGGAATGCAGGATTGAAGGGGCAAAAAGTGTATCGAAAAGCCTTGCGTTACCTGTGAGGAGCTGCGGCGTGGGAAGGAACATCATCTCTCTTTACCATTTCTCTTCATGGACGATCCGGCGTTTCGCGACGTGATCCAGGCAGCTGGCCATGGAGATGCCATGCAAAGTGCCAATGGAGAATTATTTATTAAGTCCACTTCACAGCAAGAGCTGGACTTTTATTCTCAAATTGCAGTTAGCCACCCGGATCTTGCAGAAATCACCCCAGTATTTTTCGGTACACTTTCCGCCCAACCTTTGGCGCAAGAGCAGGAGGATATACAGAAATTGGCCGATGAAATTCAATCAACACAAGATATATCCAAGTTGAGTAGCGGTTCAGACAATAACAAGGATGTGTCGATAGTACTTGAGAACATTACACATGGATATGTCCAGCCCTGTATAATAGACATCAAACTAGGGTCACAATTATGGGACGAATCGGCAAGTATAGAGAAAAAAGATCGCCTACAACAAGTATCTCGAAGCAGCAGTAGTGGGGTGTTGAACCTACGGATTGCTGGCATGAGTGTTTATAATCCCGTGACTCAAGAACGAAAGACCTTTGATAAGTTTTTCGGCCGGAATCTTGATCCAGCTCATATAATAGACGGATTCAGTGAATATTTCCTAGCATCAAGCTCCGACATGCATATTGCAAAGAAGCGAGACCTTGCAGAAGGTATCAAACTCGAACTTGGTCGAGTTTACGATATTCTAAGAACCAAGGAAATCCGTATGATCTCGGCAAGCATATTAATAGTCTACGAAGGTGATGCAACAGCATTCGATGAGAAATTGGAACGCGCCCAAGCAGAACATATCGAATCAGACATTGACGAAGAAGAAGAGGGAGAAGACATCGAGATCGAAGAAGAACCCGTCAATCTTTACACAGTTAAACTAATAGACTTTGCACACTCCAAATTCGTCCCGGGACAAAATGAAGACCACAATTGCCTTAAAGGAGTCAAAAACCTTACAGATATCTTTGCCGCGCTGGAAAAACGGTTTCAATGACATGCTGCGGCTCATGCCGATCTTCCCCTGGAGTCTTAGGGCTCACCAGAGAGCAAAACTAGGGCTCGATTGCCTATTTGGGGTGGTTTCTCCCAAAACAGAAAACGACTCACAAATCTCCCAGCTGCCAGTGAAATCCAACCTTACAGTTCGTCAACCATCACCAGAAACATATTTAATCTATAATAATTATCATGCCTGTAAGTTATGATTGAGGAAGGATATGATTTGGATTGGTTACTAACATATTTATCTATAGAAGGAACTTAAGGACATCAAGCTTTTCCTTGAATACGCCCGACGAAAGGACGTCAAGTCGGCCACCGTCAAGAAGAACGGTGCTTCGCAGACCAAATTCAAGATTAGAGGTGCTCGATACCTTTACACTCTTGTTGTCAAGGACCAAGAGAAGGCCCAAAAGTTGATTCACTCGCTTCCCCCAGGATTGGCCACGACCGAGATCAAGAACAAGAAGCCTAAGAAGGCCAGCAACTAAAACAAACAAAAAAGGTTTAATGATTTAAAATATAACGCATATGTATATTTCTGTTTTACATCCATGAAAAGATGCTTGTCTAGAATTTGTTATTCTATTCTCTATGTAGAAAGCGAGTCTTGAAGCTCCGGACTAGAACAAACATATCGGACTTCACAGGCTGTATTAAACCCATTGAATGTCGTAGACGCACATAAGGTATATGCTCCGACGTTGGCAAAGTACATCCAGTCGCCCACTTCAACCGGTACTGGCACGAAGCACGATTTGGAAATACAATCCAAACCGTCACAAGTAGGTCCCCATACCGACACTTCGTATTGACTATCGCTGTGGAACTCCTCCAGTCCATGATAGAAACCTCCAGCGGTTTGTAAAACCCGAGGAATCGGGGTCTGGTGGTCAAACAAAATGGAGTTGAGATTCCCATACACCCCGTCATTCAGGTACAGCATGGCTTTTCGCGATTCAGCGTCAACAGTACGGCGACCAATGACATTGGCTGCCAAAGTAAACGCATCAGAAACGTAATAACGACCCGGCTCAGCGATAATGCGAAGCGGTTGTTGGTAATGACGACTGTAACTGTGATGATGGTGAGGATGAAGCAAATGGATAAAGTACTTATCCAAGCTATCATTCAAGATACGAGCGGTTTTCTCGAAGTTGAAAGACTCAAATCCACCACCCACGTCCAATAGTGTCAACGGAGGCATACCCAAATGCACGGCCTCGTCAAACACTTGCCGCGCATCTCGGACAGCCTGCACAAAGGCATTGGGGTCACCCGAGCCGCTTCCAACGTGGAATGACACGCCGACCACGTTCAGATCAAGCTCGCGAGCCAATTGGAGGAGGTGCTTGGTGACAGACATACTGGCTCCAAATTTCACGCTTAGCTGACAAGCGGCCGTGGAGTCGTCGGTCGTGATTCTCAGCACCAACTTGGCCTCTGGGAAGTACTTCTTGACCTTGAGCAATTCATCGGCGTTATCGAATGTCATCATTTGCACATTCTCCTGCTCAGCGTATCTAATATAAGACGGAGCTTTGCAGGTATTTGCATAGATGATCTTGGACGAGTCCACGCCGAGATTGAGGATAGAAGAGATTTCTTCGCGAGACGCACAATCGAACCCGAGACCCAGATTGGCCAGTAATCTCACCACTTGAGCGTCTCCATTGCATTTGACTGCGTAGAAAGGCTCGATACGCGGCAGATTGTGTTGCCAACGCAAATGTTGACGATAGACGACCCCAAGATCGGCCACGAAAAACGAATCCTCGCCTCCAGAACGGCAGGTATCGATATCTATCGATTCAATTCGATCGCGCAAGCTATCGCCGATCAATTTGGCGGAATGAAGTTGTTCATCCGATTCATTCACCGCACTGGATGAAAACTTGATATCTTCAATTCGAACTCCAGATTGGATTTGACCCGTAGTAACGTAAGGAGCCATTGTCGAAGCAACCCCCGGTATGTTTGTGATAAGTCCCTCAAATCGAGGGATAGACTATTATGAACCTTCAAGCGGCAACCCTCGTAAAAGCGTCCGATACGCTTTTTCTTCTCTCTACGTAGACGAACTAACTACTTTTCTTCTTGAAAAGCCCAACCAAGGTTCCTTTTCAAAAAAAATTCTATCAGTTGCTAACGACCAAAGAAACCAAATTTTTTTTTTTTCGTACCGAGCACATGCAAATCGGTCACAAATCTACGCCGACATCCCCATTATCATCTCCAATTAAGAATATCTTATGTAGATAAGCGTTCTATAATATACAAAAAGTCTCAATGTTTTATTTCCAGCCTATTAAATCGCTAAATATTATTGTCTGAAAGCTATTTACTGCTATCCAATTGTTAACTTTACCGCACGCATGCTGGAAAAGGTGCGGCTGCAAAAAATTTGGTTTTGACGTTTCTCCCAGATGCACGGCTTTATGCCGGTGAAAAATTCACGGGTTTTATCATGGGAAAGAGAGTGAAGTCGTCGACTTTAGTGGAGCAGTCGTTTGATGATCCGTTATTTTCGGTGGCATTTCATCCTGATGCAAAGCAGTTTGTGACGGGGTTGGCCACTGGCCGAGTGACTGCCCATACGTATAGTGGGGGGGACGGGACTATTAGTGAATCGTGGTCCACCAAGAGACATAAGCTTAGTTGTAGAGCACTTGCATATGATTCATCTGGCGATTGTAAGTTGTAAAAGGTGATGTATGGGGTGGATGGGGGTGGTGGTCTAATGACGGTAGATATTTATTCTGCTGGAAGTGATCTGGTCATTAAACGAGCTTCATCCGAAACTGGCAAGGTGGTTGGCAAGAATAAGTCTGCTTTGGACTCTGAGGCCACTGTAATGGTTGTTCAAGATACTAGCATTGTGGTGGGAGATGAGAATGGGACCGTCAAGGTCTTTGATCCCCGTACAATCGAAGCTACCAAGGCATTCAAACGAGTACACGACGACTGCATAACGAGCATTGTGCCTCTGGTGCACAAAAACAAATACCATTTCCTGACTTCAGGGTCTACCACTGTTGCCCACATAGATATCAGAAAAGGGGTGGTATCCACCAGTGACGACCAGGAAGACGAGATCCTGTGCGGATGCCTCGCAAGCACTAAGAGATCAGTGTTTGGCATGTCGGAGGGAGTCATCACGATCTGGAATAACGATGAGCTGCAGGACCAGAGAAACCGCATTCGCCTCAGTGAAGAAAGTATCGACTGCATTATTGCCGGTGAAGACGACGACGTGGTGTACGCAGGAGCAGCAGACGGCACGGTGCGGCAAATCAACGTTCGGGCCAGTCGAGTGGAACGACAATGGACCCACAGCACAAAGGAGGAGCTTTCCATTCTGGAATTCGACCATCAGTATCGCCTCGTCACGGCCGGTATGGACTCGCTAAAGATCTGGCGTCTCCCTGAAGAAGTGGTGGAAGAAGATGATGACTCGGATAACGGTGAAGGAGACAAGAAAAGTCAACAGGACAAGAAAAAACACAAGAAGGGCAAGAAGCAGGCAAAACAGATCCAGGGGATTCGTGGTTTTGAGGATCTCTAAGCCTACTGTAGCATGTATGTATATATTTACAAGGGAATGCATAGGGGATCACATCACTCCTGCTAGTTTCAGCAAGTAGTCGGCCGTGGCACCTGCCCAGACAATGTGCCCGGTTTTGATGTTGTTCAGGAACCAATACCAGCAGTTATCGGGGTCATCAAGATCAACCTTGCGGATCATAGTGAAGAGCCGGTATGCGGCCCAGGCGGTGCTGGCAAAAAATAAGGGGCCCATACCGGCGAGAACGCCGGAGGAGACCATGAGCCCTATCTGGGCAATTCCGTAGTTGGTGATAATAGGCTTTGTTCGTGAGCCCCACTTGAGGGCCGTGGACTTGATTCCCGCCTTGATGTCGAACTTCTTGTCCTGATGGGCATAAATAGTATCGTAAACCATGCACCATGCAAAAGAGGCTGCGTGCAGTGTAAGCATAGCAGGCCAATTCCATACGCCCATGGCTGGGAATCCCAGTAGAGCACCCCATGTGAAGCAGAGGGATAGAGAGATTTGGGGATAGTACGTGAATCTCTTGAAAAGAGGGTATGTGAAGATAAGCGGGAGAGAGACTGCTGCTAGCCAAAAACAGTCATGAGGCAGGGTCAATAAAATCCCCAGGCCTGCGAAGCATTGTGCTCCGAGGAATGCAACAGCCTTTGGAACTGTGACGCGGCCGCTTGGAAGGGGCCGAGTCACGGTCCTTCCTACCTGGGAGTCGAGTTTTCTATCAAGAATATCATTGATAGTACAGCCGGCTCCTCTCATAATGACGGCGCCGACGCCAAATAGCGACAGCATCCATGCAGTGTCTAGAAGAGGAGCTCCGGTGCCATATGCGGCCATGGTGATTGCCCAAGTGCACGGAGAATATAACAACCACGTGCCAATTGGCTTGTCAAGTCTCATGAGTTCGGCATAAGGCTGTATACCCACTGGAAGAGAATGGACAAATCTCTGGGGTAAAGTTTTAGGTGCTTGAACGGTTCCCGGTTGGTTATCTGTGCTCAAAGACGACGAGTACCGCGCTACAAAAGGCCGTAGAATGCCCGATCGGAGCCATTGTCTATGGATCAAGGCCCTGGAATGACTGGATGTTATTATCAACATCTTTTTTGACGAGTTGTGTTTAACTTTTTCACACCCGGAAAGTTTCGCGTTCGAACCGGGTCCCGACTTTAGGCGAAATTAGCGGGAAAACACAAGAAAATCTCCTGATAATGAAACTTCTCTCCAATCTATAAAACCTCTGCACCACGAATCCAGACTTGATCAATTGCTGAGAAATGGATATAATTTATACCACTACGGTGACTGCGCCGGTGAATATTGCTGTAAGTTGCCCGAGCTAAGAGAAGGAAAAGACATTTGTTTGAACTGACTTTCCTTTGTTGAAAGACCCTCAAATATTGGGGAAAGCGAGATGTCGAGCTGAATTTGCCTACCAACAGCTCAATTTCCATCACTTTATCGCAGAATGACCTAAGAACCACTACAACGGCTTCTGCTTCGTATCAATACGGTACGGATCAATTGTGGCTTAATGGAATCGAGGAGGATATTGCCAGATCAAAACGAACCAGTCGATTATTGGTTGAGTTGAGAAAGATTCGCAAACAATTGGAAGACAGCAGTACGAACAAGAGTATCGTACCTTTAAGCCGGTTACCATTAAGACTGGTATCTGAGAATAACTTCCCCACAGCAGCAGGCCTGGCTTCTTCTGCGGCGGGATTTGCAGCTTTGGTCAAGGCCATTGCTCAATTGTACCAATTGCCTCATAGTGACGAGGAATTGTCTATTTTGGCCCGTCAAGGCTCTGGTTCCGCATGCCGCTCTCTGTTTGGAGGGTATGTGGCCTGGCAAATGGGCGAGAATGCCGATGGTAGCGACTCTAAGGCGGTCCAGATCGCACCCCAGGAGCATTGGCCGCAGATGCGCGCGGCCATTTTGGTTGTTAGCGATAAGAAAAAGGACACTTCGTCTACTGAAGGCATGCAGGTGACAGTGGAAACATCAACGTTGTTCAAATCACGAGTGAATGACATTGTTCCAAAGCGATTTGCCAAGATGAAACAGGCGATTCTGGACCGGGATTTTGAGACATTTGCAAAGCTTACAATGCGAGATTCAAACCAATTCCATGCCGTTTGTCTGGACAGTGACCCACCCATCTTCTACCTCAATGACACTTCGAGAGCAGCAATTCGGGTCGTGGAAGAGATGAACCGAGTGGCAGGAAAGACCATTGCCGCGTATACGTTTGATGCAGGCCCAAATGCAGTCATATACTATCAAAAGGAAGATGAAGCGCTAGTATTGGGACCGTTGAAATATGCGCTTAAAGACCTTGATGGATGGCAAAACCGACCGGACGTACAGACATTCATGTCCAACGATTTCGACTTGAAACACGTCAATGCATTAAGCGCCGGCATTTCAAGAGTGATTCTAACCGAAGTTGGACCGGGACCTCAGAAATCGTCAGTAGATCTTATAGATCGTAATGGAGAACCGCTGGGACTTATATAATAATATAAAGAGAAAGATCTTTTTTATATTCTTTTAGATATCATTACAAATGTTTTAGAAGGGATGATGTTTTTTTCAATATTTACCAGGATGATGAGAGTATTTTATTATTGATTTAAACCTCCTCAAGAACAACATCCTTGAATTCTCTAGGGACCTTCTTTCCAGTCTCCTCGGAACCAGCACCTTCTCCATGCAGAGCAAGCAAAGCACCAAGATCAAACTTAGGCTGCTTCAACAACTTGACCTTACGGACATGAACGTTTTGTAGAGGGAAGATGGATTGAGTGGACTTCTCGATTTCACGGCCAATCACTTCAGGAATGAGCTTGGCAGTGAGTTGAGCCAAAGTCACATTAGAAGCTTCACGGATCATGATCTCGCTCATCTTCTTTCTAATTTGACGGATTTGAGATGATTGAGCATATGTGGTCTTTTTGATTTGATTCGGCAAACGCTTGGTGAAAGCAATGGCGAAAAGACGAATATAATAGTCATCCGAGGTCTTGACGGTGACGTTGGCCTCGATCAAAGTCTGCCACTTACGAACAAAAGAACGAAGCTTATCAGAAGTGAAATCCAAACCATGGAAATTGGTCAAAAGATTCTTTCCTTGAACCTCATCAACACGAAGCTTGATTCTTCGGAAAGAATGGTCTTCTTGTCCTTGCAGATCAGCAAGCGACACATCCAAAATACGTCCCTTAAGCTCATCATTGGCACTCTTCAAACCAGTACTTCGGTTCACCAGAGTCTTACCAACATCACGGTTCTCAAACGTGGAAGGCGCCTTGATGTTGTACCAGTCCTTTCGGGTGAAAGGGTCGATGACCTTCTTCTTAATTCCCTTCTTGCCCTTACTCAGTCTCTTATTCTTTCCCACAACCATGTTGATAAAATGTCGTTGAACAAGTCTGTCGAAAGTTTGAAAGGGAAAAAGCCTTGAGTCGTCTGAGCACCTTCAAACACTGAGTTTCCACCCGCCGCCCGCGTATATCCCAGTCTAACTTCCCAGTCTTTGCAACTGAAAAATCAAAAACACTCTGTGACTGCTTTTTCTCCATTTGGGCGACGCCTTTCTCCCAATCACGTGAATCTCGCTATCACCCCCGCTTGAACCGTTGAGAAACGCAGGTGCTTCTACCGGCAGTCAATATGGATTAGTCAATGGACTAGTCAATGGACTAGTCAATGAGTAGGTATACGTTCAATGTATAAATATATATAGGTTTAAATAAACAAAAGTACGAATTAAGTAATAAAAAAGAAGGGGTAAATGCAGCTTTTTCAATAGAAAGTTAGTTCTCATCAAGGTCATCAAGGGAGGGAAACGAAACGTATTGCATCATGGGGTCCTGGTCAGTATCGTTCGATTTGGCGTTCATTGCATTATTGGTGGTGGCAGCAGCTGCTGCAGCTGCAGCTGCTGCGATTGTAATAGCAGGAGTGGAGGTTGTACCTTCATTATATGTGGAAGGATGGGCGAGAAGCATGGTTGAAACCTTTTCAATTGCATCCATTGCGGCCACCATTCTTTGACCAATTGAAGAGTTTGAATTTCTCTGTCTTTTTGGAGGAGGAGGCGACGACCGTTTGGCTTTCTTTTTCCGATTCAACGGCACATTGACTGGTAAAGATGAGGATCTTACCAGGACAGTTAAAGCAGAAGCAGATGTTCTCTTGCGGATATTGTTGTGTTGTTCAGACGAAGAGCCTCCAATATCTCCTCCGTCTTCAGTAATAAGTGGGTCTTCATTAGATGATGCAGATAATTGTCCTAGGTATGTTTTGAACGAATGGCCGGGTGAAGCCCATTCTGGAGTGGCCATCATAACTGTGGGACATGGCGAACAAGCCGAGGATGAAAAGGACCGTCTTGAAGATGTTGCCGTACCATTATTATTATTATTGTTAAGTGGAGTACCCAAAGTCGAGTTGACTTCAGAACCAGGCCCTGAAGAATAAGAATCCACAAACGCCAATGAAAGGGCCCTATCTGCAACATTCTCCACCGCAAGCGGCTTCTCCACAGACGGGTCCACCGTCATAACTAAAAAGCAAAGGCTTTCCAATCAAAATAAGGAAAAAGCGATAAAAACCTCTCAAGCGCCCCCAATTATATGGATTTCAAAAACAACCAGAAATGGGGCTTGTACTATATATTAATATTGCATTGCATGGACGACGCCGTACTGTGCCAATGTGCTGGTTGCGGCAAGCAAAAATAATAAATCGGTTGGGGAGCTTGAGCTTAAAACGGCCGCCGATTAATGCCGATCGTGTCGTGATTTGTCGTCCCTACAACCCCTGTCTTTCGATTGTTTACATGCACGGAGTGCGGTAAACCGATATATACGCCCCACTATCATGTGACATTGGCTTTTCGGCGAATGAGATTCCCTACAATTCCCTTTATATAAAGAGCTGTAGTAGTAAGTAACTGCTTTGCTGTGCCGTTTCTTGCAGGTATCACGAGATACGGCTGTGGTTGTGTTTTTGGGAACAAAATGCAAATAGATGCATTTCTATTGGTTGAAACCTCGGATAGTTACCGTTGCGCTAAGACATTGCATAGATCCACCAAAACTCGTCAGATATAAGCTTAGTATGGATATTAGTAGTTTTAGGTTCATATGCAAACAATGCTGCACCACGCGGTATCTTGCATGAAGATCTTGTAATCGCACTACGAAACACAGTTGAAATGAGTCGAAGGAATAGCATCATAGATAGATAGTAGAAACTTTAGATATCATCATTCTTGATATTAGTTCAATGAGTTTAGTCTGGTTATCATTTGTGTTGAATCCATCAAAGTCGTTTGGAACGCCACCCGAACTCACCCAACTTTTATGGGGAGATGAATCTATTTGAAAGAAACGGGGTTTCAAACATGATTTAAGTTATTAAATGTTTTAAACACGAATATAAAAGGTTTAAATCGTCTGCTTTAAATGGTATATTTGGTCATTAAATGGAAAGTGCGAAGGTAAAAAGGCTTGGAGCAGATCTCCCAAAGAAAACGCGACAGAGTCGCGTCGGTTTAAATTGATCTCTTGGTGGGAATTTCATGAAGTGCGAAACCAATCACGAACAATATATATTTATTGAGTATTTTTGGTATCAACGATGCCTACTCTTAATGTCTCATACAAGGATCATTATCTAGATGATGAAAACAGTGTTAATAAACGCATCAAGTTCTTTTGTGATGAGAAGGAAGAGACCAAATTTGAACCAAAGGTCGAGGAGGAAGAAGTGAAGTTTCAAATACCGCAGTTCGATGTTGATTTTAGAAATAAATTAGAACAGCTTGTGGGTTGTTTATCGAATGATGACTATGAGGATATAGAAATGGCATCAGGTCGAGATCTGGAGCGAGCTATTGATTTGCACTTTGAACGGGAGCAGGAACGAACAGATTTTTACAAACAGTACCCCACCGATCGTGACAGATATGACAGTTATGAGCCGAAAGAAATGTATATTGGAAGTTTCCAATCCGAGATCTGGGCCACTCAGTCAGGTGCGAATTTCGTCAAATATGGTGATACTCTGAGTCTCAAACGTAGTGATGGTGTCAACTCTGTACCACCCTTGTTGATGGGTAAAGAGGATTATGTGGTTCGAGTGGTGAACTCGAAAGGCTCAGAGTTTGCTCGGTTGTCGGAAGGTGACGCGAAAATCATCTCTATTCTAATGGATTCGGCCGTTTGCCACTTCACCGCGTCATGCATCTTCGCAGAACCGAAGATTCGCCTTGGAGACTATATGATCGTTCAGTTGGAGTGCTATATGAAGCGAAGTGCATTCTATAAGGGCGTCCTACCCTCAGGTTCTTCGCATGTTGTAGTTGACGGCAAGAGCTATCTTTTTAACGAATCAAGAGAATCAGTGGATGAGAAGATCATGAGACTACGTCAGCAGGGGTTGCTGAAACTATTCAACAAAATTGGTCTCTGTTCAACAGACCTTGATAAGACTTCAGAACTCGCCAAAGCAGCTGAGGCCTTGAATCCTTCACAGCAACTGCAATCAGACGAAGAAAATGACCAAGCTGGATTGGAAGAAGATCAACTCGACTCGTTATACAAGAGAAATGACCCCCCAGATATGCACTTGCCTCAGGTGGATCCTCCAAGTACATTCCGGTTCGATCTCCGGCCGTACCAGAAAAGAGGCCTGAACTGGATGATCCAGAAGGAGACCGCTCAGCAAAAGAAGTCCAGGCCCGTGGAAGAAGATGATGATGGCAGTGATGGAGAGCCTATGCACCCCTTGTGGACCAAGTTTGAGTTCCCCAAACCAGATTTTCTATCCAGCAAGTACTTTTATGCAAATATGTACAGTGGCGAGTTGAGCCTGACTTTCCCAAAGCAGCGCAAATCGGTGTTGGGCGGTATTCTGGCCGATGAAATGGGACTCGGCAAGACCATTTCCACCATGGCTCTTGTCCATTCTGTCAGATATGAAGATACCGGCGACGCTAGTGGAGCTGAAAATGCCCTTGATTTCGCCCCTTATACCACCTTGGTAGTGGCCCCCATGTCCTTGCTTTCGCAATGGGAGTCTGAGGCTCTTGCGTGCTCCAACGAAGGGACTATACGGGTACTGGTGTATTACGGCTCCGGTGCTGCAGGAGGTGACCTGCGCTCTCTACTCTCAGACAAAGAAAATGCGCCTCATGTTTTAATTACCAGTTATGGCACAGTGCTCTCTGAGCACTCGAAGCTTCTCAAGCATCGGAAACTGTTCGAGGATAAAGACTGGTTTGAGGACCCTGCAGTAAGCTCACAGGGGCTGTTTGGAGTGCGGTTCTATCGAGTGGTACTTGATGAGGGTCATAATATCAAAAATAGAGTCGCAAAGACAACCAAGGCTTGCTACGATCTGAGGGCAGATAGAAGATGGGTTCTTACTGGTACTCCAATCATCAACCGTCTTGAGGATCTGTTTAGTCTAATCAAGTTCCTTGGTGTGGAGCCCTGGAACAACTTCTCATTCTGGAAAACTTTTGTCACCACGCCGTTTCAGTCTAAGGCATTTGTGCAGGCACTTAATGTCGTGCAGAGTATCATGGAACCTGTTGTACTACGGAGGACCAAGGATATGAAGCAAGCCGATGGTACTCCTCTGGTTGAGCTTCCGCCCAAGACCATCACGATTCAAAGAATAAAATTCTCCAAGGATGAGCAGGACCTTTACTCGTGGATTTACGCACGAGTGAGGTCATCTTTCGACCGTAGCTTAGCCCAAGGATCTGTTATGAAGAGCTATGTGACCATTCTGGCACAGATTATGCGTCTGCGTCAAGCATGCTGCCATCCGTCTTTGGTATGGAGATCTATCAGCACCCAGACTCCGGCTGAAGACGATCTTGAGGGTATATCGGGCAAGTCTCTTTCACCAGATGCTTTTAGCATCTTCGATCTACAGGATCAGGATTTGCAGGGCTTGCTTGCGCGACACGAAGCTTCGAATAAGCAAGAGGAGAGGGACATAAAGTCGTTTGGTATGGAGGTTATGAAACGTATTACCGGCGACGGAGATCATGAGTGTCCTGTGTGTACGACTGAGCCGATTCCGGTGGAGAAGCAGGCTGTAACTGAATGCTGGCACATGTCCTGTTTGGATTGTCTGATAGAGCACATTGAATATCAGAAGAATCGTGGTCAGATCCCTCGGTGTCACACGTGTAGGAGTGAGATCAGTATGGACAAGATCTACCAGGTGATTCGAAACAACAACCTGACGGGTCTTGGAGGTGAAACTAAAATTACATTAAAGCGATACAGGACGACTGGTCGGTCTGCTAAGATCACTGCATTGTTGAACCAGTTACGACTGCCGGAGCAAGAGGGTAGTGCGGTTGTGTTTTCACAATTTACGAGTTTCTTAGACATGATTCAGGCTGAACTTAACCGAAACAGGTTCCAAACATTACGATTTGACGGCACGCTAACGCAAAAACAAAGGGCCAAGGTTTTAGAGGAGTTCAAAGCTAGTGAGACTCCAATTATCCTGCTTGTTAGTCTAAAGTCTGGTGGTGTTGGTCTTAACTTGGTTTGTGCCAAAACTGCATTCATGATGGATCCCTGGTGGAGTTTTGCAGTAGAATCACAGGCCATCGATCGAATTCATCGTATGGGGCAAACGTCGCCTGTAAAAGTCATTCGATTCATTGTTGAGGGTACAGTAGAAGAACGAATGCTCAAAGTGCAAGACCGCAAGAAGTTCCTTGCTTCTACACTTGGAATGGACGAGGAGGAAAAGAAAGCTCGTCGACTCGACGATATCAAAACCCTTTTTGAATAAATTGCATTATATTATCATAGAAAAACACTTTTAAGTTCTTTTTTTTTGCTTTTTTCCCGCATTTGCCAAAAGTGTGGAGGTCAAATCTGGCATCCCACGGAGTAGATTTTCGGAGAACCCCCCACGGAACGGTGCCAGGACCCTTTAAAAAGCGTGCGAACCGTCTCCGCTTGGTTTTACAGACTGATTTGCACCATGGCTGAGAAACAGAAGCTATCATCTGTACTGTCGGGTATAATTATAGGAGGGGCTGTGTTCAACACGCAGATGAATGCGGACCCGGACGCGTTGCCAATTCCTGAGATCATTGCCAAAGCATTTAGTGTTGGTATCAATGCCATAGATACCTCACCGTATTATGGGCCGTCGGAGATTTTGCTTGGTAAAGCATTGGCCAATCCAATTGTGGCTGACAATTTCAAGCGAGAGGAGTACTACCTTATGACCAAGGTGGGACGCAAGGATCTTACTACTTTTGACTATTCTGCTGAATGGGTACGAGCTTCCGTGACACGGTCACTGGAAAGACTCCATACCAGTTATTTGGATGCCGTCTATTGTCATGATGTTGAATTCGTGACTGAGGATCAGGTCCTAAGTGCAGTCGGAGCGCTTTTTGAATTGCAAAAAGAGGGAATTGTTAGAAATGTCGGTATTTCTGGCTACCCACCCAAGGTACTGTCTCAATACCTGGCTGCAATTGTAAAGCGTTATGGCAAATCGGTCGAACTGGTACAGAACTACGCCCACTATAACCTCCAGATCACTGAGCTGGAAGATTATATTGACAGTTGGAAGAAATTGGGCGTGGAGAGTGTCATCAATTCAAGCCCGTTGAATATGGGCCTTCTATCAGGCCGTCCTGCAGCTGCATTCCACCCTGCTCCGGCTGGACTGCGAGAAGCAAGTATGGAAGTCGCCAACTGGTTGCTTGCCAAGGACATGAAGATGTCTGATCTTGCTCTTAAGTATGTCATTGGCAACTGGAATAGATTAAGTGACAGAAATGGCGGAGGAATTCTCATCAATGGAATGAGCGTACTTGAAGAGCTTGGGCACGTAGTCAGCGTCTATGCCGAGCTGATGATCCGTCCCCCTGGCACCAAGGAGGGCATTCGAGTGGGAAGCGGCTGGAAAGTCAATGAAGCCAAGCTCGCTGAGTACAAGCCTCTGTTTGAGGAGGCTCAAAAGAAATTCGGGGAATGGTTCAATTATTCGTGGCAGAGTCCGCCTGGTGATGACTACCTTACCCGAGTTGGACACAAATAGATTGTGCTGCCAATGTAACAAGTTACAAGAAGTATATAATAGAAACTAACGCTTTATATCCAATGTAGGCATATCTTCGACTGGCCTACCCACAAGGTCCTCATTCTTGTCAAAATATTGGGCAAACAACGCTGCAGCCTTTGCATAAAATCCATCCGTGTTGCCTGTTACCGACTCGGCAATCATCAGCGAGCGAATTCCCTTGACGAAGTGTACGTCGTGCTTCTTGGATCCTGTGAGAGCCATGGTGACGGCGTATTTCCATGCTGCTTCTGATGACTCAATTTCAAAGTCCGTTATTCTCTTGACCACTATCCTAGGGCGCATCTGAGCAATGTAGAGGGCGACAATTACCGTCCACATATACCTAAGAAGAGTTATATGTGTATCTGACGGTAAAATTTTCAGACCTTCAGGGTTTAGCGTGAGTTCTGTGATGGCAGAGGTACCTGTCAAAAGATGCAGCAGGAAAAAATCAAAATGGGGATCCTCCTCTCTGTATACTGCACCCATTAATAGCGTACTTGCATAAAGAAGCGAATTGAGTGTCTGTCTTGCATCTGTGATTTCCAGTCGTTTGGAGTAATAGGCAATTTGTTCCGGGTACTTGTCGACCAAGCCGTTCAAACCGAATTCCCTTGGCACCTTCAGTTTCCCGTCAAGGAACTCATCGTTATAGATCTCGGCGAGGATTTCTACAGGGTCTGAAGTAGTAACATTAACGTCAGGGTTGAGCGTGGGGTGTTCGGCAAAGAAATCCCAGTATTCCGTACATAACAGAGTCAGTGCTTCTGCTGCTAGCTGGGGGCTATCTGCTTCGAGAGCAAATCCCAGATGGATTGCAGTGTGCAACAAACCCCCAAAAAAACCAGGAAGAAGGTTAAACTTCTCGCCCACCAGGAATTCCCGTACCACGACTTTCCAGTTACTAGGATCGGCGTCGATTTTGCTGGAAAAATATTTGAAGTAGGCAGTCTCATACTTTTGGTCCCCCAAATGCTTAACTACACTATCATCATCAATATCACCGGGCGAATCATCTTGCCAATTGTCCAACCAATGCACTTTTTGAGCATAAGCGTCCGCGACTTGCTCTGCCGTCCCCCCCAAGAAGTATACAGTCAACAGCATCTTTAGTTCCAAATGTCAGCACACAAACCCAAATCAACATCCCATTATTAGACATACATGAGGCATATGATTGTGATACCTTCTCCTACTAAACAAAACTCCATATTTGGTGTTATTCACATTCACAAGCTCTGCCACCTGCTTGGCAGCCTCTTCATTTGGCGGGGTAATGCCAGAAACAATGGTTCCAAGACCATCAATCGCTCCATTTGACTTTAAGCCTATCAACGCCATTGACTCTACTATAGACAAATATCTACGACTCTCCTTCTTCCTTATATACAAGATTCGTTCGTTTCAAACGTACGAGAAAGTCCAGTCATGGGGCCTAGGCCGCACGAAACACAGGGATAACCCCTCTTATCAACCCCGCTCCCGCCGTGCATATCAGGTCCTAGACCCATTGTGAACAATTGGCAATAATTTAGTAATGAGAATCTTACCAACGTAGGCGATAGAGTATTTTAGTCATGTCGATCTCTTGATTGTATAAAATTGTAGCTCGGTGCATTATGTTTAGTTCTCAACAACTCTATATTGGAAATGAATCAAATGGTTGCTAGTGTATTTTCAACTGCTAGTGCATTTTCAAAAACAAATATTCAATATCTGATATAGAAACACGTCTATTCCACGTCACACATATGGATCACTGTGTAATCCAAGCAGTTGGACCTTTATCTATCTAGGGACCCTTTATAAGGCTCCAGAGTTTATTTTTCTGGTTGCTCTAGGCCTCGAAGGAACGCATTTGATATTATCATAGCGCTTTACGAGAAGGCTTGAGAAGTGACCTTAGATCCTTAATAGATATAGTTAAATTTAAATGCAAGTGAATGACATGGTTCGAAGGTAGTGGAGTTTCCACTTTCAATAGGAATCTCATAACTCAAAGACCCATTGTCTAATTCTGTGCCGGACTTTTGAGCAAAGCATTAAATGCAATTAAGCTTTGAATGCTTTTATATTTAACAAGGTGAATGATAGATAGATAGCAAACCAGGCGAACGAAGGCCAAAATATTTTGAAGTGGGCGGTCATTTGCCTGTCAGTAAAGATCAGTGGGATTTATCCATAGCCAATCGTACAGAAATACCCAACAAGCTTCTGTTATCCCGAAATATTAAATTAATAGTCTAGAGTATCATAATATAGACTAGTTAATTGAACTAGAGCGCACTGGCGACTGTTAATTGAGTCTTCATTGGTTATGGACGATCACGGAACACCACTTCACGCTTTATAACTACTCCTCTTCTCCAAATAGACAATTAGAGCATAGAAAACAATAAATATAACCACTATATACTAATCCAGGTCATTTATGCCTTATAATACCAAAATAATACATATATGAGCCGCATGCTATGCGGCGCATCACGTGACTTTCCGCTGCACCGATTGTAGTGCTTGCGGAAACAATTTTCAGTAAATTGGGCATTATGGCCGAGTGGTTAAGGCGAAAGACTCGAATCCAAGTTCGGGCATCTTTTGGGGTCCCCCCGCGCAGGTTCAAATCCTGCTGATGTCGATAATTTTTTTGTTTCTCCTTTGACGGTGATTATAAAGAAAATAACCGATATTCCCACACCCACTGACATACACTTGCCACTGAAAGATTGTTGGTCTAGGATTTTTTTGCACGGTTATAAGATCATAGATTAAATGGAACTACAGCAACTTGATCAAGGAATAAGGCGATTCACGCCGGTACATACTAGTCCCACTATTTCATGTTGCAATTGTGGGAATGCTATGAAATCGGACTCTGGTCTGGCGATGTGCGATGCTTGTATTGGGCTGACAGTGGATATTACTGATGGAATACAAAAGGAAGCCTCGATTGTATTTTGTAAGAATTGTGGTCGACTCCAAGTCCCACCTTCGCATTGGATCCATGCTCCTCGAGAGAGTCGAGAATTACTTGGTGCATGTTTGAAGAGACTCAAAGGGCTTAGTAAGGTGCGGATGGTTGATGCCAAATTCATATGGACGGAACCGCATTCGAGGAGGACAAAGATCAAGGTCACAGTTCAAGGAGAGGCCAAGCAATTCCAGAATACTGTAATACAACAGGATTTCGAAGTTGAATATGTCGAATCAACTAGTCAATGTAAGGATTGTGCAAAGTCCTTCACTGCCAATACGTGGCGAGCGAATATTCAGATCAGACAAAAGGTGGATCACAAGAAGACATTCTATTATCTCGAGCAGTTGATCCTAAAGAACCGTGCTCATAAAAACACTGTGTCGATCCAGGAGAATAAGGAAGGTTTGGATTTCTTTTATAATCAGCGCAACCACGCACTGAAGATGCTTGACTACTTGTCAAGTGTGGTACCTGCTAAGGTGAAGAAGAGTGCGGAATTGATTTCTCAAGACATCCAAAATAGCACCAAGAGCTACAAGTTTTCTTATGCTGTAGAGATTGTGCCTATCTGCAAAGAAGATCTGGTTGTTTTGCCCAAAAAGCTCGCCAAGTCGCAAGGAAATATCAGCCAACTGACTCTATGCTACAGGATTGGTAATACCGTGCATCTGATCGACCCTACAACGTTGCAGTCCACGGAAATGACTCCAAACACGTATTGGCGTCAGCCCTTCCAGTCTCTGTCCACAAGCCAGAATTTGACTGAGTATATGGTCCTTGATATCGAACCTTCTGGACCCGTCAATAATCGATTTGCACTGGCCGACGTGACAGTTGCCCGTACCGCAGACTTGGGACGGAACGATGAAACTCACTATGTCCGAACACATCTTGGTGGTATTCTACATCCTGGTGATACTGTAATGGGTTATCAGCTCTCAAATTCTAACTTCAACAGTGAGCTTTGGGATTCTGTCGACAAAGAGCGAGTTCCAGAAGTGGTATTGGTGAGGAAGTCATATCCCGAAAAGTTGCGATCCAAGAAAAGAAACTGGAAACTTAAACGAATGGCCAAGGAGTATAATCAACAACAGGAATCTAAACGTGGAGGAAGAGACGACCAAGTGGAAAGGGCCCAGCGGGAATATGAACAGTTCTTGCAAGAACTTGAAGAGGATCCGGAGTTTAGATCTGAAATTAACCTTTATAAGGCTGACGAGGTGGAGTATCAGGACGCTGGTGATGAGGAAGAAGATGAATTCCCGGAAATCAAGCCCGATGAGCTTAAAGATTTCGACCAAGACTCTGATTTCGACCATATCAGCGACGATGAGCCTGAAGAGGAAAATGATGAAGCATAGCCAACCCCTTATCTGTATTTATTATTAGCATTTATAAAATATCAAAGGCATTTATATTATACTATTCTTGCAGCTGTTCTCAGTAGACTTTAAAGTGTTTCTCACGCACATCGTGAGGCTCACAAAAATGGGAAAATTTCATTTTTTTTGATTCTACTCTCCACAAGTATTTACTACTGCACATATAGATAAAATGAACGATCTAGCATCAATACTGCTGGACCGGCCTCAGGATATCCTGATTCCAAATGAGGAGACGAGGAAGAATACTCTAGCAGCTGTGAAGCATATGTTGGATCCTATAGCCAAGCAGTACTCAATATTCGACAAACTGCATGTCGACGGTCTTGATGCAGAACAAGTATGGGCACAAGCACAAATGATTGTGGATGGGGCCGTTGATAAACTACTTGGAGATGAGATTCCGCCACTTCTCTCTTCTGGTTTCAAGCGTAAAGCTGAAGATGTCGACAACGAAGACTCGGAAATCGATTCAAAAGACAGCGACAACGAGGAATTGGATATCGGCGACGATGGCGAAATGGTGGACGATTTCGATAACATGGAAGAAGATAGTGTGCTAAGTGAGCAAGAAGTGGATGACGACCAATCAGAGGTTGTTGTTGAGGAAGAGAGCGAGGACGAAGGTAGCGATGAAAGTGAACAGACCAGGGTTGGAGAAGCAGAGAAAAAGTCCGAATTAGACGAAGGATTGTTTAGGTTGAAAGAGTTTCAAAAACAGGTTCTGGACTTGGAGAAGGATCAAGAAAGTGATGATGAGTCAATAGATTATTTCGCAGAGCCCGAGGTGGAGGAGGAGCAGTCTGAACAGGACGAGGATGCACGATTCGACGATTTCTTTGCTCCAGCAAAGAACAGTAAGAGACGTAAAATCAGAAAACCATATACCAGAAAAACAGTCGAGGTTGACGAAGAGGACGATTTTGAAGGCCTAGATTCCGTGACGGAACCACATAGCATTGAGAAAGCCATGAAATCGATGAAAATGGATCTATTTGAGGATGATGCCATTGTCAAGGATAACCAAGACTCGAATCTTTCGACGTTCGAAAAGCAGCAACGTGAAATAATGAAGCAAATCAGACAGCTGGAAGAAGAAAATGTTGCGGAAAAGGGCTGGGCCGTGAAAGGAGAAGCCCGTAGTAGAGACCGACCACAAGACTCACTGTTGGAAGCAGACCTGGACTTTGAACGAAGCTCTAAACCGGTGCCGGTGATAACGCAGGAGGTGACCGAGTCGCTAGAGGACATGATAAGAAGACGCATAAAGGCGGATGAGTTTGATGATTTGCCCAGACGGCTACCTGACTCGCTTCCGGAGTTCCGACCTAGTCGCAGGGTGGAATTACAGGAGACCAAGTCTCAAAAGTCTTTGGCCGAACTATATGAGGATGACTTCAACAAACAGGCCAACCCAGATGCATATGTCGAAGTGGAGAGTGAGAATCTCAAATCCGCGCACGATGAAATCACCGAGCTATTTGCAAATGTCAGCCGTAAACTGGATGCTTTATGCTCATGGAACTACACACCCAAGGCCCCCAAGCCTAGCATATCTATTGTGGCCAATGCCCCTGCCATCTCCATGGAGGACGCACAGCCCACCGCCATGGCTTCAGAGTCAATGCTGGCACCTCAGGAGGTCTATAAGCCAGAAGCAAGTAGCAGGCGTGAGGTTGTTGGCAGAGACGGTCTTCCGGTCTCCAAGAGTGAGATGGATCGTGAAGAGCGCAAACGCGAGCGTCGACGTGAAAAGGCTCGTAAGGGCAAGATCCTTAAGGAGCGAGAAGAGAAGCAAAAGGCCAAGGCTCAAAAGGAGGGCAGTAAGGCGGACATTATGCAGACTCTTAAGAAAGGCAATGTCACGGTTATTGGCAAGAAGGGTGAGAAGCGCGATGTTAGCGGCAAGCTGAAGACCGATGCTGCGAAGCTAGCCAGTGCAGATCTCAAACTGTAAGGATCAAATATGTACATTCGGTAAATAAATAAATAATAACTAGCATTCTACTTACGATAATAGATTTTCTTGAAACGAAAATGCAGATGAAGCACGCCGTCTTCAAACACGCTTTTGAATCCAGAGCCGTGATGGCCCGACTTATCCCATTGTTGGTTCACTATACGAAACGAGATATCTCGATAAAACTTTGGTGACACAAACTTGAGGATGCATGTATCTTCGGAGCCTTTAGACCTGTCATGTATAATCTTGTAGGTTGGCACCAGTTTCGCCTCGGCCAGCAGAGGATAGAAGATGTTGAACTTATAACCCTGGACGACTTTTGGCGGTGGGTCTTCGGCACTATAATGAGTTTGGTTATACCGGTTCCAATCGTAGCCCATCATTGTTCTATTATGACAGCGAGGTTTCTGCAGCTTCAGCTTTGAAGGTTGTTGTTTTGCTTCTTCAGGGTCTACAATCTCCTCTACAGGAACCTCATTCAAGCTCGATACCAACGATTCTACCTCCTCCTCCTCCTCCTCGACTTCCACTTCCACTTTCATTGTTGGATCATCTTTGTTAGTGGGAGATGTTGATGAAGTCTTCAAGTCTACGAGATGTTTGGCTTCGAATTCTTTTCCGTGTACTCTGGTAAGGAAAACCTTGCAAGCTTTAGAATATATGTCTCCCAGGACACTTATAGCTTTGCGATTCTTCAATTCTTTCAACACTTGAAGCCAAAAGTCGTTATCAAGCGGTGCATTGGATTTCAATTTTGTTTGAACTTGGGATTCCAAAGCTTCCAAAGCTTTGAAATCCCGGTCTTTTAGAAGAGCATCAATTTCTTCAGAGACATGTTCCACTGGCATATGTTGGCGGTTTTCCATATCAAGATTTCTTAGTCGCTGGAGTCTTTGCTCACAAAGCAGCCGAGCCATGCTCCAAAACTGCTTGTTCATACGGTCAAGACCACAATAAACGTCAATCTCCGTCTCAAGAGTTTGCAAATCCTCTAATGGCAATGATTCTATAACCTCCCAAGGCCGTCTAAGCATATAATCTTTATATTCAAGATCATCTTCATCCGGAAGATCTTTATTCGACTCCGCCAACTTCACCACCGATGCCAACCAATCTATAGCATTGGCACGAAGGTTTACAACCCTCATCATGGCTCCTCGTTTCATTTGTTTCAATACAAAATTATCTTCCCCGTCCAACCATCGTTTTTCAAGATCATCGCCCTGATCCCGATGATTCGGCCGATTCCTCAATACCGGCTCCGTCCGTGATCTAGGTGATCTTGACCGTGGACGCCGATATTGTGACCTACCAGACATGGGGTGCTAGTTGATAAAAGTTCAATTTTGTTGAGGAGTAACAAGAATCTTGTCTCCGCTTTCCGGCGAGTTTTCTACCCAATCGCGGCCTAAAAACTTAATAAACTTTTGCCCATCCGTCGATAACCTTTTTGTTACGAATCCTGCAGAGAGGGGTAAAAGCTTAACAGGTTTGGATTAGAAAAGCAATTGGTTGGGTGTGGGAGATATTTAGAATGATTGCAAGAACTGTTGTCAGAAGTATTACAAAGGCTTCTTATAGTTCGACTGTGATCCGTAGAGGTTTTTCAGTTACTCATGGTAAACATGCAGCCAGTAACTTTGCTATGCCGGCAATGTCTCCTACAATGACTGAGGGAGGCATTGTTGAATGGAAGTTCAAAGAAGGCGATTCATTTTCTGCAGGAGATGTGTTACTGGAAATTGAAACCGATAAGGCCCAAATAGATGTAGAGGCCCAGGATGATGGTCTATTGGCTAAGATTTATGTCCAACAAGGCGAAAAAGGCATTCCAGTCGGCAAAACCATTGCAGTGATTGCTGAATCAAGTGACGATCTAGGAAACTTGGAGATCCCAAAACCGGAAAATGGTAGTAATGAAGCCGAAAGTCAAGCATCTCAGGAACAGAACCCCACTCCTGCCGAAGAAAAGCCTAAGGAGCATAGTGCAGAGAAATCAGAAACCCCATCTAAACCGTCGTCAAGTGGTAGTGGTTCAACTGTTTCGGCAAACCCAAATCAAACTCTCAGTCCGTCAGTCTTGTCTCTGATCCACGAGAACGATATCTCGACCGAAGATGCTATCAAGAACATTCCTGCAAGTGGCCCCAATGGACGAATAATTAAAGGTGACGTACTTGCATACCTAGGGTCTGTCTCGCGGGAGAATGTGGACTCCCTAAAGGCTAGCATCTCTGCATTGTCCAAGCTTGACCTATCAAACATCAAACTGCGAAAACCAACCACAGAAGCCAGTAAGCCAGAAGAAAAGAAAGTCGAAGATACTTCTGCTGCTAAATCCCCCGCACCTCTGCCGGTGAGCTTGAAGGAGACTCTAAGTCTCGGTGATATCATACTCCTAAAGTCGACTGTTGAATCGACACTAGGAGCAAACATTTCCATCCAAAGCCTGATTGAAAAGGCTTCCAAGTTGTCTTTGCGAGACGTCCCCAAGTACAGTCAGGCCAAAAAGAGCGTCCTGAACGATGCCCTTTTCGATGCTTTGGTGGCTCCCAGTAGCAAGGAGCGGCCATTTACCGTGGATCTGTCTTACCGAAGTTCCCAGCGGTATGGGTCTTCATCTTCAGGCGACATTCTTTCTATTCTGGCCTCCAAAAGGGCACCTGTGTCCAGGCCAGCTACCTCGCAAACCAGATTCAACGACCTGCTGAACGTTACGGTCAACGTGAACTCCAAAGCTCGGGATGGCGAGAAAAAGGCAAAGGTTTACCTTGAACGACTCAGTTACTATCTGACTGACGGGAAAGGCGAGCTGGTTGTTTAGAATCATGAGATTATTATGTACAGATATAGAACAAGAGAACTATTTACTTCCGATCCTGCTTTGTTTTAGAGTTTCTTGGCGTCGTGGGTGATTCTTTGGTAGCCGGTACCGACGTACCAGTGGCCTTCAATGCATTTTTGGCAGCAGAACTAATCCGTAGCGCGTCCTCCTTCATGAGTTTTCCCATGGCCTTGACCTTCCAAGCAGGCCCCAGTTCTCGACGCAGTTCCGTCTTTTTCTTACTTATCTCATTCTTTTTGATCCGCAGATAGTCATCGTAGCTCAAGCCCTTCTCAGCAACCTCTACAGACTCCTTGCCAAGTAAGACATCATACACGCGGCCGTCGCCCCAGAACCAGCCGCTACGATCTATGATCCACGGCGAGCGTCGGCCCTTTTCGAAGATGAAGAAGAAAAATGACGATCGGTTGGCGGTACCGTAGAACCCGTCTCCGGTCCACACCTTGGTTCTCTTTCCGATTCGCATATTCTCGAGAGGCACCGTGATGATCGGCGAGCTTTTGCCCGGTAGCCACGGGTGGGTGACGATTCTAAGATGCTCGACTGGTCCTGGTAGAAATTCGATTCTTCGCACAAGTCTTGTAGGAACAGTAATGAACACGAATCCCGCCACGATGTACAAGGCTGATAATGCCACTACGAAGCTTGTTCTCTTGAGAGCCTTCTTTTGGTTTTCACGCTCGGTGAGGTCCTCATCGTTATCCTTGTATTCCTTAATAAGAGCCGGTACGCTTCGATCAAGACAGTCAAACAGATTGTAACAAGCAACAAACCCTAATGCGAAACATGCCAAGAAGTACAACCGGTGTGACTCGGCCATATATATAAGTTCGGGTTCCTTGGAGTTTCGCAACATCTCCACCAGCTGCTTGAAGGTCGTATTACGATTCACCCGAGGCGTAGGCTTAGGAATCAGTGTGGGCGCCACATCCTTATGAAACGGGAACTTGGGCAATCGCGATCTCCAATCATTCGATTGAAGCTTATTCTTGTCTACACTATGAGGTAACTCTGAATTGAACCGTCTCCCTATTGTTACAACAGTACCAGTCACTGCACCATTCCCCCCAAATATCAAGCATCTCGGCGAATTCACGCGAATCCTAGAAATACTCTTTACGCCCAAAAGCATCTACCTAATAAAAGTCTAAATGCTAGTAACCAGAAAAGATCAAACTTTAAACCCATCAAGAAAACCGTGATTCTGTTGCTATGGCAACCAAACTTAAGGAAGTTCAGTTACGTAAGTACCCATTTTAAAGGTCTCGCATCGCACTACTTTAAGTTCCCCATTTCCCTTTCCTGAGCGAGGATACGGTATTATATATGGCTGGGAAATTACGGCAAGGATCGCAGTCGAGTAGTGTGGCGGGTGCCACGCCGGCCAAGAGAGGCTCGGTTCCGGGGCCGAAAGCGAAATCTGCCGATGGAAGGTATAAGAAGATCAAGGCAGAGCCTGTGGAATCAGAAGATGGCCAGGGGAAGGTCAGCAAGGGTGGCAAAAATAAACCTAAGCTTGCGCCCAATGGAACGACTTCGGTCGGGGTTGAGTCTACAGATGTCAAGGTCGAAGACAGTGAAAGCGGTGATAAAAAGAATACGAAACTGGAGGATAGTAAACGGGAAATCAATATAGATGAAAACCCCGATTATATAGCATTGTCTTCGGCGTTAGAGTTACTGCATTCCCAGAGGTCTGTGGCTTGTGAGGATATAGTGAGTCTCAAAAGACTCAAGGAAGAGGCTCTGGCGGATCCGGTTTTATTTGTAGACAATCTGAGGAAAACAGGCGGCTTGGATAGTGTACCTAAGCAACAGGTTGTTGTACGGGCCCCGATAGTACCTTGGAGCCGGTATGGGATCAAAAATCCGGGGTTGGACAGCAAGCTCAAGGCAGGTCTTGTGGACCGGTGTCCGCCGGTGGGTGCAGTACGATTATTCGGAGATGCTCCTGGTGAGCAGAAACTGCTAGGATGATATGATAACGATAATATATGCAAAGAATAAATAACTTAGATGGCTTATTTTGGGGCCTCTTCTTCAGCTGTTCGCTTCTGCTCTTGTAAAGCTCTGTACTCCTCTATGAACCTGGCCCGCTCTCCTTCCAGCATGACTCTCTTGGCCACAGAGCCCGCAGATTTGGGGATATTCTTCAGTAGGTTCGTGGGTAACTTCAAGTCAGGTGGTCGGTCCACCACGTCTCCAAACTTGGGCTTTGAGGTTTCCAGGTGGGCCCAGGGGTCCGGCGATGGTTCTCTACGTTTATTTGAACCTTCATTATCTTCATCTTCTTCACCTTCTTCACCATCATCATCGCCGCCTTTTAATCGTTTTTGTTCAGCAGCCAATCTTTCGGATTTGGCCTTCTGTCTTAAGCGTTTCTTATCGGCCCTGGCAGGAGAACCGCCTCTTGCTCTAACTATCGGTAATGCTTCATCCACACGACGGGAGAACTCAGATAACTTCTCTCCTGGCAAGATCTTCAAGTCGGTAGGAGTGGTTGAAGCAGTGTTTATCTCGGGCTCTTTTTTTGTCTTTGTCATAGAAGAACTATCTTTTTTCCGAATACGACCTCGACCCCTTTCTTCATCATTATCATTTTTAGCGTCTCCTGTCTTCTTTTGCGACCAGTTCATCATTCGTAGAAACTCTCGAGGAGTACGACCGCCAATGTCTTCCTCTTCCTTGGCCTTTGAACCCCCATTACCAGACTTTCGCTTCCGTTTGGGGTTTATCAAAGTATCGGGATCAGCATCAAACTCAATCTTATTCCTCTTGAGAGGATTTCGCGCTCTTTTCCGAGGCATCACAGCGTATACAAAAGATCGTCGTTGAGCACTAAATATTTTCTTGGGAGCGGAAAACGGCTTTTTCTGCTGCAGGAATTTTTCACTTTCCGATCATTGAATGGCCAAACGACCTAGAGGAAAGGCGGCTGAGAAGCTTGCTAAACGGGCCAAGGCTAAGAAAGATGTTGAGGAGGGTCTAAGTGGGTCTTCATGGAATGCGCTTGATGCCGATGTTGAGCCGTCGAACGTCGAGAATAGCGACGAAGAGGCGGAATATGAGAATCACGCTCGGAAATTCCTCCATGATTCGGATGCTGAGGATGTAGAGCGTCTGCCGGTCATTACCAGTGATGGACAGGTGAAGAGGGTTATGGGTAAGAAACAGAAATCGAAACAGGAACAGAAACAGGCCGCAGATCAATCATCTGAAGAGGAGCTAGAAGAGGATCAAGACCAGATCTCTTCTGATGAAGAAGAGGATGAGGAGATTGATGAAACTCAGTTGATTATAAATATAAAGGAGAAAGTGGCTGAGGTGGCTGAACGACTTAATGAAGACCCAGAAGAAAATATTGGCAAATTACGGGAAATCAGAGAACTGATGGACCGAACCAGACCGGCGCGAGCAAAACGGTTGTTGATTCTGGCTCTAGTGCCTATTTTTAAGGACCTGATCCCAGGATACCGCATACGGCCGCTGTCGGAGGCGGAGCTCAAGGAGAAGCTATCTAAAGATGTCAAAATGCTACGGAACTTCGAAGAGTCTCTTCTGGCAAACTACAAAGCATATATAAGTACACTCCATGGACTGTCAAAGCGATCGCGAGGAGCAGAACCAGGTACTGTAAGAGCGATTCTGGGCAACACGGCTATAACTGCATCATGTGAGTTATTGCGCTCTGTGCCGTATTTCAATTTCCGTAATGAACTGCTCCAGGTGCTTGTGGAACGACTGAGTTCCAAGAGAGTGGACGACGTGTTTCAAAATTGTATTTCCACAATCGAATACGTGTTCAAGGAGGATGAAGAGGGACAAGTGAGCTTTGAGGTTGTTCGGCTCGTGACAAAAATGGTCAAAGCACGGCGATACAATGTGCATGAAAGCATACTAAATACCCTTTTGCATCTACGGCTTTTGACTGAGCTTGTCGCCAAGGCGGATCTGGAAAAGGTCGACAAGACGAATGACGAGCCACAGGTAAAGCTGAAGAAGAAGGACCGAGTGCATCTTAGCAAGAAGGAGCGCAAAGCGCGAAAAGAGCGTAAGACTATCGATGAGGAGCTCAGGAAGGCAGAGACAGCCGTGTCGTCTGAGGAGCGGGAGCGACTTCAGGGCGAGACTCTAAAGATGGTCTTTATTCTGTACATTAATATTTTGAAGGAGCGGTCGACTCCACTGATGGGGGCTACTTTGGAGGGTCTGGCCAAGTTTGCCCATCTTATCAATGCTGATTTGTTTGGTGATTTGCTTGAAATCCTGCGAGAGCTTATTCAAGAGCGACAGAAGAGACTGGTGAATGGAGAGTACGAGTTTAAGGAGTCCAGTACCCGAGAGGCCCTATTATGCATTGCCACTGCGTTTGCATTATTGTCCGGTCAGGCTGGAGAGTCAATGAATCTTGACTTGTCTTTCTTTGTATCGCATTTCTATTCCAGTTTATTTTCGATTGCATTGAACCCCGACATTGAGTTTTCCCACAAGACTCTACGGTTGGACGATCCCTTGACGCAGGACCAGCCGGCAAAGAAGATCCGAAGTAAGGTTAATGTTTCAACCGAGATGGAGTTGGTGGTACGGGCGTTTGAAGCGATTTTCTTCCGTCAACGGACCGTGAGTCGTCTACGAGTCCAGGCATTTGCCAAACGATTGGCCATTGCATCGTTACAAATGCCGGAAAAGTCATGCATGGCCGCACTACGTGTTCTGGATAAGATGACCAAGAAGTTCTCAGTGATGCCGTCGCTGTTTTCCACCGAAGATCGAGTGGCCAATGGAGTGTTCCGAATGGAAGTGGATGAGCCGGAACATAGTAACCCAGAAGCGAGCACTATATGGGAAACGGTGCTTCTAGAAAGCCATTACTCGCCTCAGATCGCACAAGCCGCTAAGTCCGTTCGCCGTAATGCTTTAAAAGTAGTCTAATAATTAATTTATTCAATGAGATTTTTTAGCACGGCTGAATCTGTCGCTATTTGAAGCGGCGGGTGCGGCAAATATGTCCGCTTCTGCTTAACCACAACAATCATAAAAACAAAGTATATAGATTAAAGTGTTTCAAAATGCCTTCTCGACGACAGGAGGAGAGGGAAACTTGGGAATTCATATTACCTGGGGTTGGAGGGAAGAAGAAGGTCAATGGCAAGGAAACCAGTAGTCGGAGAAGATCTTTGAGAAGTTCGGGAGTCCAAGCACCTATCGGAGCAACGAATTTGAAGGAAGATATCGAATATTTTATTGGAGATTGTGTATTACTTGATAATGGAGAAGATCAAGATCCCTCAGTGGGGATTGCCGAAAGTTTTCTAATGGATGGTGAGGATTTAATGGATGTTCGAGTCATTCGCTTCTGTCGACCAAAGGAAATCACTCGTCCTTCCAGAATTACAAAGAAATCCCTGCCTCAAGAAGTATATGTTACCAGTACATCGGAACGGGTTCCGGTCGGTATTCTCATAGGTCATGCCGAGGTGCTGTCGGAACGGGACTTTTCCGAGAGATTTGATGAATTGGATGAAGTGGAAGTAGATGAAGGTGTCTTTTTCTGCAGAAGGGCTTTCAATCCTACGTTGCAGGTTGCCTCCGATGAATTTGAATGGTATGACTTGTATCAAGGCCAACAAACCGATCTATCTATGTTCACAGAAGTGGTCGATGAGCTAATGCCTTTGACTTCACGAAAACGAAGGGCGGGTCCGTATAAAAAATCGGTTAAGGATGTTGAGTTGGTTGATTTGGACGACTCTCAGGAAATGGGACAAGAAGAAGTGCAAGAATTGGAACAAGAAGAAGAAGAATCGGAAGAAGAAGGAGAAGAATCTGAAATCGAGGAACTGGATTCAGACAATATCAGTGACTCTCTTCGCTATGCAGTTTCCAAAAGAGTGGCCAGCCCGCTCCCGGAACAGAGAAGTAGGAAGAAAAGCCGAAAGGTAAAAGAAGATGATACGGAGGTACCTGGCCTGACGTTTTCTAACGGTTCTGGTAGGGGGTATTCCAAAAAATCAAAAAGAAACGTAAGAACTAATCGGAAGCATATGCCATCTCTGTCCCCTCCTGAAGATGCACCCAGTCCAGCTCCGATAGACGAAGATGAAGACGAAGATGAAGATGAAGAGGATCAAGTCCCTGCACTTCAACCAAGGACTCCCTCCAAGAAGAGAGCCACAGGTACGCCTCTATCAACGCCTAAAAAACTGCCCAGCCGATTGAATACTCCCAAGAAATCAGACAGTACGCCAAAATCTCCTCATAAGACCGCTCGCTACATGTTACACGTTGCGAACGTGCCGGACTCGCTGCCATGCCGAGAACGGGAGTTTTCTCAGATCTTCTTGTCGCTCGAGAGTGCCATAGTCTCTGGCACAGGCTCTTGTATTTATATCAGTGGTGTGCCTGGTACAGGCAAGACGGCCACAGTGCGCGAAGTTATAACTCAATTGCAACTTCGAAGTCAAGACAATGAACTTCCCAAATTCACTTATTTGGAAGTCAACGGAATGAAACTCGCTAATCCACATACGTCCTACAGCCTACTGTGGGAAGCTATGACTGGCCAAAAGACAGGTGCGGCCATTGCGATGCCCAAGCTGGAAAAGGAATTCAAAACCCCGAACCCAAGCAGATTGCCCGTGGTGGTCCTGATGGATGAGCTTGATCAGTTGGTGACGAGAAATCAAGGAGTCATGTACAATTTCTTCAACTGGCCCACTTTTCCAAATGCAAAACTGGTGGTGATAGCAGTGGCCAATACCATGGACCTACCGGAGCGGATGCTGACGAATAAAATCTCCTCTCGGCTGGGCCTGATGAGAATCCAATTCCCGGGCTATACTTATGAACAAATAATTGAGATTATAAGGTCGCGACTGGAGGCGCCACAGCTTGAGATCATGGACAGTGATGCCATTCAGTTCGTGGCCCGAAAAGTCGCCAGTGTCAATGGAGATGTGAGGCGAGCATTGGCCATTTGTCGGCGAGCGATTGAGCTCGCGGATCCAGATGAAACGAGGTACAAGAGCAGTAGAGCGGTTGACTCGAAGTCGGTCAACGTCACCCTCGCTCATGTGCGGACGGCGATCGATGAGACCACCAGCATATCTAATCTGGACTATATCAAGACATTATCGCATTCTGCGCGGATATTTCTATGTGCGTTACTGGCGCGAACAAGACGGACCAACCTCATGGAAAGCTCATTGCGAGATATCGCGTCCGAAGCTGAGCGTCTTGTGAACTTATCCGACAAGGCTGAGCAGATGAGGGGTAAATTATTCACGGTTGGACATCCACGAATGGAAGGGTTTAAGCACGCTGCTCAGGAACTTACTGAGAGTGGGGCGATTGTACAACAGAATGTTGGAGGGGAGCAGATAGCCATTGTGAGGATTTGTCTGGCTCCTGACGACATCAAGAACGTTCTCAAAGACGATAGAGACGTTAAAGGTATGCTATGATAATGCACGGGTGTAATGAGAGTAGTTATGTGATATAATGATTAATAAGTTAACGCATGGATTGGTTTACCGGTTCTGGTAGATCAAGAGCGGTTCCCCGAGATTCGTGACCTCCGGGACCGTGAGTCGTAGATCAAACGCCTTAGAGAGTACTATCTTGAAGATTTTCACCACATTGACGGAATGACTGGTGGAGCAGAAGATCAGGCTTGCCTTCATGGCCTCAGCAAACTTCTGGGCTTGTTTCGAGATTTCCTGTCGATCTTCCAGTGACATCTTTGTAAACAGATCATACTTGGTACCCACCAAGAATGGAATAGCAGTCTATACAATCATCAGAAAAACACACAACTAACCCTTCAGATTTGCAACCCCACGTTACCTTATTGAATCCACGGGCCTGTCGATACCATTCCTTGATGGAATTAAGAGTAGATTTTCGAGTCAGATCAAACATGAATAGAATGGCAACCGCATCATTTGACACTAAAGGAAGCATGTTAACAAACTCTCGCTGGCCACCCAAATCCCATATTGAAAACGTGATTTCAGTATTCCGTATGGATACAACCTTTTCCATGAAATTGACCCCTAATGTTTGTATATAATCCTCATCAAATGTCCCTTCCACATATTTGACCATCAATGATGTTTTACCAATCTGAGCATCACCAATCATCCCGACCTTCAACGAAACACTAGATGATTACAATTAACCCCCGCTTGAGTCGCGTTCCAATCCAATCCTTCCTTCACATACCTATTTCGTTGAGGTGCAGCTATATCTGCTGGCTTCACAGGTGGTGACGAAGGTCCAGTCATTTCTCCTTCAAATCACTCGCAGTTCTTCAACCTCTTTGACAAACGTGAAGATAATATATCTATAATTCAACAGGGTTTTTGTTTACCTTTTAAACCTCGTTTGATTTCGCGTTTTACTGCGGAACATTTTTGAAAAATAATCGTCGCCACAGCAACCATCACGTGATTCCGTATTTTTTGGTGTTGAATTTACGTCTGAAACTCAAGTAGCTTCCAATGGGAATCGACACGACCTTCAAGCTTAAGAAAGCTAAATATGTCCCACTACTAGAATTGAAAAATGGAAAGAAATCGAAAGAACATATATAATTGTACACTGGAGATTGGGAGAATACTCAAATTGTTACTTGATTGAATTGATCAAAAAGATCAGCATTTTTGGCAAGGGTGTAAGGATCTGTTGTCTGAATAAAGCGGGGTTAATGCAATGCAATATTCCTCCTTATTGGATTTGAAAAGCATCTGTACTTTCATTGACTTTAAGGATCTATAAAGGGTTTCATTGTAGCATCAACGTTGCCAAAGCTTGCAAGTATTGCCTATTCACTTCTTGCAATACCCTCGAGCAATTCTTTTGTTGAGTCGTCGTTCAGGTCGGCTAGCATGATTAACACGCCCACCCGAAGTTACTTCAGCACCTTTAAGAGCATGGCTCTGTGCAAGGCGGAAATAACACCGCTTATAGTGGGCGATAGGGCTTCTAGTTCAGCTGACGGGAAAAAAAGATAGAACGGCTGCGGTATGGATTTGTTGAAGTACTATTTCAGAACGATTCGGAATCAGAAGAAGAAGATGAGGAGACGGATGATGAAGAAGAGGCCGAGACTCAGGAGAACAATGGCGGTAAAGACGACGACGCAGAAAAAGAAGAAGAGAGAGACGATGATAATATTCCAGGGCCAGATGCTGAACAGGATTATACTCCTACTGTGCCTGACATGGACTGGGTGAGGGACCCTGATCCTGAAAGTATGTATACTCCGGCAACTCCCATCCCCGGGACGCCGAAACCGAGTAACAAGACTCTCGCTAAACACCGACCGTCTATGGGTAATTACGATGCTTCTACTAGGAAACAGATTCTTCTCGCTGAACTCAGGGATGTTTTGGAATTACATTAACTCAGGACAATGATTTCATATACGGACCACGAGTTTCCTTCTAGTTTGCATGACATGTTAATATAATTTTGGTACAATTTAACTTTACCACTCCATGGATTCTGGCAGTTGGTTAGCCATAATGCTGCCATCCAGGTTGAAAAATCACGTGATACATTTACCCGCCCGTCGCCCCGCTTTCGCACAAATCGGCGAGAATCGGCCAAACGTAGCAGAAATGCAAAAATGACTCTTTTTGCGTTTTACAACTTTAAATAGTGTGTGATTTCCCTTTGAAGTTTGGATTTTTTTCTTCTTTTTCTTCAAGTCTGTTTTCTTTTCACTTCCTTCTAAAAGAAATAATTATACACAATGTCTTCAAGAACTTTGATTCGAGCTGCTACTAGAAGTGCACGAGCTGCCTCTACTCGGGCTGTTGTTCGAAGCATGGAGAAGCGGGCGTTTTCTGCTTTGACTGTGAGTGCTGCCACTCGTCCAGCCGCCATTGCTCGATCAGTTAATGGTTTGGCCATCCAATCCCGAGGTATCAAGTCAATCAACTTTGGTGGTACTGAAGAGACTGTTCATGAGCGTGCTGATTGGCCCAGAGAGAAGATTCTTGATTATTTCAAGGATGATACTTTGGCTTTGATTGGTTATGGTTCTCAAGGATATGGCCAAGGTCTTAATCTCCGAGACAATGGATTGAATGTCATCATTGGAGTGCGAAAGAACGGTGCCTCATGGAAGGCTGCTTTGGACGATGGCTGGGTCGAGGGTCAGAATCTGTTTGATGTTGATGAGGCTATCAAGAGAGGTACTATTGTCATGAACCTTTTGTCGGATGCCGCTCAATCCGAGACATGGCCTCACATTAAGCCCTTGATCACCAAGGGTAAGACTTTGTACTTTTCGCATGGATTTTCGCCAGTGTTTAAGGACCTGACCAAGGTCGAGACTCCTGCTGATGTGGATGTGATTTTGGTGGCCCCCAAGGGTTCTGGCCGAACTGTACGATCTTTGTTCAAGGAGGGACGAGGAATCAACTCGTCATATGCCATCTGGCAAGACGTGACCGGCAAGGCTGAGGAAAGAGCCGTTGCCCTGGCTGTCGCCGTTGGATCTGGTTATGTTTACAAGACCACTTTTGAGAGAGAAGTCCACTCGGATTTGTATGGAGAGCGAGGATGTCTTATGGGAGGTATCCATGGTATGTTCCTTGCTCAATATGAGGTTCTTAGAGAGAGAGGCCATTCTCCCTCTGAGGCTTTCAATGAGACTGTTGAGGAGGCAACTCAATCCTTGTATCCTTTGATTGGAAAGTACGGCATGGACTACATGTACGATGCTTGTTCGACCACTGCACGAAGAGGTGCTTTGGACTGGTCTCCCAAGTTCAAGGACGCTCTTAAGCCTGTGTTTAACCAGCTTTATGATTCGGTCATTGACGGAACCGAAACCAAGCGATCTTTGGAATTCAACTCTCAAAAGGATTACAGAGAGAAGTTTGAGAAGGAATTGCAGGAAATCCGTGATCTGGAGATCTGGAGAGTTGGAAAGGAAGTCCGAAAACTTCGTCCTGAGAACAATTAAAGTTCCGAGCACCAGCTTTGAGCTTCTAATTGCAATCCAAAAAATATATATCAAAAATCAATCTATGCGGGGACATATTGTTACATGGTGAGGTTCAAATTTTTTTTATTAATTGTGTATAATTATTCCGGAAGTGAAGTTAACGATTTCAAAAACCTTGTTATGTCCATAATGTCTATATCATCAAATATAAAATGTTTTCAGTTTGTTGCAGCTGTTCCTAACAGATATCTAACAATGTCGAAACAGATAGCTCAAAATCATACATGCATGCCGCTGTTTAAAATATCATCTATACGATGATATCGCGATTAGCTCTGCTTGATATGTGATTCAAAAGTAATCAGTTCAATAGCTATTTCAAATGCAGGTAAATGCTGAGCAGCCGATTCTACTAGATGCTTCTGATCAAGAAGTTGGGCAAGTTGGATGGATCACACGATGATTCATTCACACACTAACGTTTTAGGAATCGACAAACTGCTAATAAATTCTATCAAGTCGGTAATATTATATGGGCTCACTTTTTATCGGCAGGTGGTTATTTGGGTTCAAAGTGCCACCAAATTGGCACCAATACGATACAAAATTACTACTAATACGTTTTCCAAACTACTGACAAAATAGAATGTACCAGCAAAATTATATGGCACATTGGAATCAAAAAGCCGGCAACTTTTTCTATGTGACCGTTCTTCACTACCGGCTAGTAGTAACTCTCTCAAAATCCTACCGCCGGGAAAGTCTCTCAGCGGAACTTGGACCAAGCTATCCCAAAGAGCCCCCCGGACTCCCCAAGCCATTCTGGCCCTTGGAAAGGGCCTTTCGGACTGTTTCCGTCCCAAGTTCCCGACTCCACAACGCTATGAGGAATCCTTTCCCATTCCATAAAAAACATTAAATCAAAATGAACGACTCCACAAATCGTATAGAATTATATAATAATTACCAGAAGTCAAAATATATCTCGATTTCAATAAATTCATTGAGGTTGTTATTTGATAATATATAATTTAGAATCAAGTCATTATTAAGATAGGATAAGGATTAGAAAATGCATGCTTATAAGGGAAGAAAGGAGGAGGGGTGAGGAGGGGTAAGTACTCCGCTACATGACCCGGTCAAACACCTCATGGCCGATACGGCTACCGGTCATGGAGTTTCGCACTTGGGTTCGGAAAGTTTCTCTATTTCGTTGTAGCTCCATGGCGGCGTCTTTGTTTAGAGGGTCGGAGGCATTTGGCTCTAGAAATAGGTATTGTAGCCCAATCATGACAGAATTTCTGTGGGAGGGTTAGAGAAAGCTCAACATCCACGACAAAAGTGGCACTTACAAACTCAACACCGGTTTCCAGTCTTCTCGGAGAATATTCAAGCAAACGTTACCTTCTAGGTCGATATTAGGATGGTAGATCTGATATAATATGTTAGCCTTCATGTTAAGAGTGGGAAGCTTTTCATATGCTTTTACCTTCTGTAAACATTTCACCTAATGAAACATATATGTTAGAATATTGAACAAACGCACAGCATGATGCTTAAACAACATACTTTGGGAGCTTCATGGGGAAAGTTGGCATTCACGGCAAACTTAAACTTGAAGGTTCCACCCTTATACATGCCATCGTCCGGCTTTAACACAAGCTCGAAGTTCATGATATCCTCGGGATCCGGAAACACTGTCTTCATGGTAGACGGCAGATATAACTCGGTAAGATCCTTCTGAACCCGGAGTTGTGCGGCCGTGACCTTCTTCTTACGCGGCCCACCGCCGCCAGTAACTCCATTGGCTTCATCCTCCTTCTGCTGTTGCTGCTTCAAACTCCATATTTTCAACTATATCCCGTGTTAATACCAAGCATCAACATTTAAACACTTTCAAACCATATACCATCTTGTGTCTCTCCCAAACCCTCCTTGCTAGCTCCTAGGCCGTGAGAAGTAAGTACTAAAGAAAGCGCCAATTCCGTGACTGATGAGGTTTCAAGCCGTTTGCGATATCACCACAGAAACAAGGTCACGTGATATATCACGTGACGGATTCTCACGTGATGGTCGAAAACTAATATGTGCGGCGTGGAAAGTTATTGACTAGCGAGCAGAAATGAAGAAGGCGTTCACAAAGTCTGGATGGAAGTCTGCAAAGCCGCGGGAGATTCCTGAGGAACTGGTCAAACCTCTTACAGATGAAGAGTATGCTGAAGCGATTGCAAACCAGCAGTCGGCATATACAGGCGTTCCGGGAGCACTTGGTGTGAGAGCCAGCCCTACGCCTATAGTACAAGGCAGCGGCTCTGTTACAGTTTCGCGGGAACCGGTTAGAACCAGTAATGGAAAGCGTGTGACTGTCAAGAGAACGGGCGGGGGCCGTGAGTGGGAAGACCCTACGCTACTGGAATGGGACCCCAGTCATTTTCGACTATTTGTGGGTAATCTATCAAAGGATGTTACTGAAGAGATGCTTTCTAAACCGTTTCAGAAGTTTGTTTCCCTTTCGAAAGTCAAGGTGGTCCAAGATGGTACCACTGGTAAGGGAAAGGGGTACGGTTTTGTGGCGTTCAAAGACCCTGAGGACTACTTCAAAGCATTCAAAGAGATGGACGGAAAGTATATTGGAAACCATCCTATTCAGCTCAAGCGAGCAAACACAGAAATCAAGGCCAGCACTGTGAGGGCCCGGCAAAAGCCCTACGAGAGGAAACATCGCCGATAATTTACGAATATGTTTTTTTCATAGATATTTATTTAAAAAAGAGAAGCACATCGATAGAAGTAATAGAAAAGTTGTGTGCTCAAGATCCAGATTTCATCAACCATAAAGTTTAAATAATAAAAAAGTAGCGCTTTCATTTTCACTCGGCATCAGAAAGCTCAGACATGTCCACCAAATCATAGTCAGATCCTCCGGAGATGGTATCCTCGGTCTCGGAAAACTCGTCCGTGGCAGTGGGTGAATTGTTCTCGGTCTCGGAGAAGTCGTCTGCGGCAGTGGGTGAATTATCCTCGACCTCGGAGAACTCGTCTGCCGCAGTGGGTGGATTATCCTCGGTCTCGGAGAACTCGTCTGTAGCAGTGGGTGAATCTGTCTCTGCTGAGTAATTAGGCAACCGCTCAACCGACACAACTGGAGACTCGACAGGAAGCCTGGGGAGAATGACATCCGAGGACTGCAGACTCGTACTAGACACAGAGCCGGTTAGGGGAGCAGCAGTCAAAACCGAATTGGCAGCTTCCACACACGGTGGCGAGTCCATGGCCTCCATTGACCAGGAGCTAACGGCAAATGAAACACCGCCAGGGGCAAACAGAACTTCAATAACCGGAGTTTCAATATCACTAGGGATGGAGAATCTCACAATCTCGCCTGGAGCAACCGCAATCGCAGTAGCAGGTACCGTGACATTAAAGCAATTGTAGAGCCTCAATGATGTGCCCACAGGCCAAGGCTCAGTCCCAGAGTTCCTAAGAGTCATGTAGGAAGAATTAGCATATGAGGAAACGCCAACAAATTCTGCAGCTAAGGGCCGGGTCGTGGCACTTCTTTCAATTTGGTTCTTTAGAACACGAGGATCCATGCCCCTATAAAATTCATCCCGGAAAATAATGTCGCCTTCGCCCGTTGCAAGCGTCCATTCCCGGATCTCAAATGGGTACCTTAGATGGTCAATGTCAGCAATAATAATTTTCTGTGCATCACTGCCAGCTGCCCCTGACTGCTCATATTTCACTTCAGCAAACACACTAGAGTCGTCAACAAAAGTGGGATACAACTTCACGTCATTCCAAGACTCTGTACCGATATTGAGTAGCCTCCAGATCATTGAGCCATTCGAACCGGAATGGAAGCTGTCCAGCTTTGCCTTGAATGGTTCTTGGGCAACAACATCGTCACCCGAGGTCAAGTTTTCCTTTTCTTCCTCTTCAGTATTTTCTTGCTCCTGCTCCTGTTCTTTTTCCTCCTCAACAACCTCACTTTTGCTCTCCGTCACGTGCTCAGAGGCAGCAACATCGTTGCCGAAGGGGTTGCACACCACTGGTAAGCTGAGAGGACGCTCGAACATCATCATTCTATGGTTGCGGTCATGGCGCAAAAGCGACGATCTGACGCATGCCTCACAAAAGTCAACGTTAAAGCAATCTCTGCAATGGTAGCGGGGGCCAACAATTCCGTAGATCTGGTGTGATTCCGAGCAAAGGGGCCCATCACATAAAAAGTTGGCATGACTGGATTTGATATCACTTCTGTGGTTGCAAACAGACCCCTTTTGGCCGTAAATGATATCCGCTGCGTATCTAACGCGCACAAAGGAGTGAGATGGATGGTCAAATCTCCGCTCCGACTCAAAGCATGATGAGCAAAAATCAAAGTCTGCACAATTAAGACACTTGAATCTGAAACCCTTAATGTATTTGTCACAACCATCACAAATAGCACGATGAGTTTCCAATACGTTAGAATCATCTGATGGGGTTGTAACCGGCTCATCTGTCACTTTCAGTTTTGTTTCATCAGTAGTAGCAGAAGTATCAGCCTCTGTCGTTGAAGGCAACGTGCATGAGATAGGTTTCACCGACAAAGGAAGATTCAAAGCGTCAGGTTTCTTCTCATTGTCCGCCGAGGAAGAAGTAGAAGAATTGACAGGAGTGGTGTCGTTACTATCCGACTTGATTTTGGATGCTTCAATTTCCTCCATTAAACCCACGATAATTTCTTTAAACTCGGGTGATTCCTTCAGTTCAGCCAACAAATCTTTGATTGAAGTGCTTTTCACTTCAACATTGGTATCCGCGGTGGGGTTGTTAGTTCCGCTTATGGTGGTGGATTGAGACGTTTTGCCGCCATCCTTGTCTCGTACAATGAACAAAAAGTGTCTTTTGACACGCAAAGAGCGAACAATTGCTTCATATTCCGTTACACCTTTCAATACCACATAACCATCTGCGGATTTGGAATAGCGCAAGATCTCGATTTCTTGGTCGTCAGGAATGCAAAGAAATCTTCTGAGCTCGCGTGGCAACCCCTCTTGCGTAAGATCCTGCGGAGACTGTAACACATGACTTCGAAACTCATTTTCACCATAGAAAATCGTCGCAGTTACCGAAAATTGCCCTTCTCCTCTGCCATGACTGCCTTTCAGTTGCTTTTTCGCCCGTTGAACCCCCGGTCGACTAGTGGACGACATGATGGATGATGACAAGTTGTTAAGGTTGATTGGTGGCTCTCTAACTTGCGTTTTGTCTTCCAGCAGTGGCAAATTGGGACTTTGTCTGGGCCTGCATTGAGCCGCCTCAATTTAATGGCCGCCGCACAGCTTTTTCTTATCATGATAACAACCGTAATCATCACTCCCGGCGTCTATTTTATTTTTAGTCTTTGAAGACCATAAGTTATCCACTGTGGTTTTGGTGGTTTTTTTTTTGAAATTCCTGGGGATTTAGTTAATGTTCCAATGGGTTGTTTTGGTCAAGCTCCCGCGGTCTAAGACATAAAGCGCCGGCAACAATCAATTAGTATTTTTTTGTCTCATTTCCATTGTTAATATAATAAGACATTAGAAATAGATTTGGAGTTTAGTTGAGCATAAAATTGGAGCGGTACAACCGACATTTAAAAAGCTGGGCATCGATATAGTAAAAATAACTATATGAAACTCTAAAGACTAGTAGTACGGGTATGCTGAGGGACCGTAATATTGAGGAGCAGCCATCATTTGGCCCGAGGGGAATTCTCCTTGGAACCCAGGCGAGGCCATCTCGACTGCAGGAGGATAGTATTCGGGATTGGTAGGATAATAAATGATGGGCATCATATAAGGCGTGAATTGAGATGCAATGGGGTTGTAGCCAAATGGCTGAGGAACATGATGAAAAGGAATTTTTGAAGCGACTGCATATGCCGGGAAATTCATTCCCGGTTGCGGATGCTGTTGGGGTGGCTCCATATAAAGAGGATATTGCAGTGCCAAAGGAGGAGCTGTAGGAAAAACCCGTTTATTGGCGACACTTTGGCCACCGATATAATTGGATTCCACAATGACCGACCCGGTATGGCCTGGCTGGGCATCTTCCGATGAAACAGTGCTGACACTTGGAGAATGAGTTCCGGTACTGGTGGGAGTCGCAGGTTCAACCGTTCCTTCTCGCGAAGGTGTGGATCGGGGTAATCGAACTCTCACATCAGAAGAATGCAACAACACATTACTGTTGGCAGGCACAATCGTATGCAAGTTGTTGGTGACACCCTGAATCACGATTGGCCTTGATCTCTGGCCAGGAACTTTGGCTCTGATGTCATTCTTCTCTAGATACCTTTTGCCACCAAATGGCAAGTAGACCTGTTTATTATCTGAAGTCACCGCCTGGGGTGGCGGGGCCTTGGAGGCGACCGCTGTGTCATCAACACTCTTCGACGCTTCATTAGAAACATCCTTTGCTCGATTAACACGTTTTCTATATCTTCTGTTATTGCCGATTAAAGGTTTGGACATAACAGTGTTAAAAGATCACGGCGTATTGTTTGTCAGTTTTTGAAGAGTGTGCAAGAAAAGGTGTCAGACCTTCTATGTGAGACAAAATAGAACAACAGAAGAAAAGACAAATAAATAAGATTCAACCACGAATCACCGATATATACAAAAACACAACTGGACCGAATCTGCAGGCGCTGTCAGAACTTGCAAACGGCTTGATGGAAAAAAATGGAATTGAAGAAATAACAAATGATGATCTCAAAATCACTTGCGGCTTACTTGCCGTTGGTTGTCATGGCAACATCTTCGCGACGCGTCACTACGACACGCGACTTGGCCGACGCGATAAGGTCTCGAGAAACTGAAAAGCACAAGACAGAAAAACCTATTCTGCATTCATAGAGTGTTTAGAGTGCTTCTATGATGTTCTACTATGTTGGAAAATTTGTGGTTAGCTGAGGCACTACAGTTAGAAAGAGAGGCGACATAATTTCATGCTTGAGATGTTTGCCGGCTAGCCATTTTTAATTTCAAATCCTGCGCCATAAAAGATGAGCATAGCCAACTCTGCCTCCCTGCTTGAATTCGTGCATAAGGCACGGCTCGATCTTAGTTAGTCATTACGCTAGCTTGGACGCCGGCAAAGATTCCGCCGGTTCGTTGGATCTTGCATGAAAGTGACGTGCGGCGGACCACCCAATGAGGCCTGCCGAAGCCGATCTTCTCAATGCTTTCGTCGCCGTGCTAAAAAAAAAGACAGCCCTCGCTTTGAGTCTTGAGCCTAAAATGTGCTGCTTGGGAAAGCTAGACATTACTTTATATATGGTAACAAAGTTGGAGCATGTAAGGATCCGTCTTCGTACTATGGATAGCACATTCATGGAGTATAATAAGACAATCAGCTTAAACTAATCATCATAAGTGAGATCGAACAGAGAAATATAGGCTCATGCATTATAGGAGCCTACTGGCCGTGTGATAGCTTGTTACAGTCGAAAGGACTTGTGGTTTAAAGTTGTTTCTATTCCCGTGACAAACATAGCCTCATATGTGGCCAGGTGCATGTAAGGCTGTGATGAAGGGGCATGAGAGTTTCCATCGAGAGTTTAGGCCTCCGACAATTGCATCCGAATGGATCTGAAACAATACGATGGCATCTGCGCAGATTGTACTACGATTCACGGCTGTTTTAGATGCGGATCTCGATGACAATCTTGATGACGTCGGAGTTCGTGGGGACAATTGCTATGTATGCACTGTGCAGGTAAAAAATATTACGACTTAACAAAAATCAACAAATGACGATACATAGCAAGATCTTATATTACTCTTCACAAGTTGCAAAGTTTAAACTTGCTTACGATATATGATTAAGCCTCTGGTTGGAGGGGTTTACGGCGATGCGGGGCCTAGCGGGGTGTATATTTATAGGTAATGGGGTTCTGGTGATATATTTAGCGGAGGGCAAGGGCACGGCCCGGAGGGGCACCATGTAAATAGAGATTTCAGGTACAAGCTATACCAGCTAGCAGCGTCGATCATTGCCGATTCAGGCGACAACCAACATTTTTATTTTTTCTTTCATTGCCCGCCGCCTGAAATGATTTCACGACTATAAAACTACTGGTTAGCGACCCGCACCCTGAAACTTCTACTTTATTTAACTAAGTTTATTATTACTCCACAAATCCTTTTTAATAACAAACTTTATTACAATGGCTGGTGGACGAGATTGTTGCATTTTATTATTCCCCATGTTGGGGACTATAGTCACCTTGGCTCTGGCTCTCATTGTGTTTTTGGGTTCTTTCAAAAACGTAGCCGTATTGAAGGATCTATATTTCATGAGATTGGACTTTTCCAATATATCTGTTTCAGCCGTGGACGGTATACCGTCCGATATCGCGTCAGCGGTCAATAGCCAATTGTCCCAGGTCATCAAGGATCTCGGTATCGCGTCATTTTACGAGACTGGTGCCAATGGATATTGCGAGGGATTCGATAATACGAGTGCTGTACGAACAATTTCTGACTGCTTTTCACCCACCACTCCTTATTGGTTTGATCTGCAAACCATCTTGCAAAACGCGACGAATACTGGAATCACAATCAACCTCCCTACTGACGTTCAAAACTATGAAAACATCCTTCACACCGCTTCTATCGCCATGTGGGTCTGCTACTTGATCGGAATTGTTCTCACAGGAATTGAGCTTTTCATTGGCTTCTTCACTTTCCACTCGAGAATTGCCTCTTGCTGTGGAACCATCTTCGCAGTTTTGGCATTCCTTTTCATTCTCGCCGCCTCAGGCCTTGCGACAGGTATATTCATCACTTACAGACACTACTTCAATGATGAAGTCGCCAGCTTTGGCGTGGTGGCTACTCTGGGATCAACGGCCTATATTCTCACTTGGGTCGCGACCGGTGCAAGTCTATGGTCAGCCGTATGGTGGTTCTTTTCCATTTGCTGCGGATCAACACGACGGAATAGACAAGAATATCAAGAAGATAAACAACCTTTTATGGGTTACGTTGGAAGACACTAAATTTACATTGAGTGCCGACCATAGAAGATCTTCTACGCTGGGTTTCTGTTCTCTCGTTTACTTTTATTTATTTTATTAAGAGCTCATGACATATATAGGTTTTGGATATAGTTGCAAATAAAACACTTTTGCCTTCTAAAAAGTTCATGCCCCACATAAATGGTTTTCAATCAATCAATCAACCCACACCAGAACCACAGGATTTAATAAATTTTGCGGCTTATGCACCTTGGCCTGGCCAATGCTGAACTAAAAATAAACTCCAAAAAAAATGTGATCCAGCCGAGAATCGAACTCGGAGCCTCCTCGGTTTTGTTCTCACTTATGTGAACGAGACGTGATAACCGTTACACCACTAGACCAATTTTCAAAATTTTAACGCAAAATGGCCATATCTAAGACAACGAATTGTTTGTGGAAAAGGGCCCTTGCCGGGTAACATCCACCGACATGAAAAAGCCGAATCCGCGGGAATTTCAGGAAATGAAAGTTCAGATGCATTATGGGACCATATTGAAGCCAAGATTACTCTTGAGGATTTGTTTCAGGCTGCGTGGATGCGGTGGTGAGCAGAGAAAGGAGTAGATCGGAGGGTCCGACGACTCAATCAGCTCCTGTTACTCTGATACGAGTCACAATACGCAACTACTGTTGGAGATTATTCTCCTGGGTTATAATTGGGGGTTAAGAGAAACTGTCTTTCTAAGAGGGCGAAGTGGCTTGCAATGTGGGCATAAGGATTACCATAAAGCATCACAACACGGCTGTTGAGCTGCGAAGAGGTAAGAAACCAGATGAATAAATAAGATATTAGCTTACACGAGCTACGGAAAGTCATTTACAACAGTAGACTAGTAAGCTGGCTATTTTGTTTGCTCCGATTCCTCTCCAAATGAGCCAACGTGGATATACTTTCCTGCGAATAGGTTTGCCCAGTCATCCAGGGTTTTAATTTCAGCTTCCGAGAGATCATCTAGCTTATCAATTGGTTGTCCCAGTGGTGTGATAACCTCGGGATCGAAGCTATTTTTTGCGAGCCCACGGGATGCGTCATGGCCAGCGAAATTCGCATAAGGCCCACCTGGTCCGTAGAAATTCTTGCCTGCAGTTACGTCGTAGACATTTCCCTTCACCGCGAGCAAGACTCGAGGATCATCGACCCCGTTATATTTGGCCAGTGAACCAGGGGTATAGGCACCGAACACAAGCGGTTCGCTTGTGTCGTACCCACTATCATCGGCTGTAGAAGGGAAGAAGATCTTCTTTATAAGATAGACGATGAAGATTGCTGTTATGACATTGAAGTAAGTCAAATAGGAGTCCGACATCTTTTAGTATGTAAACTATTGGGCCCAAATACGCTAAGAAAATGTGAACGTCGAGTGGTGACGATGCAAACAGGCGATCGTTGTGGATGTCAATGAGCCGCGGAGAAGGCTCGTCGGGCGACTGAAAATCACATCAGAGATTAGGTAAAAACCTTGAATAGACTGAGATTGAGATTTTCTCAGTTATAATAATCAAAAAGAAATAAGATACAAACAAGCTATTCTAGCAATTTTTGGGCTGCTCCGGTGAGCATTTCTCCTATGTGAACCACCATCTCCTGCGCTTTTGCCCAATTACCGCTTTCCATAGCATCCCGGATTCCAGGGAAACTATTCCACTCGAAATCTCCTTTGGTGGGGTGCCATAATTGTGGCCCAAAAACAACATGCTTGAACCATTCTCGACGTTGAAGTGTGATTCCATTGTGGTCCAGTAGATGTTTGTCAAAATTCGTAAACTTGGAGTTCCAACTCCAGCGATGCACACCCAACACCGGTGGTTCACCTGCAGAAACTGTCTCTGCCCATTCTTTGAGCCATTCAGTGAACTTGATGTTAGCCTGAATCATCGTGTCTGCCGCAACCACTAGAGGGTTGAAGTTGACCTTGTCAGACACCCAGTTAGGTAGTGTTTCGGCATAGCGTTCCATATCCTTGACCAGATAGTGGATTCGGCTCCCGAATGATGCAATATTATAAGGTATGACCGGCAAGTCTGAGTACTGTAAAACCAAAAATGCAACGATTTCGGAAAGAGCCTTATGATATTTAAAGTCCGGATCCGCATACTTTTCGAGCCATTCAACCGTGTCGAAGCAGCTGTGTTTCGGGAAGCCTGCTTCTCCCACAAAACGCAGATCAATAGACGGAATGCCTGCATGCGACATGAAGGGTAAGAAATCTCCGTTACTCTCCAAAGTTTGTATGGTTTTTGGGCCCCATGCCTCAGCCAAAGTGGTATTATCATTGTGATCGGGATCACCAATGTGCGCTAAGATGCTTTGAAGCACACCGTCAAACATTGGATGGCCTCGCACTTCGAGATTTGGACCAGATATAGCGGCATCGAGATTTATGTATGCCAAACCGCCTCTACGGAGTTTGTCGATGTTAGTCTCCACCCATTCTGTGCTTCCGGCGAGGTTCTGTTCTGTAGCATCCCAGCTCGCAAATACAATACTGCGCAAAGGATACCAGCCAAGTTTCCTGTTCATAAAGGAAAGAATACGGGCCACTTCGAGCATAATGCTTGTGCCAGTGAGGGGCTCAACCGCACCGTAGCAGAATGCATCACGCTGAGCGCCTATGATAATAGCTTTATCGGCCTGCTCAATGCCCTCGATCTGGCCCAAGACATTCCATATGGGGTGCATTTCCTTCAGAATCGGAGTGTTTTTTAAATATGCCTGCGGTGAGGATCTATCGCCGGTCCACCATTCGTCAATAATGGGGACATTTCGATTATTCCAGTCTTCTAGATTGTCCACCTGTTGTCCATGGCCTTTGAGAGCTTCCAAGAATACCTTGGCGTCATTCCAGGAGATGGGCAAAGCTGGGATTCGTGGAATGCTATGAGCTATCGAGTAGTCCATAGGACCATGCCCTATAGCGGACCAGCCGGGCGTCAATATATCACCCGGATAAATGGCACTGATACCCATATCTCCACGCTGAATAGAATCATTAGGATAATCTGGTCCATTCGGCCACTGGCCTGCATCACTTTTCTTTTCGGAAAAGAAAACAGCTCCCTTGGCTCCTGAAAGCTCGGCGAGATGGACCTTAAGGCCAGGAGCCATTTTACCATATTTCATAAATACTATAGAGCCCTTAACGTCAATACCGTTGCTCTTCAAAAAATCATAGTCATCTTTTGTACCATAGTTGACATAAACTATATTTCCTTTGGCCTCGCCAATCACTGACAAAGACATGGCAGGTCTTGTTTCGCGTTGAGAGTCTGTTGGATGTTCGTATACTTCAGACTCCCATGTATGGGCCTTGTAATTGTTATCACCCAGCAACTCGAGCTGGGTAGAAGATTCGGTCGTATTAGGATATGTGAGAAACACATGCTGCTCATCAAACTGAATGCGATTTATTCCGAATGTTTCGAATTCTCCTTCAATATATCGGGCTAGAGCCAGATCCCCTGCGGTTCCTGCCATATGAGACATAGAAGACATGTATTCTAATCGGGACCTTAGGAATTCCGGATTGATGGATTCTTTAATATAGTTTCGCAATTCTTCTGGATCATGGAACTGGTTACTGAATCTACCATTGGATTCACCGCCTGGTATAACACCGAAAGCGATGGCTCCGAATGCCAATGTTGCCACCAGAAATAGATAGATTAGTCGTTTCAACATTAATGGGTTGCCGAACCGAGATAAAAAGCCTTCGAACCGGGCATTTGTATTCGACCATATCCGTGCAACAGGATCAATAAGCATATTCTGGACCGGCACAATAATCTTTGAGCTTACTCCTCGAGCAAGACGCAATGAAGCAGAACTAGCTCTGCCATATACACTTCGTTCCATATCATCCGAACCAGGTTCCAAAAGCTCAAACTCCTCCATTTCCCTCTGTAGCTCTGCACGAGATTCTTCATTATCACTATCCCCCAACTCATCCGATATCGAGTCTCGTCCTAAATTATCTTGAGATCTTCTTGATCCATTTGTCAAAAACTGGGCTCCTTCACCAAGCCTTTCAGCCTCAGATCGTTCGGTCGAGATCCGTTCCGAAACCTCATATGAAGGCGGAGCATTATCCGGGGCCACACTCATCTTTTCCACTTGAAACTATACACCCGATGCCATTTAGTAGACAAGTCAAACGAGCTTGTTTTCTTGTTCTCTGAATGGTATGACGAGACGTTTGTTAATGCGCGGGTTATTGGGACTGCTGCAGCACAGCCTTTCGAACCTTCATAAATTTCTATTGAAGATGCTCGACAGGTAGTTACAAAATGCCATATAATATTGCGTATGTGATAGGTTTATAGTGGATTAAATGGTTTATACTAATGGTATCTAGAATGGTGTGTGATTTCTTCTATCCTCAACCGGGAGGGATAGAATTGCATGTTTATCAATTATCACAAAAATTGATTGATCGAGGACATGCAGTGGTTATAATCACACATGCATATGGATCTCGTAATGGGGTTCGTGTTCTATCGAATGGATTAAAGGTTTATTATGTACCATTCTTGGTCGTTTATCGAGAAAGCACGTTTCCTACAGTGTTTTCATTTTTCCCCATCTTGAGACAAATCGTGATTCGCGAGAATATTGATATTATCCATGGTCATGGTAGTCTCAGTAGTATGTGCCATGAAGCTATCCTTCATGGTAGAACAATGGGATTGCGCACAGTGTTTACCGATCATTCATTATTTGGATTTGCAGACGCTGGCAGTATTCTGGGAAACAAGCTTCTGAAATTCTCCTTGACAGGCGTCAGTCATGTCATATGTGTATCTCATACCTGTAAAGAGAATACCGTTCTTCGAGCTTCATTGGACCCGATGTCTGTGAGCGTTATCCCAAACGCAGTGGTATCCATGAATTTCAAACCAGACCCGTCTCGCGCTAGTAAGACCAACATTACAATTGTGGTTATATCTAGATTATACCCTAACAAAGGTGCAGATCTTCTCACGGCAATAATTCCTCGCGTCTGTGAACTGCATCCCACAGTCAACTTCATAATCGCCGGAAGTGGGCCGAAAGAGGTGGACCTACAGCAGATGAGAGAGAAGTTCAGACTACAGGAGCGCGTGGAACTAATTGGCAGTATCCGCCACGAAGAAGTCCGTGACGTAATGGTGTCAGGACATATTTATTTGAATCCAACCCTCACAGAGGCTTTTGGAACCGTGATTGTAGAGGCCGCTTCTTGTGGACTACTGGTGGTGACTACCAAAGTAGGCGGGATCCCTGAAGTCCTGCCGTCACATATGACAGTATTTGCATCTCCTTCTGAGGATTCACTAGTAGAGAGCACGCTACACGCGATATCGCTGATAGAAGGAAAGAAGGTCGAACCTTCCGCATTCCATGACCAGATCAAGGATATGTATTGCTGGGAAGATGTTGCTCAACGGACAGAGGCGGTCTACGAGCAGATAGACACCTCGACCCTTGAAGAACCGTTGCTCGACCGACTCGCAAAGTATGACCGACATGGTTCATGGGCTGGCAAGCTGTTCATGATCGTAGTGATTGTGGACGTTCTGCTCTATCATATACTGGAATGGTACTGGAAGCGACAAGATATCGACAAGGCAAGAAAATGGCCCTCGAAAAAGCTAATATTGATCGAGAATAATGAAAAACATCATGATCACGAATTTAGAAAAGTAAGATAATTATTTACATTAACTAATAAAAACAGCAATAAATATGTCATGCATCAGAGCAGAGATTTTGAATGCGAGAGTTCAGGATTTCCAGAGTCTCAACCTGGGCAAGATAATGGGTCCGAGGGGCATTCCTTCGTGCTTTCCACAGAGGGCCCTCTCTGCTTGGTACTTTTAGCGTTACTATCTCAAACTCCAATACCGCTTTTCGCAAATCGCGAAACAAAGGCCTGCATCTATCTAACAGCACACTTCGGCTCACGGTATATGGCGAAATGTCTAACGGTCGAAGCCAAGTATCGAGCCTCTCCAGTTTGCGTCTGCTTGATTCACGGCTTAGGTAAGCTAGTGCGGTTCTAAGACTTTGAAGCTCACGCTGAACTGATATGTTGCTAGCATTGGAGGGTGAGAGCAAATGACCTTCCTCAATACCAGTGATCTCGAACGCACTTTTGTATTTCTTAAGTTGCTTTTCCTGTGTATCCACCGAGCCTTGTAGCTTCAGCACATCTTCTTTAAGAGTTTTCTCACGGGCTACAAAATCGCTTAAGGATGAGCGCAGCTCCGAAATGACCAGGCTCTGGTCCTTCGACTTATCTACCTTGGAGTTCAACAAATCCAATTTCACTTGCATATCTTCAATAGCCTTGTCTTTGCCGCGCAGCAGCGTTGATAGCCTCAAGGACTCTCGCTTGAGCTGATCGACTTCAGCATCTAGAAACTGCTGTTGATCTCTAGCTTGAGCCATGTTCTTTGCCCTCAGTTGCCAGGGAGTAGTCGGCATCTCCATCGCATGGGCCCCATTAGCAGAAAGGGTCCGGGCAACATCAAGTCGGTTAAGACACTCAGAAAATGCAGTTATATAGTCATGGTCCGATTCTATATCAACATCTTTGAGAACAGAGATACTGCTACGCATCAAGTCAATTTCCGGTTCGTCATTTTCATTGCCTCGTACAAGCTCCAGTTGAAACTTGATCACAGACTGAAGAGTATAATATAGATCCCGTAAGGTCTCCGATGATTGAGTAGGAAGTTGAAAGTATTCTTCCTCCCTTTTCTTACCTAGTCGCTCAAAGATTTGCTTCGTCAGCCCCGTGAGTGAAGCTCTGATCTGCCCACTAACAGCGGCCAACATTTCAAACACTTGAATCGAGAATTTGTAACTTAGGTTTTTGGACTTGAGATAATCCAAGACCGCATAGGCAAGATCACACATGGCAGATACAGAGAGAATCTCATCTTCCACCGATATGGGACCTGGGGCCTCATTAAGGCTATCTTTGATACGCTGCAGTTTCAGTACGTACACATTAAGTTCCTTAAGAAGCTCATCATCTCGCACATCATCAAAGCGTTCCAGGGCTTCGACATTTTTGGCAAATCCTGCCGCCAAACCAGAAATTTCTAACGATAGCTGTCGACCGACCTCGCGGAATTGCTCTGAGCCAGAATACTTGAGTTTTGAGGCGATCTCGGCCGACAAGGAGCCCATTTGAATGAGATTCATGCATATTCTGGCATTTATGACAGGGTTGTCCTGCAAGCTATGATAAAAGAAATTCCTGAGTGCCAAGGACTGGCTTGAAATCATTTCAAGTCGTACGATCGTCTCGATCGATACTTCGTCTAATGTGTAATCATCTGGTAGATAGCATTTGGCGATTTCAAGCTGGTTCAAAACACTCATTGTCTCGTACTTTCTAAGCTCCAGAACTAGAGCCTTCGATCTTGATTGCAATGATGAAGAAGCAAGCTTCAAATTTAAATCCAGGATTGCTTTGGTAGATTCGGATATCTCACCAGCCCCATTATCGCCGTTGGTCCTCTCACGAGTACTATCAATCTCGGCCTGCAGCGTCGCAACAACTTCTCGAAACTTTACAACTGCTGTTTCCAAAGACTCATTTCTATCTTTGACTTCATTCAACTTTCCTCTATGCTCAGCATTTCGGGTCTCGAGAGCTTCGAGATCGGCGGCCAGTTGTTGCTCGCGATATATATGGTTAGCCTCAAGCTCATCGTTGAGCTCCTTAAGGGTTTCTAGCTCATCAATTGTTCTTTGCAACTCCTCGCACCTTTCATTAAGAACCAGGTTTCGTTCAGTTAAACTCTCAATCATGTCTTCGGCTCCTAAGGCATCATCCAATTGCATACGAAGATCTGCAATGACATTTTCTGCGTTCTCAAGCCGTTCCTGTGACTGCAGGAGTGAATTGCTGGATGATTTTGAAGTACGAACATCCTGTTCAAGTACAGAGATCTTTTCCTTGTACGACAATTCCTGAGAAACAATGAGCTCGCGGAGTTTTACTAATGCTGCTTCCAACTTTTGGTTCCTCATCTCGAGAGCCAGAGATGTTTGGCCAGCGTCTCCTCCTTTCGAATAGATAGCATTTTCCTCTTGGAGGATTTCATATTCCACCTGAAGTTGTTCGAATTTCATCTGTAGAGCTTCCAATTCAAGAGCCAGGCCTTCACTTTTTTCCTCGGCCATTTCCTTGTCGAGAGTAGCCATTTCCAAAGCCTCATCATCGTTGGTTGAATTCGACAGTGTTAGTTTTTCAGTTTCCAGTTGTTTAATCTTGGCTCTTAAATTTTGGATTTCATCATGCATAGGCTTGAGTTTTAGTTGCAATCTTTGAACAATATTCTCCAACTTTGCGATTTTCCGGCTATCTTCCTGCACGGCTGCGAGTTTTTGTCGGTCGTCCAACCGTTTTTTCTCCATGAAATTGAGTTTTGCTTTCAACGTTTCGATCTGTCTTGTTAATGCAGGCAGATTATTATGCTCATTACTAGACGAAGATTCATGGGTCATAGCCGATGTAGATCCACTATAGTCACTTGTCGACTTGACTGAAGCAGACAATGTTGGTGAATCATTTTTTGAAGCAGATCGACTTGAAGAAGGTCTCAAAGGAATTGCATTATCTACAGGTGACGGCGATCTCTTCGGCACCAGAGGTTTAACGGCCACTGGTCTAACAAATAAACCATACAACTGGCCATCCTGAGAAGGACTATGCTGGCATTGGAAGTATTGAATTCCTTGCACAGAACCATCGTTTTTTCCGGCAGCCTTATCCAGTTCTACACCTACCCAAGTACCGGGTGAAAATGATGTAGTTCCAATGTATCGGATAACTCCATCATCACCATGAACAGAGACTCTGGCACCGATTTCCAACGTCATCAAAACTCCATACGAGGTTTTCGGTAGTTGACGTTGAACAATGGTTAAAAAGGTGGGGCAGCGGGACAATTTCTGATGATTCCCAAACGCGTGTTTTCCGCTATAAATTAATTCCACTTCGATATCGAGAGACGCGTATCACAACACAAATGACTTCAAGACGGAGGATTCCAAACGCTTTATTTGGTTCAAACAATCAACCAGCAGGATCAACAAGTAATTATATTGCTGGGCAGGGGCGGACAGCACCTGCAATACGAGAATTGACGGATGAACAACGACAAGAAATAAAAGAAGCCGTAAGTATGAGATAGAATCCGGTTTGTTTTTTATTGTAATATCTGATGGGGATTAGTTTGGTGTTTTTGACACTGATAATGATGGACTTCTGGATTATCATGAATTAAAGGTATATTTGCAATTGAATCTTGATTGATTGACAAAGTTTGTTCTAATAAAAGGTTGCGATGAGAGCATTGGGATTCGACCAAAAAAAGGCTGACGTGCTTCAGATCATTAAAGATCATGATCGACAAGGAAGAAGATTAATAAACTTTGACGATTTCTCTCAAGTTAGTACGTGGAAAAAGAGATCTATAGTTGCGTCAATTGAAAAGGATATACTAATAATAAGTGTCTGCCAAGATCTTAGCAAGAGATCCATTGGATGAAATTCGAAGAGCCTTTGCTTTATTTGATTCCGATGCAACCGGCAAAATCAGCTTCACCAACCTGAAACGAGTGGCTCAGGAATTGGGTGAAAACCTCGACGATGATGAACTTCATGCAATGATTGATGAATTCGATCTAGATCAAGATGGCGAAATCAATGAAGAAGAATTTATAGCCATCTGTGCTGAACATTAATCTTGTTATCTTCTTATTTTTAATGCTCTGAAACCAATGTATTTTTATTAATTAATCACCTTTTCTAGTCTCATCACATGATTTGTCTATTATATACAACCCTTTTCCACATGTACTACATATTAACGACTGTCTAACCTAGTCACTAGTCACTTGTAACTGTTGGGAGGAATGAATTTAGACGGAATAGCACGGCGGTAGTACGCGGTTAAATTCGCCAGTTATCAATTTATCACAATGACGTTGTTATTGATAAAATATTGTCAGATCACTGTTTCTGTCTGGAGTTTCTGTACTAACAAGTTAACAGATTCCGTGTGTCGCGTAAAAGACGGGTAACTTTCAATTTAGAATGCCAATTACTATGTGTTACGTGATCGGTTGGGAAGATTGAATTTTGAATTCATTTCCAAACACGCGCCAAAACCGAGAAATAGAGGTCAATTGGACCATATAGAAGGATGTTCAGTAGAGAATTTTTTTGAAATCTGAGAGTTTCAGTCAGTATATAGATCAATTATTAAAAGATTTCATATTAGAGTTTTTTGAGACTAGTTTTATAAGGTCGAATGAAAATCTGTAAAGTGGGAGTTTCTATATAGCGGTGAAGAGGGTGGAAATTTATTTGATTTCCACACAGCATTACTTGGAGAGAGACAAATTTTTGAAAAAAACAGAGTTGATTGAGGGGTAGCGGTTGTTTTTCAACGATGGTGAGTAAACGATATACAAAGGATTTAAAGGATTTTTCCCGGAGGTCACAGAAGGCTCTTCAAAGGATAATGGTTCAATCCATGCCTCCTTTTCAGGCTGTTCAAATGAGAGATCAAGTTCCTCTTGATGATGTGATTGACAATGTTCCGTTCGCCGAAGGGGATAGAGTCCAGTTGATACGAGGAGAAGGGAAAGGAAAAGTTGGAACAGTCCGATATATATATAAGGATGGAAACTCGTGCATGGTAGAAGGGATTGGTGGGACTGAGAAGATCGTCATGCCGAGGGAGATCTGGTTCGAGGGTCAGACAAAACCCGTGATTCATATGCCTAAGATGGTCAAATATGATGATATAAGGCTTGTCACAAAGATCAAAAAGCCTGACGGTACAGAGGAGGACGTTGCTATTCATAGTGTGGAATTATCGGGAAAACAACTAGATGAGGACCTCAATGTTTATCGCCCAATACGACGGGCCAAATATGACCGTTCGATTGTGATTCCATGGCCTCGCTCAGAACCAGTCAAGCCCAGTAATGCCGAATTCTCGACCAGTAAGGAAACAGTGCAAGAACGCACCTTTTACGTGACCTCGATACTGGAACCCACAATACCGTTCCCGGCAATCCCCCAGATTCGAAATGTCTACTCCAGATTCAAGAAACATCGATACGCTGGGATTGTCAGTGCTGAAGAAGCCCGGCATGCCAATCCTCCACCTATGCCCACCACACCTGCAACTAGACAACTTCTGGAGAACCTGGCCAAAATGCCCAAGAGAAAGTCGGTCGAATTCACAGATGAAATCGCCAGCTTTATTGATAAAGAAATCGAACAGGGTCTCAATAGACGTCTCAAGGAGGAAAGCGCTGCATTCAAAAACTACCAGTAGTATGCCCCAAACGAAATCTTCATGTAAATATGTATATCAAAAATATAATCGTCCTACTGATTCTTTGAGACAAAAAAAAATTGGATTATTAGAATACAAAGACTTTATATAAAGGTGAGAATTAAACTTTTTTTGCTATACATAAAGGTGCGTTGCCTCATGAAGAGATGCGCGTAATGAGATCGACAAAGTACCTCCTAAACTCCTTCGGCATTAGCTGGGTCAGTTGCTGGATATATTCTTGCGCCAAGACAGCAGGAAGCCCGATTCCCGGGAAGTACTGATCAACAAGAAATGTGGCATATGCATTTCCCTTAAGCTCGAAAACGGTTTTCTGCAAGGCCGCAGCCTCCTGTAGGACAATTCTTACCTGGGCATCCTTCGAGTTGAACCCGGGCTTGGCTGGAAGTTCCCAACTCACCCGAGTGTAGCGTTCAAATATAAACCTGTCATCAAACCCAGACACTGGTAACCCCTTGCCAAATACCTCACCAGATGCACCATTTGAGGAGGCGACAGCGCCGTTGTTGGTCGATACACTTAGATCCGCCTCAACTTTTCCAGTTCCCCACATGTAGAGAAGCTTGCTGAGAGCAACAAACGCTTGCTTCTGGGCCTGACTATCAATAAAATCCCCGGCAAAGTGGAAAACACTCTCCAAGACCGACTCCAACACTTGGGAATTGGTCTCCGTGACGAATATCGCACTCAAGTCGTTGTTGAGAACATTGAAAATGAACTGAAGATATCCTTTCCGCAACTCCTTCTTGAGGATCACGGCATCCGTTGATCCCGTAGCAGCGTCAACATCCAACTCATCCAGCGACACGAAAACTCGCTTCACTAACGGAGTGAGCAGCGAGTTGAACATCTCGAAGATCTTAATCTCCGATCGGAATAAATGCACAAGCTGTCCCAGAAAGCTGAGAAAGTCGCTGAGCTCAGAACTCTCACAGCTGTTTAACAAGTTGTTGATCAGCTTAGTGATGGGTTCCAAGATCTCCAATCCAAGGACTGGAATTAATCTAGAGAATGCGTAACGAGCTGCATTTCTCACCTCTACCTTTGCGACGCGTTCAGATGCAGCCAAGATCGTCTCCGCAGCCCATTTCAAGTCTTCAGCGGCCTTTTTCTTATTCGGGTGAACAACCGTCGCTGTGCCAGTCGCCGACGGAGCCGCTCCACTCAGATCATCGAAGCCTCGTGCAAACGTACCTATAGCCATAATGTCTTGGTAAACCTGCAGAGATAACCGAGGATCTTCGAGGACACGCGGGGACTCTACGTTCTTATAAACGTCTTCGCATATGGGACGCAACAGTCGCTGAGTCAATTGCTTGCCAACGTCTTGATCATGAGCAGACGCAAACAGCATACCGCATAGCTCGAATAAGTAGAGTTGATTCTCGAAAACCTCTTCCTCGTCCTCGTCTTCATCGTCACTTTCTTGATTCTGTTCAGGAGCTTCAATTTTGAGCAGGTCCGCGATGGAGTTGAAGACTGTTTCGGCAATGTCGCCGATAAAGCTTTTCACAGACTTGCAGAATCTGAAAAATAAATACCAAGAACGAACTCGTACCTTCTTGTGTGGGTTGTGAACTCCAAGAGGAGACACAAATATTTCCAAAACTTTCCGTAGTAGTTCCGGTCGTGACGAGTTGAATAATGATGAGTGCATATTGACTAGTTCCATGTACCACAGCTGAATCGAGGGATGGTTGATGGAGATCACCTCACTATTAATCATCTTAGCAAACAGCTCAAATAGCGTCGTCTGAGCACGAGTCTCCACTCCTCGTACTGGAGGGATAGTGCCATTTTTCATGCTATCGCTGAAAGCAGAGAGCTCGAACAACCCGAGCTCGACCTCTTGCCATTGTCTATTAGCAGACCCTTGTAGCGAGTTACTGATAACCATCGACATGCCGTCTATATATAGGTCAACGTCTATAGCTGCGATCTGGTTCTGCAGGACTTGTAGCTTATTGCGCAAATCCAAAAACTCGCTCTCGCTTTCCTCCTGGCCGCCAGTCCAATCCTCTCCCGTGTCGTACTTCATTTTTCGTATTATTTTGTCCAGCAGAGAGCGCACAATTGAGGCCCGCTCTGGAGGGACAAATGATGAATCTGGGGGAAAGCCAATGAATTGCCCGTGAGGGGTTTTTGTCAAGCCCGAGGTATTATACATATTCTTGTTCTTCTTGGCTTCTCGGCGAATGAATGAGACGTATTCGGATAGGCATTGAAGGACCAAGATTGTCACGTCATCGTATTCATGGGAGATGAACGCGAGAATAGTAGGCGTGAGATCCAAAAGAAGCCTTTCAGCTCTATCCATTTCCTGTTGAGAACAGGGCACTCCGGAGGAGATGGTAGTAGTACCGTTTGCGATGTGGACCAGTTCGAGGGCCACGACGTTTGTCAATTTTGCCACTCGTTCATCGAACTCGAGGTCGGACGATGACGTGGGGAGTTGGGCCAGGACCGAAGTAAGGTTGAGCAATGCAATGAGTTCCAACTTGTCTGAAGGTTTCATTTTCTTTGCCACCACTTCAGAGAGACAATCACAAGCTGCTAGTCGTCGGTCCGGATGGCCTAGTTGATTAAATAATAACGACAAATAAGAAGGGTTAACGATCAGAGTGATATCTATCCATGAGATCCAGCCTCCGATGACTCGTAAGGTCATGTTTATGATATCAGTATGCAAAGGAGTTGAGGTAGAGCGGGAATAGGCTTCTAGGATGGAGCTCCAAGACCTGGCGAGTTTATGAACAGACCGTTCTCGGACGAGATCTTTAAGGATATTATTTCGCTTGGTCATATCTTCCGATCTTGGAATGAGGTTGTCACCGATTTCTTCATGGATCACCCGGAGGATACGTAGATACATGTCGACGGCGGCGGCATTGGCATATTCAGCATCTCGGGATGTGGTGAGTGCCAGCAGATCGTCGAAAAACGATGTCCATATTTCCGGATAAGTGAGGAGGAACAGGTATGAGATTGTTTGGGCGAGTTTATTTCTCATATGCGGTGCTTCCAACGCTCGATCCGGGTCGGTCACCAACCGTTGGAGATATGGAAACAGGTTATCTCGGATATATTGCACTTGTTCAGCATTCAAGCTTAATAGTTGAGCATCAATGACTTGAAGAGCAAAGAATCTTGCCACATCAGATCGTTTCTCATCACCTCTACCGGTGAACATTCCCAAGCAGATCTGCCATCCATTTTCGGAATTCTTGACCTGATTACAAAACTCAATAGCCTAAATCCATATTCGATTAGTTTCCAAATTACTCTCATCACCATCTTCATCATTTGTTATAGTTATTGACTGACCTGTTGTTTAAGGGACGCATTGGCCGATCCCTGAAGAGCGATTCCAACGGCCTGCTCTAGTTGATCTTCCATATAACTACAATAAACTTAATTTATGCACTTGTCTTTTAGAATAATGCCAATAAACAAAAAAGCGATTCCAAAATCAAGAAATCATGAAAATATTGTTAACACCAAATGATTGATCAAGTTTTTCGACCAAATAAGCTCTATAAAACCACATTTGAAATTTTGGGAGTCACGGGACCAACTCAGTCATTGAACATCATTATTACCAGCCATGAATATGACTGATTGGATTTAACGTGTTTATAATTAATTAATTAGCTTAGCAAGTTATATATAATGAGTCATTATCGGGCGTATTTAATAGTATAATATCGAACAAGACCTTCATAACCGGTTTTTTCCCCACATCGAATGAGGTTGGCGGCATCGATATTCAATGGACTATCGGGTTCAGGATCACTTAGCATTGCTTGAACGGCTGTAAGGGCCGAGGAAAGTGTCCAAGCCGGTGTCCATTGTGTTTTTAATACATCTAAACATACATCTCCTGTCTTAAGAAAGATGGCATTAATAAAAAGTAGTTTGATATAAACAAACAAGAAAAAAATGGAATAAAAACATACATCGAAATGAATATTTGGATGACATATTTTGGTTTTAAAGGTCATAGATGGTGGTTGTAATGGATATGAAGAAGGAATATTGATTATTATATTCCATAATCCTCCTTTATACTTTGATTAGAGAGATTATCTCCATAAAATAATTAAATAATAATAATGATAGATACCTTCATATGGGGTTTCGGTTGGACCTTTTAAAACCGCCAACCAAACCAATAAATCATCTTCATCAATGGGCTTCAACACCTCTAAAGCTGGGTTAGGATCCTTATCGAACGCTGCCAATTCCTTAAGTAGCCGCTTTACGGCCGACATGACGGGGATGTGGGGAAAATTTCGGTTTGCGGGAAACTTGACCTCATATCATGACGTTCCGGATCCCAGTGAGACGGATTCTCACCAATGAGGATATGGATATATTTAAGGAATGTGACACGAGATGTTTGATTTTGGGGTTTGTCAAGGATTTAAATACCGCCGTCATTGGTAAAACCAACCAGGATGAATGTCATGTTGGACCGGTGGTTGACAAAATCGTTGATATTCTTCATAATGTTGGTGATTTGGTGGATCAACATAAAGCATTTGATGAACAATCGTCTAGATTCGGGAAAATCGAATTCAGAGATTTCTATGATCATGTCCAAAATGAAACTACTGCTTATCTACAATCCATACCCGGATTGGATCCTGAGGCAATACCAGAACTCGGAATGTATTTCACCGAGTCTTGGGGTAGCCGTCAAAGAATAGATTACGGTAGCGGACATGAATTGAACTTTGTATCATTCTTGATCTGCTTGAAACAATTGGGTCTTTTGACCAAGGATGAAGATTATACCGCTCTTGTTCTTAAAGTGTTTATAGAATACCTTGCCACTGTGCGAAAAGTTCAGTCTATGTATTGGCTGGAACCGGCTGGGTCCCATGGAGTATGGGGACTCGATGATTATCACTTTCTACCGTTTTTGTTCGGTTCTGCCCAGCTGTCCACTCATAAATACTTGAGACCAAGCAGTATCCATGATTATGATGTGGTGGAAACTTTCAGCAAACAGTACATATACTTCGAGTGCATTCGGTTCATCAACTCGGTCAAATCCGTGTCGTTGCGATGGCATTCCCCTCTCATCGACGATATCTCCGGCGTCAAGAAATGGTCAAAGGTAAACGAAGGAATGATCAAAATGTATGATGCTGAAGTTCTCGGCAAACTTCCAATCATGCAACACTATTTATTTGGCTCGCTAATACCCGCTCCTGAAGGAATTACCGCCGAACCTCCAGCCGGAACGGAACTGCCCCATGTACATAGCAGCTGGGCGGACTGCTGTGGTATCAAGGTTCCTAGCGCCATCGCGGCAAGTGAAATGATACAGAAATCTCAAGGGTTGCGCCAAATCACGCTTCCGTTTGATTAATCAGTGCCGTTCGGAGAATAAATAATCTTCCTTCAAGATAAATACTAACATGCTAGAGTTACGTAGTTAAATAATATATAATCATCACCAGGCGAAGCGCAGCTGCGCTGCCGTGAAGACTGGTGGCTTCCAAATAAGTTTGGCAGGGTCAATGCGCTTTTTGGCCTTGGCCTTCTGCTTCTCATACTTCTCGGCAACAGCATCCGTCAAACAGATTATATGCTGTCCCTTGTAGTACTTCAACATGTTAAGTGTCTGTAACGTGTGCAGAATATCGGTGGTGGTCATGGCAGTAGCCGACGAGATATCGTCAATGGTGGTCTCGGGCTTGTCGTTTTCTGCCAGCATCTCCACAATAGTATCTGCCCAATACGCACGGTAACTCAACAACCCCAAATCAGAAAGAGGCTTTTCTGGAGAGCCAGTTTTGCCTTCTTTTTTTGATAGGTTGTAGCTAAAATCAATCAACACCCTTCCATATCCATGCCGTTGGTACTGAGGAAGGGTTAGAATGCATGCCACATTATAGTTTTCAGCGGATTCCTTTTCTTTCGAGAAGTACCCCACCAGATGGTGGCCAGTTTCGTCACGTTTGGTCATGCAGTAAAACAAAAAAGGATCCACGTCATAGTAAAGAGTCTTATGATCCAGAAACAGTTTCGAAAAAAGACATAAATTGCGACACCATGTGCGCTGTCGCCGGCCATCGATTTCGAAAAAAGACACATTCTCGTCTCTATAGATCTCGTTGCCAGGCGGATGCCGTAAAGTCGACTTTGCTCTGAATCGCTCAAACTGCTTCTTAGATCCAAAGTAACACAGTGAGAATTCACATATATATATGCATTCTTCTTCGGTTAGTTCTACGGGATAGGGACTGAAATACCATGGTTCTATCTCATGTGCACCCATTATGACTTTGGTTAGATTCCTCACTCGAGCAACTTCATGAGAGTTTTGAGTCATTGAGCCTGATGTTCGCAGCTTTTCTATCTCCTCTTCTCGATTATAATCTTCCGGTTCCTGTGTTCCATTCCCGTTTAAGTCCAGATTGTCGAGATCCATCATATCTGCTGCTGGAGTGCCATCTTTGGAAAGCATGGATTCATCATTTTCCTTGCCTCCAGCCTTCTTGGCCAAAGCTTTCGACAATCGATTTGAACCAGCACCTCTACCACGCTTTCCAACCTTATTGCCGGTGCTAACTTTGGGCGTTTCACTGCCAGACTTTTTCGGTTTCTCAGGCCTAGGTAGCTCCACCGGCATGCTCAAGTCCAGACGATCAGCACCAACCCAGTCATCAAGACGTTTATTGAAATCTTCATAATGCACATAAAACATCAAGTTGCCCTTTCGTACATGCGTCGAGAGAATCTCAGCCAAGCGCTTTTCTCCATCCTTCTCTACATAACACTTGAATCCCACCCGAAGCTGACTAGCAGTCAACGACCCGTTGGTGATTCGTCCACCCGATTCAGGGACGGCAGAGGTAGCTCTTGAGCTTGTCTCACTATCCTCCGTCATGATTGATCTCGTCGATGATTCCTTTCGATTGATCGCGTTGATGGAAATTGTAAAGATTTCGCCACTTGTTGATCAAACAGTTTTCCGCTTCGCCCAAACCCCGCGATCGTGACTTTTCAACGAGAATTCAAGTCTAACACTAATATTACACATAAATAATTAAGTTTTTTTTGTACTAATATGTCGTATGGCCCAGGGTGGGTTTCCAGGCAATTCCAGGATGGGTTTCAGGGCTTGCAGTGGGGTCTTCTCGCCATACTTTGATACTTTTGTCGGCCTCGCACGTGATGAGACGAAGGCCAGTTCGATCAAAAGTGCTCGCAAAAATGCCTCTTTCAGATTCAAGTGAGCCTGGTAATGCTGTAGTTCCCATTTCTTGAAATTTGTGGCCACTTTTCCAGTCGTAAAATCCCATAGATCCATTGTCACCTCCTGCAAACATGACCCCATCAGTATTGACACTTAAAGTATTTATTATAGCATTTTGCGGCGGAGAAAAGTTATGCATGAATGATCCTTCAGGACATTTCCATTCTTTAATATTGTCAGGGCTTGCCGTTGAGAATGTAAACTCTTCAGGGTGTATAGCCAGAGCTCGGACTGATTTTTTGTGATGGGTGAGAACAGTCTGGGTTTTGCCGGCAACAAGATCCCATAGACGGACGGTGGAGTCCATTGAGGTTGTGATGACTTGAGGGTCTGCTTCCTGGCATTTCACACTGCTGATAGTACCTTTATGTCCACTCAGAACATGGACTGGATGTCTTGTACGGATATCCCACACTCTGGCCACGGAATCCCGGCCTGCAGTCACCAGCAAGTCCAGAGTTGGATGCAAACTTAGTGAATATACAGAGCTTAGATGTCCATGATAGTGTCGAATCACTTTATTTTGCTCTAGATCCCAACATTTGACCATTTTGTCTTCGCCGGCACTGAATAAATATGGATGTCGAGCAGACACTTCAAGACCTCTCACGGCCATGATATGTCCAGTCAAAGACAATTTCAAGGCCCCAGATGCAAGATCCCAGATTTTTATGGTTCTATCTGCCGAACCAGTTGCAAACCATTGATTATCGGGCTCAACACAGATACTTCGGACCCACCCCAAATGGCCGGAAACAACTCGCATTAGCTTCCATGGTGCATGCCATTCAGGTTTCTGTTGTACATAAGCATCTCTTAAGTTTATTAAACTTCCATTTGATCCATGGCCATTCTGAGTTTGTGGTTTATCCCGTTTGACAAGTGCGTTTGAGTTGGACTCAGTCGCGTGTTCAATCAACTTTCGGGTTGTCAAATCTTCACCGGGCCCAAATGGAACTGCCGATTTGATTTTTTTCGCTATTATCTGTTTTTTACCTGGTCCTTGTTGCGATTTCCGAACCTTTTCGGCTATATGCGACGGTAGTTCAATAACAGAGTTATATTCACTCTTCATCTTTCGTTTAATCGCTAGTCGTCTACCCTCTCCATCATCAATGAAATCCAATACAGATACCTTCGGAAACAGACCTCTTGTCCTAGAATCCACTGCAATGTCGTCCATATTGGCCGTCGGTGGTGCTGGGATGTACGCGGGAAAAGGTTTGATGGAGAAGATGGATTTTAGATTCTTTTGAGTGGCACCGAACGCAACTCTCAAACTTGTTAACTTTTAAAGTAGTGTCATATGTCTAGAATATTTGGTAGTCCAATCACGGGGTTTATAATTCCTGCATTAGGATTATATCTTGCACAAGAATCGATTTATGATGTTAAGGGTGGTACAAGAGCGGTTATATTCGATCGATTGAGTGGTGTGCGTCAAGATGTGATTGGAGAAGGAACTCATTTTTTGATTCCATGGTTACAAAGAGCGGTTCTTTATGATGTTAGGACTAGACCGAGAAATATCACCTCCACCACTGGATCCAAGGATTTACAAATGGTTTCCTTGACATTGAGGGTTTTACATCGACCTGAGGTGCCTAAATTACCCCTCATCTATCAATCTTTAGGGTTGGATTACGATGAAAGAGTGTTACCATCGATCGGAAATGAGGTTCTTAAGAGTATCGTGGCTCAATTTGATGCTGCAGAACTTATTACTCAGAGAGAGGTTGTTTCTGCCAAGATCCGGGAAGATCTGCGTAAACGAGCCCAGGAATTCAATATTGAACTTGAAGATGTGTCCATTACTCATATGACATTCGGAAAAGAGTTCACCAAGGCGGTTGAACAGAAACAAATTGCTCAACAAGACGCAGAAAGAGCCCGATTCACGGTCGAAAAGGCCGAACAAGAAAGACAGGCGGCGGTTATTCGTGCTGAAGGAGAAGCAGAAGCAGCCGAAACGATTTCAAAAGCTCTCCAAAAGGCAGGCGATGGTCTATTGTTGATTCGACGTATCGAGGCTTCCAAGGAAATCGCAAGCACTCTGGCAAACTCGCCAAATGTAACATATTTACCATCATCATCAAAATCCGGTGGCGATAGTGGCTCCGGCAGTAACCTGCTTCTCAACATTGGACGATAGGAGATAAAACCAAAAAAATGCACAGCAAAAACATCGCGTTGATGCTATGGGTAAATAGTAAAACAAGTTGAATAAATTTCATTAAATATGCGTTAAAGTTAGTTAGTTAATTAAATAGTTCGTAAAATTCGTAAAATACTCTATATCTTCCTTAATCGTTGGATTCCTCTTCATTATTGAATGTAGACCTCTGAAGTGGGTAGTTATACACTGCCCTTTCCGTTGAAAGCCGCAATTCCTCATCATCTTCCTCGGCGACTTCAGACGCGCTGTTGCGCATTCTCGGTGCTTGTGACACTCGCGCCGTCACTTGATAGACGGTTGACATGCTGGACGCCGTGGCTGGCCGGCCCGACATCAATTCACCAATGGCCTTGACTAACTCGCTTTTCTGGATCCAGTTATACCATTTCCATTCGTCTACCGGGGCCGGCGAGATTGACGCGGCGGTTTCTCGGTGGTCGTACGATAGTTTGGAAGAGGATGATGGCACTGAATCGACGGGAAACATAAATAAGGGGTCGGTCCAAATAGTCTTATTTGCCTGGTCCGAATGAGCATCCTCATGATAATGTTGCTTACCAAGGACACTATTGACTTGTTTGCGTTTTTCATAGGCTTCCACTCTATCAACCCAGATCCACACTGACAAGCAAGCACTGATCATAGGAAGTAGTTTAAAGAAAACTCCAAAGCTTCCTAAATATGTTTCAACCAGGTCCAACACGAACAAAACCACCGGTACCATAACACTGACATGGGACATTAGTGCTAAGATGAAAAATTCCGGCCGGTATCTTGTTCTCCACTTACTACAGCCGTAAAAAATGATACAGCAGGCGTATAGGGTAGATTGGATGATGGAAAATAAATATGCTAGAACAGTCAACGCGTCGACTTGACGGCTTCGGTCTGTGGGGTCCAGCGGGGCAAACATGGTGACTATCCACAATGATTCTGTTACCGATACAAAGAAGCCTGCAGCACCAACCACCAACCATCGTTCTCTTCTCCTTGCAAACAGACGCATGAGGGTCAATACCTCGATCACTGAGATGAGTGTATCTGCAATAATAAATAAAGATTGGATGCCGGTACTGGCACTGACAGTATTCAATAAGATAAGTCCATCTGTGTAGCCCTCAATATATTCACCATGTAAAAAGCTGAAAATCATGGCTGATATTCCAATGATGGCACCTGTTAAAGCCAAAGTGACGATTTTCAAAAAGAAATGGCCTCTTAAGAATCTAAGTGTTACTAACAAACCTGTCAACACCAGACCCAAAGTGGCACCCATTGCAAAACAAGCAGGCAAGATGCCATATGAATAAGGAATATGCCATTCCCGGAATGGCATATCAGTTCCATTAAATGCATACGGAAGTAATAATCGAAATACTGATGGATCTTTTCTTGAGAAAGTCGAGATTGGTAGATATCCATAAGGACAAAATGCATTAAAAGTCCAGTTCTGGCCAATATCCAAAGTAAATGAATCATTAATGATAAGTGAAGCTGCCGGAAGAACTAATGTCTTACAAGCATCACAATCAACAAGTGGAACTGACTGTCTCCACAAATCATCAGGAATGTTCACGTTGGGCATTATATTTACCTTGAATTACACATAGCACTTCTCTTAACCTTAAATTATTTTCGATCGCGCGTTTTGAAGATCTTCAATATCGAAATCCGGGGGTCTTGGCTTTTTTATTTGAAGGGCCTTCTTTATGTTGATGTAAGCCTTGGCAAACGCAAAAAAAAGCTTATCCTTCCGCGGCGTTCCGCCCTTCTTCTAAAGCCTTGGGGTGGACAGAGATTTACCCCTATTATTTACAACCATTGACGTCAACTTGATGAAAGCTTACAATTGATGAGAGATTACATGTATTTAAATATTAAAGACTAACTAACGTTAAATGAAACAAGTTTATAACTAATTGATTATCTAAAAACCAAAATTCTCAAATAAAAAACTCCTACCTAATGAACTGGTTAACATCTAATCTTGTAACTTAACAACTAACGTTAACGTTAACGGCGGTTATTTAAATCATAACATTTGTTATGTAAATCAGATCCTATTCATTTATTCTTGTAAAGTCTCCTGTTTTTCATTAACGTTATCTCAGTCTTTCAGGGCTTAATTTTCCCCAGATAAGTGGCTGATTATGACTCCCGGAGCACAAGTTTCAAATCTCATTATTTTTTTAATAGATTTTGACAGTTTTACTTGAATCGATTAGAGTTATATTCAAAGCTCTCATAGTAATTTTCGCTCTAAAAAACAAGTGAAATTTGGTTGCATAGTAAATCTTCTAACATTCATCGCTGGATGGTTAAACTCCCCAGTTAAACTCCCCAGTCATTCCTCGTCTTGATATGATATTGAAGCTTGAAAGCAGTTTTATACTTTTTTTTACAAAATTTTCAGATCTTTTTCCATGCCCTCTTGAGCACACACTCCTCGTCGCTGAGTTTGTCGTCCATTACTTTCGCACTTGCAAGAATCGACCTGCGAATCCGCCTTCTCAGGTCATAATCCTGTTTAATCTTTCATAGCAACCGGGTTCACTCAACAGAAACTCTTCAGTCATCATGAACATCAATCTCGTAGCATGAAAAGGCGAAACCGCGACTGGTCATATGAATATTTAATGATAAGTAAAGTGTCACATAGAAGCAATGGTTTCCACCCCATTGGGTTTGCATGAAAGTGCGCATAGCTGCTGCTGGCTCATCTTTACGATAGTATGCGCTTTCATAGAGATCAATCACAAAAGCAGGCTGGTAGCCTATACCATCTCCCTTACCTGATACAATCACATTCGGAACCAGATCGGGGTTGTCGGAGTCGTCGTCGGAGTCGTCGCAGCTATAGTATGGTTCACCCATGAAGCGTCTTCTCGTGATATCAGGCCTAAAGCATCGGCTGACTCTTGAAGCAAATCAGCAATGAGACACAGAAACTCATATGCGTCAGGTTCTGCTATGGTATGGCGTTTCGCTGACTTCCACGCTTCTTTGGTCCACCTCCCATTCTGAGTTGAGCAAACTCCATCCTTAGAGTCAAACTTCTCTTCACTAAATGTTGGTGTTTCTTTGCCTGGAGAGTATAGGGCATTAAATCTGGGGCTTTTCAATGTTTCATAACTGCTTTAGCAATCTTGGATGAGCTAGCGAAGTAATAGACAGAAGGGAAATCCGTCGCAACCAGGTCAAGATTCTTATCGTTCATTTTCAGCTATCAGTGCGGTAGCGTTACAAAGTTTTATCTCATTTCTGGTTTAAGAAGGCGGTAGAAAGAGTTCCAATTGACTAAACTCTCCGGCCAATCAACTTATTCAATCTTTCTCTATCATTGGCCCACTTTCATTGTTGCAGCTGCTTACAACGGAAACCAGCAAAAATTCGAAAAGAAGGCAGGTCATGATGATGATCTTACACTCTAATCGATGTTCATGATGTTTTATCTATCGTGCCTTTTACGATGTCAGGGTAACCGGTCTACATGATATCTTTCGTGTTGTGGCCTACTGAGACTCTACTTCAGAGGAAAGACCAGTACGTAGTTAGTACAATACATGTATGAATATTATCTCCTCTATGATACATATCTGTACGCTATCCTGAATCCATCCAACTGCCTGATTACTCTGGGTCGGGCGCGAAGTCGATCTGAGTCGATCATCATGTGATTGGGACAATAAACGCGCATCAAGCTACAAATTAACACGTAAACAAACAGCGATCCCGTTAAAGTGACGATTAAAGTTGGTCCCTGCGGCATCCGGCCCAAATGTGAAAGTGGCCGAACGACGTCGGGAGAGGAAATCGCGAACTATGGCGAGGCGGAAAATTATCCTTTATTCATAGGCGAGCTCGAGTCACACATTGAAGCTGACTCAATATCTGCGAACGGCAGCGAGATAGAGCGACCTAAGAATAATTTGGCTGTAACCAAGGACGTGCTTCTCCGCCAGGTGACAATTCTCAAAACTATCGGTGTGCCACTTTATGAGGTAGATACCATATTGCGCATAATAGCGGCATGTCAGGGAGCCCTGAAGGGTTTGAAAAGTCTTCATTACGGCGGTATTCTCCATGGAGACGTATCGTTGGGAAACCTGTATGCGGATATAGATTGTGATGACGGGTTCATAGCAGACCTCGATTCGGCGAGAACACACTCTAATGAGAGTGAATATTTGGACAATGTCGAAGCGATAGCATTTCTGGCCACAGATATTTTGCGAGAGCCTCGAATCAAACACGAATTTAAGCATGACGTCGAGTCACTGTTTTGGGCGATGCATTTTATTGTAACGGGCTCCAAATTGACGAATACACTGTTTCCGTGCGAGGAGTGGCCTGATGACTTTGATAAGAATTTCTGGTCAGAGATTAAAAGTCGTTTGCTGACGTACGACCTAAGGTGGAATTCCGAGATGAAGGGTGTCTCTCAGTTTTACAAGCCCTTGACCAAATTGCTAGGTGACTTTCGTTGCGTTCTAAAGAAGCACAGGGAGTTAAGCAATACGACTCAAATAATGACTCGCTCCGAAGCCAAAGCCGCCGAAGCCATGCTCCATGAAGATGTCTTGGGGGTGTTCAAAGCGTCAGAAGAGAGAGAGAGACGAGGGGCTTAGTAAAGAAGTAATTGTAAGAGTTATCACGAAGGTATCGGTGAGGACGATAAAGAGATTGATAACTACAGGAGCAACTAGGACAGCAGCAGATTGTATGAAAAAGCCAGCACAGCGAGCTTACACAAAGAAAAGTTATGAACAGCGTAACCTAGAGACCAGAAAATATTTATGCGTTTATTGGGGGTGATAATTTTAGGCGCGATATTTCCTATTTGGCCATAGGAAGTTCCTGAGCTTTCTCTGCTTGCATCTGCACCTTAGCGCAGGGGAGAAATATGATAAGTCTAGTGGACTGATAACTGAAAATGAATGACGAGAACCTTGGCCTAGTTGCGACAAATTTTCCTTCTGACTATTAATTCGCTAGCTCATCCAAGATTGCTAAAGCAGTCATGAAAGGCCCCAGATTTAATCCCAGGCAAAGAAACACCAACATTTAGTGAAGAGAAGTTTGACTCTAAGGATGGAGTTTGCTCAATTCCGAATGGGAGGTGGACCAAAGAACCGTGGAAATGCGATACCATAGCAGAACCTGACGCATATGAGTTTCTGTGTCTCATTGCTTATTTGCTTCAAGAGTCAGCCGATGCTTTATGCCTGAATATCACGAGAAGTCGCTTCATGGGTGATCCATACTATAGCTGGGACGACTCCGACGACTCGGATCTAGTTCTGAATCTGGTTCCGAATGTGATTGTAACAGGTAAGGGTGATGGTATAGGCTACCAACCTACTTTTATAATCGATCTCTATGATAGTGCATACCATCGTTAAGATAAGACAGCAGCAGTTATGTGTACTTTCATGTGTACCCATCCTTTGCGGCAGTGACAGCACATCACTGAACATTTACATGACCAGTCACGGTTACATTTTTTTCTTCCATGAGGTTCAAGCTCATGCTGACTGTGAGAATTTTCTGCTGAGTTTTGCTTCCCCGCTTTCGTGAGCCCAATTTCTATGAAAACTGGAACATGTATCGGGAAGACACACTATCCGGTCAATGCCACTATCCGGTCAATGCCATTGTTGCAGAGGAATACTCAATGCGTCAGCGAGGAGTATGTGATCAAGACGACATGGAAGAAACAAGTAGATACAGGATAATCGGAGCGGGATATGTATGAGCATGCGAAGCAGATGGGCGGGGACCACTTTGCAGATCTAAATTTTATTAAGGGAAGACAAAGAAATGTGGGTCAAGAGTCAAGACTTGAGAGTTTTTGGCTCACGGAATTTTGGTTTCCGGCAACAACCGACGGAGTGGTTCGAGAACCCTCACTATTTTCAATCACCTTAGGGATCTTTCCCTCCATAATTGCCACCGCAGAATTGGTAGTACCCAAATCAATACCAATGACTTGGCCTTGAACCTTGCCATTTCCATTCGAGTTGAATCGCTGAAGGGTAGGACTTAATCTCAAAGGAGTCTAATCATAAAGTTAGTCTCAATCATCACTCGCCACAACCCTCAAATTATTCTATACTTACTCTTCGAATAGACGAACGGGCGAATCTTGAAGCCAACATCTTGATAAATTAGAAGCCATAGTGAGACACGACGTCGAGTCCTACATGGTTTTAGAGCCCACATTTTCAGCAATAGATTTGATAGATAGCAATGATGTATTTATGACTGAACCCAGAATAGCACAGTTAATACAGATATAGGCAAATTCAATATCATATGAATCTTTAACCTCAGTTGATTATTATTATTAATTGATTGATTGAAAATCTTATATTGTCTATATGAATTGCGCGATTAGGGCTCGCGTGGGACGGTATCCGTTAACCAAGCGTCTACGGAAACTATCCGTTAACCAAGCGTCCACGGAAACTATCCGTTATGCAGCTTTATGCAGGGATAAGCAATCCAAATTCTATCCGGATTTCCGCCTAGTTCCAGCTACCTCGCCAGACCCGTTGTATCTGAATACGGATCTGGATATGGGATTGATAAACTTTGATTTCCCGTGTTCATGATGGTAACGTACTATTTGTATCTTCAGAAATTTATTCCGCTTCTTTGGGGCTCACCAATTCCTCGGAAATTCCTGCCGCACAGTTTATTAGTATTGAAGTTATGCTAGAAGACTTACACTGGCTTATAGGGTCTACATGAGTTACTGAATGACCAATGAACTGGAGAGTCTTGACGCAGAAAAGACACTTGTTTAGTAGTAGATTAGAACGGGTACCGTAGACATGTCGTTGGTGAAACAATGACCGTCCATCCTCGAGTTTAAGACCCGAATGGGAATTGATTCGGACGACTATCAGTGATTTGAGTTAACTGATTGTAATTAAGAAGCCGAATTCTTGTTGCTCTTAAATCGAGTTAGGTAATTATGCGGCGCAGACCGGAAAAAGCAATCTGGTACTGCTTAGTTATTTTTTTTTTCATCTTTTCATCTTTCGTTAGTATATTAAAAAGATTGCCAACATTTATATAGTCAAAGTGAAAAAAATGAAAAAAGTCCTAGTGACAAACAAAGATCAAAAGTAATGAAAAACAAACAAAAAATTCCTTGACGTGTGATGAGATGGGATAGGATAGAGATCTCCAAAAATGAAGAAACACCAAATGCTCTCCCCGAAGCGAGCTGGTCTCAAAGGCCAGCATCAAATTTAAAACACTCTCAGATTGAGCACAAATAGCGGAGAATCGAAAGCCCGGGTTGAGTAAATGAATAGCGTGAACAAACCGCGCGAGTTGTAACCCCATTGACCACAGTGAAGACACTCTGCCACCCATCCCGGGAAGCAGATGGAGGGAGGATCTGAGACAGTGAAATAGAGGTCGCCGAACAATCCACAAAAGTGTGCATGGATGTATCAACCTCTTTGCGACAGAGAGCACATTCGGTTTAAGAACTGCCATGAAAATCGCAAAGAAGTAGCCCTAAGCCACAAGTAGATTATCCATTATTCTATAGTAATCCGGGATACTCCATAGATATCTGGAGTCTTGCAGTAGAATTGAGTGCTCTCTTTCTTAAGCGCGGTTTGTCACGCAGCTACTTCGAAGTTTGGAGATAGTCCGAAATTCCAGCAGCATGGCACGAATATTTTTCGAGACTACGGAAGAGGCTAGAGTCTCGAAAGTACTAAAGAATTTAACTGAAAGCTTCCTCATTGTCCAGGAATTCTTTTGGAGCTAGATCTTCTGTTTGCAACGGAGGTGCGATATCAGTTGTGAAAACAGCAAAATGCCAAAGGTTGATCGACTCAACTCACTACTTGAGCATCCAGATTTGGCACTTAAGACAAAATACCCTAATAATTGAATCTTTAAGATTGAGCCTGATTTGAAAGAGGTTTACGCAGAGTTACGGATCCCCGACCACTTCGCAGGACAGACGACAGATAGGTGCCCATTCTTGGACAAAAGTTCCGCATACTTCTAGCTCGTCTAAGGAAGTTGCCCCACTATTATTTGTTTGACTTTCGTACTTCATGAGTCTGACATTACCAATGGAATGATGGTCAGAAATGTTAGCGATCAATGAAGATTTCGATTCCGATCAAAGTTTAGAGAAATACAGAGAAATTTTCACCAAGCAACAATATACTTAAGTCTTAACTATAAAGTTTATTAAGTTATAATAATAGCCGTAAGTTATCATCATAATTTCATATGAAAAATTAAGTATCCAGGTATTCTAGAATATCTACCGAAGTCTGGGATTATATACCAATCTAAAATTGGGTTTCTGGTGAAACCGATCTAATGCTCAGACAGAATCAATACAATCAGCACTTCTACGTATCTCAAAGATGGATTCAATTCTCTTAAATCATTCGTGATGAAACCTCTTTATTCTGACATTGTCTGGTTTGGTGGTTTAAAAACGTGCGGGAGCTCCCGTGGAGTTGCGGACCTCTCGGTAGAGTCAAATTTTACCCATGACACTTGGGTTTGACCACGAAAGGTTCAGGAATGAGATTGATTTGATTCATCTGTTATATCATAGGAATAGGAATCAGCATCGGCAGTCACGATGGTGGAAATATTTCTCCATTTTGCATCGTCAATGCAATCGGATTGACTCTCTATGGCGGGGGTCTAAGGAGAAAGCTATGATTGTGGAGATTGCCACGTATCTTATCAATAAGATAATCCCAATTGCATATAGAGATTTCCATTCCATGTTGGGACAGGGCCAATTTGTTGCTCTTGGATTTGCTCTTATAGCATCACTGGCAAAGTTGAGATCATTGCTGTTACCGTTGTGTCGGGAGCCAAGAACGGCCGTTCCAGATTCCAAGGTCCATGTGAATGAAGAAATTGAATCAGCAGCTGAAGTGGGAGTTGTTGTATCGCGTCAGGATGTTGTTATTAATAACGAGTCGAGAAATACGATAGCTGTCATTGAGTCTACAAACGTGAAAGTGGTGAAGATTAAAAAGAAGACGAAGAAGAATAATAAAAAAAATGCCATTGACGATATCTTCAAGCTATAGTCTTTATGCCTGATCTAAGTATTTACGCGCAAAGGTAGGGATCACGAAACTGGACTCATGCAGTTGTTGATTATAATACCGGTTGATATGAGTCTCTGTGTCTTCATTCCAAGTTCTTGCGGGTTTTCTGACATCGCGATGAGGGTTCTTGCTGCAAATCATGAGGCCAAGTTGGCCCGATGTATATGTGGGGACACAGGTATATGCATAGCGCACTTGAGGGAAGACTTTCTTGCAGGTTTGTTGCAGTTGTTGAAGAACGCTGATCTTGAGCCAGACATTTTCCGATGCCTGCATGGAAATAATCCCATCTACAACCAAAGCCTGATTCAGAAGTCGGAAGTATTCCACTTGAAACAGCTGTTCGGCAGGACCCTCTGGATCGGAGGTGTCGGAGATGATGACATCGTATTTGTTTGTGTTGTTTCTCAGAAATTCAAAACCGTCTCCTATATGAACTTTGACCCGGACATCATTATATCCCTTGGCCATATCGGGAAGATATTGCTTTGCTATTTCAATGACCTTTGCGTCTATTTCCACCAATTCAACTTCCTCCACACATTCGTGCTTGATGACTTCTCGAAGAACTCCGCCGTCACCTCCTCCAATGACTAAGACCCTTTTTGGGTTTGGATGTGCGTTTAGTGGTATATGAGAAATCATCTCTTGATAGCTATTTTCTTGTCGTCAGCCAGGTGGGGCTCTGGGGTTATATGTGGCAGATGATACTTACGCAAATTCGTCTCTTTCAGTCACCTGAATGACTCCGTCCAACACAAGAACATTGCCATAATCGGTGCTTTTGAATACTAATACCTATATGTCTCCTCATGTCAGTTGTCCATATCGGAATCTGTGCGTTCCTAGCCCTTACATCTTGAAATTCACTTCTTTCCACACGAAGAATCTCCTCCACTCTCAGTTCCAAAGCCTGTCCAGGCCATCCATTATCAGAGATCTCTCTAAACCATCCATTCTGGATCGTAGAATGCGAAAGTGTCATTGTACTCACCCATGCAAATGATCCGAACTGTTTTATTGATTTTCTAAATTTCTCCGGAAAGGGCGTTGGTTGTATGCCAGGTTTTACGCGGCTAAATTTTCTTGCCCCCATCTCTGCTCAACAAGGTGGTGAAGAAATAACCGCCCTGGGCGAAACTTTGAATTAGCGGTCGATAGAGTCCAGGTCTTGTATTGCACCGATGCCACCCAAGCATCCGATCCATGATTTGTTGGTGAATTCCGCCGGTTCAAGGTTATACACTGCGAGCAGTGAGAGCCTGCAGGTTTTCGATCTCACCAAAGGCGGAGAATTACTTCGCACTTTCGACCTTGATTCAATTGCTACGAAGGTGGAGGAGCCCAAGCCTGAGACCAAGAAGTTGAAGCCAGTCCCGAAAAGTTACCTTTCGGTTCTCACTGAGTCCCGGGATGGAAAGCACATAATGACTGTTTCCAGTGAAGGGAAGTCTGTGTTAGTGTTTGACACTGAGCTGAATCTGGTCAGTTGCAGGTTATTTCCCAAGAGACCGTCTGCGCTGTATACTACACCGGGAGATTGTGATCTGATAACAACGGACCGCTCCGGAGATGTGTATGTGCTGCCATTGTTGTCGGATGACCAAAGCCCTATAGTGGAGCGGGTGAAGCCTGCACTTGGCCACGTTTCCATGGTACTGGACGTGGTGTTTACGGAGCATTCCGGGAAGCAGTACATCATAACCGCCGATCGAGATGAGCATATCCGTGTCACGAACTACCCAGACACACAGGTGATTGAGCGGTGGATATTCGGCCACTCGGAGTTTGTTTCTTGCCTGCGACTGCTTCCGTTTAATTCACACTATCTACTTTCAGCAGGAGGCGACAGTTGTGTTTTCCTATGGAACTGGACGGAGGGGAAGTTGCTACACAGACTGGACATATTACCATATCTGGGTCAAGATGAGGTATCGGTCAGTGAAATGGTGGTTATGGACAGGACTCGACAGGTCGTGGTATTATGTGAAGAGTAAGTGGATATTTTGGAACCCATTATCAACAAGTCTTTGAACTAACATTATATATCTAGATCAAAGACATTATTGTTATTGAGAATAGAGGATGATTCTATCTCATATCTTTCGAGCAAAGAACTGCCCCACACAGCAATTGCAATATCTGGAGACAGCAATGACAATATCTACGTGACATTCGACCATAATCAAGAACTCCTGGGCCATTACAAGATACTTGAATCCACAATAGAGCTTGGCGAACCGGAACGTGCGGCTGTGATCAGCGCCCGCGGCTCAGCGCCGTCTGCCGAGGGGCTCAAAGTACCACTGTTCCGTTTGAAACACCTTCGCAAAACTTACATTAACGACAACAGTGAGACGATCTAAAACTATGTATATATATTTAAAAGTCACCGAAGACACTCTTACCCCCGCCGAGTTTCATCAGACCGTTATCTGTCAAAAATACGACAGAAAACGGCGCACAGTCACGTGGTGCTCACGTGATGGTTCCCAACAAATTCTCGTAAAAAAAAAAATCCGCGCCCGTGCGATTGTGTGGTCGGAGAAGACAGAAGGGATAACTTGTCCCCGCTTATAATAGTTTGATTCACGATCATTTTTGCTTCGAGCACGGCTTGGACCGGTTGTATAAGTACCAAACAATAAAACAAAACGCTCATTTTCTGGAACCTTCTTTCTCTAGGTGTGCCAGGTTGAGTGAGTATATTATTATAGTCGATACCTATAATACTTTTATCCGCACTTTGAAAGGGGTTGCGAGTGTGGTTTAGGATATAATTACGGGCGATTAACTTCAATTCTGATTATTGAACAGTAAGTTATTTTGTTAGAGGAAGTCTGATGGCGCGTGTTTTGGTGGTAGTAATAGCGCTTTTGGGGTGACTTTCCCCCCCTCTTTTGAATTTTTGTGGTTTATTAACATTGAATAAAGATCTAGGAATAAATGGTGAATCCAGTATTCTCCATCTATGGATCGGTAGCTGCACGATCCACCAAGTGGCCGATACAAACCATTGTATTTATCTCGGTACTGGCGTCAACAGCATACTTTTCAATTCTCGATTTGTCAGTCCCCACCTATAATAGTAGCTTATCAACAAGCTATTACCATCCTGGGACTTCGAGAATATCCTCGAATGGCTCTTCATGGACCTTATTGAGTGATCTAGAAGCCCATCCCGAGGCTTCGCGGTACGTGGGGGCCAAAATCATCTTCGCCGGATCCTCCCCATCAGATATACCCGAGATCGTGGGAAGTGTGCCGGGCGAAAAGGACTTTGAAAGACATATCATTCTTCCCGATTCGCAATTCGATGAATGGCTGGAATCTGTCACTGAAGTGTCACCTGGCAAAAATGACCATCGCGACATCTGGAGACTCCGGAAAAGCTTCAGCTGGGGAATCTGGTTCAAATGGCATTTCAATAGAGTCATGGAACTCATCTATGAAGCCGACACTTTCGATCTTGTGGTGATCTTCGCCGCCTACCTGGGAATGCAGTACACCTTCGTATCGCTTTTCCTATCCATGCGTCGTCTCGGTTCAAACTTCCTGCTCCCAACCTCTGTGCTATTATCCTCTACCTTCGCATTCATGTTTGCATACGTGAGTTCGTGCTACCTCGGAGTATCCATCCCACTCGTCAGTCTCTCTGAAGGCATTCCTTTCCTGGTGGTGACTGTTGGCTTTGACACTAAGGTATCTCTGACCCGTATCGCCATCAGACAAACCCAAGGCATCAGTAATGGAGCCAATGGTAATGGCAATGGCAATGGCTCTGGACAAGTAAGCACCTCCAAGATCATCAGAACTATTATCTTCAGCGACGGCAAGACCATTTTTCGAGACTATGTTATTGAAATCGTGGCTCTGGTTGCCGCGGCCTGTTCTGCAGTGAATGGCCTATGGCAATTTTGCTTTTTATCTGCTTGGATCCTGTTTTATGACTCGATTCTGCTAGCTACATTTTACGCCGCTATCTTGTCCATCAAGGTTGAAATGAACAAGATTGAGCGGAATGAAGCCATTCGCAACGCGTTGGAAGAAGATGGCGTCTCTCATGAAGTCGCCGAACGTGTGGCTGATAGCTCAAGTCGCACGGCTGCTTCGGAGTTGGGAAGCCCTCTTCGAAGCTCGAAAATCGCTACTTTGTTCAAGCTGGTTGGCATTCTAGGATTCATTTTCTTGAATGCCCTTCAACTCAATAGTTTCTCTTTTGGGTTCTCGAGTTTTGTGACTCCGGATAGTACCCTACGAAGCCTAACCGCGTCATTTGTCGATAGGACAGCCATCCCTGAGGAAGGTGTCATTTTGACGATGATTCCCACTCTGGTGTTTGAACACTCCCGGTTCTCGGTGCGTCTAGAAGACAATGTGGTTTTATTTTTGGAATCATGGACAAAGACGGTAGGAGATCCACTAATAAGCAAGTGTATTGTATTGGTATTGGCGATTAGTGTTGTTTTGAACGGTTACCTGTTCAATGCTGCTAGAGAGCCTTCCATTAAGATTGTCGAGAAGGTGGTTGAGGTTGAAAAGCGAGTGCCGGTCATCATTGAGAAGCATGCTTCGGACACCGATAGTTCAGACACTGATGATGGGATTGAGCTCAAGTCGTTGAAGTCGTACAAGACCTCAGAGAAGCCCAAAGCATCTGTTATCAAGTCGGTGGAAGATGCCATGGTGGTGATGAAGGCTGGTTTGACCAAGGAGCTGTTGGATGAAGAGGTCATCAACCTTGGAGTTTCTGGCAAGCTGCCATTATATGCGCTTGAGAAGCAACTGGGAGATTCGACTCGGGCGGTTGCGGTGAGACGGGCGATTGTGTCTAGGCTCTCAAATACAAAGACATTAGAGGCGTCCAAGCTGCCGTATTTGAGTTACGACTTTGATAGAGTGCTAGGCGCGTGTTGTGAGAATGTTATTGGCTATATGCCGGTGCCGGTTGGAATCGCAGGGCCTCTAATCATTGATGGTGCTCCCACCTATATTCCCATGGCCACTACGGAGGGATGTTTGGTTGCTTCGACCATGCGAGGGTGCAAGGCCATTAACGGTGGTGGTGGTGTGACGACTGTTTTGACTCAAGACAGCATGACACGTGGCCCATGTGTTCAGTTTTCGTCGCTTACACGAGCGGGAGCCGCCAAGGTGTGGCTTGATTCCGAGGATGGACAGCGAACAATCAAGCGTGCGTTTGACTCCACCTCGAGATTTGCTCGTCTGCAGTCGGTCAAGACTGCTTTGGCCGGCACTCTTTTATTTATTCGATTCCGAACGACGACCGGTGATGCGATGGGGATGAATATGATCTCGAAGGGCGTGGAGCATGCGCTCAAGTATATGGTGGAGCATTGTGGGTTTGAGGACATGGAGGTGGTGTCGGTGTCGGGCAACTACTGTACAGATAAGAAGCCGGCCGCGATTAACTGGATAGACGGTCGGGGCAAAAGTGTGGTTGCCGAGGCGATAGTGCCGGGGCATATAGTACGTTCGGTGTTGAAGAGCGATGTGGATGCTTTGGTGGAGCTGAATATCAGTAAGAACCTTGTTGGCAGTGCCATGGCCGGGAGTGTTGGGGGGTTCAATGCGCATGCTGCCAATCTGGTGACGGCGATATTCCTGGCCACCGGTCAGGACCCCGCGCAAAACGTGGAGAGTTCCAATTGCATAACTCTCATGAAGAATGTCGATGGCGATCTGCAGATCTCCGTGTCAATGCCTTCGATTGAGGTCGGCACCATTGGTGGTGGCACCATTCTCGAACCTCAAGCTTCCATGCTTGAGATGTTGGGAGTCAAGGGACCTCACCCCACAAACCCCGGTGACAATGCACGACGATTGGCTCGAATCGTTGCATCTGGGGTTCTTGCCGCAGAACTTTCCTTATGCTCTGCACTTGCAGCAGGCCATTTGGTTCAAAGCCATATGACGCATAATCGGTCAAAGGCACCCACGCCTCCCAATGCAACAGCCAAAGCCGTGGACCTGCAAACATTACGCGACGGCTCCAAAATATGTATAAAATCATAGTGTTAATTAATCAATGATCCCATCATCATCGGCTTATGGCCCGTTGCCGTCGGGGCCCGGAGCCGACGCCGTTGAGTGGGAGTTAAGTTCCGATGCGCCGGCGATATCCAAAATCTGCAGGCGGAATTTCCAGTGGCAGCAGCTCGGACGGACGTTGTTGATTGCTATTCAAGAGCTCGAGACGTTTTTTTTGGTGATATAGGACGTTGACGGGGGAGGTTTTTGTATATTTGTGGATTTCGACTTGATTAATTTGTCATGGATGCGAAGGGCCGGCGTGAGAAGGCATGCGAGAGCTGTCGGATATTGAAGGTCCGGTGTACGCCTTCTGACGCCAACGATTTATCGGTACCATGCGCTAGATGCTTAAAATCTAATAAAGAATGCATCTATAATATAGGACCTCGGAAACGTAGGAAGAGGGCCGATGAGCCGTAAGTCGTCATCCGATGGTGCCGGTGGGGCCGTCATGCTAATGGAAGATTTTATAGAACCCAGGTTGCAGCGTTGAAAAAACAGGTGGAAATCCTTAACGCGAAGTTAAATCAGAAGGAAAGGGCAGTAAAACAGGAAAGTAGTGATGGACTTAGTTCATCTGACACTGGCATGACCAGTGGCCCACCGACAAGTATCCCATCCGCATTCATTCCCAGTGCTTTAGTGTCAGGAGGCCCAAGTATGGTCCCAGGACCATTCAAACGACCGGTCAGGTCACCGTCCGACCAATCGACTGTATCTCAAGCGTCAAGAAGAAGTGCTATTCCCCGCTCAGCATTGTTTCGGGAACCACCTGATGCGAAACATCCCACTTTTGACGGAACTCCTGAAGACATTGACAAAATCTATAGCCCATCATTCACGGAGGAAATTACCGTCGACACCGGTGTGGACGTAGCAACACTTCGTGAGGAAATGGTGGTGACTTGGAATTGGCTCGCCGATAAATGTACATTCCGACTGCAAAACTTGGAGACTCAAACAAGCCCCAAATTCCCCACCTACGATAACGATGTGGTGACCCAGGGCATTCTGACGTTGGAACAGGCCCAGAAACGTCTCGAGGATTACCAGAATATATATGAAGTGGATTATCCTCTAGTTAAACTCGGCGGCCAATCCCTGGAAGAATTGAGACGGCAAAGACCCCATCTGTTTCTGGCAGTTATGTGTGTCACGACTATAACCTCAGAAGACACCTCACAAGAAGAAGCATCGGTGGTGATCCAGAATCGTGCCTTTGAGTCGGTCATTTACAGTACTGTACTGGTGGGAAATAAGAGTTATGAATTGCTGCAGTCACTAATGCTTCTGACATTCTGGTATAACGAGACGGAATATTATCATTATAATAAAGTACAGCTGCTAACAGGCTTAATGATTAATATGGCCAATGATTTGGGGATAGGCGGGCTAGTGGTAAGCCGCCATGCCGGGTTCAAATACGAACGAATAATCCATCCACATGTCCTGATGGACGCCACCTCGCTGGAGTGCCGCACAACCTGGTTGTGTATTTATTGTGCAACTATGAATCTACTTAATGTGATCAGAAGGCCGCTTTTCTCGGCTTGGTCAAAGTATACCGAGGAGTGCTGCTCGGCGATAGAAAACTCGGACCTGCCGCAGCCCCAGAAACGGGTTGCCCATTTCGCACGTCTGGCAAGGCTTTTCGAGGAGATTGGCCAGGCTCTATACTATCAACAGGAGTCATCGGAACCTCCTGATATAAAAGACAGTAGGACAAAGTTTCTGGTGCAGCACTTTGAAAAACGGCTGCAGGACATTAGTGATAGAGCGGACCTTACAAACCCCAATTTACTTCCTGGGTATCATACTGTGCAGGTTTACCTGCACCAATTTGTGGTTTTCGTGCGCTTTTCCCATAACCTGGGCCGGTCGCCGTTTTCCGAGTACAGCTTGAATGTCAGAAATGTCCGTCTCGACAGCGATACGACGTTATGTCTTTCGTGGTGTTTGTCTTCCAGTGTGGAGTGCATTCATTTTTTTCTCAACATGACTCCTCGCAGTGTGGCATTGACCCCATTGTTTAATTTCCCCCGACTGGTGTTTTGCATCTCCATGGTCCTGAAGCTGCGAGTGCTGTGTATGACCCAGCCCGGTTTCCAGGACTACTGCAATGTAGATATAAGCCACCTTGAGCTGATCTACGCGGTGTTGGAACGATTTAGACAGGTCAGCGACAGCTATCCATTTGCCAATAGCGTCATGTGCTTCGGGTTTGTGATTAAGCTACTGCTTTGTCATTTTGACCGCCAAGTCTCCTACTATCTACATGGACTGAATCCTGAGGTACGGAGAAATGCGTCGATCGCGAATGGCATGGCTGGGTATAGCGAGACTGGGCTTAATGGCCACTCTGGCAACGGTTTTCTTAAAGTGGGTGAGAATCCGGGGCCTCAATTGCCTGGATCTCCACTTGATATTCTGTCGAGTGTGGCTATCGACACCCATCGCCGAAACAGTCTTACTCCAGGCGCTGCAACAGCAGCAGCTGCTGCTCCCATATATGGGAATGGTGATGAGATATACAATGGAAATTTAAGGCTACTCAATGGACAGTATGCTTATCCGGCTCGACCTCTAGGACCTGGTCTGCCTACGAATACATCGGCTGCTGGGCCCGCGGCTGCTGGGTCCGCGGTCATGCCGTCCGAAGAGGAGTATCCATTTTGGCTAATGAAAGATGATTTCTGGAAGGACTTGGTGCCCAATGTAGAGGCATTTACGGGCTACGATTTGATGTAGAACTGGTTATAACGTATTTATTTTAATAGAAGAAACCTTAATATGCAAGCGGAACGGAACAAATTATTTTGGGATCAAACACACCACTTTGAATGAGTGAATTACGGTCTCGAGGCCATGGCCAGGATGTGAGAAAGTCCAAGATTCCAGAGTATACTAGTGTAGAAGAAGATGAGGTTTCATCGAGGTTCACAGTATTGGACGTTTTGCGAGTTTTACTTGGAATTTCGCTGCTTAACTTCACGTTATCGTATTACATAACAGGGACTCCATTATGGGGATCTCATACGCGATTGACAAATCCCCGGTACTTGAAGTTCGTGGCGGGTGGATTGTTGAAGCCGGATTGGGGGTATTTTAACATTACAGAGGAGGAGCTTTCCAAATATAACGGATATGATCCGTCATTGCCGATCTACGTCGCGGTGTCGGGTAAAGTCTATGATGTTTCTTCGAATCCGTTGACGTACGGGCCCATGGGGTCTTATTCCTTTTTTAGCGGAAGGGATGCGGCCAGAGCATTTGTGACGGGGTGCTTTCAAACAGATTTGACGCACGATCTACGAGAATTGGATCCAATCAAGGCGGCAGCCGATGTGGCGGGATGGCAGAGGTTTTTCGCCAAAAGTCACAAGTATTGGCAGGTTGGATATGTACATCATCCACCGTTGACGGGAGACCCTCCACCACCATGCCGAGGAGCCCCTGCACCCGGGTCAGTGCATCATGGTAGCTAGATGAATCGACGTTGTTTGTTTTTATATGCTTGAGTAGCATAGCCTTTACCGGTCAAAAGCTCCATCATCAATATATTCTCCCGTACAATCAATCTGAATTGGGAATTGTAGATGTAATAGACCTTTTCCTCGCCTTCCAGAACATTGATTTTGCGTTTTTTGGTCTGTGGTTCCAGACTGGAGATACAGCTTTCGAGTTGGCCGGCCACTTGAGTGCCGTCGACCTCTAGAAACGAATCATCGTCCAACAATAGAAAGACTCCGGCATCATGGGTCTTTTGAAGGGGTTCTTTCGAGGCAAGAGCAGCATGGATGTCTTTGAGTTGATTATTAACTGAGCCTTTGGCAATCACAACCCCGCAATGGGCGGTATATCGAATGACCACTTCCTCAGACTTGATTTGGACAATCAGTTCTCGGCACACAGAATCCACAAAGGGTCTTTTGTAATATACGGTTCGAGCCTGGGATCCAATGACGTCGGGCATCAATTCAAGGAATTCAGCATTTGCTTTGACGTCGGCCAGATTCAGAACAATCTCTTCTCGGTGTCTTTGATCATTATACATGATTTGATGGCTTATTAATTTCTGCTCCAGACCTCGGAACCGATAATATCGGCATTCTTTTATTAACCCCAGACGATGTTCATCAGTTTTGATTTCAATATTACAACCTCTCAGAACCGCCAAGAGATCTTCAAACAGCCTTGGGCTTCGATTCGTGACAATGGCAGGGGCAAGCGGTAATGGTCGGATCAATTGCTTGGTCAATTTACTAGGTGGAGGTCCATTTGCAAAGAACGGACTGAATCCGATTGTGAAGAAGTTCGGACTATCTCCTGGAGCTGAGAAGATATCTCGAGGGATTCGGAATCGCATGGATCCAATGCGTAATAGGATTTCCGATGTAGCAAGTTGTGTCATCAATCTTGGAAGATGGTAATAAGTAGCATCTGCAGTCAGATATACGAAGATATTTTCATCTTCCGGCATAACATAATAACCTTGTAAATGGCGGCAGATATGATAAAACACCATGGCAGATCTATCGATATAGAGAGTTGTATTTGGATCACCATCATTCTGAAGAAAAAAAGTCGTGAAATACGAGGGTCCATCCGAAGATAACGATGCTCCACTTAGTTGAAAAAGCGTATCACCAACCTGGATTGAATATACATTCTCATGTGGCAAGATCTGAGGAATCTTAGGATCAAAAGGTCCAAACCTGGCAGATGTAGCAGTAGAAGGAGCCCCTAAAGGAACAGGAGGAATCACAGACGTTATCATTGACATTAAAGATTAGTAACAAAAGTTCTGATTATCCCCGCAAAAACCAACTTGAAAAGTCTTGTTTTGACGATCAATTAAGTCTCGATTATGAACAATTATTATAATATAGAAGATATTCTTATAGATGGCCAACGGTTGCCTTGTAATTTTGAGATGACCGTCCCTGAACTTGGTTATTTACGTGGAGATGTTGGAGAAGAGGTGAGAATTCCAGCCGGTTTGAAGAAGAGAGAGTGTGAGAGTCGAGATGTTCTGACATGGGGTTAGATAAAACAAGATACTAAGTTAGAATTACCATTATGGCTTGCTGAACTTTTGGCAATTAGTGGAGTAACCCCCGAATCATCCAATGCGTTTGTTTCATTTCTACCACCGCCAATATTCGGTCCTTCTGTGCTCAACGCGTTGAAATCAGATGCTATTAGTGTGGATTTACATTCGCGCTCAACCGTGTTCTTTGGACTGGTTGAACGCTGGTTATCATTGTTTGCAGATACTCAACTTGCTGAGGTGATGATAGACGCGTTGCGTAAACGTGCAGTCGAGATCTCAGATCTGGCCCATAATCATAGAAGAGCCACGGGCCAAAGCTCGGAATTTCTACGTAGACTAGACGATTTGGAAGCCAGGCGTAAGTTTTAAAAGACGTATCAACCACGTTCATGCCCCTGCTAATCAAGATTATAGTATTCAAATTGGCACATGAGTCAAGCAGAGATACTCGAAAATGGCTCGTTCAAAGCACTTAAAAGCATTCCGTAATATAACTTAATTAACTATTTATATCTAGTCGTCGTCTTCGCCAAATAAATCCTCCTTTTCATCGTCTGCAGCAGGAATCTGCGGCACCTCGTCCTCATCATCGTCATCGTCCTCAATCGCCCGCTTCGTCCGCCGTTTCTTAACACTGGAGCTCTCAGCAGCAGCTTCTTCCAGCGGCCGTTTCTTGTCTGAATCACTTTCGTCCGTCTCTCGCGCAGACTGCTCCTCATCTGAGGCCCCAGGAGTGGGAATCGCTGCAGGCTCGTCATCTTCACTTGAACTATCATCGTCGCTAATCAAATCATTGCTCTTGTACTTCTTGGACTTGGACTTGGACGACTCAGTCTTGGAAGACTTGGCTGTCTTGTCCTTCTTGGATCGCGACTTCTTCTCTTTCGCCTGCTCGCCAACATCCAAGTTCTTGAGCGCCTCCTCACGAGCTATATCAGCCCATTTCCGAGCTTCTTCCTGCAACTGCTTCCGCTCCTCGGCAAGCAGGCGTTCCCGCTCAACCTCAGCTTCCTCCTGCTTTCGCTTGGCCTCAGCAATCTTCTCCTGCTGCTCGTGCTGTGCCCTTCGCGCATCCTCAATCTTAGATACAGTACGCTCATCATACTCCCGCTGCTCGGCGATGGCCCGCTCCAGTTGCTTGCGAACAGTGTTCTGACCCATAAGTGCTCGCTGCTCCAATTCACTAGGCGCATAAGGCGGATACTTGCCCTTGGCTATCTCGCCCAACGAAACAATCGCTTCCTCAAGTCCCTCTGCAGCCTGCTCGATGTCTTCAATGGTGCGCTTCGACTCTGGCGCCCTACGAACATACTCTGCCAGCTGAAACTGCACAAACGCAACGTTAAATTTCAAGCCGGGATTCGTCTGGTTCAGTTCTTGCGCCTTTTTGGAATATTCCAACGACGTGCGAAGTGCAGCAATATTCTTTTCGCTCACCCCACGAGCATACCATGCTCGACCCAATAGAATCATAATATGGGCATCCTTGCCATTGGTAAACCGCTCGAGCGCCAGTTCATAGACCTCTACTGCTTTGGCATACTGCTTCAATTCTATTAGACAGTGGCCCGAGTTGATGTAGATGGAAATGTCGTTCAGAGTCTCCCTGATCTTACCGAAAATATGCAGCGCCAATTCGGCACGCTTTGTCTCGGCAAAAATAATCGCAATTCCCTGTGCTGCAAAGGCATTATTGGGATCTATTTGCAACGCCTTGTCAAAGAATTCCGAAGCCTTGAAATACGTCTTTTCCTTCTTCTCCAAATCACTATTGCGATTGACCCTGATCTCTCGCGCGACCGCAAGATAGAGATTGCCCATCGCTACTAAAGAATACCCATCATGCTTATTGCAGTCTACTAGAGAATGTTTGTAATGCCGTTGCTCTAGATCCTCGCTCATGTTCTTGGCTGCCTGCTTCTTTTGCCGCTTTAGGAACCACCCGTACAATGCACGAACTTCCAGGCTATCATCATGGTCATCCATAAGCTTCTGAATATCATTACTAGCCTCCTCGTCTCCAAGTGCAAGTCCAAGGTACACTGTTCGAATGCGAGCATCGAGATAATCCGGACTGAGTTCCAACACTCGGCTGTAGCCTTCTTTAGCCTTATCGGGATTACCTGTGGCGTCTTCCAGTCGAGCAAGGTTATAACTAATTGTTACAATCATATTATCGACGTCACTACCACTCTCCTCAGAACTGGCTTCCAGGGCCCGGTTCCAATTGGATTCAGCGCTTTCAAAGTTGCCCTTGGCATATTGCAGTACAGCAATATTATTGTATAGTCGGGTGAGACCCTTTGGTTCGCTGTTCTGATATTGAAGCGCTTCTTCCAAGTTGGCGAGTGCTTTATCAACATTGCTATCCTCCTGGAGCTTAGAAAGCGTCAGAAGCGCATCCACAACAGGCTGTTCATTCTGTTCCTTGGCAAGACGTACATAACGCTCTAGCAATATGGTGGCCTGTTTCCTCCGAGTAGGGTCTGAACCAGCACGTTTGGCGGTGAGTAGACCAAATAGCAAGTGTCCTTCCAGAGACTTGGGGTTATTATTGATGATAGTCTCAAAAGTCAACAAGGCCTCTGGAGAGTCCTGTGCCACTTGGACGAGACCCTTTCCGATCAGCGGCAAGATGTTTGTTCGATTCTTTTCTTCTGCCAGGGCGTAAAACCTCAGAGCCTGGTCGTATTCTTGAAGAGCGTGATGGGCTCGGCCCATCCAGAAGTAGCCATCGCTTACTAGACTTGGCACATCAGAGTACTGCGACACCTTTTCGGCAAGCTTTAGCACAGCTTGCATGTTTTTTTTACTGAACAGATAGCTTGCCAAGACGATTCCCGCCGAGGAGTGATTTTGGTTTCGTTTGTATGCTGCTTGGATGAACTTCAAGGCTTCGGTATAGTTTTGACCAAAGTCCTCTGCGTCGACGTTTGAAAGAGCCTTGTCCATATAATAGAGGCCCACCAGAGTGCTAGCGGCGACGTTTTCTGGGTTCACTTCCAGTGCTCTTGACCATGCTGCGAATGCCTGTTCCTTATCATCTAATTTCCAGAAGCACAAGCCAATTCCCAAGCGGGGGTCTGGCTTTTTCATGGTGGGTCGAGCCAGCAAAACGGTTTGATAAAGTTTCAAAGCTCCTTTGTAGTTCTTTTTCTGATACAATACACGGGCTCTACCGAGTTGAGCAAATAAATTAGCGTTTCCTGATTGACTGAGTACAGTTTGAAACGGTTGTAGAGCATCGTCGAAACTTCCTACCGACAACATCAAGGCACCACGGGCAAGGATATTCACACTCCAAGTACGATCCAATTGATAAGCCTTATTTCCAATCTCGGTGGCCATTTTATGATATTCGGCCTTAGTCTTGACTCCTCTAGCCGCTTGTTCTTCACTCACAGACACTGGAGCATCTCGCAGTTGACGAATATAAAGCCATGCCAAACAACAATAAAAAGGGATTCGATCTGAATCTTTAACCATGATAGGGGCCTGAGATCCCTTGGAAACAACCTCGACCGCATTGTCAGTCTGTCCATTCCTTGCATACGCGGTTCCAATAGCCAACCAATATTCGGCAGCGCACTTTTCATTCTCCAATAATACACAGATCTCAGAAGGATCCTCGGGTAGATCATTATCTAAATCAATAGTTACAATGTCTCCATCCGCCTCCAAAGGAACCTCAAGAATATTGGCCGCCTCCATAGCCAAAGTCGACATCTCAACGTCCTCTCCCTCTACACTAGCCATATTCTCAGTTAATTCATTGAAATCCGACTTCGTCCAATTTCAAGAATTTCGGTTGAGGGTTACCCGGCCCACCGCCGCATCCCAGGGCTTCGTGCGGCTTGCAATTTTCCGGCGCTAAACCCGGCGCTTAAGAAATATTTATATTTATACCAGCAGGATGGCGGATGAGCAGATAAAGGAGACTAGGATACATATAGGTTCGATATCAAAGTCCTTGGCCGATGATATAGGGGATTTGGAGAAAAGACTGGCTCGATTTGGTGATATAGTCAAGCCTTTGGAGATTCGGACCAAGCCGACGATAGATACATTTTTTGCATATATTACACTCAACTTGAGCAAAACACAATATAAAGCATTGAAAAGGACATTTAATGGCATGAAATATAAAGGATCTAAGTTAACTGTTGATCTGGCAAAACCCTCGTATCTGGAACGAGCCAAAGTTGAAGAAGACATATCAAAGAAACCATCTTTAAGTCCTCGACAGCTTAAACGACTGTATGGGTCGTCTGAGCGAGACATCGATGTGGTTTCTGGTCGATTGAGAAAGAATCCCAGAAAAGGTTATGGCACTATTAGATTCATAAAGGGCTCTCGGACTATAGTCCTCACATGTAAGAAACAGAAACTATGGGGTTACGCCAAAGATAAGACTCGAAACGACCTCGTCTGGCGATACGTGGACGGCCAATGGAAAGATGGAAATGGTGATACTGTAGAAAGAGCAAATATCCGCGCATTGATAAAACCCGAGTTGGTGAAGAAAAGAAAAGAAGACGAAAGTATCGCCTTGGAAGACGAATTAGAAGAAAACGAAGAAGAAAAAGAAGAAAGAGATCGTAATTGGAAAGTTCTTCAAAGCATGTTTGGTGAAGAACTGAAGCCTGAAAAGTTGCAACCAGATATCCAGTCTAAGCTGGAATCCAAGTCTGAATCCGAGTCTGAATCCGAGTCTGAATCTGACTCTGAGCCGGAGCTTGAGTCTAAGATCGAGCCTCTTTCTAAACCTTCTGTTAGACTTGACTCTAAACCCGAGTCCGATCCTGAATCCGATGCTGAAATGAAATCAAGTAGCGAGATTGAGGAAGAAGATTGGAAAACACCTGAAGCAGAGATCAAAGAGAATCTTGAGGAGTCTCAGGAAACTGCTTCTTCAAACACTACTTCTGCATTACGAGCATTATTTAATAACGATGATTCACAGGGATTCCAATTATTTGGAGGAGATGAAGAGGAAGATGAGAATATGGAAGAAGGTGATGCTCTTGCTCCTAAGCCAGTTGCATCTATAGAGCCAATTGCACCAATTGAGCCAAGTGAATCCATTTCTGCTCTGGCAAGCATCCGGAAATCTAACAATTTGGGATTGTTTTTTGGGCATTTTGATTCCCACTTTTTAAGTGCCCAGTCTCAGGTGTCTAAGCTGCGTACTGGTGAGTTCAGTGCTGAGGCATGGGAGAAGGAATTCTGGGACAAGCGAGGAGAATGGAACCGTGAATTCAGACGTCGGCGACGCGATGTTGTACGGCAAATGAAGAAACGAAACCTAGCGAAATCCAAAACTGCTACTATCTAGCTACTCTTCTTTACTACCTGCCACTTAATACCCTAATAACGTTAGTTTTTCATGTAATATATACTACTGTTGCATTTTCTTACCATTTCGACAGCAGCGGCAGCCCAATCGGCACCATGATTGTGACTGCCTTGGCCAATTCCAGCACGTAGCAGAGCCTGTTCCTCAGTAAGACAGGTCAAAACACCGAAGATAACGGGAGTATGAATTCCTTCTTGTAGTCTCATCAAACCATGCGAAACTGAATCGGCGATATATTCGAAATGCATAGTGCTTCCCTTGATAAGTACCCCAATTGCAATGATAGCATCGAAAGGATTTTTTTCCTTGATTCCCCGCTCATATAGAATCCTGGCGCCAAACGGCAGCTCGTAACTGCCGGGAACTGACTCATAGACAGTGTTTTTAATATTTACGTCCATGTCCACTAATGTGCTGGCAACCCCATCCAACAAATTATCAATCACCTCATCATTCCACCTCGAGTGCACAACGCCGATTCTCAAGCCTGAACCATCGTACGCCTTATCTGGAGCGCCAATTCCTTTAATAGTCTTATCCGCCATGGTTTTTTGTGGTCGGTTGAGGTGTTTGAGAGTGCGGGATACGGAGATTTCATACAAAATAACAATGCATTCATTAAACAAAAACCCTAATCATTATGCAGCATTATTATGCTAAAAGCCTAAAACTTTAAAGTTCAGCCTAAAATTCTAATTCTACAATCGCGATAGGAACAAAGCCACCTTTATGGTATAGGTACTGAGCTTGGACCATTTCGCCTTCATGGTAATTGTCGTTATTTGTAGTGTAAATAGTGCGTAGTCGTGGCGATGAGGGTCGTACTGTAGTGGGGCTGGTGCTTATTGAGACGTTAATGACAGTGTCATCGGATTCGTCTTCGTACATGTTTGTTTGGGTATTTAATCCCATGGCCGTCCATTCAACGCTTGCACTACGGGGTAGAGCCTGCACGCCGGCTATTAGTAGCAAGGCAGCATCACCCCCTCGAGACTCCCAGACGGATTCTACCAGCTTGATGAGACTAGCGTCCGTCAAGTAGACCACTGCATAAGCAAATCGTGCACTATCTGTAGCCTCCATGACTCGGACGAGACTCTGCAGTGACAGGAGAACCTGTGTCTGAGAGTCGGCCTCAAGCACCATTGAAGCAGGGATGAGCCCGATTTGGCCTGCAAGAAATGTCAGCGTAGGAGTGCTGATCGCTTGCGAGTAAGGGCCGATATTGGCAGGCGCCCAGTAACTCTGGCTTTGGACATGCAGTCCGGCAGTCTGGGCACATGAAGAAATGGCGGAAAGCTGCAAGTGGCAGCCTATGGGAAGACTTGTCTCAATGCAGAACCGAGCAGGAGGATTGGGCCACTTAAATTGCTTCTGATAGACAGCGTTGACGGTCTTAAAGTCCTCCATAGAGGATACAAGCAGCGATATATGGAGAACGTTGTCGAGGGAAAGCTCGAGATTTTTCAGACCTTCTTGCAGCTGGTCGAACACGTCCTGGACTTGCCCTTCTATACTTTCTTCGCGACTTGTAATGTTGTAGATAAATAAAAGCTCCCTGTCACCCATTGTGCCGCCCGGTCTTGTACGTGGTTGTACGGAATGCAGCTCAGGTAATTGAGCCGGTAGAGTCTTTAGGGTAGCACCAGTAGGGCTCTCAAATCGCTCTTCAAGCAATAGAGGCACGCGGATATAGTCTCGCCAGCTACTATCGATCTCCTTTGGCTCGACCTCAACTTTGAGAGTCAGATATGCAACATCGTCACTGGAATGCTCGACGACTTTCTGCTCTACAATGGTAAGCCTTTTGGACCACATTGGAGCGTCGAACACCAGAGTCTCGTACTCTCCTCCTTCACCGCACAAATGCAGGCCAAAGCTCTGGTTTAGCTTCACGAGCTCGGGTCTCATTTCGCGAAGCGACCTGCCGAGGTGTTTTTTGGACAACCCGAGTGCTGCGGTCTTAATTATCCGTGCATCAAGCCCACTATCAATAATTTCTTCGAGGAGTTCGTCCTGACTTCGCTGCCACAGGAAGGCCAATGACACCAAACCGAGTCGTTGGCATACGTTTTCAACTCGTGTACGCTGATAAGTCGACAGAATTGCACCAACAGATACGGCTTGCACGTCTTTGTGGTTCTTCAAAACAAGCTCTAATAGCTCGTAGAGATCTTCAGTCTCGTCTTCCTTGGTATGAATGTAGTCCAGCGTCTGAAGCTTGGAAGTACCCTTAATTGGAACCCTGTAAAGCGGAACACCAAAAAGCTCATCAAATCTTTCAAGCGCATGGTAGCCAACTGTTTGATACATGAAACTGTCGATTTCATCGCGTACTGCTGCATCTGCCGGGTACAGATTGGCCACTGCAACAAGCTCATGTCCCTGAACAAGACAATGTAGAATATTGAAACATGAGTCCTTGCCACCACTAACCAACGCAACAAATTTCATCTCACAATCACACCACCTCCCTCGGTCTACAGATTTAATCTCTATAATTCAAGCCTGATATATTTTTCATATCGGTCAAGAGCGGCTGAGCGCCGCACACTAACAAATATAAGTTTTTGGTTGCAAAGGTTATCAGAACTGCGTCTAAGATCGCACACTCAATGTAAGTTAGCTCAAAAGGTAAGATACGTAAAATTTATTATTATTCTGATTGAATCTAATATATTCAAGGGCAGTATTTAAAGAAATTTACAGGCATAGAAATATAAACTTTAAGAAAACAAGGTGGGGGACCATTTCGAAAATAACAAACGTTAAAAATAAATTATTAAAATAGAGAAATACCGAGAGGTACATTTTGGTTCCCGACAACGACATTGACTCTGCCACGCAAACGCCTCCCCGCGTTTTCTTGAGTGCACGATGAAGAAGATGTTTTCAAAGAAGGCGAACAAGGAGTTTACTCCGTCTCAGCAGAAGGAGTTTTTGGAAGAATCGGGGATCGCCGTGAAAAATGACAGTACACGTAAACAGAAGTTTGGAGACTTTAAGGATCATGCCCAGCGGTTGCTTGAACAGAAGAGGCCTGGTTACAAACCCAGTGGTAGTACTCCGCCTCCTTCACAAGGTGGTGGTAGTGGATCCAATCCATATGCAAATGCTCAACAGACTATTGGTTACGATAGTAATCCGTATGCTGGCAAATCAAACGGTTATAATAGTAACTCCTCGTCTGGTGGCTATACAAGTAAGGCAGATCGTAATAATGGAGCTGGTAGTAGTAGTAGGACGGATATTGGAAGAACAAATTCCCCTTACGCAGTGGCCGAGGCTTCATTTGCAAATAGATTCGGAGGACAACAGCGACGCAAAAGTAATGAAACAACCGATATACGACAAGAGCTTTTCAGGGGCGCTCAAGAGACTACTGTGGTCGCTGCTGCAGGGGCTTCTTCATATGGAGCCGGTAGTAGACAGAGGGATAATACGGTTCCTTACGACGAGTTGAATGAACTTCCCAGCGAATTAGATAGGGAATATGCTGCAGGCCAGCAGGAACAAGAACAAGTCAACTCGGAGGACGAGGATGTCGAAGAAATCAAAGGACAGATCCGGTTCACGAAACAAGAGTCTGTCCAGTCAACCCGGAATGCCCTTCGTATAGCTGCAGAAGCAGAGGAAAGCGGCCGTAACACGCTTGGAATGCTGGGTTCGCAAGGTGAGAGGCTGGCCAACACTGAGCAGAACCTTGCTTTGGCAGGTAACCAGAATCGAGTCGCGGAGGAAAAGGCCCGAGAGCTAAAGACCCTGAATCGGTCCATGTTTGCCGTGCATGTTGCGAATCCCTTCAACTCAAAACAGCGTCAAGCTGACCAGGAAATGAAGATTCGTCAGCGCTACAAGCAGGAGCAGGGCATGCGTGAGCAACGCCGACAAATGGCTTACGATAGTCAGCAGCGGGTTGCGAACGGACTGACATCTGGCCAGAGCGAAACAGCACTCAAGTACCAGAAGCAAAGAAACAATAACGAAGAGCGCAAGAAGTATCAGTTCGAACACGACTCGGAAGACGAAGACTTGGAGGACGAGATTGACTCCAACTTGGATGGCATCATGACAGCTACAGGACGACTCAAGAAGCTTGCAATGACGACGAACGACGAGGTGACTCGGCAGAACGAGCGTCTTGATAACATCGCCAACCAGACTGACGAGCTGGATGTCAATGTGCATCTCAACACTGCACGGCTGGCAAATATCAGATAGTGCGATTATGGCTAGTTAATTAATACTAAAACACTAAATTCCTTAATCTTTTTAAACGGCAATAGTGCCCGTAGTCACTTGTGCCGCTTTACCATAGAGCGTCACCTTGGAGATGCCTCCCTGCTGGTCCTTAGCAACATGGACTTTTATGTGACTCTCACGTCCAATTTCGACGCCCTGCGTGAATTCAAATATGGCCTCGAGCTCTGACGACTCAGTGTTGACCAAGCTCAAATAGCTGGCCATCGCAGAAGCAGCACTTCCTGTAGCAGGGTCCTCCAAAATGCCTAGTATCATTCTGGTCCGGAACTGATACACAGATATACCGCGTGGATCCTTGGTCTTCCCGGTAGGAACATAGAAATATGCCAAAACAGGAGACTTCTTAGGAGCATAGTCGTTATTAAGACCTTCTGAGGTTATTTTCCCAGACGAAGTGCCAACCTTGCCTAACAGATCGATGGATGAGAGTCTGATTGGAACGCAAGTCAGGCCCTTGACAAATGAGATGACCGGATTCTTGCTAGGCAAGTCATCTGCTTGAATAGAACCAAACCCATACGACACGAGCTCCGCTCCTGGAATGGTTCGATCATGAATATGCACATCGTGGGGAACCACCGCGGAAGCTTCTTCCTTTTCATTGTAAGCGAACGGGATAGGACCGGCTTTGGTGACGACAGTTCCCGTCAACGGACCGCCATGTGACCCGCCCAAGTATGAGATTGTGCCAATAACAGGATGACCTGCGAAGGGGATTTCGGCATCAACAAGGAAAATATCGATTTCCCATTTCTGCTCGGATTGGCTCTCGTGCAGGAACACAGTCTCAGAGAAGTTGAACTCCTTGGCAACGAGCTGTTTCTGCGCTTGCGTCAATGAGCCCCGCTTGGAAGCAGGTACTTTGACTACAGCTAGCGGATTTCCCGTGTACCTCTCGGTCGTGAATACATCAAGCGTGACAAAATCTAGCGACATGGTGGCAGCGGAAATCGGCAGCCATCGCAGTCACAAAAGACTCACAATCTTATTTTAATAAACTATGTCAATTGCGTCAAAAATACATTTCCCTTAAGGTTATACATATATAAATAAAATACGCTAAGTGTCAGTGATAAAATAGAAAGAAACAAAAGAGAGAATTGGAAAGTGAACGGATTAACCGTTATATTCTACATTGACGATGAGCTCTCCAGCCTCGCCGATGGGTAGAGAATGCTGCTGCTCGCTTGCTTCAGAGAGCTTGATAGTCCCCTCACCCAATGCAGTATCCCTACCGAGACTTTTGTGATCGTAAACTTTAAACAGCAGGGATCCTTCAGGAGATGATTTGAACGAGAATGGCTCTTCAAGCCGCGCCTCGCCTCCCGCAGACTTGACTGTCTTAGATTTGTGCACCTCTTTGTCGCGCTTGCCTGAAGTGAGCGTGAAAACCTTCACCAGAAGATGCGAATGACCCTCTAAGCCTCGGATCATCAGAAGCTGGCCTTGACCTCTCGTTTTGTCTCCATTGCCAACCGGACTGGAGGCCTCACTGTTGATGGAGCCCGTACGCCTGTGAGACACAGGTGAGCCAGTTGCAGAATTTGATACACTCGCATCATCGCCATTATTGGAAGCAAACGAGTCATTGCCAACGTCTTTGTCCTTGTGCTTGCTTTTCATACCCAGAGTATTCTTCAAGAACCCAGCACCCTTGGAGGCACCTCCTCCAATGACTCCTCCAACACCACCCACAGCTCCCATTGCAGCGTTGCCGACACCACCCACAGCTCCCACTGCAGCGTAGCCGACATCGCCAACAACCTTCACCGGAGCAGAGCCCACATGAGTGATCATTTTACCTGGAGCACCTATGGTACCACTAAAAGTGCTCGTGAAAGTGGCAGTCTTCGACTTCGCAGCATCGGGGATTCTAACATAGCCCGGCTTGAAGTGTGCTTTGATTCGAATTGTGCCCTTGTGGCCATCATCAAACGGAATAATCAAAACCACTGGCTCCATCGGCTCGAGCTTTGTCAAATCGATGTGCGCAGAACCCAGGAAATCATTATCAGCTGGGCCCATGTCCCAGTCATAGACCTCCACAGTCAAGTCCCCGCCCTCTCGAGCGGTAATCTGAGTCTCAAAGAACTCATTCCACACTGGATTTAGCGTCTTTTTCTGCACTTCTGTCTTGTAAAGTTTCTTGCCATTGTACTTGAAGACTGCAAATGGGTCCGACTTGCCGTTCCTATCGGCAGCCTCAACCTCAGTTGCATCCAGTATATCAACTCTCAGTGATCCTTGATTTGTTACGCTCTCACGCGCCAATAGCTCCAAGTCCTTGACAGGGAAATATCTGCTCCGCAAACTGACGGTAACATTGTTACGTCCTGACAAGGTAAGACTCTTGGACTTCAGGTAACTGTCCTTCAACAATTGCAGTGTAGGAACGGTGACTGATGCAATAACTTCATCCTCATCGGTGGTTCTCTCTTTGGGCACCACCTGAAAAGTCACCTCAGACCACTCTAGTTCACGAATCATATAATCACTGCTTTCCATGATTTTATTTTTACTGCCCTTCAATTTCGCTGAATTCCATGAATGGAACGTGCTTTGATCGAAAATGGTCCTCATGTACAAATCATGGCCACCACTAACATCTTCGACAGTGAAAGCATAGATTCCAGAATCGAACTTGATCTGTTCCTCAAGCGGCATTTCAATTGCAGTCTCCTCAGGAGTAGCAGCTCCTTCACCTTCAGCAGCCGGTTCGGCCTTCTTGTCCTTCTTGTCCTTCTTGCCTTCCGCTTCCGCTCTTTTGGCCTCCTCTTCAGCAGCAGCCTTTTCTTTCTTTCGAAGAGCAGCCTCATCAGGGTCCATAACTTGTATAGCAGGGTAAAACTCGGCAGTATAATACAGAACGCCCTTAGCGGACCTTTTCTCCATAACAAATTCCCCAGTAAGGGGCTTATCGCCTTCATGTTTGTATGGAACATAGCCGCCCTTGCCGTCAGTTTTGACAAACTTAGAGGTATCAAATCTAAAACGGCCCAAGGAGCGATCCTTGCTCACCCTTTCAACATCCATAGCTTCAATGGAGATTGTGGTAGAATCTGATTGAATAGGCACGTAGATAAATTCATCAAACTCAGGATCCAGAGTGCTCTCTAAAGAGGCGGTTCGACCCTTCTGGAAACCACCAGCAAGAATTCTGATATAAGGATCCACCTTACCAACGTGTTCCAGATTACGAAGATTTTGAGCTCGCTGGATATGGAACTTGAGGACGCCGATAGGCTCCACATATCCACTTCCACCACCGGCGTCCTTCAACGCAACCGGGTCCCACACTGCTCCAAATCTGATTCTTCCGCTTGGTTTCAAGTCAAACCAGGTATCACCCTTATCAACAGCCGACAAAAGTGAGGCAACAGGCATCGAAAAACTGCCAATAACAGGATCGCTAGCTAAACCTCTCGAATCTCGAACAATCACAGTCACTTTGGTCTTGTTCTTATTCTTAGCCAGGAACTCGTGATTAAGATCCCAGACAGGGCTATTGTTTCGCTTTATAACCTTGGTCTGCTTCACCACTTTACCGTCAATCTGAATATCAGCATAAGTAGAAAGTTGACCAACCAATGACTTTTTGGCATCAAGATCCTTACATTGACTGACCGTCAGTCTCACGATACCAGTCTTCGACTCTGGAGGAGGTTCAATAGTACCATCATCAAGTTTCTTTCCTTCCAGAATTGGAAACCAGTGAGCGTTGAACGCGAGACCTCCCCTGCTTTTTCCCCCCGAGACTATATCGGCGGTTACGCCATCTTGATCGGGCCTATCACGCAGAGACTCCAACGGGAAATTTGCAGCACCGATCTCTTTGTCCTTTCTAAAATCGTTAAAGTCGAATAACTGCAAAGTCAATACCTCATTCAAATTCTTTACAAGAATAAACTTGGTTTCATTCCAGGTGGGATTCTTTGTATCAGACTTGATACTAGTACGCTCGATCTCTTCCCCTTGACCGAAAGAAAATTTGACATAAGGATCCACCGTGTTACCAAGAGCGTCAGAGGCTCTGATATTCTTAGCATAGTTGACGGTAATGGCCAGAACACCAATAGCGGAGTCAAGGCCAGCACCAGCAAGCATCTGCTCGACGTTAAGTTGGAAGGCATTAGGAGCGTAAAGCATTGGGCCAAGGTTTGCATCTACCATTTCCTTAATAAAGCCACTCAAACCGGGAATAATGTTGATATCAAAGCCAAATGTTTCACCGCCAATAGGTTTCAGCACAAAGTCGAAGTCCGGAGGGTCCAGAAATGATACATCAACCGTTTGCACGTGTGGGAAAGTAGTCATCATCTTGATTCTGACTCTCATGAGACCAGAAAAGGACATATTCTCGACCAGGATGGGCAAAGACTTGGAAACGACACCTTTACCGACACGAACGCCCAAAACAACCTTCGGGTTGACCTTGCTCTTCAATTGACGAGCGGTCAAGTCCTCAACGTCATTGGGAGTGAACGAGAACTTCCAGTCCATGACCGCGACATCATCCTCAGTTTTGGGGAAGGTTCGAACGTGTTCAATTCTAGGAGCCTTGGTACCCAATGTGAATGTATCTAAAGATAGAGACTCGATAAATCCAGGGGTGGCCTCGGCAAGGACTTGATTACCGATAGTAATGACTGTTTCGGACAAGACAGGTTCGTAGATAAGCCAGAACTTAACCAAGAATGTGTTGAGCCATTCCATTGATTCTGTATCGGTTTCCAATTTATGGAGGCCCATTTGCCTATTGATATCGTCGCGGGTATTTCTTCTCAATCTTCGAATACTGGACCGATAGTAAGTACCTGTGAAGGCCAACACAATTGATAGCCAGGCTATCCCCCCTCCGAGTCTGGCCACCAGCCAGGAGAAGAAGCATGAAATTACAATTGCTGCCGTATTATGATACCAGTCACCGTAGAACTTCTCATTTACGTATGTTTCCAGAAGGGTGGATCGTGCAAGCAGGTCTTCAACTTCCTCATCGCTAGCAAGGGCCGCACGTTCATCCCATCCCCCGACCTCTTTCCAGCCCACATAATCGGGCTGAATCTTCTTCTTTTCACGAAGTTGATTGATTGTAGAGTTTTTCTTTGCATCAATTTTCGCATCACTGATATTGGCTGATGGCTTCTCCTGCGATACGCCCTGCGCTGGTGCTTGAGCTTGCGCAGGCGGGGCAACATCGGCTTTTTTCCCATTTGTGATGGATCCTTGCTTCTCCTCCGAATGAGCTGGACTACGAGAAGGATTTCTAGACTTAGGAGGCTAATTTGTTAGTTTGTTATTTCCCAATCACCATCAAAAAGCAACTTACCGTAGGTGATCCATTTTCTTGCTTCACACCGGCATTGGCCGCTTCATCGTTGGCCTTATGGGCAACAGGGACCGCAGTTCCTGCAGGCTTATCGTCTGCACTGGGTCCAGGAGGTTTATTTCCCGAAGTGACTGCTGTGAATCCTTTGGCAGCCTGACCAGCGGCTTTCGCAACGTTGCGGGGCACATCACCAATATCTGCTGATGGTTTAGCAGGCTCTTTCTTCTTGACATCCGACTTTGTTTGAGGATTCTTTGGATCAGATTCCTCAGGTTGTCTCAAATTAGAAGCCTGTTGTTGTGAGACTTCATGTGTTGATGACATCTCTATGACCTATCAACACAGGCTATACGCGCGCGATTAAGTCAACCGCTTAATATAATACCAATAGAACGTTCTACCAATTCACAAATAACCAATGAAATTCCAACTATCGATAAACCACGAACGTCAATCAGCAATTGAAACTCACTATAATTCAATTGATCGTGGAAAAGTCGCTCGTCGTCGTGAATGGTGGTGATGACGATCGAAAGGAACAATAAAAAGGGGACAAAACAAGATTTTGGAAATTGCGCAAGGTTCTGAAGATTTGCTTTTTCTGCATCGCATGGTTCTGTTAGCGTAAATATCAGTCTGATCACGTGATGCCCGTCCCCGGATTTTCAGTGTTGTTGATCTTGAGTCACGTGCGTATATCAATGAGCAGTGATCTTAAATTATGATTTGAATGGATCATCAGAGTTTGATTTCAGTATGGATTATATATCTTTTAAAGTAGTAAGTCATAAATGGTTTGGAAATTAGTGAATTCGTTTTATGACTTAAGGTTTTACCTTAAGGTTTACCGCCTAAATTTAGCTTTGTGGGTTAACTAACTTAACCTTGACAGCTACAGTTTTTAAACTCTGGCAGCCGGCATGAAATAATGCGGCTGTGCATTTATGTCGAAAAGCACGTGATTCCATGTTCACTAATCAATGTATATATTAATGGAGTATATTAAGAGTCATAAGTAGCATTAAGGGGGTCATTTGGAATGTGTGAAGGGTCTTTTAATTAGTGCAGAGGCTCCATAGAAGGCATAAGTCATGCCTCCTTCACGTGCAGCGTCGCCGTTTTCCTCCAAGCGGCGAACAAGGTATTCTTTGGTCTCCTGGACAGGACCCCAAGGCACATACTTAATAACATGACGGCCTCTTCTGGCTAGTTCCTGGCTCTGGTCGTCGGCCATGCCCATGAGTTGGCCAAAAACAACGCTTTCATTCAATGCATCTATACCCAAAGGAGTTTGGTTTCGCAGCGCTTCGTCGGCCATAGCGGAGGATTCCTCGTTATGCGATGCCACAATGAGTCGTCCAACAACACTCTTGTTGCCTGGAGTATTCCACGCCTCTACGATTCTATCAAGACATAGACGGACCCCGGCATTGTAGGAGGCATCAGTCTCGGCCTTGGTGCGGTGGATGACATTCCACCGGTCTGGCTCAGAGTGTAGGTATGCGCCTCGTACGAGCTTCAATCCCAGCTGGTAGTTGTGTTGTTGGGCATGATTAATGTCCTCTTCTATGCGATTAAGAGAGTCTTGCAGGTACATCTGCACAGTGCCGACCACGATAATCTTGCCATTTCTATTAAACTCCTGCATCATTTCTCGTTGGGCCGCGTAGATACCATCTTGAAGAGCACGTTTTTCAGCATCAAATACAATGACAACCTTTCCCTGACCATGTTTGTCGGCATAGATGCAGATGTCGCGACATACTTGGAGGTACTGAGCCCATTTCTCTGAGTATTCCGGCTTGTTAAAGTTTCGAAGGATTTCCGTGGATTCCTTCATGAGTCCCGTGGGTTTGAGAGCGACATAGCCAGAGGTTGGTGGGGTATTCACCACACCGTCCAGGTATAGTTGTTTTGCGTTTTCATAGTATTTGACCAGGACACCATCGATAGATCCACATATAGCAGGCACGCAGTTTTCAAGCAGTTGGGCCTTCTTTTTATCAGGAATCTCGCCTTCGGCATCTTCTACCGAGTAGGAAAGCATCATATTCCCTATTCCTCGGCCAAGGAGCTTTTTGCCAGTCTCTATCACCTCGGCATTCGCCTCTCCGCCACAATATATAGGATACACAAAATACTTAATTAGGAAGTTCGGTGTATAAGGTAAGATCTTGGTGGAGACGTTCAACAAGCCTTTCGAGGTTGCCAATGATAACATTGTGAAACTGAATAGATCCTTTGCTCCTAAATGACGCAAAAATTTAGGCGGTCGCCCATGTTCAACCAAGGGTACAGTTTGAGCATGATGATGTTGATGCTCGCTTGTTGTGGTGGCATTTGTGCTATCAGACTTCATGCCTGAGTGCATACCAGAGGTTGCGGCGGCCGCTGGTACTGGCACGTTAGACGTAGCAGTGGACACCGACGACGATCCTGCTATGTGGCGTCGAAACACACTCCTAGTTACAGAACGTGGTAATCGGTTCATATATAGAATAAGTTTATTAAATGGTATGGCAAGCAATGGGGGCTTTTATATAATAATAATCTTTTCTTATCAGCGGCCAACGTTTGGACACCGGACACCGCCTGCGCGCAAGTGACCGCCGTTGCCAAACATTGAGCCCTTGCCCCAGCCGATGAGGTTAAATTAACGTTTTCGTCTGATCAACTTTCAACAATCTATAAGATTCCTTTCTAGATTAAGAACTTGTTATCATAATCTATATATTATAACCATTACAACATATGAAATAAACCACCGTTCAACTATCTTTACTTAAACACGGCGCTGGTTGGCCATAAACATAGCTCTCAGTGCGGTCACTGCGGGGTGAACTTCCCAGATTATTATGGAGGAGCTGGGACCGAGTCAAAGGTATTTTGTGGCTTCAAGTTGCCCGTGACTCAGTCTCGAAATAATCGTCAAGTTTGCCGGCATCACGTGAATATCTGATTCCTCCCAAGTGGCAGTGGGTTCCCCCAAAGTCGGAACTTGGGACCAATTTGTCCCCAAGGTTCTTCCAAGCTCCTTAATTCTCCGTCCGAATCGCCAAACTCTGCGGTACCAAGGTGCAACCTGGGCCCCCCACTGACTCCGCAAAGACCAGCCCAGCGGCGGTCCAGCGGCCGTCAACGACTGACGATACCACGTTTTGAGAGAAAACATTAGTAAAACAAAATATTCTGAATTAAAACGAATCAAAGATTAATGAACCTTGCGTCCAAGTCATTGAGGAGTATAAATCAGTTGCATTTCAGTCTCTTTTTAATATCTCATCATAATGTAGTTAGTTAGTCTAAAAATCAAGTTGGATTTCCCGTCAACTTAATGGGGCATGGGTGAATAGATATGACACGCTTTCTCCATTATGCAATCGACGGATAGCTTCTGCCAACGTGGGACTTATGTCAATATGATCCAGCTTCGCACAGCGAGCCATAATGTCATCATGAGGAACTGTATTGGTACAAACAACCCGATCAATAGGGCTATTGTTGATTCGGTCCACGGCTTCCCCACTGAAGATTCCATGGGTGACAATGGCAACCACGGATTTGGCCCCGTGACTAATTAAGGTATCAGCTGCCTTGACCAGAGTACCACAAGTGTCTGCCATATCATCGACCAATATGCAAACCTTTTTCTCCACAAACCCCACCAGAACCATTCTTGATACTTCATTGGCTTTTTGTCGTTCTTTATGGATTAATGCAAAATTCAGATCCAATCGATCTGCCAGAGCAGCCGCTCGCTTGGCACCTCCGGCATCAGGAGATACTATTACAGCATTTTCGAAATCCAGTGTTTCGCGAATATATCTTAGCACTGTTGGTTCGGCATATAAATTGTCCACGGGTACATTGAAAAAGCCTTGGATCTGACTAGCATGTAAATCCATGGTAATAACATGGTTACAACCACTTGTTTCTAACATATTGGCCATGAGTTTAGCGGTTATTGGCGCTCGGCCCTTGTCTTTTTTGTCTTGCCGAGCATATGGAAAATTGGGTATCACTGCCGTTATCCGTCTTGCACTGGCAGTTTTACAAGCATGAATCATTATCAATAATTCCATCAAATAATCATTAACCTCCCCACATCCAGTTTGGAGAATGAATACATCTTCATCTCGGACAGATTCACCAATAGTGACGGACGTTTCTTGATTCGAAAATTGAGAAACAGAAATCTTACTAAGGTCAATCCCAAGTCTTTTACACACAAGTTTAGCCAACTCTGGATGTGAGTTCCCGGCTAGAACCTTGATAGAGTTTGTGGAAAAGGACATAATTCCTATATTTGCTTGGTTGTCAAACCAAACCAAACCAAATCGGCCTCACAAAAAATTTCAAACATTTTAAACCGATACGGCTGCAATTGCCCACAAAACTCCCTCCCAATCATGTTTCTCCGCAACGTTTCAACCCCACCAATGGCTCTCGATGTTTTATGCCTGTGCTCGTCAGGCATTTTCATCAATTATTTGATTGTTTATAGCATAGAATATTATATTATGACTTGTAACTTTCAAACCTTAACCAAGATTTATAGGAGTCATTTGGACTAGTATAAAGGCTTTATATTGTGTAAAGAAATTTTAAATCCGTTTCTTATTAACCAGACATCAATTGATCTATGCTTTCTACACTTCTCCTAATTCTTAACTAAAGACGACTGTTCTATATATATACAGCCGTGTACTTGGGTGGTTGTTCTGAACGACTGTCACATTCATTTTGAAAATAAATTAATAGTCAAGTCTAGTTAGTTAGTTATACAGTTAATAAAATAATATGGAACATGTATTCACTTGGCCAACATGATCCACAGAACAAATCGCTCCCTCTCGCTACCATCAGGAAAGTTTTGTTGGCTCTGTGACGCATGCCGCACTGGAATACCTCGAACCGGCGAAGCCTGAGCAATGACCTCGATATGGTTCAATCCCGAATGTAATCGAATCTCAAACCGATTCTTTAGTGGTTTGTTGTCGTCCTCAGTCCATGGGTTACTAGCATTACTTGAGGCGGGGGCTAGCTCGGAATTATTGTGGACAACCTCCATGTTGTAGTACCTAGAATTAAGAGATGGGTCTAGTAAAACTGTCAGGTTGAGAGCAGAGTGGAACCCAGGAACGTTTATAATAAATGACTGATCGACATGTATATCCGACGCGGGAAGAACATACTGGAAGGTGTCAGTCACGGTCGGAGGTGGTATGGGGTTCTTTGCTTGCAGGTACCGCGATGTCACGGGAATTACAGATGTCACAGACAAGCCTCGGATTAGTGCATCTTTAGCAGACTTGCCCTCTGGTCTTCTGGCATAAACGTGCTTGACATCTTCTTTCAACAAAGGCTCAGCAACGTTGGCCTCCTCTCCTTCAGCCGAGACACCGATAGTGCCATCGCCGCCTTCGTCCTTGAGTTGACCATCAGCAGCAGCGACCTCGTCTCCCACGATGCCATTACCCTGAGTGTCAGCTTCGATGCCGTCATCACGTGTAGTTGAGTCTTCAACATTTCCTTCTTCAGCATCAGCACCTCCTTCATGTTCTTGTTCACCACTGTCGTCGTCTTGATCAGCGGGAGCTTCATCTTCAACTTCCTGTTCGGGTTCCTCGACCGGTTCATCTTTTGGTCTTTTGAGGTTAATCTTGAGTTTAGGGGGTTGGATGCCGACCTTTTGTTGGAAGAGTTTTTCTAAAGCCAATGCGTCTTCATAGACTTGCGATCCTTCCTGGTTATACATTTTGGCGTTTGAAAACAACAGGGAGCCCAATTCTATGAAATCGCTCATGGATAAATCTGGGGTTTGTTCCAATTGAAGGAGAATTTTCGAGAATGACATGGGGTTCTTGATCACCTTATAATAATCAGGATAGTTCTTTTTGCTGGGCACTTCCATGAAAATTTCCGAAAGTAATCGTCCCTTTTGTTTATATTTTATTAAATCCTGGATGATTGCGATTTTCTCAGCAGCAGGATTCGGTTCTTCTTTCCCGGACCATTCATCATATTGGTCATGAACAAAACGAGCTATACTGGCAGCATCCTGGGCAATCTCACTATCTTTCTCATTGTATAGAATGGCATTATCTAGCATGAGGTCGAAATCAGCCACGAAATCCGCTGAATTGGCATATTGTTTCTTTGCTATTTTATCCTTAATTTCATGTAATGATATAGGATTCTCGACGGTTTTATAATAATCAGCATATAACTTTTTGGAAGGAAGTCTAGTAAATTGTCTGACCAATACCCTTCCAGAATCTTGAAGTTCCCCAACAAGTTGCACGACCGAAGAATAGAATTCACTGGCCTCTTCACCTTTAGGATCCAAGCGTTGTCGTTTGGAGTCCCGATCTCCGGAACTTTTGGACTTTCTCTTCTGGACCATTTCAATACAAAATCCAAAACCTCCTTCACGAACTTCGGTGTTGTTTTTTTCGTCTTGGGTATAATAAACGGGGGATTTTTGAACGTTTGTTTTGTGTTTTCCCAAACTTTTAACTTTTCATCACCATGTGCCGAGATTTACGCATGGAGTTTATACTCACAACAACTCAATAAATACTACTGTTCATTAACAACATAGGTTAGATATATAAATACAATTAACGAGTTTCAATCTTGATCAAATGTTAGGACCAGATTCCCGACGGGTTCGACCACGGCTTCTTTTTTGATGGCTTTATTGGCGGATATCGCCCAGTTCTTAAGCCAGACCTTGTCTTTTTCACTCAACCCCTTGATATTCGAGGATGGTAAAAGTATACTTTCAATAGACCCTTTTGAGGATTTAAGAGAATCTTTATATTCAGTAGCAGACCGGCCAGCAGTATGTACCTCAGGTTGAGCCACCGAAGTGACATCAATCAAATTCTCCCCAGTAAAACTAACAATCTCATTCAATGCTCGTTCTCGAATCAATCGTCCTGCTGATTCTCCATTATTAGTATCATTCTTTGTATACATGGGATTGTCACCCTGAATCAACGGCTCCCGTTGTTGTGAATCCTCATCATCCCCATATTCCCGAAGACATGATAAGCATACTCCCATAACTGTATGTTTACTAGTTAAACTTATAAACTTACCCAACCACCTTCAATGGATTTACAAAACCTCTTTTTATTTAGCCCCATTACGTAATTATTTGGGAGAATGCTTACTCACCATAGACCGTACCTGTTAGTAATCAATTGGGAGTACATAATTTCTTGAAATTTCATTTTTGTAAATCTACACTATAAAGTTCATATAGTTAGTATGGGAGTACTGCAAAGAACGCGTTGTAACTCCTTTAATAAACATCGGATTGGATATCCAAGACTTGATTGTATAAAATGGACTATTTGATTAATTATTTGTTACCGAATCGTTTTGATTTTTTTGATTTTGATTAAGAATGCAATTGATTGATCTTGAACCATATATAATATCCAACTATAATAGTTTGACAATAGATGTAAATAACACGCGACAAATACATTATGACCTAATTATTTGCTTCTAAATCTGATTGATCCTTAATTACTTCTCGGGACCGGTGGAGTTGTTTTTCTTCCGATGATTAGGAAGGGAACTGCGGCAATCTCTAAAATTACATTTCCCACAAACCTCCTCCACACTACTGCAGCTTAAGCGCACTAATTAGTTATGGCCACCAGAGCAGCCAACAAGCGTGTAAGTCAATAGTTTATGGCTCGGATTTCATATTATTATTGAAATATTAAACTAACTTTATTCATTGTAGTTGACACGAGAGTATAAACTGATACAAGAAAGTCCGGCTCCGTTTATCCAGACGCATCCAAGTGAAACAAACATCTTAGAGTAAGTATAACTCCCTCATCTAGTTACTTGGATTTCATTAATGGTTTATTATTTAGATGGCATTATCTGATCACTGGTCCTCCAGATTCACCTTATGAAGGTGGCCAATATCACGGCACTTTGGTGTTTCCGGCCGATTATCCGTTCAAGCCGCCCGCGATACGAATGATAACCCCAAGTGGACGGTTCAAAACAAACACCCGGCTTTGTCTTTCGATCTCGGATTATCATCCAAAGACCTGGAACCCCGCATGGAGTGTGTCGACCATCCTGACCGGTCTATTGAGTTTCATGGTGTCGAATGACCCTACCACAGGCTCTATCGTGACTAGCCACGAACAGAAGGTTGCACTGGCCAAAGAATCGCATAAATGGAACTCCACAAATCCCATTTTCGTCCAACATTTTGCTGATGTTGCAGATGAGTATCGCAAAGCCGCTTCCGGCACTGGAATGCTGCCGCCTCAGCAGCGCGTAACGATTGTGGCGAACCCGCCGGAAAAGTTGACAACCACTCGTCAACTAGACGCACCTGCTTCTCAAAGCGAATCGAACGTCGTTCCTTCAAAGCCGATAGCTTCATCAAAGTTCCGGACCCGTGTCATTTGCGTATTGGTGGTGCTTGTCAGCTGGGCTGTTGCCAGCCGGTATATGATAGACGGCAACAACGCTTAGAACCATTTTTATTTTACGATTAGCCCTTTAATGTATTAAGTTATTCTGGACATGGATAAAGTGAGGATCAAACATATATACGTTTGAGTCACCACTGAAGAGATCACTAAAACGACATCAACTGGAAACATAACACCTCCCTCCATTTCCATTGCTCATCCTAAATTGATTTATACCATCTAAGTATACCTCTCTCTGATGGCGGGTGTAGCATTCGATCCATACATAACGACCTCGGATACTAGTGCTCCTTTTTAGGTAGCATTTATCGACTACTACCCCGCTGCAGAAGAAATCAATGCTCAATATTCCAAAGTCATCAACATTGGGTAGTATCGAGCTCATTTCTTCGGAGTTTTTTAGGAGTCTTTATCGACACTTGATAGTGGAGAATCGTATGCAGATCAGGAGTGCTCCCCCTGTCAGATTTTAACTCCGAGGTCTCAACGCGGGGCAATCTGGGGTACATTTGGTGTATATAATGGGCCCTGTGATGAACTGGATTATAGGTCAAGGACATTGAAATGCAATTGAGGTTCTGGTTCTCGTTGGTTATCGCGACGGCATTGGCTCAGGCGTCAGTGCTTTTGCCTACTAGCGATCCGTTTTATACGCCTCCTAGTGGGTATGAAACTGCAGCTCTTGGTAGTATCTTGCGAAGCAGAGTAGTACCAAACCCGCTTGTGGACATAACAAACTACACAGCAGCCTATCAATTGTTGTATCGTACACAGAACAGTCTTTACCAACCAGAGGCCGCAGTGACAACAATAATCGTTCCGGTCAATGCCCAGAATGACAAACTTGTTTCATACCAAGTAGCTGAGGATTCAACTTATATCGGGTGTGCACCATCATATGAGCTGCAAGTGCAGAACGAGGATGATGCAATCCAAACTCTTCTCAATGCCGGCTGGTATGTCAATATTCCCGACTATGAGGGACCCAATTCGACCTTCACGGCCGGCATTCAGTCCGGACAAGCAACCCTGGACTCACTTCGAGCTGCCCTTCAATCTGAGTCAATCACTGGTCTCTTACCAGACAGTACGGTCACGATCTGGGGGTACTCTGGTGGGTCTGTGGCCACAGGATGGGCCGCTCAACTGCAACCGTCCTACGCTCCAGAGTTGACTATAGTCGGCGCGGCTATAGGCGGATTCGTCACCAATATCTCCGCGGTTGCACTCAATGTCAATGGAGGCATTGACGCCGGATTCGTCCCTGCCGGTCTTTTAGGAATCGCTATAGCATATCCGGAGGTAGGCGCACTTCTCGACCAGTACAAGACCCCTATCATTGGAGACCGGGTGGACGATGTACTAACACAGTGCACTTTATCAGATCTCGTTGAGTTCTTATACGAAAACATCTTTGACTATTGGACTATCGGCACAGGCATTTTGGCTCTACCGGCCGTTCAACAGGTTGTAAATGAGAATACCTTAGGAGCAACTGCTCCTCAAGCACCTCTATACATCTATCAATCGCAAGAGGATGAGGTCGTCCCATACAAGATTGTTGATAAAGTCGTGAGCGAGTATTGTGCTCAAGGGGCCAACATTGAATACTGGGTGAATCCTACTCAAAGCCACTTGGGCGAAGCGTCAGTGGGATCTCCCTATGCGTTTACATGGCTCCAGAGTCGAATGAGCGGTTACGCAGCCACATGTGGATGTGCTACACACACAACAGCTTTCTCAGGAACTCCAGCACCCGGTCCCACCAATGCACCCACGGGCTCAGCTTGTTTCAATCCTGCCGCGAAGAGAAATATTCTAGTTCCGAGATCTGCAAACTCTAGTACCAGCAGCCCGTCAACTGCAGCGTCAGGAAATAGCGCTTCTCTCACCACTACTACAAATGGAGCTCTAGGATTACTTTGTATCTTACTTGTAACCTTATTTTTGTAAAGTCATAGTTCTGAAAATGTATGTCAGCCAGCCTCGGCTAAGCTTCAACACAATTTACAATAGAATTCATAGCTTGTCGAATAAATAAAATAAGACACTTAAAGCATCCTAAATAAGTGGAACACTAAATTTCCAACTGAGCATTTTGATACTAGAACCAAGAAAATTTGTGTTGTTTCAGATCGATCTGAAAGTTTAGTTCCCGAAGAACGGCTGCATTCGATAATACCCCGCGCGCGCACTAGCGAAGTAGCGTCGTACCAGATAACGGATCTCGGAATAGTCAACTCACAACACCTCCGAGTCAAACAAGCTTTAGCAGGCCAATAACTTATTCCAGGTACTGTTTAATGACTATTATGTCTCTGTAGTATGAGTGACTCTACCAGATCGGATGAGACTGATATTCAGTCGAGAATAAACAAGAAGAAGCGTGTTATTGGGCTATTGGCATGTGTAAATTGCCATAAACGTAAAGTGAAATGTAAACCTGGTCCTGAGATATATGGTAGCAATGGTGCCATGGGACCCTGTGAATCTTGCACTCGTTTAGATCTCGAGTGCGTCTATGGTGCTAGAGGAAAGAGAGGTCCTGGAAAGAAGAATCTTGTCAAGGTTCCTAGAAGACAAATTCTACCTTCATTCGAGTCCATTTCCCTTGGACCTTCGATACAAGATTCTTCTCTTTCATTGGAATCGTCTGCAGAACAACACGGCATGCTGGAACCTGAATCCGATTTTAACTCTGCAACTGGCCGGCCAAAATCTAATGCAGGAAAATTCGAAGTCCCTAGTGCTATTCTGCAACCTGAGACAAGTTGGACGGAATCCCCGAGGTCTTCAACAGTCCGAAGCTATTCCGAGAGTTCGCCGCAGACATATCAATCTCCCCCGGGGCCATTACTTGCCCAACCGGGTGGACCACTGACATTTGATTTGTTGTGCTCGAAACCAGTATTGGACGAAATCGTAAGAATCTATCTAAACCTGCTATATCCCTTGACACCGATAGTTCATCGGCCGACATTTCTAGAGGATTTGGAACATCATCGAGAGGCTAATGATCCAGCGTGGTTTGCTATGGTTATAGGACTATGTGCATTCACATTAGCCAATATCCCGCGCAAATTCATGCTCTTTCAAGAAATCGACCCTTCTATACCCTACAAGAATTACGAAGATATGTTCTCAAGGTGTTGCGACATCATCTCCTGGGTAAAGCATACGCAGTGGATAACAAAAAATAACCTCAGCCTCAACCATTGGGCTGCCATCATGTTAATTTCCATTGCTGACCACCATATTGACAGAGATCATGTGCGCGCCTATATTGGTACTCAGGAGGGACTGGGGATTCTTAAAGCTCTCAAGCTTCACAGATGGCCCGAGGGTTATCACGGTCAAGACAACATTGAGATTGAACTTCGAAAACGATCCTTATGGCTCCAGTATTTCAAGACCAGTATAGATAGGCTGGTGCGAGATACAGAGCTGAGGCTAAGAGAGCCAAATGAACTTTTGATTATCGACCCTGCACCTCTGATGCCTCTGGAGATTGACGACGAGTTTATCACTTCAACCGCCATTTTGCCTCAACCAGCAGGCCGGCTTTCGCTCTTGGCAGGGTTTAACGCTAATGTGCGGCTACATTTGGCAATTGAATTCCCCCGACCAAGCGTAGCTGGGTTACGGGATCCTAACAATGATGACGACCAAGCTAATCAGACTTTGCTTGAAGAAATCCGTGCCACACAAATATTAAAGAGGGCAAAAGGATTGTCTGAGGTGATACCCAAAGTGTTCACTTGCGACGATAACATGCAAGAAAACTTCCCCCCTTCGGAAACTATCGGCACCATCCAATCTTCGAACGACGCATGGTACTCTACGGATGTCAGTCGATGGCGTACTCAGCTTGAATGCCAGCGCTCTAATATATTGGTAACCCAACTATGGATTCAAAGTACCTTGCTCGAGTATGTTGACACCATTAGATCAAGACGAAGGAACATGTTGGCAGACACTGCAGATGGTGAGTATGCGGAAGGAATAAAGCAGATTGTGGAGCTGGAATCATGGAGGGAGCGACAACATATATGTCAGAAGATGCTTCACATCCTGAGCACAATATCTCTGGATAATTTGGAGCCGAACGGTATTGTGTTGGTATGTATCTTACGAACCAAAGCCTTAAACGCATTTATACTAACAAATTCAGATTGTAAAGCTACGAGCAATCGCGTCGTCATTAATCAAGCACACTCTCAGCGATAGGGAAGATGTTCTCAGCAGAGCCGAATCCTATCTCAGCAAATTCTTGGAGATCATGGTCACTCTGGAAATCCACCGGGGAAAAGCAGCTGAGCAAGACAGTTGGAACGCATTAACAGAAATTTAATGATTGTGTCTTGGAACAAGCTCGGCGACGTTGTGATACTTCACAGCTCGTTTCAGTACCATACCCTCGTTAAGCTGGCCCACTTCATTTCTATAGATTTCCTGCCATGGTGTCTGTGATTTGGGGATCGGGTAACCGCCTTTCTCTTTCAGGTCCTCTTTCCGAGCAGCGATTTCTTCGTTCGATATCAGGATGTCGGCAGTGCATTTCGTCAAGTCGATACGAACTCTATCGCCAGTCATTAGAATGGCTAAACCGCTGTTCAAGGCTGCTTCTGGAGAAGCGTTCAAAATAGAGGGCGATCCACTAGTGCCTGACTGCCGTCCATCACCGATACATGGCAAAGCATTAACCCCCATTTTAAGCAGCTTACTAGGAGGTTGCATGTTTACCACCTCTGCAGCTCCAGGATATCCAATTGGCCCAGCTCCACGCATTATTAGAATCGTATTCTCGTCGATATCCAATTCGTCTATTCGGTGGTGATAGTCCTCCGGCCCGTCAAAGACAGCTACTTTGCCTTCGAATGCATTGGCATCTCCGGGACGTTCCAGATACCGTTTACGGAACTCATCTGATACCACACTTGTCTTCATTATGGCTGAGTCAAATAAAGTTCCCTTAAGGTTCAGAAATCCTGCATGGCTCACCAATGGCGCGTCATACTCGAAGATCACGCGTCTATCCCAGGTCAGCTTTCCTTTACAGTTATCACCAATTGTTTTGCCATTAACTGTGAGAGCGTTAGGATGCGGCAATTTCTTGTGTTCCATTAGTTCTGCGACAACTGAGGGTAAGTTTCCAGCTCGGTAAAACTCTTCGCAGAGATACTCGCCTGCCGGCTGAACATTAACCAGAAGTGGAATCTCGTACCCAACACGTTGCCAATCTTCGTTGTCAAGTTCCACTCCTATATGTTTTGCAATTGCGTTAAGGTGAATCGGTGCATTTGTGCTGCCACCAATGGCACTGTTGAGAGCAATAGCATTTTCAAATGCCTCTTTTGTGAGAATATCCGATGGACGGACATTTTCTTCTACCAGCTCAACTATTCGCTTTCCAGTCTCGTAAGCACATTGACCGCGTTCGCGGTATGGGGCCGGGATAGCTGCCGAACCTGGCAACGCCATTCCCAAAGCTTCTGCCAGGGCATTCATAGTAGAGGCTGTCCCCATGGTATTGCAGTGGCCTACACTAGGCGCACCAGCGGCAACTGCTTTATAGAACTCCTCAGTGTCAATTTCACCTTTTGCCAACCTCTCACGACTTTTCCACGTTACCGTTCCACTGCCGATAAGCTCGGTACCCATGTATCCATTTAGCATAGGCCCAACGTTCATAACAATGGCAGGGATATTCACTGTAGATGCGGCCATGAGGCATGCAGGCGTGGTCTTGTCACATCCCGTGAGAAGAACAACTCCATCAATAGGATAACCGTAGAGAAGTTCAACCAAGCCAAGGTAGGCGAGATTTCGGTCCAGTGACGCGGTGGGGCGTTTGCCAGTCTCCTGAATAGGATGAACAGGGATCTCCATTGCAATTCCACCGGCAGTACGAATGCCCTCGCGCACGCGTTTTGCAAGCTCCAAATGGTGACGGTTACAGGGCGACAGGTCTGAACCTGTCTGAGCAATTGCAATAATAGGCTTTCCGGACTGAAGTTCTTCCCTTGTCAACCCATAATTGAGATATCGCTCAATATAAAGAGCTGTCATCCCCGGATTATCTGAGCTACTAAACCATTCTTGACTTCGAAGCTTCGAAGGAGTGTCGGCCAACCGTGTGGTATAGGTGAAGTCTGTTTCTAAATACTGGCTTTCATTTGAGGTCTCAACTCCTCCAGCTGCTGCTGCGCCACATGTACATCCTTCACAAGGCATTAGTCAAAGTTAACCAGAAGATACCTGCTGCTTTAGCGGCCCTTTTATACCTCCAGCGGCCAATGCATTTTCTAGGATGATCTCGGTGGGGGAATATCTAACGAGCTTGAACCCAGCAGAAACCTCACAAAAACCCCCGAGAGAAACCTTTTCACTAGCTAAAACAATCTGATATGCTACTGAAATTCATCGTACGAATTCGCTAATTATAACAAGCTTTTCTGGCAAGAAAACCCCGAATTTACCAAATAAGATTACGAATCCCCCCACTCTCTGAAGGTGCGACCCCGCGCTACGGACTTAATTTTCCGAAACCCGCATGATCTTATTTAACCGGCTCGAAAGTTCATATAGCCAACTGGAGGAGGCCTTTTTACTGTAATGCAGGCTTGAGAATCGAATCTATGTTATTCATCTTACTGTAAATGTATCTAAAGACCCTTCCAGAAAGTCGTTTGAGAGGTTGAGAAGTCGGCGGATAAACGTACATCCGCACTGCTGCTAGCGGCATGGACAGTGTACTGATCCTTCTCAGAAGCCCAGCTATCTTCGGCCACATTCCAATACGAGGTTGCGTATTTCAAGGGAATGTCAATCTTGGCAATGCCAGTTTCATTCGGTGCTAGGCTTAGTTTAGTATAACCCTTAAGCTCCTTGCCTGGTCGTTTGACAGAAGGATTCTTCTGGGTCACGTAGATCTGAATGGTCTCTTTACCGGAAACAGACCCAGAGTTCTTCACAGACAGAGATACTGAGAGTGTATCATTAATGGTTTCGACCTTTAGATCAGAGTATTCAAACGAAGTGTAAGAAAGACCATGACCAAAGGGAAACAAGACCTCCTGGGATACTGCCTCGTAGTATCGGTATCCAACATAGACATTCTCACCGTAGACAGTCTCGCCATTTTCAGTTCCGAAATTCAAAAATGCTGGGTTGTCCTCGAGTCTCTTCGGGAACGATAGAGGGAGCTTACCACTAGGGCTAACATCGCCAAAAAGCACATCAGCAATGGCGTTACCACCTTCATTACCGCCATACCACGCTTGTACAATAGCCGGAACTCTATCGGCCCAGGGCATTGTTACCGGAGTTCCAGATTGTAGAACCACAGTAGTGTTTGGGTTTGCTGCCAGAACACGTTCCACCAACTCGTCGACCTGGGCAGGCAGATCCATATCTTCACGATCAAAGCCTTCGCTTTCCAAAGAGCCGTTCAGACCAATCGCCAAGATTACTTGATCCACCTTCTTAGCAACCTTCACTGCCTCCTCGATGGCCTGCTCCGAATTCTCATGAGCACGAGTGATTCCAAACTTCATGACTCCCTTAAACATTGCCGCAGCAGGAGGTGCAACTTTACTAAATGCAGCAGTGCCCATGTTGATGTTGACTTTATATTTCTGTCCACCATTAAGCTTCATTGTTCCCGTTACCGGCTCAGTACCGAATCCAAAGAAGGACTTTCCGAGACGCTGATCAGTTTCGTTGTCGACAACGAGTTCTCCGTCAACATAAAGCTTGGCGATACCAACCAGAGTTAGTTCGAAAGCATACAGTCCATCCTCCTCAGGAGTATAGTAACCTTCAATATCACAGTAGAACTTGGCAGGATCCTTAGTCTTGGGGAAGTAGTCAGCCAGGATGACAGTGGAGCGGTCCATAACCAAAGAGTCCCTCAAGACACGATCTGGATCCGAAGCCGGAGTATCATAGCACTTGAAGTGGTAGCCTGGTTGACCCTTTTCAGTTTTCAGCAACCCGTTGACCATCGGAGCAGACTTGAGAGTGTTAGCGCCTTGAGCGAACAGAGGCACTTGCTTTACCTTACTGGAGACACCTTCAAAAGGGCTCACGGAGTAATAGGAAGTCAATGAAGCAGAACCGCCACCGCAATACACAGCCAGCTTTGCATTAGGACCAATCACAGCAGTAGTCTTCTCTTTGGAAAGTGGTAGGGTATTTTTCTCGTTTTTCAGCAACACAAGCGAATCCTGTGCGATCTCACGAAGCTTTCGGCTTGTTTCGGCGTTGTCATTGGAGTATTCTTCGGCATTTTCAGGGATGCCGGACTCGACGAGGGCCTTCTGAGCAAGAGTAATGACATTTCGAGCAGCCTTATCCACGTCTTTGACATCGAGTTCCTTTGACTCAACGGCCAACATAGCCATCTTGCCCCTCCAATTGGCAGGTCCCGGCATTTCCAGATCAAGCCCAGCCTTGATGCTTTCAGACGTACTATAGGTTCCACCCCAGTCAGACATTACCAGACCATTCCAGCCCCATTCTTCACGGAGAACTGTTTTAAGCAAAAACGGATCTTGACTGACATGCACGCCATTCACCTTGTTATAGGCAGACATAATTGAGCCTGGATTTGAGTCTCTAATAGCCAATTGGAACGGTGCAAGATAGATTTCGCGTAAAGCTCGCTGGGGTACAACCGCATTCATCGACGTACGTTCATGTTCTTGATCGTTACACACGAAATGCTTAATGGCAGTCTGGATACCATTATCTTGAATACCGTTAATAAGTGCACCAGCACTTAGACCACTGAGAACGGGATCTTCCGAGAAGGACTCGAAGCCTCGGCCACCTAGAGGTGATCGCTGGATATTGACAGTGGGGCCCAAGATGACATGAGCTCCCTTGGCCTTTGCTTCCTTGGCCATAAGTTCACCAGCCTCATAGAGCAGCTTATTATCAAAAGTAGCCGCAAGACCGGTTCCACATGGAAAACAGGCAGAAGCCGTGGTATTGAAGAGCTTCTTACCCCGTACCCCGTTTGGACCATCGGAAAGTCTTAACGATGGAATGCCATGCTCGGGAACCGATTTGGTATGCCACATATCAGCACCGCTCAAAAGCGACACTTTCTGAGCAAGTGTCAACTGCTGAAGAATCTCATCTACGGAATTGGATACAGTCATTATGTGAGGTTGCCAATAAAAACCGAAAAACTGGCCAAAGCCTCATATTTAAAGTATTTCCGGAGTCTTTTTCGAGTGCTGCGGGGCAGAATGTAACGGGGCAGGTCGGAGTTTTTACAACTTCAGGCGTATCGGGGCGTATTCCGTACTGACAAGATTTAATATTTATTATTATATTACTGCAGTATTTTTAATTGGAGATGATGTCGGCTCTCCGGCGCAAAAAATCACATCTTGAGCTATGATCTTCATCGTGTTCTATGACATGTTCCTTAACCTTGAAGTGTAGAACATTGTAATCATCACCGGTTTGGCTAGTATGGTACTTAGGCCATTCTATCGAATCCGCAGCTCGGTGGCTATTAGGGTCTCCAGATTTAACGAAGCTTATTATGTAGTTGCTTAGTGCTTTGGAGGTCTTTTGATCCCACACGTCTGTTTTAGCTTCTGTGGACATAAAGTAAGGTCTGGGTGCTCCGTGGACCAGTGATCCCGTAGAAAACAAGAACTTGTATACTGAAGTATACTTGGACCCCAAATCTGCCATATGGTACGTGGGGCAGTTGATGACAAAGTCGCCAAACCAGTTCTGTCGGTGGTGGAACGCGTTGGCGTATTCCTGAGCCGGATACTGTTCCAGGAACTCAGCCATTGTACTTTCATCAGCAGTAGCGAACTTTTGCTTGAAATCTGCCAAACTCGCCTCGAGTGCCCGGGTTTGGTTATTATCCAGCATTAAAAGACTGGTGAACCCTGCACCCTCGAATGCGGCGCGATTCACCAATAACGGGATATGTTGAAACTTGCCAGATTGAAACGACTCAGTAGGACGTCGTTTCACAAAAGTGCCGTCAACTACAGGTGAGAATAGGAAGAGACCATATCCATTTTGAGGGAAATCTTGGCCTGATAAGTATACTTCAAGGGCAGTTTTCTTAATGGTGTCCCCATCCAGCTGGCGCAAGCAGTCAATGTCTTGACAGTTTGCTTTTTTCAACAATCGATTATAGCCAAATTCTTGACTCTCCTGTGTCCAGACAGGCGTCCACCACGGGTAGGAGGAGATCACGCCTCGGAAGGGCGCCTTTTTTTCTCCGTCAAACGCAGTCATTTGGTAAGTTACGCCACCACCTCCAGCACTATCGCCAGTGATTGTAACTTGTTCTGGATCACCACCAAAGGCACTGATATGCTTTTGTACCCACTCCAATGCCAGTCGCTGGTCCAATAGACCCGCATTTAAAGCACCCTTGGAAGCAACCTCTTTTCCGCCCAGGAAGCCAAATAACCCTACTCTATAGTTCAGGCTCACATAGACCATTGACATATTAGACTGGGATATCATGAATGTGCCTTCAAGGTCGGAATCGCCATTGAGATACCCACCACCGTGAATATTAACCAGCACTGGCAATCGGGATGAGGAGTTCGCTGTAGAGGGCTTTTGAATGTTCAAGTTCAAACAATCCTCAGACTCATCCAGATAAGGAAGACTTACGCCCGGATTGGCCCAGAATGACAGACCTTGCACACAAGCATGGCCCTTTTTAGTTGCATCTATGATTTCGTTACTCAAAGACGACGGCTTCTCGTCAACTGCTAAAGGAGCATTCCATCTTAGATCACCAACAGGAGCCTGAGCGTAGTATATTCCACTAAAAGATGTCACTCCATTGGAACCTGCCAATCCCCGGTACTTGGCATATCCGACATCCACTACTACATTATCAACCTCAGGAGACTCGGAACCAGATAGAAAAGCCAATAATTGCCCTATAACAGGCCATTGAACTACCACCATCCGGTCAAACTATATGGTCAATTGTGAAAAAAAGACAGTAATCTCTCAGAAGATTTTGTTTTGGCGAATAAAATTCCGGATGCGGACCGAAAGGGGGAGAAAAAGCTGGGGCAACCCGGAACAGGCAATCATGCGCCGATCGCTAAATTGCCAATTACGCGGGGCGGCCGGCGAGTGTACCTGAAAAATGCCATTTGTATAAGCCTTACTATAAAGGGAATCAATCATAGAAACGGGTTCTATGACTAGGTTTCTGTTAGCGATAGAGACTCAAGTATGAGTCACACAAGTCGTTAGATCATGTTGCACTTTCTTACGGTAGTATTAGAGTCTTGTACGATTAGAATCTCGGGATGCCGACCGGGTTGAGTAGGTACAATTCAATATACCGCTGGTATATACAAGCGGAACTTCGGTAAGGATTCAGGTTCCGGATGTGGCATGTTGGAAGCGTTGCAGTCGTTGGTGGGGTTGAGATGGACAAAAAAAACTCCGAAGGCACCACAACACAACGCATAATGACTGTCAATTTATTTATATGCGATGTAAAGTTGGCAGAAACCGGTAATTAGCCGTTTATAATACCATGAAGTTTCTAAAGAATTCGTTGAATTTGCTTGGAATCCTGAGTCTAGACACAATTTCTTCTCAGGAATGTCCGGAGGATTTTAATGCTGTTGCAAATCCGTTGCCGGCTCCGATTTCCATCCATTGGAATTGCTCCGGTCCTCTGGCAGTAGGGAGCTTCATTCGATATAACGGACCAAAAAATGACATTTTGGAAAGGGCAGTGGCACGGTCGGTAGAATCGATCTGGGCAGACCGATTCATACCACCGCAGCTGCGAGCTGAGAGACTCCAGGATGTACGTACCATTGGCGAGATCGACACTGTCAAGATAGTAGTGGAGGACGTAGAGGCAGATTTGCAGCTTGGGGTGGATGAGTCGTATACGTTGGTTATAGATGAAAGGGGGTTGTTGACAATTGAATCCAAGTCAGTGTGGGGTGCTTTACATGGTTTAAATACATTTCAACAGCTGACAATACATAATGGAGGTGGGCAGATATTTATTGAGAACCCCGTGCGGGTCGAAGACAAACCTCTATACCCTCATCGGGGTGTTTCAATTGATACAGGCAGAAACTTTTATCCTGTGGAGTCTCTAATAAGACAAATTGATGCTTTGGCCCTGTCAAAGATGAATGTTCTGCATTGGCATATAACCGATGGAGAGTCGTGGCCGCTGGAGGTTCCTTCAATGCCAGAAATGACAAAAGGAGCATTCACTCCAAAACATGTCTACTCTGTGAAGGACGTACATCATATCGTTTCGTATGCTCGTGACCGTGGCGTCAGAGTCGTACCGGAAATTGACATGCCTGGCCACTCCAGTGCTGGTTGGAACTCAATTGATCCAGAGCTCGTTATCTGCGAGGATGTGAGCTACCTGACCCCGCCAGCTGGACCCGTTACGCCTCAGCTGGATGTTACAAATGCTGATATTTATAAACATGTCAAGAAAATGTACAATGGAGTGTCGAGTCTCTTTCCTGATAACGTGTTCCACGTAGGATTTGACGAGATGTTCAGAAAGTGTATAGACCATGCTCCACACGTACAGAAATGGCTCAAGGATAGAGATCTGGAGTACGAGGATTTGGCTCAATACTGGGTCAATAACACGCTACCGATCTTTAACAATTCTGAAAACCGAAGGTTGATGATGTGGCAGGATTCTATTCTGGGTGCAGAAATTGGCGCCAGAAGCATCCCCACCGACGTAATCATGCAGGCATGGGAGGGGGGTATTCACAGTGTTAAACGTCTAACAGCATTAGGATATGATGTGATCATTTCATCTAGTGACTTTTTGTACATGGACTGTGGTTTTGGAAACTATGCTCCCGGGGACCCGCGCTATCTTCCTCAGGAAGACCCTACGCCGGGAACTCCAAGCTTCAATTATGGTGGAGACGGTGGCTCATGGTGTGGACCTTACAAGACGTGGCAGAGGATCTACGATTTCGATTTTCATACCGATCTGGCAGAAGAAGACCGCAAACACGTCCTAGGTGCTGAAGCAGCCTTATGGTCTGAGCAAGTGGACGACACGGACGTAGACTCACGGCTATGGCCAAGAGTAGGCTCACTGGCTGAACTGCTTTGGTCAGGGAACCGTGACAAAGATGGATACCACCGAGTAAGTGAACTTTATCCGCGACTGGTTGCGTTCAGAGAACGTCTCTACGAGCGTGGTATGCGACCTGCTTCTTTAGGGCCCCGTAAATGTTACCAGGACCCACGATTATGTGATCTTAAGCTAGTAGGACGAGGCCGTCCTTACCCATAGAAATGATGTAAGTGACTTATAAATTATCTAAAATAAACTTAAAATGCAGTATGATGACGTTGAAAAAAAAGTCAGGCCATGCAAAACCCTGAGACCTTATATGCGTTTTGGTGCTAAGATCGACCCACAAAAACTAAAACCGCCTAGTTATTACATAAAGAACCCTTCTCCCACATGTTTCTACTCGATTGAATGCTTTAATGATCAGATAAAACTAATTCTCATCTAACAAATATTGTTCCGTGCGTGCTGCATAGAATCATTCAATGCACGTGTCAGAAACGGATCGGCCCGATCCCGTCGGCAATGACCTTGTTCTGCCATCGATCTGATCTCATCGAACGGAACCGAACGAGAATAGAATTCCAGGGGGTGTTCTGCTCTGAGTAGAACATTCTAATTTGTCTGGTAATAACAGAAAGGAAATAATAATCCCTTAAATCGAGATTTATTGCTTAATACGGGATTATGTTTGACGACTGATGGCAATGCGGGGTAGTCTGATACTATAAAGGCATTGTTCTGGAACAGCAATAATCTAAGATTCCGAGATCATAACAGTAAAGTGAAGTTGAGTTTGAGGCCAGTAATAAATACATGTGTGAGATTGTTGTTATTAGCCGAGTCTCGCCAAATCGGAAGAGGTTCTATACGAAGCGGGGTGGTTGGTCCGTGCGTGCATGCAGGCGTGCCCGCATCTGCAAAGTGCTACTTCGTGACTACAACACTCCCCTCGGCGAGCGATTAGCAATAGTTTTCTTTGTTCAAGTTGATTTTTAACCTCTTTGTGATAATCGCAACAAAAGACGATTGAGATGGAAAGACAAATTCTATTGCATAGTGATGGTAAGGTTAGGTATCATACCGACTTGAATCCCTCGCCGCACCCTAGTTCTGTTTCGGGTGAGGATGTGCTTATCGCAGTGGCCTATTGTGGGATCTGTGGAACTGATCTTAAGGAATATAATGGAGAACGTAACTTTGCACCCGATCCCAATGCTCAACCCGAGCCTGGCAAGTATGTAGTCCAATATCCATATCCATTGGCACATGAGATCTCAGGTACCGTCTTGGCTTTGGGCGAAACTGCCATGAAACGAAATCCTGCTCTCAAAGTGGGTTCAAAGTGTATTGTCGATGTCACTTTTGCCTGTGAGGACCAGGCTTTGGAGTACGAAGAATGGTGTGCCGGCTGTCGTCTTGGGAATCACAATGTGTGTAAAAACCTTTGCCTCAGAGGTCTCTCAGCTCACGGTGGAGGCCTGTCAACACATACTATTATTCCTGCACGACGAGTAATTGTATGTCCGGATCATGTTCCTTTGCGCATTGCTGCTCTTGTGCAGCCGTTAGCCATTTCGTGGCATGCGGTCAAGCTTTCTGGGTTTCCAAGTTTGCCTGAAGGCCAACGTACGGCTGTAGTGATCGGAGCAGGTCCTATTGGACTGGCAACAATTCTCTCTCTAAGAGGATGCGGTCTGGAGAGAATTGTTGTTTTCGAGATTTCTAAGGTACGATGTGAGCAGGCCAAGCAAATGTTGCTCACCGCTGACGGAACCTCCTCAGTTGGCGAGGTTATCGTTGGCGATGGTCTCGAGGGCGACCCGGTGGAGGCCGTTAAGAAGGCATTGGGTGGAGATGGAGAGGGGGCATACCGCACTTATGACTGTGCTGGCGTGCCTGCCACTATGAAAATGAGTATTGCATGCGCAAGACCCCGTGGAATCGCCATGAACCTAGCGATTTGGCCCATCAGCGGACCCCGATCTGAGGTACCCTTCTCTCCTATGGAGTTGACTCTTCAAGAAAAGTCATATATGGGCTCCATGGGATTGACCGGCCTAGACATGCAGGAGGTCCTAGAAGCTATGGCAGAGGAGCGAATTCCTGTCAATGTGGTTGAGAAAATGATCACAAAGGAGATTGATATGGAATATACTGTTGAAGAAGGCTTTGAAACTTTGTCAAAGAGTAAGAACGATCACGTTAAGATCCTCATTACCGTTAATGGGGACAATGCCAGTTATCAATAAGTGTTATCTTAGTTACGTGAATCTACTGGTTCTGAATGTAATATTTTCTCTGAAGTCGTTAGCAGGGTGTGAGTTTGAGCAACTGCGATTCACCCTCGTCCAACTGAGCCGAGAGTTTAGAATTGCCATTTACACGGCTAACAGCCCCGGTCCACACATTTCTCACATTGTAGCAGCCGTGGAACTTGTTCAGTCCTAGGTCCCCAAGACTTGCTGCAACCATCTGGACACCAGCAAGAGTCGAATTGAAGCCAGAGTTTCCCAGAGAAGGCCCGTAGTTGACAAGCAATGCTATGGCTTCACCTGTCTTCTTATCAGGCCCGGCGATCCAAGACTGCAGCTGCTGCGCCGTAGTTTCTCCTGTACCTGGATTTCTAGGCTGGATGGGATACTTGGAGCAGAATTCAGTCACATACTTCGACTCGTTGCTGGTCATCAATTTCATTCCCAAATCATCCAAGTGAAGAAGATCTGATCCAGTAATTAGATTTGCAGCGGCTCCCATCCAATGATTGGCAATTGTGTATCTTTGAATATCTGTGACACCCGTTATGTTGGCAGGATTTCCTACAAACAAGTTGTCCATGTCTGGATAGATGGTCAGCGGTTGATTTCTTTCCACCTGGAGGCCAATAAACTGTCGGTAATTGTCGATGGCTCGCTGAACTACGTTCCAAGCCACAAATGTGTTTTCACCATAGTTGTTGATGTCTTGATCAGTACGCATTGCATCTGCGTATGATCGCCAGATATCAAAGTAGGTTTCATTCCGGCAGAGTTTCCATGACAGACCAAGTCTGATATCTTTGCCAGAGTTCTTAATAGCATTATGGTAAGCAATAGCAGCGCCGCTGTTGTTGGATACTAAGTTGGCTCCATTTGAAGGGCTTCCAGGAGTAACGAAGTCCAATTTGATGAAGTCGACTCCCCAAGATGCCCAAAGCTCAACTAACGAGTTATGCCATTCCTGCACACCGGGCTTTGAGAAGTCAAAGTCACAGAAAGCAAGTCCGTCATTGTTGCCATTGGTGACATCCTGAAGCTTGATGTCCGTACCCTTAATGGTCTTGTTTAAACCATTGCAAGGAAATCCTGGAATGATATATACACCCAGCTTCAGACCCTCTCCATGAAGATGGTCACCAAGCTCTGGCATATTGAACAAGGTGGTATTGTACAAGATCCTTCCGTATTCGTCTGGGTCATTGGTACTCCAGCCTGCATCCAGACTGCAAAGATCATATCCGGCAGACTTAAATGCTGGATTCACTAGGATATCACACTGAGAAGTGACATTCCCTTGATTGAAAGCTCCCCATTCCGGGGCAGCACCAGGAGTAGCACCCATTCCCCATGAATTCCAACCTCTGGCTGCAGAATTGAATCCTCCTGGTGTGGTGTCATAGTACAACACATTCAAATCCTTTCCACCGGCAGGTGGCTGGGGATAACACCCATCCAAGGTCAGATCGTTCGGATTTTGTACCGGCACGCCCGCGTTGGCGGCCGCTAAAAGCGCAGAAGCAATCACTAACTTAAATATCATTTTAACTGCTGATTTCAGATACAAAAATGAACACACCCTGCTAGCTTTTATAGTTTTGACACATGCTAGGCTGTCGATCACTGCGGGGTCGACCTGTGTGCCTTGAAACAATCGTCGATGATCATCACAACTTCAGGCCCCCACGAGTCTCTTGACATGAGCCGATAATCTCTCCGGTATGCTCTTTCCACTAAATTCATATCGGATCTGTGACAATTGCCGAAAATTTGTTCTGGTGCGTGAATTTGTCCGGCCAACTACGTCAGATGAAACCCCCCATGCCCCCGCATTTCACTTTAGATATTTCACGTCGTTTATAGAGGAAGGCATACTAATGACCAACAGCCTGAATAATACATTGACAGAGATTCTGCTTGAATAACGCCTGAAAGATCTCAATAAAAGAACCACATCCAGATCATGCCACAACATTTCAAGTCCAATTGGCGGTAGCAACCATCAAATTGGACCCCACACTCACCAGATCCGCTATGATGAGTGCATTGAGCGCCGCTTGAGCATGAGAGTCGGGTTACGGCGCATATTTCGGGAAATAATCGTGCTCCAGCCTGCGAAAGATCTTTTTGAACTTCCTTTCGGCAGACTTCCGCCGAAACATCGCCAATAGCGTTAGTTGACCACTCCAGGGCCGCGGGCTATATCCGCCGTCTTGCTCCAACTATCATTTATATCTAGGAAATAGTATAAAATGTTGCAGCGATATAAGTATCTGTGTGAAAATATGTGAATGGAGAGATATTTCTCTGAATCGATCGTGATCGTGATCGTGATCGTGATCGGTAGGATAAAAAGGCTGATATACACATTTACCACAAAGAAGGATTTTAGAAGGATTCTTTTCGCAAGAGATAATTCGAATAAAAAGCTATAGAATTGCAACACGAAATAGAATTACTAACAAAGACTCTGAGCGGAAGTATGGGTTTCAAGGGGCGCCGCGCGGCTCTGTCTTAATTTCAGATCCGGGTTTGTTCTTCAGTCGCTGTGCTCAACCTAACGGATTTAATATATACCTTTCAGGTAACTTATATTTGTTTTCCTGGCGTTCGGGTCACTACTCTGTAGTAGAGTTGTAATGTCTGGTTATCATTTTGGGAAGCAACCTCACCTAACATTGCTGACTACTAGGCTCGATTTTTTTTAAACAATGCTTATAGTCTATCAGATAGCACCGCCATCATTGAATTAGCTACCTCGTATCATGCCCTCCCATAGCTACAGTTACCGCCGTTTATACATGACAAACTTCTCCGACTCAGAAGATTCCCTGACAGCCGTCACATAACGGACCATAAGTTTTGGAAACAGAGGGATGATTCGAAATTCTCCTAAGTGAACGGTGTTTTACAATGTTATTATCATTGCCAACAGAGATGAAACTGTTCTATTACTGAGGTAGCAGTCACTAGAGACAGTGCTATATAACACTGGAGTGCATTGATCTATAAATGCTGCACAAAAGCACGGTCGTATTTATCACTGGAACTACGCACTCGATCAGAAAGAAAGTGCCGGCATTATCTTATGAAGCCGACCTCAACTGATATTTTTAAGTCATGGTTATTTCGACATGATTATCCTTGGAACTGTCAGATACTAGCAGCATCTAGGCTACTAATAAGGTGTAAGAATCAACAGTAAGACCACAATCAAAAGATCTCGTGCTCCGCGGCCCGAACATAACCCCATTTTACACGCAGTTAACCCCGGACTCCATCACCCCGCAACTCAGCACCGTCATCAGTCTATAACGATCCGCAAGCGGATGGGTGACTAAACGGGATAGATAAAACTTGATCATGTGTATATGTTTAGATTTTTATCAAGTTAACGTTTACGGTCTTTAGAGGCCTGATCCAAAACTAATTTTGGTACTGTTAGACGATGAAATAGCACCAATCTAGCGCTGTGGACTTTGAGACGGAGTTTTCCATACATTGCCGGGTTGGTTACTACTTTTGTCATGGGTCATCACATATATAAGTGTCCCCTGTTTCCTTAGTTCCTGAACTTCACGATTTGGACTCAACGTTAAAGATGGTTTCAGCACTGGATTACATAAAGTCTCGTGGAACTCGCATATCGTGTGACACAATGGAGGTGGCAGTTGCCAAGAGCTGGATTGGAAGCAAATACATCAATGCGACTTCCAACCAAGGAATCGTTTACAGGGAGTTGCAAAATCCTGCGAGCCAGGATGTAATGTCAGAAGCGGCCGCTGCTGTGAAGAAGAGATCTGGTCTGTCAGAATCAGAGAAGATCGAGGCCACCGTGAGCAGGGCAATGGCTATTCTGGGGAAACGGATGCTGGAAGAGTTGGATGGATGTGTGCTTTCTCAAACCCGTACATCAGTTGCATTTGATAGTGAGAAAACGATCCAGAATGCTAAATCCTTGATCGCCGAATATGAGGACCTTGGAATTGACCGTTCAAGGGTCATTATTAAGGTCCCTTCAACTTGGGAAGGCTTTCAAGCTTGCAAGAAACTGAAGGAAGAAGGTATAAATACTCTTGGCACTATGGTTTTCAGTCTGGCCCAGGCAATTGTTGCCGTCCAAGTCGGCTGCAAGGCAATTTCGCCCTACCTGAACGATTTCCAAGGTGGAGCAGCAAGAGCCGAAGGAGGTTACAAGGAGATCCCTTTCGACAAGCATCGGGGTCTACAGATCTGTAGCAAAATCGAGAAATATTACAAGTCAAGGTCAGTCAAGACCCAGCACATTCCTGCTGGAATGTTAGATCCAATGGAGTGCACGACACTTGCTGGTGTCGATGAACTTACAGTATCTCCTAGGCTGTTGGTGATTCTCGCTAAGCTGGAAGATTACGACCCTAGCATCAACATCGTCGAGAAGCATGAGGATCTGCAGGAATTCAAGCCACTGACTGAAACGGAATTTAGAGACCAGTTCAAGGCAACGCCAAATGCTACAGAGCATCTCCAAGTGGCAGTTGACAGATTCCAGGACTCAGAAGTTCTTTTGGACGAGCTTGCTCAAAATAGTCTTGTTTAAAACGATGTTTTCTCTCAACATTATATAGCAATCCTTTCCAAAACTTAAACTAAACTAAGACTTATAATTTGTGAACATTGCTGTTCTTCGTCCATCGTCGGAGAGTTTTTCCCTTGAAGTAAAGCGGGATTGCCAAAAGAATGTAAAAGACCGTTATTGACATGTTCACCGTGAGAGGAGGTACATATCCGGACCTCACGATCCAGTTCGTGAGAAACTTGGAAAGGCCGTAGGCCCATACATTCTTATTGACGGTTGCAGACACAAGGAAATCACCAGCAATAGGCTTGTAGCAGTCAATTGCATAAGTTGTTGCAATCGTCGGAATGGACGCCACTTGGATTCCAATTAAGAAATAGCCTACAAGGACAATAATTTCCCAGTCCCAGCCGTCTCTGTACCCATATGCAACGATTAGAGTTCCAGCTATGAGACAGCAAGTGTAAGGAATTAGTGTAGGCAGACGCATTTCAGGTTCCCTGATTCCATTGTTTTTCTTCGTGGCTCTCATAGAAATCCAGTCCGAGAGAGGCCCCGCAGTCAAGAGCCCGACTGTGGCACCGCCAAATAGAGCTAAGTTAAAGTAACCGATCTTTGAAGCATCGAAATTGAAAGGAGGAGCTCCAAAAGCTTGAGATTGAGTCAAATTCATCATCAGAAAGCATGAAGCAGACCAAGAAAAGACAAATGAAGCCCATTCAATAATCGGAAATGCAAAAATCTTGATTGGAATCCATATAGGTCTCCACAATCCAGTATCATATCCAAGTGCAGTCGGAGATACAAACTTGAACTGTGCTTTTCGAGGATGACCTAGATAGACAAACTGATCCTGATGCACAATCTCGATATGGTTACTGTCGAATCCATCTGCAGACTTTCCCTCTTCAACCGAGGCGGCCGATGACTCGATATTCGTCTCAGATTCGCGGACAGCATTTTTGCCGCCGGCCTGTGAATCTGTCCCAGTTGGAATGATATCTGCATCGCTGATATTCCTATTCCACTTGGTCTCGGGCACACAAAGCGCGATGTAAATCGTCAGAACTATGTAAGCAGCAACGTTGACCCACCAAAAGGATCTCCATCCGTATCTTTGGCTCATAACCCCAGAGATTACTGGTCCAATCATATAAGCTCCAAAGTATGCCCACATATACATGCCCATGTACAGTCCTCTCTCGTGTAGAAACATGACATCGGCAATAAGCATTGGAGGAAGAGTCTCAGATGGCCCAGCAGCAATCCCGTGGACCACACACGCTCCCATGAAAGATCCATAAGATTGGGCACAAGCACGCCATACGCATGCTGCAATTCCAATAGTTGCAGATATCAGGAGAGAGGGCCGTCTTCCCCATTTTGTGGCAATGGGCACCCAAATAAAATTGGAGAAACCAAATACAAGAATACAGACGGCTGTAAACTGGACGACGGCTTCAAGACTGCTGTCCCACTCGGCCATGTAGTAGGGAGTCTGAGGAGCAATTGAAAGAGGACCCAGAGCATGAACGAATGCCACCAAGAAGGAGCCAAACATGACAACAAGTTTCCAAGGCTTAGACCAATTTAAAGGATCATTGGGATTATTTTGTGGCTGAGGTACCAAAACTTGTCCATTACTCTGTGCGAAATGAACATTTTCCACTGTTTGATTAGTTTACTTCGTTGAACCCTGTAAGGAAAGAAGAGCCTAAAACCTACAATCTCGCATGATTTCCGTCCCGGGGATAAGGTCGACATGAATATCCCGCTCGAGGTCTTGTGCCTCAATGTTATGTTCAAGTTCTGCTGCACTATCAGACATATTGAGGAAATATCTATGATCTTGAAGTTAATCCGTTGGTACCTGACGGGGTTTTTATACATGGTTAAGCTACTAGCATAAGCGCTTTGTCGGAAACATGTGCACCCCGCGCTTTATTCCCCGGACTGCTGTTCGTAATGCATGCACCAGGATCACACGGCTATATTTTTCGCTTACATTTTGCAGCAGTCGATGAATGCCCAGTGATCCGCCATATTTCGCTTAAAGTGAGGGGCAGTAGTGCCGGAATATCCATACCGGCGGGGTAGCGGATAGCTGTCAAGCCGCGTGGTACATGGGTCCGCGTTCCGCCTCAATCTGTCTATATGGCAAAACAGGACCAAATAGCCAGTTATTTTGCAGTCAGCAAAAACTGTGAGTTCCTGAATACCAGGATCATATCGCGAGCCAATTGAAACTCGTCATAACCTTGTTGGATCTATAGGACCGGAGACCAGCTATCTCTATTCCATGCACCCACAAACGTTCCGGGTACATAAACAGATTGCAGTATATCAGGTCCAGCGCTTTTAACTCGGCAATATTAGTCAATATTAGTGTTATCAGTGGTGTTTTCAGCTGTTTTCATTTGCATGAGAATGAACCTAGTAACAATCAATGGCTGTCTTTTCTCCATTGCCGTTTACATTGCAAATTGCAATACTGCTATCACAGTAGCTAATGATTCAAATGCCATACGTTACTGTCTTATGCACTTCATTACAAAGTCATCGTAGCAGTCTTCAACCGAGAAAGGCTTGTCATTGGAGTGAGCTTGCCTAGTTTCTCGCATAAAAATGATGGCAGCATGTCCCTGTAATGACGTCTATCGTATAATGATTCGTTGAAAACACACCAAATAGTGCCGTAGGCAACGTCATGGGATATTATCTGCAGTCCGATACTCTTTCGCTCAATTGAAATATTTTATGATCAAAAGAGCTGGAGACCGCCAGAATCGTTTTTATTTCTTCTGCTGAGTCATATAGTAAGTTTGAATAGAGCGGGGGAGGGGGTGAAAAGATAGAGGTGGGGGGGCACTTTTACAACATATGAAAATGGACCAAGTTTACTAGTCCTTGCCATGCTGAACGACGAGAATGGGAATAAGTTGTCTATAGCATTCACTTGACTTTGATACTCGCTGCTCCGACTGAAGACATCACTGAGTGAGTTTCGAAGCTACGAGAGCCGGTATTCTTAATTGAGGTCTCATATTTGTCTAATAGTATCATGGAGAAAGATTCATAAGTTAAGAACATCCTCACTCTCTTACTAACAGCCCAGCATACCCTTGGCCAGTAGACATGCTCAAATATTAGAGAATGCCAAAAAGAAAAATGTTCAATACAACTCACCACATTGAGAAGATGCCAATTTCACAATTCCTAACCTGGAGACTGTTCAGCAGAGTCGCAACCAGTCTACCTCCTGTTGCTCCCAGAGGATGACCTATGGCAATCGCCCCACCATAAGGGTTGACCTTGTCAGGCTCTAAAGCCAACTCGTTAATACAGTATAGGGACTGACTTGCAAATGCTGGAGAGTTAATAAGCATTTTCCCATAACCAGTTGTCTAGACGTACCCTCATTCAGCTCAAATATATCGATATCACTTATCTGAAGGCCCACAGCCTTGAGGAGCTTTGGGACTGCAACAGCAGGACCCATACCCATAAGATGTGCTTCAACACCCGCTACGGCAGAAGCAACAAATCTTCCGAGTGGTTTGAGACCCAGTTCATCTGCCTTGGTTCTTGACATGACGACAACGGCCGAAGCACCATCCGAGATTTGAGATGACTTCCGGTTAGAAAAGCGATCGATAATATTATGAGCCAATACTTACATTACCGGCAGTTGTCACTCCATTTTCATCTATTATGGGCCTGAGCGTACCAAGTTTATTCAAGGATACCTCTGGTCGTACACCGTCGTCACGGCTAACCACAACATTGCTCACACTGCCGTCATCTGTAACAGCACGGGCACTAATCGGCACAATTTCACGATCAAAATAGCCCTCTTTGATGCCTGCAGAAGCTTTGTCATGGCTGGACTTGGCAAAGATGTCTTGATCGTGCCTCGAGATTTTGAACTTTGAAGCAACATTCTCGGAAGTAACAATCATGGGCATCAAGACTGCCTTGGCCTCATCAGAACCGTGATCCAGAATACTGCTAGAGATTCTCTCGGGAATGTTCCGATGGGGGAAGTAGTCTAATGACATTGATTCAACTCCAGCAGCGATACCCGCGTTGAGCCATCCGGCTTTAATTGAGGCGGCAAGGTACGAAAGTGCTTGAGCCGAAGATGCACACTGTCGGTTTACGGTGTTGACAGTAGTCGTCACTGGAAATCTACACAGAGCGAAATTAACTTTCAATCGGTGACAGGGAAAATTTCGTGATCTTACCCCAAGTTTTTGATGCTTGCCGAAGAAACTTTCTGGCCTCCTAACTTTTGCAACACAGTGCCAACCGTAACATCCTCTATAACTGATTTGTCGATATTCAGCCGATCCATTGACCCCTTTATAGATGCAGACAAGAGCTCTTCTGGTAACATATTTGCCAACCCACCCTTGCCTGACTTCGTGAATGGCGTACGTACAGCCGACACAATCACGACATCATTGGAAGCCTTTTCCAAGAACGATGCTAATCCTCGGGCGTATCTCGACATCAAGATGGTTGCGGGAACTTGTGGTAGCTAGGGGACACATTTTGGTGTATTTATTGGGTTGGATCATATGTCTGGTCTCAATCCTGTGCGTGGGTGATCGTAAGACAGATATCCGCTCTGACCGGAGGGTGCGGAAGCCTGTCTCCAACTTGCGGAAGGCTGCACTGCCGCTCGGAATGGGTTCCGAAGTATATATCATGACGACCCACTATGTTTCAGTAATATTTCTGTTGTAGGATGATTTTGAACGAGGTCAGAAAGAAAAGCATATTGTCGGTAAGCCGTTCAACTATTTATATTCGGCGTTTATCGAAAGTGACCTCGGTTGAGGACGCCATTAAAGATATTAGGCCGGGAATCACTCTGCTCTGTGGAGGGTTCGGATTAAGTGGTGTTCCTGATACCCTGATTAATGCTGTGGAGAAGAAGCCAGATATCAATGATATAACTGCTGTTTCAAACAATGCTGGGATAGATGGCTCAGGCTTGAGCAAGCTACTTGTGACCGGTCAAATACGGAAAATGATCTCGTCATATATTGGAGGCAATAAGACGTTTGAGCAGCTCTATCTGTCAGGAAAAATTGATCTCGAGCTTACACCTCAGGGAAATATCGCTGAAAGGTGCCGTGCGGGCGCTGCTGGTATACCAGCCTTCTACACGCCGGCCGGTGCTGGAACTTGGGTAGAGGAGGGCCGGCTGCCAGTGAGGTATGGCAACAATAAGGAGGTTATCAAGTATAGTGAGCCAAGGGAATCCCGAATTTTTGGAGGGCGCAAATATCTGCTTGAAGAGGCTATTGTTGGTGATGTGGCTTTTATCAAGGCGTTCAAGGCCGACAAGCTTGGAAATTGTTATTTTAAAGGTTCGTCGAGAAATTTTAATTCAGTTATGGGAAGAGCAGCTAGGCTCACAATTGTTGAGGCGGAAAATATCGTGGAGGCAGGAGATATTTCTCCTGAAGATATTCACCTGCCGGAGATTTATGTGAGCAGAGTTGTGCAGTCGACTACCGAGAAAAGAATCGAGATCTACAAAAACAAAAACGGAAGAACCGAAGCGGTCTCTGGGTTAGACAGGCGTGCACGCATCATCAGGCGTGCCGCCCTAGAGTTTAAAAATAATGACTACGCAAATCTGGGAATCGGTATGCCCACCCTCACACCTTCGTATCTGCCGCCAAATATTCATGTGACTTTACAATCTGAGAATGGAATTCTGGGTTTAGGAGACTACCCTGTAAAGGGTCACGAGGATCCTGACCTTATCAATGCCGGAAAAGAGACCGTGACTACTGTGAAGGGTGCCTCTGTATTTGGCTCTGAAGAATCTTTTGGCATGATTCGATCGGGCCGAATTAATCTTACCATACTTGGTGCCATGCAGGTCTCTGAAACAGGTGACCTGGCAAATTGGGCTCTTCCCAGAATGGTGAAAGGAATGGGAGGAGCCATGGATCTGGTAGCTAATCCCCGCCATACCCGAGTGGTTGTCGTCACGGACCATGTTGATAAGCGTGGCAACTCAAAAATTGTAAAGCAGTGCACATTTCCCTTGACTGGAAAGAACTGCGTGTCCAGGATTATTACCGATCTTGCAGTTTTCGATGTTGATCCAAATAAAGGTCTTATGCTAATGGAATTATTTTCTGGAATTACCGTCGAAGAGGTTACTGAAAAAACTGCGGCACCATTTTCTATTAGTGCGAATTTGAAGTATATTGACATGTAATCAATGACAAATATCTCATGGTTGTAAGTGAAGTGTAATTGTAATTTCTTGCGAAATCAATACCAATGAAATGAATGGGGGTCTAAAATACTCATAAGCTCGCAAATTAATTTTCAAACTCACCTGGGCATGGCAATTTTGGGTTCTAATTAATCCTCTGTTTCATAGGATCTAGATAGTTAATTTAGTAATATTTTTATATTTACGGCATGAAATTTAAAATTTCTTTAGTTACGCCAGTGCTATCTTCAATACAGTGCCAGTGCCCCACGCTTTCCAACGTAACGACAACGGCGGAAATACCAAGGTTACTACAAATTACTTCCCCACAGCCTTCATAAGGAGCCGTCTTGTCGTCTTCTCCCAAAATTATCAAAGTGGGTATTTCGATTAGGTGATAAATCGGCGCATCTGATTCAGCAATAACTGCACATGCAGCCCTATAACCTTCTTCGCTCTGCTGCATAATAAGGGTTCGAATAAATGCTTTATGTACGGGTGTCGCATTCCGTCCGGTAGCAGTGTAAGGAATGCTGTCTGCAAGGTGCTGCACGGATCTTTTTTCCTTAACTTGCTCAATACGCTTCTCAAAGATTTTGGTCAGCGTCTCACTTGGATGGATTGGCCCTATCAATATAAGGCGGGATACTCGGTTTGTGAATTTCTCTGCAGTCTTTAATGCAATCATTCCACCCATAGAATGTCCTACAATCGTCGCTTTAGGCAATTTAAAGTAGTCCAAAATTCCAATTACATCGTTGGCGAGAGAATCCAGTGTGGGAGACACGGCTGTCAGAGGAGACTGAGCAGAGCCTTCCAGATCAAAAATTATACAGTTGAACTTTTCCCTCAAGCAGTCCACGAGTGAATAGAAATAGTTCTGAGATGATCCCAGGCCATGAATAAAAATTAAAGTGGTAGTTCTTGCATCGTTTTTGGAACAAGCAAACGACGAAATGCTTAAAATCTTATGCCCAATCTTGATGAGCATTTTATTTTTCAAATACTGCTATTTACTGCCGAAATTCCGTGGCTAATGGTGCTATATAAATCCGAGTACTTAAGGTAAATGATTTATTTGTGGCTGTGGGCCATTTATCCGCTGATCGGGGGCCGCCAGCCGGTGTTTACCGAGTCCGATATATAGCGAGTCCGATATATAGCGAGTCCGACTCCGATTCCCCCGATTACAAGTGAATTTCTGCTTGAGAAATGACAACTTTATTACGTAGTATTGAAAAATTTTCAAATAAAAAGCCCAGAAGCCTAGATTATATATCTTAATTAGTTGACTCTGCCCTCAGAGCTTAGTGAGTGCCCTAGTTGAGGGAGGCTGGCCAGCAGATTGGCAAAGTCATTAAAGTCATCGCCTGCAAGCTCTGTCGAAGATATTAAAGGCCCAACCGGTGTAAAAAGCCATTCACTAACGTCATTGTCAATATTAATGAAATTGATGTCAAAGGGGTGATAGGCGTCGTGCACTTTGCTGGTTTCAGGGCTGATGCCGTTGTGAACAAGGCTTTCTTGATTTGGATCCGAGAATAATTCCAGTAGCTCATCACTGTCCAGGGAGATAGAAGAACTTTCTCTTGTACCCTTGATATTCCGTATATTTCCTGTCCAGCGTTCTTCAAACACTGTTGTTTGCATACGCGATACTATCGTGAGATAGCGACTGGCGTGCAAGCTGTCATTGCCGTAAAATGCCAGTATTTTCATTCCGTCGGAAACGGCCCATCGCAGAGGATATTCCAGGCTCGCTCCAGGTTTCAGTCTTGTCTGGAAGGCATCCAGCAATATAACCACAGCCGCCGTGAAAACATAATTAATTAGAAGTGCTGATCTCTTCGGTAAGACTTCAGAATTAATTACAATTTTCACCAAGGTAGCAGCACTCTGAACGCAGGCGGCTGAAAGACCATCAAATTCTGCTAGAGAAGGATCCACCATCTGCGGGGGATTATTCCTATTTGCAGTCAGAGATATCGCGGCTTTTCTGGTTGCTGTGTAAAGTAAAAAAGGCCTTGTCAAGAGGATAATTGCGTAAAGATAGGTGCATTTCAATTTTAGCAAAATTACCTTATTCCAAGGCAATCGACTTGCAACATCAATGAAGCCTCTATCGCTGGAATCGTCAGACATAAAATGATCGCTGTAGAAATCGTGTGCCATAGACTCGAAAGACCACGACCAGCCCTTTAGTTTCTCGATTAAATTCAACGCAGTCTCACGATAAATTCTCTTGGATTGATAAATGTCATTGGAAATATCGTGAATAATTCTGCAGAGTTTAACGAAATATAAGCTTGAGAGCTCTTCATCAGACTGGTCGAGTTCTTCGTCTGTTTCGATGTCAGTCAGCATAGGGGGTCGACCCAAAGTAAGGGACTGGAGAGTGTCGCTTACATACAACCCCCTAATTAATCTTCGTCTGTGTGCAGCCTCCCGCGGTGGAAAAAGCCGGTTAATATGCTCAACTGCAAGACCCAGAGATTGAGCATATCGTATGGCTTTAGCGAGAACAATCCAGGCCGAATTACGGCGGGAAACCAGTTCATAGTATGTCGACTGTAGCAAATAAGTTTGAATGACCCAAACGTCTGGTGACTCCAAATCCACGTTCTCATCCATGTACTTTAAACTACAAGCAAAAAGCGACTCTGAAAATGCCAACCGTTTTTCATTGGTAGATACCAAATCGGCCCAAGGAGAACCAGGATTATCTGGTCTGTAAAATAATGCACCTATAGCAAACACCAAATTTGCGATACATAATGAGCGGTCGCTACAAGCAAGGGGGTCCCAATAAATTTGGCGGAGATGGCAAACTGAGCTTAGTCCACAAATAGCGTAGGTAGTTTTATGTATATTAGCGTCGTATGCTTTTTGAAGTTGTGCTGCTAGAGATTCTGCTGGAAGCTGATTAATTACTTTGGATAATTTGAGTCGAGTGCCCTCAGCAAAGTTGAATCTTTCTGGGTCTTCGGTGAAAGAAGATTTTCCAAGCAAGTGGCGAAATAGACGCCTAATCTGGTCGAGAAGCGAAAGCGTACAGCTCTCGCCAATATAACGTGTGGTGCCACGGGTTCGTAAGAGGCGGCTCTCATCTGCTTCGGCATTAATAAAGTATCCTTGATCATCTTGCAATGAGCCCATTATTCGAGCCCCATTGGTATAATTGTCGTGACGAGGTGGAGCATTGGATCGAGTCTTGCCAGGAGACCCAAGATTACTGTGGCTATCAAGGCTCTGGGGGCTCTGGTTAGGTCCTGTTATTGTTCCTTGAGAAACACTGAAACCATCTGGAAGTGGCCCAGAGGTTAGTATCTTAGGAATGGTGTATTGACAAGCCCAGCTCTTGCCACGGCAGAGCTGGCATGGCTGTCTTCCGTCACACTTGATTCTATCTTAGCGTGCGTCTAAATTATTTTTTACGACCTCAATACTTAACCTACCTTCTTTTTCTTCCTCTTACAACTGTCACATGCCACTGCAATTCGTTTTCTGTCTTCGGGTTGGACCCGTCGTCGCAGTCGTCGACGCTCAAGAGCACTCAAACTTGTGGATTCGTCAAAGTTTTGAGCCTCATTCGACATTATACAGAGCTAAGTATATAGATTCAGTGTGACCAGTATTTCCCTATGGAACACAAGTCTTGTTTTATATAATAATAATTCGTGCCGTTACGGACTGTTGGTGGTCAACGGAAACATCGAGGCGCACTTCGGGTGGGGTTTAGTCTGCCGGCAGGGACAAATTCGGTCCGCAGATCCACGCCGGATTCCACGGTCTCCGTTCCGTCAATCCGTTTACGGATTTATATTGAATGTAACCAGAATTTATCTATTTGAATACTAAGTTTTATGTACGTACCCACCAATTGGGGGTGTCATAGCCATTGTATCTGGTTGTTTCGACAAACTTGTTCTCTGTTTTGTCCATACGAACAACAGGTTTAAGAACTTTGACCAAGCCGTCGAATGCGGGAGAATAGCGCTCCTCGAGGTATCTTCCAATATTCTCACCAATTTCGGGACGGATCTCAGTGATGGACCTTAGTGCCGCCGCAGATATGTGATCCACTGAATCATTATATCTGACCGACAGCATTTCTTTGCCCTGGTAAGACAGAATCTTCTTCCATACCTCTGCAGAGTACTGGCCTTGACGCATCAAAAGAAGATCATATTGTACTATGGAGGTCTTAGCCCAGTAGCTGCCACCCTTAAGAGCACGGTTGTAAATAGCATTAAGGGCCGCAATCGCGCCCATACACCCTGTGCCGTAATCACTCATAGGAAAGGGAGGTATAATAGGCTCATCACGACCCAGAGCACGGCCTTGTGCCCAGGCTATGCCCGAAACACAATCAGCAATCTGTTGCCATCCAGCACGGTAAGACCATTCACCATTAAAGCCAAAACAATTTTCCGACACGTAGATATATCCTTTTCCACGGCTCTTCCCAAGCTCTGCAAAAAACTTCGGTCCGTAACCTAGTTTCTCTATTGCGCCTGTTCTATATCCGTCTATTATGATGTCGGCGCTTCCTATCAGCTCTTCGAAAATAGCACGGCCTTCCAAACTCTTGAGATCTAGTTCCGTGGTATGCTTGCCCATATTTCCGTCTACCTGAAAGAATGGAACGTCAGACAGATGAGGACTCGTCACCTTTAGAACTTCTGCTCCATATTCAGCGAGAATTCGACCTATGGTAGGGCCTGCAATGATGCGACAGAGTTCAATGACCTTGATACCCGACAGAATCTGCTTGTTTCCTTCTTTCTCTTGAAAAGCTGCTGCAGGTGTTTCAGATTCAAGACATTCGGTTTCCCAGTATGGAGTGCTAGAGATGGACTTTCCATGCGGAGTCTCAAGAAACTCTTCAAGCGGGAGTGCAGTCACGCCGGCCTGAGAGTGCTCTTTGTTCAAAATTTCAAGCTCTTCTGCAGTGAACTTGGCCACGGCTGAGCCGATATAGTCCAGGATATCATGATAATCAGTCAATGCTGGGTTGTAAGGTGGTAGTCCTATCATTTGAAGCGTGGTAGAAGCTTCAAGAGAGCCATGTATATGGAAATACTTGTTATCTTTCGTTCGGTACAGGTTGGCAGAAAGACGTCTATACATGTTGGATTGTGCTTGCAATAAGTCTGTATCCTTCAGTTTGCTCTTGACACGTTCGTCCAGCTTGGTGTAATTATCAACAGAAGCAATATATGCCATGAAGAGAAAATAAGTAGCATGGTCAAAGTCGATCGTTACATTCTGTTGAAGGCCAAATCTTAACTCTCCAACCGCATTGGCAACAGAAGCCTCTACTGCCTTGAGTGCCGTTATAATCTCAGCTTCTTTGAAAGGACAAGGAATGATCAAATGATCAACCTCCTTCTTATAATTACTTGAATAATGAAGAATCACTTGTTCGCTAAGTTTGCGAGCCTTGTCCGGTATAGGAAGATCAGAGTCCAAAGTCAAAGTAGTCAAGATTCGGCGCACTTCAGCCAGAGGTGAATAGTCGTCACACGCGTCCAAAGTCATGATTGATAAAACTTCAAGTGTTTAGACACCAACGAAGAATCATCGGGCTTCAAATACAAACTCTAGCAATATGAGCATGTTTCGGTTGAATGTCAGACTAACCAGCTGAGGTGGTTTTCGGTCCGCTGGCTTGCCATCTATCCGATCCGCTGCCCCACACAACCATTTATCCGACACTCAAACGGGCGGCACGGGAGTATTCCATTTTCCCCACACTTGGATGCCGGTCTATGCGTGACTTGTATAAATAAACTTTGGTTTCAATGTGGATTTAAGCTTTAAACCATCTTAGAAGCGATGAATCAGGAGTTTACACAGAGAGTCATTGAGGCCATGGGCCCGAAGACCTTGGATAGGCACAGACAGTTACTTGGTTCGCTGATCCAACACATTCATGACTTTTCGCGGGAGAATGCCGTTACTTTGGATGAATGGTTGAGTGCAGTCGATTTTGTCAATCGCATTGGCCAGATGTCTGATGATAAGAGAAATGAAGCTATCTTAGTTAGTGACGTTCTCGGTCTTGAGAGTCTGGTGGATGCTATGACATTTTCCTCGGAAGATGCTTCTAGTGTTTCTACTGATAGCGCGATTCTGGGGCCTTTCTATCGAGAAAACTCTCCAGTGTACTCGAATGGATCCTCAATCATCATTAAGGAAGTTGGTGGAGACAAGGCTCTGATTCAGGGCACAATCACTGACAGTTCTGGGACCGCTCTTGAAGGGGCTAAAGTTGAGGTGTGGCATACTGCTCCAAACGGTCTGTATGAACAGCAGGATCCAGATCAACCTGAGTTCAATCTACGAGGCACATTCGTGACCGACTCACAGGGTCATTATGCATTTGTCGGGTTAAGACCTACCAGCTATCCAATCCCCTTTGACGGGCCGGCAGGAGACCTCCTTCAAATGATGGATAGACATCCGAATCGTCCCTCTCATATTCATTACAGAGTGACCAAACCTGGTTACAGACCTCTGGTTACGCAGATATTCGACAGCCGCGATGAATATATCGAGAATGATTCAGTATTTGCCGTGAAAGGAAATTTAATTGTCGATTTTTTAACAGGTGGAATCGCGGCCAAAAAACTTGGTGCTGATTTCGAGCTTGAATATAACGTAACTCTAGTGTCAGACACTGAGGCAGAGGCTCAGACTGCGAGACGCAAGTCCCGGGTCGCTGGTACTAACGGAACTGACTCTGAGCAGAATGGAAATTCTCACTAATAGTTTCCTGTTCCAGTAAATAACTCAATAGTGTTAAGCGATTTTTTTTTGTCGGGAACTTGCATACTTTCGGCACTGTTCCGAAATATTTCGGAATTATCGGCAAAAGATAAATATCCCCGCACAACAGTAAATGTATGAATATAAAAGACACTCTTCACAATCAAGTCATAGACACATAACCACAACCAATGGCTTCGACTAGTTATCCGGAATCGTATGACAATTCTCGTGTTCAGGAGTTTGTCCGAGAGTTTTACGCGATATCGGACGTTAAGCCTCCGAGTCCAGAACAAGGTTCAGATCCATATCTCAAATTCTTTACCAGCAACGCCAATATTCATGTTAGAACACCGGCTACGGGAAGCGAGGAGATAGCAGAACTACGCCAGGCAATGTGGTCATCGGTAGATACCAGAAAACATGTGGTCGAGAAGGTATATCCATTCTCTAAAGACAACGCACCTGTTCAGGAGTTGTTTGTCAATGGCGTCGTCCATTACAAAACAAAAACTGGAGAGAAAACACTATCAAATTGGGCAGCGAGAATGGTGTTTGAAGCTAATGAGGGAACTGTTCCGTACAAGCTGCAGATCTATCACGTATACATGAAGTAATAATACTGTAATATTAGTCAGTTATCGTAATATGAAAAGTACGCGGGTATCGGATGATGAATTGCCGTATGCGGGGAAATCGAACGGGAAACCGTACACCAGCGGGTAGATGGCTGCTTGTCGAGTCCTACATACCCCACATTAAGATGTGCCTATATATTTCGTCGGAAACTGGGGTTATCAGTTTATCAAATCAATCGAGATGACTATGACAGAATCGTATGTGGATGTTTTGATAGTAGGTGCAGGCCCAGCGGGGCATATGGCAGCCAACTGGTTTGCCAGAACTGGCATCAAGAACGTTCGGATCATCGACAAGAGAGACTCGGAGGTCTTTATCGGTCAAGCTGATGGATTGCAATGTCGTACATTGGAGGTATTTCAATCGTTCGGTTTTGCTGATCGGGCATTGAAAGAGGCAAATGCCATGTTGGAGTTTTGTTTCTGGGAGCCTGGCTCGAATGGGGAGATCCACCGGTCTGGACGAGCTCCAGATACAATTGTGGGAATCTCCAGGTTTCAGCAGGCAGTTCTCCATCAGGGTCGCATTGAGTCCTGGTTTCGAGATGCAATCAAAAAGTGGAGTCATGACTCTCTCAAGATTGAACGACCTCTACTTCCCGAAACTCTTGTCATTGACGAGTCCAAGATTGATGACCAAGATGCATATCCTGTCACGATTACTGTTCGCAAGTTGTCCAATCAGGAAGCAGCCCCTGATCAGTTCGGCGCCAAGGTCGCAAATGGGATTTTCCGAGCTTACGACGACTCAGACAAGTTCCAGAATGGAGGACAGGAAGCTGACAGAGAGATCATCCACGCTAAATACGTGCTAGGATGTGATGGTGCTCATTCATGGGTTCGAAAACAACTTGGAATCGAGATGTCAGGAGACTCCACAGATTATATCTGGGGGGTGTTGGATGCGGTTCCAATCACAAACTTCCCTGATATCAGAAACCGATGTAGCATTCACTCGGCTAACTCCGGCAGTGTAATGATCATTCCCAGAGAGAATGGACTAGTACGTCTTTACACTCAGCTTAAAGAAGCCCCTCGAGACCCGGGTACTACCAATGATGCTACTTCTAGCACCCAGAAAGCCAAGTCCGAGGCGTTGAGGATGGACCGATCCAAGGTCACTCCCGAGTTTATCCTCGAAAGTGCTCGCAAAATTATGGCCCCCTATACGCTTGATATTACTGATTTGAAGTGGTACACGGCATATCAGATCGGGCAACGTGTGTCTCCTAGTTTTCAGAAGAACAATCGTGTCTTTATCTCTGGTGATGCTTGTCATACCCATTCTCCAAAGGCCGGTCAGGGCATGAATGTAAGTCTCATGGACACATTCAACCTTGGCTGGAAGATTGCTCACGTGCTAAAAGGATTGGCAACACCTGACATTTTGGCTACATATGAACAGGAACGAAGGCAGGTGGCACGCCAGCTTATTGAGTTTGATTACAAGTTCTCGAGACTCTTCTCTGGTAAGCCAAAGTCTAGCAAAGAGGATGACGGTGTGTCACTTGACGAATTTAAGCGCGTCTTTGTCAAGGGTAATGAATTTGCATCTGGAACTATTGTGGACTACGATGGTTCTCTGCTTGTAAAGAAGCCCGATTCCTGCGGCGGAGATACCGAGAAGAAATACATTAGTCCCTTGGCCACCGGGTGTCCAATTGGCAGAAGATTGGACCAGGCACAAGTTATCATGCAGTCTGATAGTATGACTTACTATTTAAACGATAGGATGCTTTCAGATGGTCGATGGAGAGTCGTTTATTTTGCTGGCAATCTTACCGGTGCTGATAACTCTAAAAATCTGCATGCGTTCATGACTAAGTTCGGCCAGTATCTTCAATCCAGGGATACATTTGTCAAGAGATACACTCCGGCTAGAGCCAAAGTTGATTCTGTAATCGACATTCTTCTGCTCCACGCTGGCGAGAAAACGTCCATTGAGTGGGACGATTTTCCAGAGCCATTCCGTCCTAGAGATCACAAAAGAAGAATGGACTACTGGAAGATTCTGGTAGATGGCGAGTCTTACCACAGAGGGCACGGCCATGCTTATGATAAGTATGGTGTGAATCCCGAAGTTGGCGCATTTGTGGTGGTTCGACCGGATGGTTATGTTGCGACGGTCGAGCCACTCTCTGATGAGGGCATTTCAAACCTTGAAGAGTTCTTTTCCAAGTTTATGCTTCCCCAGAACCCTTCCTGGTTCACGAATAATGGCCAGGTTGTGCCTGAGGATGAGGAAGAGGAGTGGTATGGCAAAGCTGATTACGGTACACCCGTGTTAGCCGTGTAAGCTTGTTGCATTGTAGGTGGTTTTAGTCAAATTTCTCGGCATTTAAGTATTTTATTAATTAAAGGGTGATAGTAAACAGTCTTTTTTCTTTAAAATAGCTTGATCACTTAAGTCTCTGATTGAAACCAATGAATAATAATATAATAATATTGATTATCAATTTGAATCTGTTAATTCAACTTGATCTGAAGACTGAAAAGTTGAAAACTGAAGTCCTGAAAATTTAGTCAAAATTTCAGTTCTGCTTCATTCTGCGGCAGATAAATACCTAGTGCACCTGGTATTCAAGGAGGAAACAAGCATACAAGTAGATCGGAATGATAAGGAGATCAAAATATAAGCAGACTACGTCCGATATCTAACTGTGTAATAAAATCTCAAGTAATTTTTCTATCTGATGATCTATTTTGGGGTTGTGCTTCTGCTCAAGAGCAGTGATTTATAGACGCCCCAAGCGAACCCCACTATGCTCATAAACATCTGTCTTCGATCCGCAGGAATAAACGCAAAATTGATCATTGTAATAAAGGGCCACACTTTAACGGAGTCCTTCATAATAGCGGGTACACGCTGTCTAGTTAGTTCGATATTCAATCAGGGAAAGTGTGGATAACTTGAACATACAGATCGTACGTGGAATCCCACGCGATTAAGCGGTGCCCCAGATATCAGAGAATATATAGCCACGCCGGTTGAGTTGAGGAAGGCGCTGAAGATTGTCTCCGAAAGGGCTGTTTTTATAATTACGTTTGTGAAGGAGATATGCTTGTCATCCGGTTTTGTGGGATATTTCTTGTCGAGCACAATATTCCAAGCAATTGAAAAAGGCGCAAGCAAGAGCGTAAGACCCATGAATGCAATAGCAGTTTTAAGGTCTAGCGTTTCCATTAACGGTTTCTTTATATCCGATTAGTTTCTACGACGGTGGTAATGCTTCCGGGCAAACTAACCTGCTCCACGTATGCCGACAATGCCTGTCCCAGCAATTGGGTGATTCCTGAAGTAACGCAGGCCTGCAAGATAGGCGAAACTAGTTTTTTGGTATCCATAGCTTTTTCTTCGAAGAAAATTGCAGTGAAGGAGGTCTTGACATATTTATGGCGGGAGCGAGGGGTATGTCGGAGTTTTTTTCAACCCTGAACTTCGATGCACCCCTATAGGCTGCGTCAGATTGTGACACGGCTAAATCTAACGGTCATGTTTTATTCAGCATGGAAGTGACAAGCATAAATCCGCAATGAGACGCTAGATGTATATAGTAACATCCAACTTACAACCGAGAGGCTTATTCTGAGATGGACTATTTCTGGCCGAAACGCGGGGCATGAAAAAGATTGGCAGTTTTTGGTTACTTTTTCTGCGGAGTTTTACACTCCGGTCCAAAGCTGGGGTAAGATCTTAAAACGCAAAGGCCGTTATCATTACTTATTACAACTGAAACTAAACTTCTTCGGCATGTTCAAGCTCCTTCGCCGACATGACACGGGGAGAAGCATCTCCAAATACAATGGCCACTTCTTCCAGGGTGTAACCGTATGTCTCCGGGAACACAAAGTAAACGGCTGCTAGTTCGAAGCAAAGAATCACACAAAACACAATGTAGTATTTCCACCCAATAGCCTCAATGGCAATATTGTTGACAAAGCCATTATATGCAGAGCAGCATACACCGACAAAACTGTTGACGATCAGGCCCTTTGCTCGCAAATGGAATGGTAAAATTTCAGTCAAGTATAAGAATGGGAGTCCAGTCAGACTGATGCTGTAGGCAGCACCGGTGAGGAAAATCATAGCCAAAACGCCTCTAGCTAGACTAGCATCTGTAAATTTTCTTTCCTGATTAATTGCAGATAACACGGTCCAAATCACAAAACAGACAAGCATGGCGCTGAGTCCAAACAGGAAAGTCCTTCTTCGCGGCAGGCGACCAGCAATTACACCGAATATGACTGCGACGCCCAAACTGTAGACTGCAATAGCGATGTTGTAAATAAGTTGGGTGCGGCTATCGGTGATTCCAATACTGTCAAGAACATAAGTAAGATAATAGGATGTGAGTCCATTTCCGCTCATTTGCATTGTGAATGATAGAATCACTACAATGAAAAATCTGTGGGTGTTCGCCTTAGTCCTGAAGAATTCCATGAAACTCGTTTTGCGCTGCTCCTCCTCTCCCTGGACCGCCATGCATATCTCGGAAAATTCAAACTCAATTAAGGCACCAGCCATTTCCAAGTTGTTTCCTCCGTGCCATTTAGTGAGCACAGCTCTGGCATCTTCCAAGCGGCCAGCCTTGACCAGGAATCGAGGGCTTTCCGGAGTGAACCAAAAAAGGCAGACCTGGACAATAGGGAAGAAGGCTTGAAGGGCGACAGGCAATCTCCATGACCAGGAGGAGTTATTTTTCCAGAAGAACGTACCAAATGTTACGCAAGAGACTAGGATACCTCCCAGACCGTTCAAAGTATTATAGACGGACGTTAGCACACCACGATGAGGAGGGTATGCAAGCTCAGAAACCAGTAGAGGTCCTGCAAGAGTTGAACCAATACCGAACGCAGCGATGAAAATTCTCGACACAAACAGCATGGCAAAGTTTTGACTAGCTGCTTGGATGACGAAAAAGACGTTGACACCCACAAGCGAGAAAAGCAGTGACATCTTTCTACCATACTTATCGCAGATATAAAGTGCAGGAGCGTAACCAAGGAGGGCTCCAAAGATCAAACCACAAATCAAGACCGATACTTTTGGACTCGAGGGGTTATCGAGGAACTCCATGAATTGCGGCATGATCAGCAAGCCATTGAATAGGCCCAAATCATAACCAGAAGCAGTCACAGATAAAATGGGCATAATAAGTGACAGATTAAGCTTGAGAAGATGGGGAACCTTATACCATGGTTTTCCATAATCAGGTAATACATCTTCGATAGTTGTAATGGCTTCATCACCCTGCAATCCTGTAGAATCAATTTCCACTGGTCTCTTCTCACTAGTCATTTTCAAAGTCCTCGAGCGTAGATTAAAGAGAGACCAGATCGGACAGAATGTCACAGGTACATATATACCTGAAGCACAGGAGTGCGGGGAAAAGAGGATGGGGTTTGGACGAATTTTAGAGCCCACTGCCCAGGGCTCAAAGACGATTCATGCAGGAAGATGCGCCCTCCGCATTCCGATACCCGAAAAAAGTCCGACAAACACGACTTTAATTAGTTAACAAAATAAGTCCGAGGTCCGGACTTTAATTTCCGGAATAACCTCAAAGGCATATAAGCTTCTCGTTAAAGTCAGAATGGAACATTACGATCAACGATCATGATGTTACAGAGGGGAATTGTTTTTTTGGCTGGTTTGAGTGTATGCTCGGCAATTGTTTCTACGGTTTCAGAGGACCTTACAATGACCAAGTCGTTGCTGAGCGAACTATGGTCAGGCATTGAAGTATCTACTGCTGATGTTCATACTGTGGCTGCACCAACCCCAATACCGTCGTTAATCCCCCCTCCCGATTTACCCAAACTGGATAGTCCATATCGACTTTCTCCAGACTTTATATGGGGGTTGTCAGGAGCTGCTGCTCAGATAGAAGGTGCTGTTGATGCTGATGGACGAGGTCCTACAATATGGGACGTGGTCGGTCATAGAATACCAGATTTGATCGCAAATAACGAGACTTTCGACATTGCCGCAAATAATTATTATCTGTATAGACAAGATAGCCAAAGACTAAAGGCTCTTGGAATCCCCTATTATGCGTTATCTATATCTTGGTCCCGCGTTTTTCCATTTGGAAATGGAACTGTTAATCAGGTAGGACTGCAACATTATGTCGACGTTATCGATGATTTGATTCAGAATGGTATTATACCAATTGTAACGTTGCACCACTTCGATACTCCACTTGCACTGCAGAATTACTACGACGGCTTTCAAAGCGAGCAGATTGCAGAAGATTTTGCCAATTATGCCCGCACTGTGTTCAGGGCACTTGCTGGCAAGGTAAAGCTGTGGGTGACTATCAATGAGCCTCAAGTCTTCTGTCGGGGTTCTTCTCTATTTTCAGGGGATATCAAGAATAGTGCTCGAGCCAAGTCGATGTTTAGATGCGGCCATAACGTTCTGTTGGCCCATGCTAAGGCAGTTGAGATCTACCGAAACGAGATTGTACCTGAATTTGGGCACGGAAAGATCTCGATCAAGAACTCAATCCAGTATACCCCTCCTCTCAGTGAATCTGACGACGATAAGAGTGCCTCGGAGCGAAACTTAATCGTGGAGGCTGATTGGTTCAGTTATCCTATATACCTCTCCGGGGACTATTCACCTGAGATGAAATCAGCTTTGAGAGCTGAGATCTTGCCGACCTTCACCCAGGCGCAGAAGAATCTAATAAAGGGATCAACAGACTATTACGCTTGGGATGGATACACGGGTCAGCCAGTGAAGGCCCCAGAAGGCGGGTTTGAAGCATGTGCTAGCAGTAAAGACCACAAGCTTTGGCCAAACTGTGCCGAGAATGTGTTTGAAGTCGACGGCTGGTTGGTTGGAACTCAAGGGGACCCTGGCTCCGAGTGGCTTCACACCACTCCAAAGAATTTCCGCGAGGCCATTAATTTTCTGTGGAATAAGTACAAGCCGTCAGAATTTATGGTCATGGAAATAGGAATGGCTCAATGGCTGGAGAATCAAATGTCAAGACCACAGGCCCTCTATGACAATGATCGGACTGATTATTTCAATTCGTATCTGCATGAAGCTCTCAAGGTGGTCAATGAGGATAAAATCAACCTGACCGGAATCATTGCTTGGTCAATCATGGATAATATCGAATGGATGTCAGGAACGCATACACGGTTTGGCCTGCAATACGTCGATTATAAAACACAGGAACGTTACTACAAAAAGTCGGCATTCTTTTTCCGCGACTTTTTCCGGAAGTATACCGAGCCTGTGGAAGGAACCCCCGAGAGCCTGGGTAGGAATTTTGGAACTTTCAGCACTCTGCTGTCTTTGTTCTTCTCTTTATTCTGATGTTCATACAACATTTGGTCGTTCCGCGAGCCTGCATTATCAGCATTACGCACAAGTAAATTTGAAGTAAGTAATAATAATAAATATACCACCAAAGTCCGCAAGGCACACGGTCCGGCTAGCCCCACGGGGTGGCCCGCGTGGAGCCGAGTAATGCCCGTCGATACAACGTTCGATTGATCTTCTAATCAAGCCGAGATTGAGTCCCTCGTCACATTTCAGACACGAGCACATTTCTGGAGGTGTATTGGAGATATAGACCAAAATGTTACCGATTCCCCAGATATATTGCCCAGTATAACTGATTTCCCCATACTATGAATCGGACCTTCGTGACCAGAATGTGGTGTTGACGACAAGCAGATGCGGGCGTCCGCCGATAAGATCATGACTATCGGATTGCATCCGAAATATCGGTCCGAATTCTATATATCTCCACTAGTAACTATAATATCGCCGAATCGAATAGTAAGGTTCTTTTTTTCTAGTGTTTCGTATTCATTATTCTAGAGTTATAGTGTACATAACAAAAATGCAGATGGGCAAAATAAATCAAATCTAGTGGTTCATGGCGGCAGCTATCAATGGACCCAGCAGAGACCCATCGACTGACGGTTGCAAAGTCAATGACATTGCTCTTGGAGAACTTAGGGAGTCCAGGTATTCTTGACATCGTTCCTCGAAACGAGGATACTTCTCGATGACTGTGCCTGTGTATGCAATAGTGCACTTTGTAGAGTGCTGAGCGGGTAGTAGCAGGCCCAATGCTACCAGTACTGCGGCTGTGAAGGCGGCGGAACGGGTTGAGACCGTTACTAGAATCGAGCAGATCTGTACCATATCCTGGTCCGACAGACTGTTTGTAGGATGATGCTTTAGGAACTCTTGTTTAGCGAGATCCATTTGTTGGTTGTGGTAGTATTGTTCGATTTGTGACATGGTTGAAGATTGGAATGCATAAGGAAGGTCAAAACCCCTGGGCAAGATTCCATCACACAAGACGCGATCTCTAATGAAATCACGAATAATCAATCTTGAAATCTCCCCCAAGTACCTTCCTGATACCTTTGTTTCAAGAGGTTGGAATCCTGGCCTTTCCACGGCTTCATCGAGTTCGACGTCCCAGCATGTATCGGGGAAGATATTTTTGCCAGCCATAGAGATTTCGGTATTGACAATGCAACCCTGAGGACTATTGCCCAGGTTCAAGCCCGAAGTTTGTTCATTATTAATTTCATCCATAGGCAACATGACTCCAGCATTGATGCCTGTGCCGAGAATCAACGAGATTCTTGTTGATGGCTCGGTATATGCTTGATTAATCATGGAGGCGGTTCCATCATTAACCACTGCTGACAATCGTATTGATGGTAGGTCCAATTCATTGAAGACCTGTTCAAAGGATGTTTTTAAATCCCAACCTTTAATCTCATCCGCCACATTATAACCTTTTCCCATGGTTTCCACTATACCAGTTTCCAAACTAATTTGTCTAAAAGGAAAAGACCAAGATAATCCCATACGAAGGGTTTCACAATCAGCATCTAATATCCCCTGAGATATTAAAACATCCACACCTCCTTTGATTTTTAAAGCCATCCATCTAAAAAACTCCTTACCTGAAGATTGCTTAACAGTATCATCCACTATATGACTTGTTTTATAAAGCATTTCAGGGGATTTTAAGCGGCCATTTAAAGTGATGAAGGCAACTCGTAAAGTAGAACCACCCAAATCCACAGATAAAAACGTCCCTTTCTCACTTCCATTGGGAAGTATACTAATACAACTGGGTATCATACAAGCAGCTTCAGGGTTTTTTAAATTCCTTCTTGCATCATCGCATAATCTATCTATCATTGGTACCAAGTTCGGAACAGAACAAGAAGATGCAAGGATCTTTAGATTTTCTTCGGCCTTGGTAGGAGTGGACGATCCATCACTACTACTCAAAACAAGTCCATGATTCTGTAATTGTTGTTGTTTCTGTTGTTTTTGTTTGGTCGATGTATGTTGTATATCTGTAGGTAAAGTAGTCAAGACTGAAGAAACAGTGGCAGAAGTACTTGATCCTGCTCCCATCCTATACAAACACAATAAAAAGAGCGAAAATATCAAAATGGAAATGAAAGGAAATATCGTGAAATTAATATACGTGGGTAATAAAGTCGTAACACCCCAAAAAAACCCTATTTACATGTACAGTGGTTGCCATACAAGCTTTTTGGGCTTTTTTATTACGACCTTCGCTTTTTTCGGCCCTTTCACACGCGTAACTTTTAAAACGGAACACTTGTTCCGGAAACCGGATGAGCTTGTAACTCACCGTCTAACTAAACTACGCCTGGCGGTGCAAAGGAGGGGTGTGACATTGGACAACCCGCTGGGAATGTCACTCTAATCATACGACGTTGCTCGGAAAACAAACTTTCTAACTTTTCCTTTCTATAAATGGGCCTGCGGTCACGGGACTCCTCATCAAAAAACAACAACCAAAACCTTACTCAAGGTTTTGAACTTAATTTATAATATATTTTTATAATTCAATGATTCTATAGACATCTCACTCGGGGTTTGATATATTCGTTTAATGTTTAACTAGGTTTCTGGAGAATGTTACTCTGTAAACCGCCCTATCTATCATCTGTGATGCCTTGGGAGATTGCAAATGTCACACCAAATGGCACATTGCAGATTTTGTCTAGGACCCTGTTGTTGTACCCGGGAACCCTTGAATAACATAACTATTATATATATAACGTCGTGTTTTTTTCATTAACGTTAACTTATGACTTTGTTAGATATTAACTTAATTATTAAAATACATATTAGTTAACTAATATCATATTGCAATTATATTCTAGGAATCCACTGATGTTCGGACTCGGATATATCGTCGCCATATGCGGAAGCCATTGTCACCATAGATAGCTGCTTGGCCATCGGTAGCGCCGTCTATCACACATCGCTCAAAACCCTGAAGTTTAAACTGTCGTACTCCACATCCAACTAGCCCCAGAGTGAAAATATCCGCCAAATCTCGATATAATGGATCAGTGATGAGTCCACATAACCCCCCAACTCTGGCATCCTCAAACTCTAAGATCCATGGCATGAACCCTGATAACGTACTACCTCTCGTGAAAAGAATTATACTCCCCACAACGGTTTTTTTCACCGGATCCAACGCTACAATCACCTTCGCATCTCCACCATCCCGAGCCTCCTGATAAATCTCTTGAAGACCCTCTACATCACTATAATGACGATCAATGAGATCAAACACTTCAGCTTCACGCTCGGGCTGAGAACAAATATCGAACTTAATGCCTACCATCTCAAGCTCATTTATGAGCTTTTTGGAAGGTGCCCACTCCTGCAATGCAGTAAGTAACATCGTACTTCGTCCCAATAGTAATGCAGCAGTTCCATCCGGCTTATCCGCTGAAACCACTCCACCACCCCCTGAGTCACTACTAGTCACAACTGATTCGTTGTTCTTGGTGGACGGCGAAGTTATTGATGCAATGTCGCCACTCACAACCTTGTGCTGTACCATCACTACATCGGCGGAAGTCGATCCAGGAGTGTCACTCTGCTTATCCTCAATCATACCTCCTGTCAAGGGATCATGCGACGCTAATGCATGTGCTTTAGACATATCGATTCCCCATCCCGCCTGTTGAAACCATTGCAACAAACTGGAAAGACTGGTTCCTTGCAGATTCGTGGGCACCCCAGGGAAAAATGACGGCATCATGGAACCAATCTGGATCATTGACACCTTGCGCTCCTCTACAAGATACTTGATAGCACGGTCATGCAAGCTTCTGCCAATCGACATTCCGCGCCGGCTCGGCTCCACAAACATCATCGAAATGCAACCCAACTTGAGCGGCTCATACACCCATGTCGCACAAAATCCGTAAAGATTATTGGTACTGGAGTTTCGCACAATAAAATGCGTCTGGTCTGCTCTTCTAAGCATCTGAAATGCTCCCAAACCAGGCCCTAATCGTCGGTCTGGAAAACAATTCTCCCATAACGTTCGCAGTCGCTTCAAATCTCGCTCAAACGACCATTTCTCTACCAACCACCTATTTCGCGTTACGCGCGGCTGTGCACCGTTGGTGGAGATCTGAGTCTTGCTTCGTTGATACAGTCCACTGCCAGGAAATGTTCCTCGTGCAGGTAGCAGTCCAAACAGCACCTTAGCAGTCGTGTCGAGAGCTTCAAAAGTGAATTCATAAAGGCATAAATAAGTTCCGATAGCTCGGTCAAGAGCTAAGTCATAGGGGGAGGACGCCGCAATGGCAATGACTGGCTTGCGCTGCTGATTGCAGATAACGCTAACATGTTTAGAAAACCCCACTTGGTACATATTGCGATTGGCATCAGTCGTCACCACAATCACTGCCTGTGCCCGTTCAATAAGAGTATCATGTAAGTTCATCAATCCGTTGGCGGTATAGCTGGCATGCAGAACCTTTCCAGAATGCAGCGTAGCCAATGATTTACCAAACTCTTGAAACACAGTCTCTCCAAGTAGCAAGTGGTCCATATTTGCATAGTGCTTTGTAGATATTATTGGTGTAACCAGCGGAGTAAATAAAACAATATCACCATCTGGTTCGACGGATTTGGATAAGGGAATGTACTTTGCGTGGTCACGTAGGAGTGTGACAGAATGCTCATATGCGGTTTTTGATAGCGGTAGATGCGATTGACGTAGATCTCGAAGATAGCTCAGTGGTTTTGGATTTAATGCATCTTCCCACGTCAGATGAGCACTTTTCATTTTCGCCACTCGTCTAGATGCTGAGTAGATTGATTCCTCGTCCAGAATGCCACTTTGCACTGCACCGAATATACCCGAGATTGCCTCTTTCTGTAGCCGATAAGACGAGCACACCAGAATTATGTTGCAACCTGCAATAGCAGCCATCACAGCACCCTGCCTAACACCAACATTTTCATATAGTGCATCCATCTCCAGGCATTCACTTAAAATCACACCGTCATATTCCATTTCTTCTCGCAGCAGCTCTCGCACAACTCTTTCACTCAGACATGCATGCATCTCATTCATGGCAATCTTGGGCAATGCACACCCGCCGACCATGATAGAATCTATACCAGCCTTGATAGTCTGTCGAAAAGGAATCAAGCTGGCGGTTTCTAACTGTTCGATTGATTCTGGCACAATAGGTAGGCCAAGCATCGAATCAACAGTGGCATTTCCGTATCCGGGAAAATGTTTTCCGCAGGTCGTGAGACCTGCAGCCTTATAACCCTGGAGAAATGCTAATCCGTATTTTGTCACCTCTTGGGGATCGTCGCCCATGGTCCGCACGCCGAGAAGACGGTTTGTGGAGTTTGTCAGTACGTCCAGTACCGGGCCTAATATCCAGTTAATGCCCAGAGATTTGAGCTCGAGACCTGTTGCATGTGCGACATCTCTTGCCAAGCTGAGCGACTTTGTGGCCACGATCGCCATGGGTCCGGGGAACTGGCTTAGAAACTCCTCATCATAAAGGTTGTTAAGCATGCCATTTTCCTGGTCAATACTGATTAAAAGCGGCTGTTCATGACCTGAGTCATGAGCAATCTTCTGTAATTCGTAGATCAACTTTCTGGTGGCCTCAGCATCTTTGAGATTCTTTACACTGAGGATTATCGACCCCACATGGTATTTTTCAATCAACTCCCGGATCTGTGGCGTGACTTCATACCCCGAGAATCCGACCATGAACATCTGACCAATGACCTTAACCAGGTCCGTCAATTCTAACGGCGGCTCTGGAAATTCAAAGTCCATAGTCTCTGTTCTTGTCCGAATTCCACCAGGATTCTCACGATGCAACGTTTGACGAAACGACCTTTTCAAAAAGATAAGTAGAAACTCACTAACAAATGTCCCAAAGGCGGGCGGGATTGAAGCGGCTCAACCGGGGAAAAACCAAACTAAATCAAAATCCGTTGTCATGACAACCATTTCAAATTAATGACAAACCGATAATGAGACATGAATAGAATGAATATGAATAAAATGTTACTTATGACGTTTTACTGTTTGAATATCGAGTTATAGTGACAGTAGTTGCCCAGGTTCTTATTTGGGTCCAATGCCCAGAAAACGTGACTTGAACGTCTGGCGGCGGTCAATACTTCCTAATGTTACATCATTCACAGCCTCGCAACTGTAACAATCAGCAGTCGGCGAATAGTACTGAAAAAAACAAAAAAAAAAAACGCAACAGAAATTAAGCTCATCACGGAACAGTGAGGAAAGAGAGTCCGGAGATATATAACCGTAGAAGATTCCACCAATGCAAATCTTTTTTTCTTGTTTCAAGAGTAGTATATCCTTTCTATAGACAAAACGATATGGTGAGTATAAGCAAACTAAGCTTGAATACGTCCATGACCGCCATGGATTCCGATCTCGACAATGAGGATTCGGCATTATTTAGCTCAACCGTATCTTCACCCGGGTCAGCAGTGTCAGTCACAGCTCTTCGCTCGAGTCATCGTGGGCTTCTAAAATTCATCAACGCTACTTTATGTGAAGATGGTGTATTATACCCTGACTCGGAACTTTGGGTCGATACCGAGAGTGGATTGATTGTAGATAAGCCACTTTCGGAAGGCGACGCAGAATATAGTGTTATCGACCTGAGCGGCGACATTATTTCACCCGGGTTCATAGATGCTCAAATAAATGGAGCATTCGGCTTGGATTTCTCAGACGTCACTTATGGCGATGGTTCCGAACTGGCATTCCGAAATGGGCTCGAGAATGTATCTCGACAATTATTAAAAACCGGTGTGACTGCATACTGCCCCACTCTACCTTCTACATATCCGCATGTATACAGAAAAGTTCTACCGAGCTTGGTATCCAAACGGTTAGCAACTGGCGCAGAGAGCCTTGGTTATCATCTTGAAGGCCCGTTCTTGTCGCCCAAGAAACCGGGCTGCCACCCTCAAGACGCTATCATCACCGCTCCAAAAGGAATTCAGTCCTTTGAAGACGTTTATGGAGCCGAGAACCTGAAACATGCTGCTATCATCACAGTCGCCGCCGAACAAGAGGGCGTGATGGGTGCCATCCCCGATCTGGCCGAACTTGGAATTACCGTGTCTCTAGGCCACAGCGTCATCAAGTATCAAGCTGCATGCGACGCAATTAAAAATGGTGCTAAAATGGTCACGCACATCTACAATGCCATGACCCAACCTCATCATCGCGAAAGTAGTCTGTTTGGACTGCTGGGAGCGCCTTCGAAGGACTTGGAATACCCCAGTCACGTTAAGCCCTTCTTCGGCATGATTGTAGATGGTATCCATGTACATCCCAGTTGTGTTGCAATTGCATATCACGCTCACTCTGAGGGATGTTGTTTGGTTACTGATGCCATGTTCCCCATGGGTCTGCCTTCCGGTTCTTACAAGTGGGGCAAGCAAAGCATTGTTAAGCAAGACTTGGAACTGCATTTGAATGGCACTGAAACCATTGCCGGCAGTGCGGTGGAACTTGATACATCCATCAAAAACCTTGTTGAATGGGCTGATATCTCCCTTCCCGAGGCTCTGAAGACTGTCACCACCAACCCTGCCAAAGCAATTGGCGTGTACGGTCGAAAAGGTACTCTTAATACTGGTGCTGATGCTGATTTGACTATTGTTGATGCAAAGGGTAACGTGAAGCAAGTTTTCAAGCTTGGCCAACGGGTTTATGAGGCCTCCAGTTCTTTGTACTAAAACAACCGGATGATTTCGCCCGGTTATTCTATTTTATTCATTTTTTATGGTTATAGACGTAAAAATATTTATTCTTGATTGTTAATTCCCTCCCCATGTATTAGTATTATTATTATATTTTGTTAATTAATTTATTTTGCATTCTATTTCTCTATTTGATCCACAATCTCCAAGTATTCATTATATCTAATTGCACTCTTATGTCCCTGATAACGAGTGACAGAAGCAACTGGAGCACCATCACTGACACCAGCCTTTCGAGCCAGATAGCGTAAGGTGGTTCTTTGATCCCATCCTTGCTCAACGGCCACATCAGGAAGGAATGTAGCACTGGGTCTTCTACCATTGGAACCATGGAAAGTAGCACGGATCCCATGCACTCCCAATTGCCAATCAAGAGAATCATCAATTGGTTCAAAGTTACTTAAGATCGTGACGCCACATTCGAGGTTCTTCAACTCCTGTTCTTGAATTGGCCCAAAACGATGGTCTTCTAAAGCTGCAATAAGACTATACTCTTTAATGCCAGATAAAAGCGACTTTTTCTCAAAAGTGCCAATACAACCACGGAGAGAAACCTCTCCGTCATCTTCTACGGTGTTCCATGTTACAAACAATGGACTTTGAGCCGGTTCCCGTTCAGTAGGAATAATGGCAAAAAACGCTTCCAACGAATGAACTGGCCGTCCCTTGAACCGCGCCACTAAACTATCTAGAGCATATGCTGCATAAGCCGACTTGCCCATACCCTCTAACGTCGTTTCAAATGCTTTTAGCCAAAGCTCGGGACTTCGGTCACTTGAGCGTGTTTTAATGCGTAAACATAGCCCGCAGAATGGGAGTATTTAAAGATTGATAAGCTGCCGCATCACTTGGATTCTAAAGCACACACAATGGCATTGATTCAAGGTCCTGTTTCTCCTACTCTCTCCGTCACTGCCGGTCTTCAAGTGGCCACGTTTGCTGCTGGATGTTTCTGGGGCGTCGAGCATATTTTCAGAAAACATTATGCTAAAAAAGGCTTGATTGATGGTCGAGTAGGCTATATTGGCGGTGAGGCCGCTGATCCAAGTTACCAACATGTCTGCTCCGGTAATACTGGACACGCAGAGGCTTATCAGTTCACATTCGATCCTGAAAAAGTCTCTTATGCTGAATTGGTCGACTTCTTCTTCCGCATCCACGATCCCACTCAGAAAAATAGACAAGGTCCTGATCACGGGACTCAATACCGAAGTGCGATTTTCACCTCTAATAACGAACAGGCGGAAATCGCCGCCCAAGTAAGAGATAAACTGCAGGGCACTTTCTACAAAAATAAGATTGTCACTGTGATTGAACCATCCAAGATCTTCTGGGACGCCGAGACTTATCATCAACTGTATCTCGTCAAAAACCCCGGCGGTTATGAATGCCCTACGCACTTCCTGCGTACCACTCCCCAGCTCTAGCAATCAAAGAAATCATGCGTTGTATCTTAACCTAACCATGTAATTTCTATAAATTAATCTAATGTGTAATCTCTCCTGTAAAAAAGTGTGCGGCGCATGGTAAGCCGCATGAGCCGCCTGAGGCTGAAGCTTCTCCCAATTTCATCTTGATTTTTTTTTTTTTGAACGTCTGAAAATTCATACATACAAAATGTCTGCAGTGAAGAGGAAAAGAGACGAACCTGTCGGCTCTAATATCTCTATAGAGGATACTGCATTTCCTAGAGGAGGAGGCCAGTCGTCTGTTCTGACTCCTCTTGAAATCAAACAAGCAGCAAATGAGGCTGTCAAGGACTTATTCGAGGCAACATCCAAATCGGCATCCGGTAAACCAAAGTCCAAGTCGAAAAAGCCTAAGAAAGGCACCAAATCTACAGATGATGACCCTGAAGCTGCCACTAAAAACAAGGTAGAAACTCTGTCATTTTCACGAACTGTCGCTGGAACCGTCGTCCTGGGACAGGTCGTGCAGGTCAATACTCTGGATCTGGTTCTGTCACTGCCCAACAATTTGGTCGGCTACGTTCCAATTACAAATATCTCGGCCAAAATGTCTGCTATTTTGGACAAGCAACAGAAACAGGATGAGGCCACAGAATCTGATGACGAAGAGGAAGATCCAGAAATCCCTGCCCTGCCATTTCGAGTTGGACAGTGGCTCAGAGCGGTGGTGGTACCGAGCGACAAGAGAAAGCATATAGAGCTTAGCATTGATCCCGAGTTGGTGAACGAAAATATCGACTCTGATGATCTGAATCCTGGAATGTCTGTTCAGGTCAGCGTGGTGTCGGTCGAGGACCACGGTGTAATTCTCCAATTTAGAAACACTGACGACTTGAACGGGTTTATCTCCAAGAAGGAGTTGCAGTTTGCTGAAATCGACCCTTCGACTCTAACTCCGGGCCAAGTCCTCCTTCTCACCATTTTGTCGCGCAAGAATAGGACCGTGACCTTTACGGCTTCTCCACGGGCAAAGAAAGTCCCGATCTTGCAGACTGCGATATCAGTCAAATCCCTCGTCGCAGGCACTTTGGTTGACGGTCTGGTCACAAAAGTCACAAGCTCCGGAATCCTGGCTGAAGTATTCGGCCATGTCCTGGCAACTGTCGATCTGGTCCATTCGGGAGTGTATGAAAGCAGTGCAATTGGTGACAAGTTTTCTATTGGCGACAAAATCCGTGGTCGAATAGTAGCTTCATTTGCTGATGAAAATAAGGTGATGCTGTCATTGTTGCCTAATGTGCTCGACTTCATTGGCGACTCAAGGCCCTTGGAAGCTCTGCCGATCGGTTACAAGCTTGACGTTACCATCAAACATGTTGAGCCTGCTCTTGGAGTATTTGTCGATGTGGGCAAGGAGAATGCTCTTGGTTTCGTGCACATTTCGCGTCTTTCGAATGAGAGAACTGAAAATATCTTCCGAGACGAGGGTGTATTTAAAGTTGGTACAGTTCACCAGGCTAGAGTGCTGGGCTTTGCATACAATGACAACCTATTTAATCTGTCTATGGAGCAGTCGATTCTGGATCAGAAGTTCTTGCGACTTGAGGATGTTCCTGTCGGAGAAGTTGTCCAAGGCAAAGTGGAGCGAATTTTGCCCAAGGGTGGTGTTGTGGTGACTGTGTCACAGAATATTCAGGGTCTTGTGAATGAATTACACCTGAGTGATGTCAAGCTCGTTAACCCGGAGCGCAAGTTCAAAGCAGGCTCCAAGGTCACTGCTAGAGTTCTCAACGTTGACCTAGGGCGGCGCAAGATTTGGCTAACACTGAAGAAGTCCCTTGTCAACAGCCAGGACCCTGTAATTGCCAAATTTGAAGACGCTAAGGTGGGCATGAAAACTCCTGGCTCCATTCTGGCTTTTAAGCCCCGTGGAGCGGTTGTTGAGTTCTTTGGACGGGTTAGAGGATACTTACCGGCTGGCGAGATTAGCGAGGCATTCATTAAGGATCCGAAAGACCATTTCCGACTCGGCCAGAGTGTTGCTGTGCGGGTGCTGAGTGCTGATCCTGAGGAAGAGAAGCTGATAGTATCTTGCCGAATGGCTAGTTCCACAGATAGCGTTTTGGAAATCAAACCTTGTACGCTAGTTAGTGGTACTGTTGTTGAAAAGAACGACAAATCCGGGGTAGTACTCGATCTTGATGGGACCCGCGGCGTTCTCGCTGTTAACCACCTTTCCGACTCGTTAGGCAAGGTCAAGTCTGTTTTGAAGAGTCTCAAGGTTGGATCAAAGATGGATCAGCAATTGGTTGTTCTGGAGTCTTCCAGGGGTTATGTCACGGTCTCAGCAAAACCTTCTCTTGTCAGTGCTGCAGAAAATGGACATTTACCTACTGCTCTTGATCAAATCGAGGTGGGGCAGAAACTGCATGGCTTCGTGAAGAGCGTTACCACCAAGGGTGTCTTTATTGGATTTGCCAACAATCTAACTGGTCTAGCGCTCAGGCATGATCTGTCAAAAGAGTTTGTTGCCGATCCAACTGCACATTTTAAGCCTTTCCAGTCGTTGGAGTGCAAGGTGCTGGCTGTTGATAGCGCCAAGTCAAGGTTCCAGCTCACACTGAAAACCGACGCTGATGTAAAGGCAGCTGTGACCAGCGAGCTTGTGCCGGGCAAAGTCGCTGAGGCTGAAATCATTTCCGTCAAGGAGACCCAGCTTAATGTGCTGGTTGGGGATCAACAAGGCCGAATCGACGTGTCTCAGCTGTTTGACTCCTATAGTGACATTAAGAATCCACAGAAGCCTCTCGAGGAGTTCAAAAAGGGTCAGAAACTGCAAGTCAAGATCATCGGTTATCATGATGCCCGAAATCACAGGTTCTTGCCTATCTCGCACCGAGCATCGACTCATGTTGTCTTGGAGTTAACTGCTAAGAAGAGCGATTTGTCTAAGACATATCAGGGTCTGACTATGGAAGATACGACAGTTGGAACCAAGTGGGTCGGCTTCATCAACAATATTGGAACGGATTCGCTGTGGGTTAACCTCTCTCCTACTTTGCGGGGTCGCATTTCGTTGTTGGATCTCTGTGATGAGCTGCCCAAGTCTGTTGAAGATCAGTACCCTGTTGGAAGTGCCCTTGAGTGCAGAGTTCTTGAGGCTGATAACAAGAACAATCTGCTAAGACTTGGAGCTCGTGAACATGCCATTGCTGGATTTGAGGACGTTGAAGTCAATCAGGTGTTACCTGCCGTAGTCTTGAAGGGTGATCATCATTCACTGTTGGTAAAACTCGGTGGTCAAGTTGTTGCTAGTGCCGCTCTTTGCGATATCGCTGATGATTATGTTGACAACGTTAACACCACTTATCTTGCTCATGAGCTTGTGAGAGTCAAGGTAATTGAGGTAGACCAGTCCAATAAGAAGTTGTTTGTTACGCTGCGAGACTCATTGATCGGTGGTGGAAACTCAGTGGTCGATAGGTACATGGAGTCTGTTGATACACTGACTGTTGGCGACGTTGTGCGTGGCTATGTCAAGAACGTTGCTGATTCGGGGCTTTTCGTAAGCTTAGGACGAAATGTCACTGCTCGAGTGCAAATTAGGAACCTTTCCGATTCGTACCTGAGTGATTGGAAAAAGTACTTTACTGTCGGGCATGTGGTCAAGGGTAAGGTCCTGAGCCTAGAGAAAAATCGCGTCGAGTTATCACTTAAGGAATCTGATATCAGCGGCAAGAAGGGTGGTAATGCTAAGGTAGGTTCAGGTCTTTCTGATATCAAAGTTGATGAGGTGCATGAGGGTGTGATAAAGTCTGTTCAGGACTACGGTGTGTTTGTGCGTCTGGAAAATGGTATCAGCGGTCTTTGCCACAAGAGTCAGATTGCAGATGTTCCATTGCATGATCTTACCAAGGTATTCTCCGAGGGTGATAAGGTCAAGGTCAAAGTGCTGGAAGTGGATTTGGAGAAGAAGCGCCTCGCACTGGGCATGAAGGCCTCGTATTTTGGCGACGATAGTGACCTCGATATGGACGAGTACGAAAGCGAAGGAGAGGATAGTGGCATTGACTTTGACAATCAAGAAGATGACGAGGAATCTGAATCTGAAGATGACGCTGAGGACGAAAAGGTTGCTGCATCTACGGCTTCTGGCGGGCTCAGTGTAGGTTTCGACTGGACAGCTAGCATTTTAGATCAGGTCAAATCTAGTGGAGAAGGATTGGATGACGATGACGATGAAGACAATGATGCAGAAGAGCGACATTCCAAGCGCAGAAAGAAGTCGAAAGTCGTTGAGGATAAGACTGCGACGCTAAACACCAAGCTTCCTCAGTCGGTGGCTGACTTTGAGCGTCTTTTGGTTGGATCACCGAATTCGTCTATCTTGTGGATGAATTTCATGGCATTCCAGCTCCAGCTCAGTGAGGTAGACAAAGCTCGTGAAATCGGTAAGCGGGCGCTTAAGGCGATAAATTTCCGGGAGGAGCAGGAGCGACTTAATGTGTGGATTGCTTTGCTCAACTTAGAAAACAGTTTTGGCACTCCTCAGACCGTGGAGGAAACATTCAAAGAGGCTATTCAGTTCATGGACTCTAAAGTAATCCACCTCAAGCTAGCCAGTATCTACAGTCAGAGTGGCAAGATCGATCAGGCCAAGGAGCTTTACAATCAGGCTGCCAAGAAGTTCGGTTCTCAAGATATCGTTCTTTGGATCACTTATGCTACGTTCCTGTTTGATCATGGTGATGCGTCTGGGGCCAGATCATTACTTGACCGTGCGCTCAAGCTGCTTCCTGCACCTGAGCATAAGCAAGTTATTTCCAAGTTTGCGCATCTGGAGTATAGCAATGGAGATGCGGAGCGAGGTCGGACGCTTTTCGAGGGTTTGGTCAGCTCGTATCCTCGACGAATCGATCTGTGGAGTGTGTATATTGATCACGAGATTAAGTCCCAGGATAGGGAGCAAATCGAAAGGCTGTTTGAGCGGATTCTCACCATCAAGCTTAGCCGCAAGCAGGCGAAGTTCTTCTTCACCAAGTGGCTTGCATATGAAGAGAAGTATGGAGACCAGAAGGCTTCTGATTATGTCAAGGCCAAGGCTGTGGAGTATGTTTCGTCGCTGTCGACGCAGGAGTGATTTTTTATTGATTATTTTTTGTTTGTTTATGTTTATATTTTTTGTATATTTTTTCTGATAATAATCTCATTACTGTATATTTTCTACCGCTAGCTGCAGTGCAAATCCCCCTGAAACTATCACAAAAAGGAATATAACCAACCCCCTACAAATTTTCATCTCTTGATGGATTAGTGTCACCACTATAGTTGGGGTGGTACGTGCCCCGATTTGTCTCACAGATAAATTTAAGTTCTTTAAAGTTTTTCGTTTGACAGTTTTGACAGTTTTGACAGAACCTTGTTTTGAGGTTTAATCGTATCATTGTTTTCACTGGCCAACATCAATGCCTAGCTTTTAATATGAAATGGGCACCGTTTGCATTCCATTGTTTCCTGGAGAGAAGAACAATGGGATCGATAATGCACGGTGCCGTATATTAACCAAAACGTTCCTGTAGTCCGTCGAAGGGTGGCTGGGCTGGCGGTGAGCCGAAGTGGCCTGCCCGTCTCTGCAATCCCCAGATGCAGTAATTGGGTATTCCAATTCGGGCTTAGCTATCAAATCAAGAAGGCGCCTCGCGCTAACTTGATTAAAACAGGCAATACTTCAGACGCAACCTGTCGCGTTCGTGACGCATCTTTCGAATATGTCGAACCTAAAACCACATTTATAGGCCTATCAAATCCATTTAAGTCTATTATGTTGGACGAGAGGCTGATTGATGTTCATGCAGTGTCGATCATCAACGACGATCGCTAACCCCAATTGAAAAAATAATCGCCGATCAAATACGATATAGACCTATAAAACCTCTTGATTTTTTCGATCTCGAAGACATCCGTTACCTGGTCACCTTAGACATCTGTTCTTTTTTAACTCATCAGAGTTTTTTGTTGCAGTTTTGAGTACTTCGTGAAGCTGCGGCCATTATACCTCTATTTGGTAATAATCTGTGCTTGTCATAATTACTTTTGCATCTGCTAGTTATCAACAAACACGACAAACGGTTCCTCGAGCCCCTGAAAAACAAAACGGAAAAGTCGAAAAATCGCTTACCACGAACAAAAGACGTGCTGTGTTTGTTAAGAAATGGGCGGAACAGCTCCGTTAGTGTCATCACCGGCTCCTATGGAATCCAAGATACCCGTAGTAAGATCTGCTGCGTTTGCCGAGGGGTCAGCAAAGAAAAACTCTGCAATACCAAAGCGCAGGACGCGAGTTTCAGATCTGATATCGCGACTTTCGTCCTCAACAGTAGCCTCCCGAGCAAAGGAAGCAAAAGACTTGAAACAATCATCTTCCAGAACCTTTTCGTCAGTCTTCCGGTCTTCTAAGGTTTTACCAGAACAACAACAGCAACGAATATCAAATGGCTCGTTTATTCATCATAAGCATACCAAGTCAGATGCGAGTGAAAGCTCGGTCTTTTTCCCCAAAATGACCTCTACACCTCCTCCACCGCCTAGTTCCAGCAACAATAGCAACAACACGAGGCGAATTAGTTCAAACGGATACCCGATAAGCCGGCGACATTCAGACTTCAAAACTACGAGTCCCTCGACGGTAGCCCAGATCTCTCAGGCTCGACGACGCGAGAGTTTTAACCCAGGCCTTATAAGAAACTCGTCCTCCAATGGATCGCCTCAATGGGGCCCACCATCTGCTCCTCCACCAGCTCCGATCCAAGCAAAATTATCTGAAACACTGCTAGAATCGCCCGCATCGTCCTCATCTTCAATATCGCCTAGACCGGCGTCACGAGGTGGAACACGGATCAAGAGACCATCATCTCGAGCAAGTAGCGCAGCTCGAAGTAATCCTGCAATTGTCCGGCTACAGAATTCTCGCGTGGAGGAACTCAAGTCAAAAATTAGCGAACTGGAAGATGTATTACAGCAGGAAAAAAATGAGCGCCAGATGGAGGTGGATCTAGTAGAGCAGGTTCGCAGTCTAGAACTTGCACTGCAGAAAGAACGACAAGAAAAGGAGCAGCTCCAAGTGAAACTGATGAGATCGTCGGCTATTGGCGAGGAGGATGAATCATCTGGTGCTGCTACAGCGGACGATACTCTATCAGTGAGGTCACACCAATCATCATCTCGGCCACTGAAGCGATCTAGTTCTTCAGACAACATATCGGAAAATGAGACCGCAACTCTGTCGGAAGACAATGACAAGATAAAACACTACCAATCCCAAATCGCTGAACTTGAAGCCCGGCTAGAAGAGGAGTCTATTACCAGTCTGCAGACTGAAATATCTGTTTTAACGGGCGACAATTCGTCTCTGAGAAACGAAAAGGAAAACTATCAAAAGTTGCTAAAGGCGCGTGAGGAGGAGATTCGTAAGTTCAACCAGCGGATCAGCGAGCTTGAGCGGGAACACAGTTCCGACAAGAGCAAGCTGGAGGCCGACGAGCTGGACTTGAACACCCAGCGAAAGCTGCTCTCTGAACAGGAGTTATTTATTGGCGAGAAGCTCAAGGAGCTGGAAACGCTTAACCAGAAGCTGGCCGAGCTCGAGCCTCTGTCTGTTACGCATAAAAATATCGAGCTGGAATTAGAGTTAGCTCGCGACCAGCTCGAGGTTGCCAAAACAGAGCGCGACGAGCTACATCGGCAAGTTCAGGGCTACCAGGCTAGCCGTCGCCAGCTCGATAAACAGGTGACTCATCTGGAACGAGAGAATCGACGAGGCAAACGGCTAATTACAGCCCTTGAGACAAGCTTGCAGGACTTAAAGATCTCTCTCGAAGAAAAGGCTATGGAAAATGATGAGCTCAACCGATCCATTCAAAAAGTTATGGAACAGGCCAACGAGACGATTGAGGGCGCCAAACGACACTCAATGTTTATTGCCTCGCCTTCTCTAGGACGGGAAACCCCGTCATTGACCTCCTCGAACTCGACGTCACCCAAGAACAGGAATTCTTCGCGCTTCTCTCGAGGCTCAGATGTGGAAAACTGGGACAAACCCAGTTCTTAATACTTTGATTCGTTCAGGCTAGTTTATTGGTTTCGTTTTGTATCTATTTTATTATTATTTTATTAACTTTATTATCTTACACACAAATGTCTTTGTTCAAGAGTCAAATTGCTTCAACAGAATCATAGTATACGTCCTTCGCCAACAAGCACTAGCACCCTACTTTTGTTGGCTCAATTTCGACAAAATCGGAAAGACTGGAAGAGTAGTGCGAGGCAAGCTAGTATTTTAGTACATAACTACGTTACATGAACAAGAGATACTGGAAAGCAAGAGTTAAATAATTAGGCGGGATTTCAATCTCCTTCTGGGAACGATTCAAACAGGTTCCTGAGCTTGTCGATTGGAGCAAGAAGGAGACCCTGAATAGTTTCAAACGGCGGTTTATCAGCTGCAGAAGGGTGGCTTTTGGTGGGGACAAAGTATTTAGTGCGCATAAACGATTTCGCCAGCGCCTTGCTTTGGTCTGCATCAAGTATTTTTTCGATTTGAGTGAGATCGTCTGCTTCTTCTTCGTCCATGTGCTTGACGAGATCATCCATAATCTTCTTCAGCATGGGCTTGAACTGCGGGTCGGAAACGTCCATACTTTGGAAATCGTACAGCAATTCCTTGACAGTTTGATGCTCAGCTCTGTCTCTATCTGTAAGTCGTTTACCAGTTTCGCCCAGATATTGCTCAAGCTTCGGGTATAGCACTATCTCCTCAGCTACCGAATGACGCGCAAGCTCCCAGGTAAAAAGGTTCTGGTACTGTACAAGCGTCTTACTGTCTGTGGAAGAAAAGATCTTGTCGGCATATTCTTTTAGCTCCTCATGATCCTCAATGATCTCATCGGATATTTTACTATGGCCCATTGTCGATATTGAGAACAGTCGGTTTTGCAAATTAAATGAAGTGGATATCAGTGGTCTAATGCACCTGGTTCGCAGCATTCTAAAATCATAGCTTGGAAGCAGGATCAAAGTCCTTTTATAGCCAAAAAGTCACCTGTAGAAGATTGCTCTGCAATTATTATCCATTTCGGATCAAAACACGCGAATCAGCAACCGTGCTTTGCTGGGTTGCTGACTTTAACGGCATTTTATTGGGTTTCCGACACTTTGCTCAGGCCCGCTGTGGTCCCCGCCGGCATACGCCGCCCTTACTCGACCGATTGCGGGACGGAATCGAGTAATATGACAGAGTAAATCTATTTCAGACTGAGACGTTGAATTGTAAGTTACTGGTTTCATGAAGATGAAATTGGAGAGTTGGGGTGTAAAAGTACGGGGAACACGGAAAATGTCTGTCTATACTGTAGTCTCTATAATTTCATTCTAAGGCAAGCTGGTCTCATCAGATCAGCAGTTACTAGCTAGAATCATTGTGGCATCTAGAGTCGCCTGAAAGCCGAGATTTTAAAATAAAAAGTGTCATGTCAAAGTCATTGAGCTAGAGTGGCCACCTGCATTATGCAGTGTGGATGCACCTATTCTAATGCGCCGCTTTGATGAGCCTCTCGTTTCTGGCGCGTCACCCCCACCGAGGGTGGCAGGTGTAATGACCAGAAAAGCTTCTACAGTCCACTCGTACCAGACCTTCCGTCCATCTGTCATTCGCCATAAAGAGATATCCACTTCAGATTCATCCGGCATAGTCAATGGGTGGCTGAGTGGGAACCAAATTGGAAACCATGACACCATGTTCTGTGATTTTTCATCCATGGTCTCAGGTCGAGTGGACAGGTAGATGTCCTTATATAGAACTGCTTCAAAGTAGCCGGCTATTCCGTGTATCACACACTTATGAGGGATTGGAAACGTCTCTTTGCACTTGCGCACATTGTGCTGGTTGTTTTCAAGCTTGCCGATAATTGGATGGGCAAACTTCCATGCCCTCTTGGTGCCACTTGAAGAGACCCGGTCCACCTGCTGAAATAGTACAACGTAAGGGGTGTTAAGACCGGCCACTGATGATGACTGAGGAGACGGAACTGTTGTTTGTTGGCCGTTGGTTGTGGAAGCCGCTACTGGCGGTCCACTGGAAGCCGCAGCATAAAGCTTTGGGGTGAAAATAGGCTCAATGAACGATGTGTAGGCAGAAGGGATCATGATGCCGTCATATGGGTCAAGCATGGATTGTGCACCATCCAGGCACTCCGGTGATAGCTCATTGTCTCCAAAAGATCCCAGTAGCTCGCTGACCAAAATGTCAATCTGCTCTTGAGGTCTCCACGTTCGCATGTCACTTCGGATAACATTCACTGAATAGTCTCTCCATTCCGTAGCTTGCCGTTTAGATAAATGAACATAAGCACTGTGGTTTTTCTCAATGGCGTATATTTTTAATGTCCGATTGGCAGCGTTGGCGGCCTTGATGGCTCGTTCCACCAACGGGCCTCTTCCAGCACCCACCACTGCCAGTACAATGGTTTTGTCGGGTCGGTCTGAAAGGGCATGGAAAATGGCCTTTTCGTACTGGTTATATTTGACGGGGTCTCTCTCAAATACCTCATATGTGGCGCTGTCGAGGTTGTCGGTCAAAGGTTGAAGAGGATTCTGCAGCACGTCTGTGTAACCTTGGGCGAAATTTTCAATCACACTAGGTGCACGCATAACTTCATGCAAATGTCGTAAATATAATAGATATGCAATGTCTCCTCCCTCAAAGGGAGAATTGGTCGGATCCTCAAGTATCAGGAAAGGCGACCTTTTGAAAAACTGGAACAGTATAGTTTGGGTGCTTTTGCCCAGGACGGGAAACCCTTTTGGGTTACCAACAAAAACTTTTGAGGATACAATCAGCATTGAGACCGGCTCGGAAAACCATCTTGATACGACATGTTCTAGCTGCAGATATCGTGGTACCTGCAATGCTACAGACAGATTTGCAGGATAGCCGCAGATATCGCGGATGGTATTCCACACTTCCCATATACTCAACATGTCTGGAGGAGGGGATATTTCACCTGTTGTTGGTGATTTGATGTATTCCTCAGTGAAGGGCATATGGATTGCGATTTTCATGAGGGGGGCTTGTCGTAGAAGGGTGTTTAGGGCCTGAGCATATTGGGCGACGTTTGTACGGCGTTTTGGGCCTGAGATCACCACGTATGGCAATCCACAGAAGGATGCGTAACTGATTTCATGCTGTAGTACTTGCAGTGATAAATTTGCAACGCGAGGGTTTTTGGAATCGATCTCTACCCAAGGAGCTCCTAAGGCTATGGTATTTGAGACATGATGACCAGGGTGGATCACCACATCCTCGAGCTCGGGGCTTGGGACTTGAGCCTCAAACAGCGAGCCAGTATCTGCAGAGGCTCTTACAATTGAGGAGGTGCGCTGATCTCTTGCCAGATCAGGGCTCTGATGGGGTGAAGAGCCTTCATCCATTTGAAATAGAGCGCTTACAGGGGTTGATGTTTGTTCCAACTCATGGAATAAGGATTGAATTCGTTTTCGATATTGTCGTGAAGTCAAACGGGCAGTCACCATATCATAGCCTTGGGCCAAAGCGTTTTCAACGACCGATTTATCGGAGACACCATATTTAGCAGGAAGATTGATACCAATAAATAAAGTAGGAGATGAAGTCACTTCAGATGAGGAAGTCGAAGTTTCTGCAACCGAGTTCATATTCAATGGAAAAGAAATCAGATTTATATGACTGATCCTTCGATTATCAAAACAAGCGCAAACACGCGCACTTTACACGTCGATATCGCTAAAATAAGACACGTACAGATCAGATTATAACTTCCTTGCAGTAAATAATAAGTTTAAATTCTTCCACTCTTCCACTTATTGGATCTGAATCTTAAAATAATTCCTTATTTCGTCTCTCACTTTGTCTCTTCCCCTTGAGATTCCTCCAATGGACCGACGATTTCCAATCTAGTAAGTTATAACCACAAAACTAATGTCAAGAAACGCTCTGATTTCAACGTTTACTTTTCTATTCCAAACATCTCCGCAGTGATGATTTTGGCACGGTCGTCATGACGACGGTTGGAAAGTTTGAATCACACGAAAACACAGCGCTTTTTTGACTTGACATATAAACGGGAATCCAGTCGTCTAATCTACAACCTTGTTTTTTAATTGGTTTGTGTAGTAGCAAACTGTTACGATTGACGCGAATCGGCTGGAGATCACGGAAATCCGCTCGACGTATGGGTCCAAGATTACTTACTTCGTCTGAACGGACGCGTCTGGAGGAATATCAAGATCTAATACATTATTCTGGAAGGTATGATGATTGAAATAACGGTTGATTCTTATTGATTAAATGGTTTTAACATTCCAGATATTCCGATGATGATTTTGAATATAGGTAAGGGGGTGAATTGAATGTGGTTGTTGGAATTAATGATGATTTTAACTGGGTTCTTATTTAGGCATGTGATACTACCGAAAAATATGTTAAAGGTGATTCCCCGGGATTATTTCAATCCTGATACTGGCACATTACGAATACTTTTGGAGGAAGAATGGAGAGGATTGGGAATCACTCAAAGTCTGGGATGGGAACATTATGAAACGCATACTCCGGAACCACATATATTACTGTTTAAACGCGCCAGAGATACAAAATCATAGCTTTGCCCAACGTCCTTCATTATATGCCACTTTATTATCTTCATTGAGTTTCCGCAAATGCCGTAGAATCCCTCGAGCAGCTGCATCCAACAGGTTCTGCGGCGTCTCGGTATAGATCTTGGATGTGATCTCTTCAGTGGTCAATCCCTCTCCACTGGCACTCAACACTTCTACCACGCTTTGTTCCCGCTCCATACGATGTTGAATGTATTCATCGATTTTCCCTTGGCCATCCTCAATTAAAGGTCCATGCCCAGGATAGATCCGTTTCATGCCGATTTCCTTCATTCTCTTCAACGAATCCAAATACTTGCGAAGATCCGAAAATACTGTAGTGCCTTCTCCAAGAACATTGTCAGCACTAAACAGTGCATTTTCCTCTTGAAGCCAAAACACAATATGATCATCGGTATGACCCGGCATATGTCTGGCCACCAACGTTGCACCATCAGTAGTAAATACTTGTCCATCAACTATAGGCTTCACACCATCAAGAAATTGTTTGATCCGTTTATCATGACGACTAGGGGCCTTATACACATCAATGTTTGGACCAAATATCGATGAAAGATTGCCCATTCCTCCAGTATGATCCTCATGCCAATGAGATAATAAAACTGTCGAAACCTCAATCCCCGTCACTTTCAAGTAATCATCCAATAATGTAGTATACTCGTCTCGTCCTTCCCCAGTATCAAGCAGAATCCTTCGTTTCCCATTCCCTATCAAATAAGTATTGGTACCTTGAAGCGTGAACTTGCCAGGATTACACCCCAATATCCGAGTCACCAGCGGCGTCAATACCGCCACAGAAGGAATATACGCCGTCATGTTCTCGTCTATTGATAGTCTTGTTCCAAGAGAGGCGTTGTTGGAGATGTCGGAGTTTTGACGGATACAAAATTAAACCTCGGCATCTTTTTCACTCACTCCTTCAACAATAGGACTATCAACCCTCAACGAAGTTATTAACCGGCTTATTCGGTTGGGAAATTGGACAAAGCACGTGACTTTCGTTCATAGACCACAGTTCATGACCCCAGATCTTAAAATTCAATTGAATGTTGTTGTAACGGAGATACCTAACATTCTTAGAGACCTCTATGTTATCGGTTAGATGTTGTGAGAAAAAGCAGGAATGAGCGTTCCGGACCAAATACATTTTCACCTCATAATGGATCAAAGAATGGAATATCTCAAATATTGACAACAGTAGTAGAAAAAATACTTGAATATGAATGAATTGAATTCTCATGTCGTTGACCGGCTTGAAGCAGTTCTAGTGCTAAATGCAAGACCGGCGCTTAAGAATTAAACATAATCAATCTGCAGATGATCGACAGCGTGCAGGCAATGATCGACGCTGTTATGCAAATGTGGGGCAAAAAGCAACGATATTCTTTGGTGGGCAGCAGCATAAAGGGCTCAATCACCGCAACCCAACATATGTAGTTGTTACTCCACCAACACGTTTTATATATATATCAACCAACCAGAATGGCCAGTCAGGACATAGTTCAAGCGGCAGATTCCGAACAAGGGACTGAGTCAAGGTCTGAAAGACGGCCAAATAGTATTGGACGTGATAGTTATGATGAACGAGCGCCATTATTGGATCCCGATGACCCTCGAGTCACTCCGTACAGTGTGGGTTGGGTTCGAGTTCTGCATGTTGTTTTGATTGGTGCGGCCTTCCTATCGATTATATGGCTATTTCTATTGTTTATAAACACTTTCGTGTCATTCTCGATAGTGGATACTCGTGGGTCTGGTTTTTTGGAGTTGGACTTAACATTGCTTTCCATTTGCAGTGCGTTGATTTCATTGCTGTTCTTCATTGTACCGTCGATCAGCGATCGAATCGTGGGATTCACCACCGCAGGTCTTCTTGCTATCGATTCCATCTTCCTTGTATCAGTGCCGTCGCTTAGACACAGACAGGGCTACGTGGGAATTGTCACTATCGTCGGTACTACCTTGGTAGTATTCTTGGGCACCCTGGCAGATAAAATCGTCGATTGGGGCAAATCAATGGAAGAATTGCGTCTCACAGGTAGACGTGAGAACAGAAGAACCCTGAAGGAATGGTTCAAGGTGTTGATCTCGCTGATCCTGAGAACTGCATTACTCGTGGTTGTGTTTCTCATGACTCTGGACATCATCCTTGAGACCTGGGATACCGCCAAACTAGAACCTCCAGGAACAGTGGTGCCAGTGGAAGGAGGGCGCTACAATGTACACTTATATTGCACCGAATACGGAGGAAACTCCAATGTAACTATACTCGTTGAGGGTGGCGAGACCTCGTCCGCAGAAGAAGCCGCGTCTTGGGTCCTGGAACTCTATCATCTCAATAAAGTCGGCCGCGTATGCTACTGGGATAGACCGGGATTCGGCTTCTCAGATAATGCGCCGTCCCCCATCTCGGCAGGAATGACGGCAGACGCATTATCTCAAGCCTTGGAAGCAGCACTCCCCGATAACTCAAACACCTCATATCTGCTCGTATCGCACGGAACAGGCGGCTTGTACTCCCGCGTGTTTGCCTCCAAGCATCCACATCAGCTGCATTCACTCATGCTAGTTGACTCGACCCATGAAGACATCTTCCTGCGTAAATCTTCATCGTGGCAGGGATTCAAGTTTTGGCTCAAAGGAGTTGTATCACCACTGGGTATACCGCGAATTGGCGGTCTGCTGGTCTCGCACCAAGGCCCCAAGGATCGAATATACGGCTCCGCACAACGGTATAGCAGCCGCTATATCAAAGCGCGGTTGCAGCAACAGATCTCAGCCCGCTCCATGACCAAGTACGATATCCGGGCCGCGGACGCAATTATCCCTGATGACACTCCCACAGCAGTCGTTTCGTCTTCGAAATCTATCTCAAGAGACCATGAGTGGAGCGAAAAGCAAAGGCAGTTAACAAAGATAACGAAGCATAATTTAGCATGGAAGATTCTTGACGGGCCTCATCAGCTATGGAAGAACCCGGAATCGAAGCGTCAGCTCCAGGAATTGCTGGTAGATCTTCTGTCTTATAACTTGTGGTGAACCAAATGAAGTGAATGCTTTATAGTTTTTAGATAAATAGTAATACATAAATCCATAACAAAAGAAAAACAATACCAAAACACAAACGGGTGACGGGGAGAGAGACGGCAGTCTGAAAACATATAATGAGCAACTATTGTGCTGCAGGGGTTAAATGCGACAAGTCAGGAACCTCGACGTCGGCTTCTAAATCACACATTGACCGACAGTTAGGACACAAAAAGTGAGGGTAGGACTTGACAATCAGAGGTCGGATACACTTGTAGTGCCATCCATGAGAGCAAGGGGCAATAAATAGCGATTGGCATGGTGCCAACGGCAATAGGCAGATGGCACATTCCTGCAAGTCAGGGTTATTGCCACTTGTGAAAATCTTTTTCAAGTTTGATAATGCATTGATATTAAAATTGTTGGCTCTCTTTTGCCAACTTTTGTTTAGTTCGATTCGAACCTTGATGCACTTGTAGATCTCTTCTGATCCGCCTCTAAAATCCATCCCCAGCTGGAGAACATCTCCGTCTTTGACAGCAAATGGTTCCGACAGCGTACAGGCCGGGGCCAGTCGAACATGATTCACAAATGTGCCTGACGAAGACTTGACGTCTTTAATGTACCATGTATTGTCCTCAACAAAGAATTCCGCATGCAGTCGCGAAACTACCTTTGATTTGAACACAATTGGAGCCGTATCGGGGTTTAGTCTTGACAGATCATCTTTTTTGTCTGTGTAACGGCCGACGCGTATGATGGTTCCAGGTTTGGCTTTACGCTCCACCGCGCCCACATAAAAGCCTGGCATATTACTGGAATGATCGACAAAAGGAGTGAGTCTTAATGAAAACGGGTATTCCAAATCCGCCTCAGTACCATTGTTTATCGCCGATCCGGACGATGAAGAGGGGTCTTCAAGTCCCGGATGTTCCACTAGAGTAGCATATTGACTTAGATGATTGATGGTTGCAGCGGATTCAAATCGTTGTCGACCCCCTGGTTCTCCGTTGGACCCGCCCATATCCCGTAATTGGTCCACTTCTTCTGCGATGACCTCCACACCCCTTGAATCATTATTATCGCTTGAAGTGTCACTATTATCAGAGTTATTTCCTGTTCCATCAAACCCCACTGGAGTTTCAGGTGATGAGGGATTTAGGTGAGGAACTGGAGTCTCTGAAGGCTGAGGAGCCGATGACTCTAGGCCATTAAAGGCACTTTCAACGCCATTTTTGGACTCAACAGCCACTGACCTTCCATTCATTGAATCTTGCTGCTGTTCACCACCCCTTGTAACACAGTTACTAATAATTTCGGTCTCCGCCCTATTAAGACTTGTAGTATCAATCTCTATAATAGAATCGACACCAAACTCCAAAGAATTCACGTCAGAGGAACTGGAAAGTGATGCCGTACTAACCCCAATGGAATTCGATACGCAACAAGAACTACAACTCAAAGTCAAATCTGTTGTTATGGACCGAGTATTTGTTGATGTGGAGTGTTTGTGACTAGAATTAGTGTGGTTTGACGCGCATTGCCCTGAAGTGTAACACCTATTATTAACAAAACCATTTGGGAGTTTTTTGGTGATGTTTTTACCAACGTCCCTTAATTCCTCTTCTTGGTATAGGCCAGTAGTGGAGATATTTACAGTCGGTGCTATAGCGATCGAAGCTGCTCTTCTGAGAGTAAATGACCTTATATGTATGCCTGTTTTTGATTGGATTTAAAAGATTGTTTATAATATTCTCGTTAGATTAGACTTTGTAACTACCCGATATTCCTATCGACATTTATACCAGCTCTGTTTGTGAACAGTTTGTAAAATAATAGCTTACTAAGAAACTCTAAAGAGATCTGAATCAGGGTCTTCTAGACTCCTGCTACTTACTATCTGTAGGGCTGTGCGCGGCTTGCGTCCCGGAATTGTTAAAGTTTCAGTACCTGCTGCAACCGGTAATTGGTAAAGCTTGTTTGTTGAGAGATTAGCTCCAATATTTTGAATTAAGAATCCTTCTCTCAAACTTCAGTTGTCGTATTCCAATGGCCTACCATTTTCTAGGCTAAATGACAGTTCGTTATGAGCTTCTCATATATAAATATTATAAAATTCAATAATCGCATACATCGCTTAATGTAACTAAACACGAGCTTGTGTCAGTCAGACTCAGCCTGTTCACGATGTATACGCGCATAGAAAACAAAACCCTATGGCTATAAAAGAGAGTTTAAATCGATCGATTCTGCCAACGGACTGATGATATCATCATAGAGAAGTGTGGTGAGAAAGTCCGAGTATCGTTCACCTGTGATCTCCGGTCTGAAACGTTCAGCAGCGAGTTGGAATTTATTTGACGGACCAGCTGAAGTAAGCAGCTTGGACACTTCTTCTTCAAGGATCTGGCTGGTCAACCGAGGAGTGATTATGGAATTGGTATCTTGCGTTTTGGCCCCATGCTTAACCCATTGATATAATTGCGACCTCGAGACCTCTGCAGTTGCGGCATCTTCCATTAGGTAGTCAATCGGTACACATCCGATTCCTCTCAACCAAGCCTCCATATAACAAAGGCCAATATAGATGTTCTTGCGAATACCCTCCTCTGTGATTTTGCCATTCTCAATTTCAGTATTAACCAAATCAGTCTCTGAAACCTCAACGTAGCCAGCAGCTTGTTCTGGATGAAAGTTAATCTGATTTGCCTCCGGCATATGTTCATTGAAGATATCGTTTGCGATTCCAGCCAACGCTGGATGGGCGACCCATGTCCCATCGTGGCCAGCCTTGACCTCGCGCAACTTGTCATTTCGTACCCGCAGCATTGCAGCATTATTTGCTTCTTCATCATTCTTAATTGGAATCTGGGCTGCCATGCCACCCATGGCATGCACTTTGCGGTGATGGCACACCTGAATGAGTCGCTTCACGTATGCGGCCATGAATGGGACAGTCATCGACACATCGCCTCGGTCTGGCAGAATATGCTTAGGATCATTTCGAAGAGTCTTAATAGTAGAGAATATGTAGTCCCACCGCCCGCAGTTGAGTCCTGCTGAATGTGTTCGCAGTTCATAAATGATCTCTTCCATCTCCAGAGCACCTGGTAATGTCTCAATAAGAACGGTTGCACGGATTGTACCTTTGGGAATACCTAGCTGAGTTTGAGCATCATTGAAGATATCGTTCCACAGCCGTGCTTCTAGATGTGACTCCATCTTTGGAAGATAGAAGTATGGACCACTGCCGGACGCAATGAGCTCCTTAGCATTATGGAAAAAATACAGGCCGAAATCGAATATTGATCCACTTAGAGGTTCACCATCTACTAGAACGTGTTTCTCATCCAGGTGCCACCCTCTTGGTCGCACAAGTAAGGTTGGCACTTTCCGGTTCTCGGTACGGTTCACCTTGTACTCTTTGCCATTTTCGGCTATGTAGTCAATCTTTTGCCGTACTGCGTCGTACAAATGGGCCTGACCCCATGTCACGTTCTCCCAGGTTGGTGACATGGAGTCCTCCAGATCACTCATATATGTTGAAACGTTTGCATTCAGCGCGTTTACAATCATCTTCCGGTCTGGAGGACCCGTGATTTCAACTCTTCGATCCCGCAGCCCCGGACCAATCTCGGGACCGCTCCATGATGAATCTTCTCTTATATGCTTAGTTGATGCTAGAAATCGAAGCTTATCTTTGCCAGAATCAATGTCCTTCTGTCGATTTGCTCGCTTTGCCAGTAGTTGTTTTCTTTGCGGATTGTATTTCCGGTGTAGCCCCACTACAAACGATAGCGCCTGCTTGGTGACTATAGTCTTTGGACTAGTCTCGGTGGAGAATCGGCTGGCATTGTCAGCCAGCTCAGCAAGTACTTGCACACCTTCTAAAGACATTTTGTTTGAAAGCAAACTATTATATAGTTCACTGTGATGACGACCTGAATAACATTTATATATGACTACGCGGGCGGGACTCCGCGGACGAAACGATAAGAGCTTGACTCGGGACCCAAACGGTGCGGTCAACCGGAAGCATCTCATTCGACATGTTAGTGGGGTTGCCCATAGAATCGGATCCGAACCCGGGAAACTGGCCGGAGAATTATCGTTTTCTATCATCCATGCCTCCAATATTATTCCAGATTGTAGACCATAGATCCCATACTATCCACCTTTGACACTTATTGCAGTGCGGCGCATTTCTAGATAGACGCACGGCTGAGAGTTTTTGACGTGCGGCTCAGTCACGTGATGGCTAGATTAAAATTATTTTTCGCTCAAAGTGAAAAATTCTTGATGGACATTTTTATTTTCATTACACCAGATTTCAGGTATGTATAAGGTGCTTTTGTGGTGATAATTTTTGGGAGAGAGATAAGGATGCAATGATGATATAAGAGTCTACGGACTCAGCTATAAACCCAGCTCGTCGATTATTTATCATGAGAACAATTGTTAATTTACTGATTTTCATCTTGTCTCTCTTTCCTAAACAAAGTTTAACTTTTATCATGTTTCATATGAATGACTAACCGAATCAAAGTTAGGCTAATTCAATTCTTTCGTACTTTAAATAATACAACGTCTCCATCCTCTATCTCGTAATCTCGACCCTTTTGAAGTAGCTGTCCATTTGCTCGAAGAGTCGAGTCTTGGAAATTGGCATTGATCACGTCCTCATATTTGGACACTTGTGCCTGTATGAAGTTCTTTTCAAAGTCTGTGTGGATCACAGCTGCTGCCTGGGGTGCTTTGGTTCCCTTAAGAACAGTCCATTCTCGGACCTCTTTCTCACCACATGTGAAATAACTGATTAGATTCAGACGACGTCGAAGCTCTACTATGACTCGTGGCAGAGCACTTTCAATTCCCAATTCATGCAATTCCTCATCTCGTTCCTCTTGAGACAATCCCGCTAGACGGGACTCGAGTCCGATACTAAGCGGTATAACTGCATCGCCTGGAGAGTTTTCTGCAACCCACCGCTCAACATGCGCGAGCCGCGAGTTTTCGGGAATGCCTAACGCGTAGTCTTCTTCACTGACATTCACCAAGTATATACAAGGCTTGGCCGTTAGTAATGCCATTGAGTTTATAACTTTGATTTCCTCCGATTCCCATACTCCATTGGCAACTCTGTGGCCATCTTCCATCCATTGAAGCACTTTTCGTCCAGTCTCAAGCGATTTTTTCATGGCAACAGCACTGCTCGAAGGAGTCTTTTTTATAGCTTTCTCGAGATCTTCAATGTGCTTTTCCACAAATGACATATCCTTAAGTTTGAGCTCATCGAGAATGATCTCCAGGTCCCGCACTGGATCAACATGCCCCTCCACATGAATGATCTCCGGGTCGTCAAACGCCCGAACGACCTGGTATAAGCCATCCACAGATCTTATATGGGCAAGAAATGCATTGCCAAGTCCATCTCCTTGAGACGCACCGCGTACCAGACCTGCAATATCAAATATGGTTAGACTGGCGGGAGTTTCGAGCTTCGGACTGTACCCTTTGCATAGAGCCTCGAAACGCGGTGAAGGCACAATGGCTCTGGCTTCCTCCGGATCTATCGTAGCAAATGGGAAGTTTGCAGGATTCCCAAGCGTAGACTTTGTAATGGCTTGGAAAAAAGTCGACTTGCCTACATTGGCTAGTCCTACAATCCCACCTTTCAAGTTGTTTCCCGGTCGCCCCAGAAGAACAGGAATCCGCTCCTCGGTAAGATCCTTTTTCTTATGTATATACAGCGTAGAGCTAAACTTTCGCGATATTAAAATGCACCTTTTCACCGGCAAATGCCAACTTTTTTGTAAACAGATCATTGAAATTTCATCGAATGCGTTCTGATTTTCCTTTGCAACTCCGACTCCGATCCAACATCTATATCGATTTAGCAAATTAGCATACAAAATTTACAATTTTAATTTTTATGAATGTCAATTATGTCATTGAATGAGACTAGTTGAATCTGATAGTAATGAATCTAAAGATACAAACTTGCAATTTTATTTGAAATGAGTTTTGTTATAGCATAAATCTCAATGTCTAGGTTAACTTATATACCACTCTAATTTACTGGATTTAGAGACCACAAAATTTACAAATGAGATTATCTCAAGACTTAAATACGTAGGTTAAGGTGCTGGCGTCTTGATTCAAGACGTTGGCAGCTTGTAGAATCGAGACTGTCTTGGCTACGACGGCCTCTTCGTCTACTGTAGAAACGTCATTGACAAAACGCACAGTTTTGAGCCAAGCTCTAGCATCATCGGCGGTATATGGCAGATTTGATGCGATAAAGTCAACTGCCTCTTCGGGATGCTCGTTAAAGTAGGCGACTCCCTCATTGATGGCATTCAAGAAGGCAGACAGTGCCTTACGGCCATCCTGGGAGCTGATAAGGTCGGTTGATGCCGAAATCAGCCATGAAGGCCAAGGAGTGTAAATAGTTCCAATCTGCTTGCATTCACCACTATCGTAATATTTCTTAGTGGTGAACACTTCCCAAAAGAACGCATCGGAGGGACTCACGGTACCTGAATGATTGACGCCATCTCTCAGGTTCTTGAAGGTATCATGCACTGCAAACTGGAGTTCCTTCTTCCAACCTTTTTGCTGTGCTAGAACGTGGGGCATTACATACGATCCACTGCCGATTCTGCTAACTCCAATCACCCCATTTTCAAGGTCATCCTCGCTGTTTAGTTCGTCACGCTTAGCACCGGTACTAATTGCCCAACCTTCAGAACTCAGTTAGGCCATATATATATATCCGTCTCGGAGTGAGAATACTTACAAAGAGGAGATTCCACATAGGTACCAGCAATTTTGAACGAATCCTTACCCTTTCCAAGTCCAGCAACAAACCCCTCAGTAAGTCCAATGGCAATGTCTACCAATTAGATACAAAAAAATCTGGAACCCGCTCCATTACACCTACCAATGGTCTTTGAGTCAAAAGATTGGATCAATTGACCAGTTCCTGAAGGTTGGAGCACCAGTTCGATTTCAAGCCCACGCTCAGCAAAATACCCCTTCTGGACAGCGAATTGAAGAGGAGTCGAGAAATGCTCAGGAATATAACCAACTCGAAGTTTCGTCATTTATAAAACAGTAATATCCAAAAAGTTGGTAAGCGGACGGCAACTCCGCATTGACTGATTCTGCAGACTACCCCTCACCAAACCTGCCAATTCAACTCGCGACTAATTGCTTTAAGCGTTGTTTCATTCATCTATATGATTTGAAACTAATACTTTTTTGAGCATGGTATATACAATTGAAAGTTTCGTCTCCCGCATTCTGGTCTGTGGTCAGCATGTCATAAGCTGATGAGAAGTAACAGAAATTGGTCTATTTGTTAATTAAATGCTAGATATGAGAAAGGTAATAAATGACAATTCTATGCATCTCGTAGTGAGTTGTAGTGTTCACCCAGGCCAAAGCTGTGCTTATAGTATGCAAGCTTAAGTTCTGGGCCGGATCCTGCTTCATTGACTTTAAGCGTGGATCTACCGGAGAACAGCACTGATATTGGTGCATTGTACACGTTGGCCAAAGCCAGAATTTCCATATCTCCTCCCCAGATTGCGGTTGATTCCAACTCCTCGCAGTATGGTTCGATCTCACGCATGGTAAGAGTCGTTTCGTCAAACAAAAATGGTCCAAAAGTATCAGGGTTTTGTCGTATGTAGCGAGCAGCGTCGTTGCGCAGGGTTTGGATCGATTTCTCAACCGAATGCCGAACACTTAGCTGGTCGGATATAGAAGCAAAAAGGCAATGCCCATCAGGAGGAATATCATGCTGTTGCAGGCCTTGAGCTTTACACAAGGCTGTCAAGGTTTCCAGCTCGATTTTACGCAGATCTGGCTGAAGTAATGCCTCTGCAGCTGCTTCTTCCGATAATTTCTGGGCCTCTTCCTGACGCTTGGCCAGTTTCTCTTTCCGTCTATTCCGTTTCGGTCCTTGTTGCTGTTGTTGAGTAGCCACTGGTTTAATAGTCTCCTCACGTTCTTTCTCTTCCAGTTCTAACTGTGCTAATAATTTCTCGGGCGAAAAGTCATCTTCCTCTTCATCTTCTTTATCTGTTCCATTTATTTGTCCCTCAACTCCATTTGCAACCCCACCTTGGGTAAATTCATCCAGTTCAAGTTTATGTCGGGCGCTTAGCTCTTTTTCAAGCTCCTCAATTTGCTTTAATATGTCTTTTTTCTTCTTCTTTTCACCCTTGGTAGCCTGCTTCTTAAGTCCTGTGGTTGTCGCCGTCAAATCCCTCGCCTCCTTCCGATGCCTGGCCAAAATCTCCTCAGACATTTATAATTAACCGTCTGTCCATGATGATAAACATGTGTTTTGGTGGAAAGGTCCATGCAGGTATTTACGCAGGTAAGGAAAAAATCATTTTTGAAAAATTGTGGAAGTCGAACCCAATTGATCAGAAAATCTTTGGTAGATAATGCTTCGATTACGATTGTTGCCGGTATTTCGGCCATTAATGGCCCAACCTGGTACCAGGTTAGGCATGATGATGCTTGGTAGAAGAAACCAGAGTACTTTGGGGCAGGAAGATGGAGTTACAACTGATGAAGTGGAGGACTTTTTTGATCTTGAGCCTGTTGCCGAGACTGCTGATAATGCAGCTGCTGGACCAACTGTAGTACCTTCATTTAATCCGAGTGAATTTGCTAAGAAAATCTCCAAAGAGGCGGCTCCTGACCGATCCCAATTTCAATCCAGAAGACGGGAAGAAGATCAAGTTCCTGCCGAGCTTATAGCGTTTGACGCTGCGGCTTCAGAAGAGAACATTGAGTTAGGGGTCCAATGTCTGAAGGAACTTTCTGAAAAAGGTCTCATTCATCATCTTTCACGGGACTCTCGTCGATCAATCTTTTTTCTTCGTCGGGTATTCACTATGACCTATAATAGACGACTTCCTGAGGGAATAACGATAGGAGATGTTTACAAATACTATTTGGATGCCGAAGTAAAAGTGGGTTGGATGTGCTCAATATCTATTATCGGTGAGGTGCTTTCAGGTCGACCACACGTTGCTCTTGAGTTATGGGTTAGATTCTTGGAGCTGCTAGGGGATGCTGAGCTGGTGAACCGGCCTGCCAATACCGATGCGGCCGGAGCGGCGTTGATAGCGTATATTGCCAACTGCCTCGACTCATACACTCCTGTGGATGCCGAGGTTGCACTCAAGCTCATTCCCATCAAGGTCCTGCCGACAGAAGATGATCTATGGACGATAGAGGGAGTGAGGCAGATTGAGGTCACCAGACGTAATGAAATTTTTGCTGCTCTGAGGGATATGCGTCTGGCAACCATTGATACCAGTAGTATCCAATATCTTTCTAGCCTGCCGCGGGCCACTCCTTTGCAGCTGGAGAAGCGGTTCACGGAGACGATCAAGCAGTCTGAAATGTCAGAGACGCCTATTAGTGAGGTGACTTATGCGCAATTCATTTCATGCTTTGCTGATGTGAAGCGGGAAGTACGAGCATATGATGTATGGAATCATATGATGCGAGCACAGGTGGTACCTACTGTTATTTCCTGGAACGGATTGCTGAAAGCAGGTACTGTTTCACGAAGCAACCAGCAAGAGGTAGTGGAAGGCATGTGGGCCAAGATGTTGGAGTCCAAAGTACAGCCGGATTCGGACAGTTACAGCATTTTGATTGATTTTTACTTCAAGCATGGATTGACCAAGAAGGCGATTGGAGTGTTTGACGATCTGCAGAATGGGAAGCTCAAGGTGCCGGTGACGATTCGGGTATTCAATGTTGCGGTTAATGGATTTTTGAATGCTGATATGGTTGCTGAGGCGGAGGAGTTGCTGAAGGAAGGCGAGAACCAAGGGTTTCAGACTGATATTGTCACGTTCAACACGTTTATCAGGACTTATATCAAGAACAAGGATTTTGACAAGGCACAGGAGATGCTTAACAAGATGCTTGAGTTGGAGATCACTCCAGACATCAATACATACACCAACATTATTGATTCAGTATTCAAGATGGCGGCGGTACGAGGGTATTCTGCCGAGGAGCATGTGGAGAATTTGATTCGTGAGATGGACATTAATGGGGTTCGAGCCAATGCCATTACCATGACTGCAATAATTGATGGGTTATGTAAGACTGCTAAGAACCTGGATGCGGCTAATACCGTTTATGAGGTTATGAAGAAGCGACGCATCAGGCCCACGCAGGGCACTTATAGTGCGTTGATTGATGGAGAATTAACCTTGGGTACCTATGAACGGGCCAAGGAATATTACGAATCTCTTCGAAGTTACAAGTTGCCAGTTTCCACACCGGTCTACAACCAATTCATCAACTGGTTACGACGAAACAATCGAATAGAAGAGGCGGTCGAAATGCTAGTACGAATGGCTCGGAATCCGCGTTCACAACCCAATAAGTTCTCGTACTACTTCGTACTGCAGGGACTCACCAATGGCCATCATAATGAACTGGCCACTCAAGTGGTTGAAATGCTTGCTAAAGATGGAAACATGACCAATAATAAATTTGGTTCAGGAATCCCTAAAGCCCTTAAACGATTAGCAGCAACAGGAGTGGAAGTTCCTCCCAGATTACTTTCCCAATCAGAAAGGGATGAATATTGATTATATACGAAACACCACTGTACATAAATAACGTGACAAGAACCTAAAAAAAGAAACATCGTCGTAAAAAAAAAATCCATCATCTTGCAGCTTATCTTGTGGGGGGAACCAAACCGTTTTAAAACTTAAATCACTTATAATTTGTTTTAAAAAGCAAAAATTCTCCTTCTCAAAGTGGAAAAGCCGCATAGTTTTTGTAAATTTCAGGGTGGTGGAATTCTAAATTCCCCAACGAAACCCTAATATTAACACAACCATAACCATGAGATTGAACCAAAGTTATGTGTGGTGGGATAAGCGGGAATTTGCTTGAGAGATAAAAATTATGCCGTACAAAGATCAGCCGTAACAGTTTCCTGTTTGGCAGGTTGCAGATGTTGTGTGGGTCGGCGCTTCCCCCGCGCGCGCATAAACTGTAGGCTGAGTCGTTACGTATCCGCCCTAGCTGGCATTCTCTGGCGAAAGCAAGCACATTTTTCATTCCTGTCCATATATATACTTTCTTACGCATTCTGATTGCTAGTGTGTCAAATATTTATGAATATGGGTTTGGATGAAAAGAATGATTTTAAGGACTGTGAGCGATTACTCGTCACAGCCGACGTGGTACCTAAACGTGGCTTTGCGGACTATTTTGGGCTATTGAGACGGCTCATTATTCGATTTTTGATGGTGTTGGCAGCCGTACTAGTGTTTGCTGGGGGGGTTTGGCCCTCGTACACCTATTCTCAGCCGTTTGAGATCCCCAACAACGAAAAGATTTTCATTGCTGCCAACATCGTCGATGGTGATCTTATCAATGGTGCCTGGGGTCATGCTCTAGTGGATCTCGTTGAGGTATTGGGTTCACAAAACGTGTTTGTGTCGGTTTTCGGGGGGCCTGCCAACGCCTTGCATGAACTGGCATCTCGCCTCAAGTGTCCCCATCGTATTGTTAGTGAAGATGAGGATCCTATCAATAAACATGACTTACCTCATATCATGCTTCCTGACGGTGAAAAAAGAATCAAACGTATAGCCTACTTGGCAGACGTCAGGAACAGAGCTCTGCGACCCCTGACTGAAGTGAACCTTCACTTTGACAAGATCTTGTTTATTAATGACATTGTTTTCGACCCTCAAGACGCGGTCAGACTATTGTTTTCTACAAATGTGGTCGATGGTAAGGCTCAATATGACGCGGCTTGCGCCGTGGATTTCATCAACCCTTTCAAGTTTTACGATACATTTGCTACGCGTGATGCAGAGGGCTATAGCATGGGCCTACCGTTCTATCCATGGTTCACCGACGCTGGTAGAGGTGAAAGTAGGAAGGACGTGATTGCTCAAAAAGACGCAGTACGCGTCAAAAGCTGCTGGGGTGGCATGGTGGCATTCGACGCCAAATTATTCCGCCCTGACGAAAATGAATACAACTATAATGACAACAACTCAACTATCCAATTCCGCGCCTTGCCTGAGACTTATATGGACGCTTCCGAATGCTGTCTGATCCATTCAGACCTGGACGGCACGGCAGGCACATACATGAATCCATACGTACGCGTGGCATACGACACGCAAACATTCAGCTGGCTGAAGTTTGTGCGCCGATTTGAACGACTTTATGCGCTGCCGCACCTGATTGCTAGTCACATGGTGGGAATGCCTCACTACAATTATCGACGACTGGAGCTGGCAGGTGACGTAGTATCTGAAAACGTCAACCAGACCACCTCAGTCACACGGGTGGCTGGAAACGGTGGATTCTGCGCTGAAAACATGCTGATGGTTCTCAAACAGCCTAACCCATACATGCCCGGTACAAAGAGCTGGGAAAAATTACCCATTATTAGACACTTGTCGTGCTAATCAGCATCTGATACTAAAAAGGACCCCACACCAACTGCATTATTACTCCCCACCCCTTAGGGGGGACTCCCTATTATCCTGCCACACACACACACTCACATACAGGATGATATTTTACGAACTGGACGACTTTTTTCTCTTTCTTGTTGTATTTTCTAGTGTTCCTCCTTCTCTTCTATAATTCAAAATAATTATCATGTATTTTTATCATAAACCTTGTTGCGTCATAACAGCCACTCATCGTGGCGATTTCATACATGCATGCGAGTTGATCGGCGGCCGATCTCGCAAGGCTGTACACGCCCATTTGGGCAACTGATATGCCGCTCATTGCGCCCGTCTCAGATATTTGTCGGTATGCTGTGTACGCGTGGCGGGTTACTATACATAACAAACAGACGTCAGATCAGATAGGCTATAATTAACTATGAGCCGGGCATGACGGACGAATTGATTTGTGCATTCGGCTATGGTGAGGTACCTTTTAGTAGTAGAAGTACGCCTGTAGTGAGCACGTTTGGCCGTGATGGAGACCTTGTGGTGGGGTTCTCCAATGGTACGATCCGAGTTTATCACAATGACAAGTTTAGGCTCAAGACCCATATTCAAAGCCAATTGACGGGCATCAGTGTCCTAGAAGTATGGGCCACAGACACTTCGGTGGCGTCAACTGCATCTGGAACTGGCGAACAGCGCCTGTATGTGGCCGATAAGCGGGGACACATCTGCAGGTACGCGCTTTCTTCGGGAACATTACTGAGTATAAACAAATTGGACTTTCGAGTCTCGGGAATAGACTGCACGTTTGCGTCAGATACCCTCATGGTCTGGGGTCATTCGTGTGAGGTGCTATTCTTAGACTCGGACTCGCTCCAAATCAAAACCCGTCTCGATGCCGTCTCTAATTGGCCCACCCCAAGAGCACTGTTTGACGATAGAGTCCTGATAGTCTCCAGAACCGGAAAGGCATCTATATGGAAAATACGCAATACTCATAGCTACAGCCTGGAACAGCTCCGTGCTCCATGGCACCTGACTTCATCAACGTCCCCACACTCTAACCAGGCAACGGGGAACGAGAAGGAACACGTACATGGAGAGTCTAACGACGTCGTGGCATTTAAAAGAGTCGGCCCATTGTCGTGGGTGTTGGTCCAGAGGTACGGTTGGGCCCTCTACAAATGGCAGGAAGACAGCCTTGTGGAAGAGGTGACTTCTGGCGCCACGGCCGCGTTTGTCAATGTCATCACCCCTGCAGACGTGTCGCAAAACAACAGCTTTGGCATTCTAAGTACTGATGGTAGTGTTATATGGGTCTCAGACGGCCAGGTCCAGCTTGTGGCCCCTGCTTGGATGCAAAGCGAGTGGGAGGTATCAGACATGCTATTTGATTCTCGCGCTGGACGTCTTCTTGCGCTCCTAGTCTCGTCTGGCAAACTGGCGATCTATGAGGCAAGTATTTCTTCTGCTACAGTGCAGTGGAAGAACATGCCTGTTTATGAAGAACTCAGCGGTGAGATGGACTATAGATCCTCGGTGATTGGCAGCAAACTCGTGGTTGCTCATCGCGGTGAGCTTACTATTCACAGCATAGCATCGTATTTAAACAGGACCCCGAAGAGTTCGTCAATTTTGTTACCAGATAGCCAGCACTTTTCGGCGCTGGAGTACAATCCTCTGCCGCTTGCAGACACTATGATTGCCGGCACGTCCAACGGGCGCATATTCTCGATCGTCATGGGCACGGAAAAGGAGGAGCACTCAGTTCAAATGTTCTCTTCTGCAGTCAAACATATCATGCGTATTCCTATCTCGTTGGGGCCGTTCGGAGGAAGCATTCTCGCTGTGTCTGCCAACAGCGTGGTGGGCATAGTAGACATCAAGTGTCAAGAGAAACGGCTCTTGGTGCCTGGTAATAACGTCAACGTAGTGCGATTGACTCTAAAGGGCCAAGGAACTGTCCTCTGTATAGACTATGAGAGCTCCGAGACACGAACCTGGAATCTAGAGTCGGGCGAGGAAGTTGGTACTGCGCTCGATGATGAAAATGACATATCCATACTTGGAGTCCACGAAAAGGACGTGCCATCAACGGACTGCATATTGGGTGTTCCAGATGGAATTGCGTTTTCGAGCCCATTGATGCTTCTTCGCATTGATAAGTACATCGAGAAGTTGGAGACCGCAAAGCTAACTAAGAGCGAGATTGAGGAGCTCCAGGCTGTGATTAAAGGATTAATCCAGGTAGATGAAAAGTATGCGGTTGCTAATGGTTGGCAAAAATCGGTCAGCGGACCTGCTCAAGAATCGTTTGTTGGCCGAGCGAGTCGGATCCCTGGCAGCGAATTTGGATTGTCTTTTGCAACTTGTGCCAATAGCGTTTCCAATATTCTCACTCTGGACGGTACGATAACGGCACCAATAATAATATCCTTTATCTCCCTCGTACGCATTCTTGTCAAGGCTCAAGGGCGCAAGGAGTCTACTGCCAGGATCTTTCTATGGCTGCTGGGTTGTGCATCGAATCAGAGCAATCCTTCATATGAGTTGTCGACATTTGCGAGGCTAACTGCCAGTGAGAGTGGGTCTGTACATCACGTCGCACGAGTATGCCTCGAGGAACTCATCAAATTGGATGATTCGAAGTTCCCCGAATTGGTTCGCCAGTGGCACGACAAGCTACCTTCAGTGGTAAAGGGCAATATGTTCGAGCAGACGCCGCTGGAAGCACTGGTTATACTGGGCTATTTGTGCATCAGCGAAGGAAGTCTGGGAGGCTCGGACTTTGGCATCGTGGGCGATGTGAGTGATTCGTTACAGCTCTACCTTACAGGTGGGGCGCCTAGCCGCAGTCGCGATATATCGATCGACCTTATCGGACGCGGCTGGACAACCTGGCAAAAGTATTTCAGTCCTGTCACTATTCTGGATGCAATTGTTACAATCATGTGTGACAACGGGTATCTGAGTAGTGACGAAAGCGTCCGCAATGTAAAGACTATCACGCTGTGCCAGCGGTGTATACAAAATATCGCACTGCAAAACAGTGCACTATTGGTATCTGCATTGGTGATGCAATTGGGTGACTCGAAGAGGTCGCCCAATATTCGCATTGCGGCAGTGCGACTTTTGTCCGGTCTTGTCTCGTCGACAGCTCAGCTCGTGGGCCAGAATTATTTGCCAACAATCGTTTCTGCCGTCGTGAAGGCGCTAGATCCCGCAGAGGGTGGACCACCGGACCCATCTAGCGGTACTTCGTTGGTGACAGAAATCACCCTTTTTTTGTCGTCGGCAATGGCGCGGTACCCAGACTACGTGTCATTCCACAAGGCACAGCAGCGGTTAGCGATCTCTACCAGCTTTGGCAACGAACAGCAGGCACTATTAGGACTCGTGTACGATCTACGGACTGGGACGGTGATAAGCTCGCTGGGTGCCAAGTACAGGGCCATGAAAAAAAGTGGTGATCACCCTTCGCTCGTGCTATACGGTAGTACTCTGTCCAAGTTGCAGTTTTCCACGGATGGTCGGTATCTGGCGGCTGTTATCGGGGAGCCCGGGAACGAAAAATCGCAGCTTATAGTAGCGATTTGGAAGCTCGAGTTTGGCATCATGTCACTGTTTCAGTCGTTTGCCAAGCAGAGCTCTACTACTACTTCTGCTGCTCCTGTGCCCTCAGCGGCATCGTTAGCGGCGGGGCCTTCGTCGCCGGCGACTACAGGCACGTCGACACCGTTACCGGAATCTACAAGCGGTGTAACGTTTAACTACCCTCGCGCGATCAAGCGAATAACACTTCACCATCGCGATTTCTACAATCTTTCATGGGAACAGGACCGCACTGTGGTGCTAAGCGCCGACTTATCAGATACGGCGCCCGTTCGAGTGCAATTCTAGAGCAGTTAAAAAAAATCCTGGTAATCCAATTTATTACACACCAAAAGCTATAATTCTTTCCGTACACGACAGTGATGATATAAAGCAACGAAAAAATAAATAAAAGAAAAACAATAAGTAGAGAGAAAACTGCACCTCAGATAGTCGAAACACACACACATAAATAGATACCGCCTACGCCTTCAAAACCTCAAAAGCGCATGGTCAAGATCGTTCTCGGTAAGTAAAACACCATCATCCGAACACTTCGCCTTTGCTCTTAATTCAACGCAAAGCCCGTCAATATCAATCTCACTGAACTTAGGGTGCTGAGATATCCGGTCCCAGACCGCAGAGCAGCTCATCAGTTTGGCGGGAGGGATAGGAACAGTTTCCTCTGCCTCCCGTCCATCAAGGGTAGTTGGGAATCGCTTCTGATGAGGGGCTGCCGAGCCCAGTGACTCGAAGGTACTGTTGGCAATGGGGTTCTCTATAGGGTCAAACATGCTGTATTCCGACGAGGTAAGCTCTGGCAGCGAAAACTCTTCGCCGTCAAACAACGGGTCTTTGTAGTCACCGAACAACTCGAAATCAAAGTTTGCTGGTGAGAACGCCGAGGAGGGAGTACTGCCACTTTTCTGGCTTACAGAGTCCCGCTTGGGTGAACTCCAGGGCGCAGCACTACCGGTGGCAGAGATTGCTACAGGCGACTTGCCAGGGGTCTGCGACGCAGCTCTTGGGACCGGTTGTTCTCTAGTACCGCACGCCAACGAGAGTTTGTCGCAGAAGTCCGCATCCTCCTCCTTGACCTCGGATATACTAGAGGGCACAGAATGGCTGGAGAATGTAGAGAGCGGCGAGTCTGAACTAGACGACAACGAGGGCGAGACACTTGAGTTCAAGCTGACAGACTCTGCAGAGTTGGTACGGCTTTGAGGCGGCGACATTCGTGATAATCCCGTTGCAGTGGTATTAATGCTGGTGCCTGCAGTAGAATTATTCTTATCTTGAGATGAGAAAAATGGGAATTCAAATGTGAATGGTTTCGCACTTCCACCGTGAGATAATGAATTCTGTTGGGGCTGTCTGTTTTTGCCTGTGTCACGACTAGTGCTGTATCTTTTGAGTTCACCCTGGAGTCTTTGGACCTGTTGTTTCAAAAACTCATTTTCATTGTTAGAGGCCTTTGCTTCTTTTTCAAGTTCCATGACTCGGTCTTCCAAATCCTTAAGATGCCTTTCCTTGCGTTCACGGAACGCTCGTTGGGCAGCTCGATTTTGGGCCTTTCGCTTTGTTGCCGGTTCAGTCAAGTCGGGCTTTCTTCCGGGTTTTTTAGCGGTACGAGGACCACTGGAGTTGTCGGCTTTAAACGATTTACTAGAGTCATCATAGTGATCAGCCTTTCTCTTTTCATGCATATAGCCATCATTCGAATAAATGCCCGACTCGGGTGACATGGACACCGAGTCAATCGATAGTGGAGACTCATCGAATTTCAAAAGCTCCTGTTGTTGAGAATCATTATGTCCATCCATGGAAAAATCCTTATAATTATCAAAGAAGTTATCCTCCTCCTTGATAAAATCTTGTAAACTAGTATTTGCAGCTGCCATTTCTGTGTTGTTTTTAGTCCTGTTTGAACTTGAGATTCAATTCCAAGCAAGGGGGGACTTAAAAGCCTTTCTACGAACAGCCAAAATAAAGAGTCACTGTATGTCCTTCAGTCGTCAAGAAGAATAAACCTAATAACTCTATTTCACCCAATCAATCCGACTTTAAACAAGTTGGTCGTATACAAGAACTACACAAGTGGTGGTGAAGAAGTATGAAGAAAGAACAATTACAAATCCAAAATATTGCTGGGAGAATGTTTGGTGCCGTTCTCCGGTTATTCGGTCCGGCTCAACTTTGTCCAATCCAAACTAAACTTACACCGAAATATCTCTTATCAATAGATCACTACACTAATAATGTGATGATAAAGAAAAGGTTTAAAAGAATAAATATATAAATCCTTTTCATTTATAAAGAACGCTCTTGGGGGCTGCTTTTTTCTGTTTTCGGCGGTTCATCCCAGGTGTTCTAGCTTAACAAACTATGATTGGCCCATTGAAACACCGATAATCTCTGCCAAACATCTAAACATCCGTAACCTTTTTGCCAATATGATACTGCTCTAGAAGTTCAAGCTTAGTTTAACGAAGAACATAGAGATAATGTTCCATCTATCCCGATATACATCTCTGGACCTGATCAGATCTGGCTTATCTCGGTGGCGTTCTTAAGCAAATCTTGTACATATGCACAGCCGTTGGTGCGGCTGGCCCTGGGTGCTGCGCCGCACCACCCGTTTCTCCTTCTAGGCGGTTGCATTCCCGGCAGATCCGAGCCAAATTGGCCTTACCAGGAGTCAGCCGTACAGCTTGGATGCTAGATTCTGGAGTAGGAAAATTAATAGACACCGATTCCGAGGTTCTTTTCCCGGATCGTTAGGTCCCAAATATACGTCTCTCAGCGTCCAATAGCATATAGATCTCTATTGTCCAACACCTCTCAATATCACTTTTCATTAGTTGAACTTGTATTAATGGTCATCTACATAATTTCATGACTTGGACTCCTTTTGCAGTACATACTATGAAGATACTTGCTTATTTCTTTATCAAGTATCTAAATCCACGTGAAATAAGTCACGAACCCCTAGCAAATATTTGATATCAGCATCCTGACTACAAGGCTTCTATACTTTAAATATATCCTATACTAGACCTTTTATCATTCTATATGTGAACCGGTATGAATCTGATGCTGCAGTGCTGCATCTTGCAGGCGCCGCGCCGCAGCAGGCGGAACCAGACTGGAAATTACGCTCAGTGGGTTAGGGGTTTCCCGAACAAAGCGCATACGCTTGCTACAGTGGCTGGATAGTTTTGGAACAAACACCAGGTGATTTATCAGTTCACTACAGCTATTTGCGTTAGTTTTGGGTACAAGAGTCGGACTTTAGGAGTCAATTGGGCTAGTATAAGATGAAAGTGCATGTTCTTGCGCTTTCCAAGGAGGGTGAGCCTGTTGCGAACCGTCCGGGGGAGTTTTTGAACCTACCTATTCCTCGAGAACCGTATATTCTCAGGTTTGTGTTCTTTTCCTGGAGCAAAGTACTGAACAATGGAACCTTTTATTGTAATGTGGCCCCAGAGGGATCGGAATTCAAGCGGGATAAGTTTTATGAATACCCTTTGGACAATAGTTTCAGCAAGGAATTCCATGTTGATATCAAAATCACCACCGGTGGGTCCTTCTCCTTCTATTCGAAATACGCCCCAATTGCAGAGGATTACTTTGCTTCTTCGGATCAGAAGAATCAACTTGTATTAACCAAGCAGTTTCATTTCATAGTGTCGACTGGGTTCAAGTTGAAAAATAAGGATCTGGCCCTCAATTCCCTGGCTATACAGACTGTGGTATCAAAGTGGATGGGGCCTGTGGATACATGGGATGAAAAGCTTGCAGCCATTGAAGACAAGGGATACAATATGGTGCATTTCACTCCTCTCCAGCATCGTGGACATAGCAATTCGCCATTTTCTCTGTTTGATCAATTGGCATGGGATCCGGAATGCTTCCCCAACGGAGACAGCGATATCAAAAAGCTTGTCGAAGATATGGAATTCAAGTACGGACTGCTATCGCTCAGTGATGTTGTGTTCAATCACACTGCCGACGATTCGGAATGGCTGAAACATCATCCAGAGTCGGGTTACTCAATCAAAACTGCTCCACATCTCAATCCCGCACTTGATCTCGACAATGAGATCATTGAGTATTCGTCCAAACTCGCTGAATTGGGCTTGCCCTCCGAATTAAAAAGTCAGCAGGATCTTGATCGTGTCATGGCCGGCTTTCGTGAACATGTTTTTGAAAAAATCAAGCTCTGGGAATACTATGTGGTTGATGTTACCAAGACTATCACTGAAGCTCTGGAAGTCATCCATGACGAGAAAAAATTCAGTGAGATCCCAGCTTCTGATGTCCCGAGCCATATCAAGGACAGTTTACGCGATTTAGCGGCGCTGGTGGTCCAGCATGCCGGCGTCGACTTTGACAAGTTCGGTGAAAAAAGATTTGGCAAGTATCTTGATCCTACCAAATTCGTGTCGGTCCTAAAGGGTGTGTACAAAGATTCGAGCAGTCATCGCTTGGAGGCCCAGATTCGAAGAATTGTCGACGAAATCAATGAGCCACGCTATCAGGAGTACGACGACGAAGTAGCCGCAATTGTGAGCCAAATCTACAATAGAGCCCGCTATAGCCGTCTGGACTCGGATGGCCCCCAACAGGGCGAAATCAGCGAGAAAAGTCCTATTCATGAAACGTACTTCACCCGGGTCAAGCTTCCGTCTGGCGAAGTGGTTGCACTTGCTAACAACGGCTGGGTCTGGAATGGTGATCCCATGATTGACTTCGGAAGTAATAAGTCACGCGCCTATCTTCGACGTGAGATCATTATCTGGGGAGATTGTGTTAAACTGAGATATGGTGACGGGCCCCAGGACTCTCCGTATTTGTGGGAGCGTATGACCAAGTATACGCAATTGCTGGCCAAATACTTTCACGGATTCAGAATTGATAACTGTCACTCTACGCCTATTCATGTAGGCGAGTACTTCTTAGATAAGGCTCGGCTGGTTAGACCAAACCTTTACGTTGTTGCTGAGCTGTTTACGGGGTCGGAGGCAATGGATAGGATCTTTGTCGAGCGTCTGGGCCTGACCTCACTAATTAGAGAGGCAATGCAAGCGTGGTCAGTTCAGGAACTATCACGGCTCGTCCATAAGCATGGTGGTCGTCCTATTGGATCATTTGACAAAGAGCCGTTGGTCAAGCATGGATCAAAACCTGGTGACGCGGATCAGGACATTTATATTATCCGTCCAACACCTATTCATGCGTTGTTTACAGATCAGACCCACGATAATGAATCACCATTTGAAAAGCGTACTTTGGAAGACACCTTACCAACTGGTGCCTTGGTGGCTATGTGCGCATCTGCAGTAGGCTCCACTATGGGCTTTGATGAGTGTTATCCGAATCATCTTGATATTGTCAACGAAAGTAGGAAATATACTTTTGGTGGGGGTATTTCTAAGGTGAAAAAGATTTTGAATCAGATTCATGAGGACATGGGGGATGATTCTGATGAGACCTATATTCACCACGAGGGTCAGTACATCACAGTGCATAGAGTTTCACCCCTTAGTGGTCAGGGTTGGTTTTTGATTGCCCGGTCAAAGTTCCACTCGGATGGGGATCAAAAATTCGAAGATATTTACTTGGATGGAACACATGCCGAGTGCACTCTGGCTGTATCCCTCAAAGTGACCGGTGACAAGAAGGAATCAGATGATCCTAAGGTGCTAAAGGGTATTCCGGCCGAGGTAGTCGATATTGAAAAGCCACATATTGACTTTAATGAAGCTGAGCAGACCTCCATTATCCGCAGCACCTCCAGCTTCCCTCAGGGGTCGATTGCCCTTTTTAAGACTTCGCTTACGTTCGTCGATACAGACCTTGAAAACCTAGTTAGAACTGGCGCTGATGAGGCTGTGAAAGATCTCAACTTCTTGGACCTCAACGTAGCTCTCTACCGATGTGATGCAGAGGAAAAGGACTCAACGTCGGGGACAGATGGTGCATACTACGTCCCCAACCACGGTCTGCTAACCTATGCTGGACTACAGGGATGGATTTCACCCTTAGAGCATATTGCGCTGAATAATGATATGGGTCATCCTCTATGTGACCACTTGCGAAATGGCGCCTGGGCATTGGACTATACTGTTGACCGGCTCAGCAGGTATCAGGATAAGTTCCCTCATTTGACTCACTTGGCTGACTGGTTCCATTCTCGGTTCGAGGGTGTACGAAAGGTTCCTTCGTTTTTAAGGCCCAAGTACTTCGGAATGGTTTTATTCGCGGCCTACAGCGCCTGTACCCGTCGAGCCATGTCACTGATGCCTGATGAGATCGCAGAAGGAACCTTCTTTTTGCAGAAGCTTGCTCTTACCTCGATTCAGATGGTGGCACAGGTCCCTAGTACCTCCATCTTCCCGTTCACGAATGTTGGATCCATGGCGGCTGGTCTTCCGCATTTCAGTCATGACTACATGCGGTGCTGGGGCAGAGACGTCTTTTTGTCTCTGCGAGGCCTTCTAATCACAACGAAGAGGTTTAAGGAAGCGAAAGATCATATTCTTGGCTTTGCTGCCACCTTGAAGCATGGCTTAATCCCAAATTTGCTTGATGCTGGACGCAATCCCCGATACAATGCTCGGGACGCAGCTTGGTTCTTCCTGCAGTCTGTGCAGGACTACTATAAGATGGCACCTGACGGTGAGAGCATCCTTTATGAGAAAGTTGAGCGACGCTTTCCTCTCGATGATACCTATGTTGCAGTAGATGATCCGAGGGCATTCTCCGAATCTAGCACTATAAAGGAGATTGTTTATGAAATACTTGCTCGCCATGCGAAGGGCATTGAGTTTAGAGAGGCCAATGCGGGCTCCAATCTAGATTCTCAGATGAAGGATGAGGGTTTCAACCAGAAGATTTTTGTTGACTGGGAAAACGGTTTGGTATTTGGCGGCAATCGATTCAACTGCGGTACTTGGATGGACAAAATGGGCGAGAGTGAGAGAGCTGGCAATAAAGGTGTGCCGGGCACACCAAGAGATGGTGCTGCAATCGAGATCTCTGGTCTATTGCGTAGTGCGTTACGATGGGCTGTGGAACTTCACCAACAAGGAATATTTGAATGGGATTCTGTTGTCAACCAGCATGGTGATAAAATCATGCTTCGAGACTGGGCACATATTCTTAAGAGAAAGTTTGAGCACAGCTTCTATATCCCCGCTAATGCTGATGAGGATTCAAAGTATGACGTCGACAGCTCGATAGTTAATAGGCGCGGTATCTACAAGGACTTGTACCGGTCGGCTGAACCATACGAGGACTACCAGCTTCGTCCTAACTTTGCTATTGCTATGTGTGTTGCTCCAGAGCTTTTTCATGTCGATCATGCTATTGGTGCTATAGCTATTGCTGATAAGGCCATCCGGGGTCCTGTCGGTATGGCCACCCTCGACCCTAGTGACCTCAACTATAGACCGTACTATATCAACTCAGAGGACAGCACTGATTTTGCTACTTCCAAGGGTCGCAACTATCATCAGGGACCGGAGTGGCTGTGGTGCACAGGGTTTTTCCTGCGTGCGTTCCTAATCTTTGACTTGAAGCGAGTCGCAAAGCACAAGCTTAGCTCAGCTGAGACCCTGCAACAGATTCAAGCACGCCTTACTGGCCATGTGAATTGGCTTCTTCACTCATCTTGGGCTGGTTTGACGGAGCTCACCAATAAGGATGGTCAGCTTTGCAACGACTCGTCGCCTACTCAGGCCTGGAGTTCAGCTACGCTGCTGGAGCTTTATCATGATGCAAATGCTCTTACTAAATAGTATATCATCCATAACCTTATATATATATATGTTTATTCGTTTTAACACCACCTTCCTTCGCAATCACGTGTCTATGACCACGTTGTATCTCTGTAGGTAATGAAGAGGAGTAAAACAGCTTAGAGAGGGGTCTTTCGATACCAATAAGGAAGCGGATGAGTCCGAGATCAATTTGGAAGATCTCATCTCCGGCGGAGAGATGCGGCTCTGTTTGTTTACTTTTCCACCAACACGCGAAATGGTAAGCGAGACGACTTGACAGGATGAGAATGTTTAGGGTTAACGAGAGTATCAGGTGAAGAAGAAGGCGCAGATAGGAAATAAAGAGTCGCCAGCTGGACCTGGTCGACGGAGTGCTTCAGGGGCTTTCAACAACTTGAATCCTGCATTGGTCCGTGAGTTGAAGGAAGCATTCACATTGCTTGATAAGGATGGGAATGGGGTTGTTTCCAAGGAAGATCTTGAGGAGATGTTGGTTTCTCTTGGTATGTATCCAAGTTGGTGAATGGTTTGTGATTTTGTATTATTTGTTCTAACTACTGGGTTGTTTCTAGGACAGGATCCAAGTGATGAAGATCTGGCCGAGATCATGAAACAAATGCCACAACCGATAACATTCTCATCGTATTTAACAGGCATGTCTACACATTTTTCCGATATATCAAACAAACAGGAGCTATTGACGGCGTTTGAGGCGTTCGAAAGTGATTCAGTACAAATGCAAAACACTCCTTCATCTACTATCGATGCCGATGAGCTACGAGAATCACTTTTGGAGTCTGGAATGTCCGAGAAGGATATAAAAAGTGCCATGGGTGCATTTACCAAGCCAAGCGGCATTTCCGGCGAATCGTTCAATTTCAGGGAGTTTGTAAACGTAATGAGAAGTGATGTATAGTTCTTGTCATAAGAATAATATTAATATACATGCAGGTTTCCTGTATTAATGGTCCACTATCAGTTCATCACATCCCCAGTCCTCATAACTTCCATCGGGAAGATACCGTCGAATGACAAGAGGGATTTTTCGTTGTGCCAACTCCTTCATGGCGATCTGTAAAGGATCAGTCTCACCCTCTAAATCCACCAGAACAGGAGCGTTCATGCTTTAAATTAGTCCCTACGATCCCACACAGACCCATCGATAAAACTCACCTTATTTGCAAAGCTCTTGTTCCAAGAACTCTGGCTCGTTCATATTTCGTCATGTATGGAGTGGTGGCCCGTTTTTCACGGGGAATAGCCAGTTCTTTGGCGGTTTTTTTCCGAGGAATATTCGGACCATCACTGGCTATAACCATACGGCCATCTGCTGTAATTTCCTCATGAGCTATAGCGTTTCCATTCGAGGTACCATTTTCACCATTGGCGGCATCAAAATCTTCCTCTACTGCATCAAATCCATCCTCCTCGAAATCCCCCTCATCCATGACATTTTCAAAACCTTCATTAAACCTAATCAACAAAATAAAAATATCAGATCAAAACACTTTCACATCAAACCAAAATCTTTACTTACGCTCCCTCGTCGTCCGACATGATTTCTATATTCGACCTAAAATGCAACAAAATTGAAACTTTTTGATGGGGGTTCTGCCTGCATTCCCAGACCTTGATATTCAAATAAAAATAGTGGTATCCGGAGTTCGAAGTGGGCTCCGACGAGAAATGAGCAGAATATTAATAAAACTCGTCATCTCTTGGGATTCGAAATGGACTTCAACCGCAAACTGGAATTGTTGGGAAATGACGGCGGCGGCAAATCGAAATGGGTCCCAACTACAAATGTTTGGTGATTAACAATTTTGTGATTTTCTTCTTCTCACAAGTTGTTTCTTTAATCGTCGTTTCTTTCTCCTGTAATGAATGTCATGGCAGAGGAGGAGGTGAATAGCACTGACCAAAAGCCGGTGATTTATTTCCGTAAGTTATTATTTGAATATTCATTTATGTTTGTTTGAATATTTTGTTTTGTTTGCGTTTTATAAGCAGCAATGGGGTATGGTGGTTGAGCTGGAGACTAATGAATATACAATAGCTTCGATGGGAGATCAAGTGCCGTTGAAAAAATCCACAAAGCCCAGGGTTAAGCGATATTTATGCTCGGTGGATGGGTGTGGTAAGGCATATTCGAGGCCATGTCTTTTGGACCAGCATTTGAGGTCTCATGCTGGTGAAAGACCATTTGTGTGCAGTGTGCCGGGATGCGGCAAAGCGTTTCTACGAGATTCACATCTCAAAACTCATCAACTATCCCATACTGATGTGAAACCTCTCACATGCTCGGTGTGTAGTAAGGGATTCAACACAAACCAGCATCTCCGTCGTCATGTTAGAACTCATTTCCCGACTGTTATGTGTACTTTTGAGGGTTGCAGTGAGGCTTTCAAACGTCAATCTCAGCTTAAAAAACATATTTTCGAGGAGCATACTCCTGAACCCCATTTTAAATGTAGTCATGATGGCTGTGAACGGGGATTCAGCTCGCAGGCTAAATTGGAAACTCATGTGCAACGGTCTCATTCCGCTTATCCACGCTATCATTGTGGCCAAGAGGACTGCGGCGAAAGCTTCTATCATTGGTCAACCCTGCAGTCTCATATCAAAACCTCCCACAAAAAGATGCCATGTGCCGTGTGTGGAAAGCCTTGCGCAGGCCCGGCCGCCATCGATCAACATATGAAAATTCACCAACAAGAAGACATCGCTAAAATATGGACGTGTCAGGAAGACGAATGTGTTTCACACCCGCCATGGCCAAGTCGTGAGGCCCTGATAACTCATTACCAAACGAGCCACAGCTATGTGCCCGAGTCTTTGCTACATACATTCCAATTCCCGGAGCCGGAAGCAGAACCGAAGGCGCAGCCACAGGCTGTATTGGACCTCCCACAGCAACAGGAGGATATGATTGTGGACGTTGGCTCGTCATCGCTCGGTGCTGCTGACACTCAAACAGTGGCAGACATTGCATTGGGGAACCTTACAAGAAAGCCGCTGTCCAAAAAGTTGTCCATGATTGAGCGTATCACTGGAGCTGGATATCAGGATAGTGGAAGAGATGTCATTTGCCCTGTACAGGACTGCGAGTACAGATTCTCGAGGCAATATGATCTGAGAAGACATTTATCCAGCATGCATCCTGAAGCGACGATGCAGGATCTTAACTCTGACAAGAATAGTGATGAAGTGACACAACTCGAGCAGCAGCTGCAACAGGCCTCTGATGTGGTGGGAAATGGTGATGCTGGTTCGACAGATAACTCAGTATTCCCGGGCTTCCAGGTCGTGCAAAGCCTAGGATCTGGGGAGTTTGAAATTATCGATCCTCTAATTCTTAGCGGGAATGCATAGACCGGCAAGAAAACATACATGACGCGTTATTTATTATTAAGTAAAGAAGAAATAAAACAAAAGATAAACTATACCTCTAATCTATAAACAAAACCTCTGGCAGAGCACAAAGAGTAACAAAAAAGAAAGCTAGGCATTCAAGCAAAAACATAAAACACATCATCCACACCACCATATGCTCGTGTACAAACAAACAAAAAGACTATTATTGAAATAAACGTAGCAAAACATCAAGATGAATGCTCATCTTTAACATCCGCGCTGGCGACCTTTGCCCTCAGCTCCTTAACTTCACTTTGAAGGCCCTTGATATAGACAATAGCATTCTCAACGGTGTTTGCTTTGGAGTTTGCCGGCACGGTGGGGGATATTAGAGAGGCCAGCTCTGCTAATGCGGTATTGATTCGGTTACGCCTACCCTGTTCAGCCAACTTATGGGATGTTCGCTTAGAAGTGAGGTCGGCACTCAAGTGATCCGGGTATGACAAACCGAGCTGGTTATGCGTTCCCTCAACGATATTCTGGTAATTGGACTTGGATGCCAATAGTGCCGAGAAGTCTGCCGAATTATTGCCACCACCGTTCGGTTGAATAGACGGTGAAATAGACGGCGACACCATCTTGGGCTTGATGACAGGCGAAACCACAGAATAGCCGGATCCTCGTCCCTTCCACGTTGTTCCGGTAGGCATCTTAGGCATAATAGCAGGCGGCGTGGCACCCATGTTAGGAGATGAGTTCTGCGACGAGTTTCGTCGAATCTGCGGTCTCGTAGCGATGTTTGCCGTGACTTGAAGAGCGTTTTTCAGGCGGTCCTCGGTCGCAGAAGACATTGCCGAGTCGGTAGAGGGCCGCTTGGCACCCAGGTTCATGAGTGTGGCTGGTGTAACTGGTGTTCCTGGCATAGCTGTGGAGCTCGATGTACTGACAGTAGAGGAGGTGGATGTCTTGCGACTGCGTATGCTTTGAGGAGGTGGCATTGAGATATCGGTCAGTTGTTCTGGTGAAAGAGATTCGGACGATCCGCTGCTAGTATCATGGGGTGCTTGGGCACTGGCGGGTGCGATTTGAACGCTTGAGCGTCGACGGCTAGCACGAATCATGGGAGACATTTTCGAGACCCGTGCCGAAGCAGCAGACGACTGGGCTTGTAAGCTGGGGGTGGAACCCTTACTTTTGCGTCCACTGCCACTGAAGCTGCTCCTACGACTTGAATTCCGCGACGTGGTTTGCAGTATGGGAGACGAATGGGCCTCAATGGATGGTGATACCATTGGGCTGAAGTAGGATGCGGGCATATGAAACTCCGGAGGTGCTGCTGACTGATTAGCCACATCCAACGGAGTACCAGTACTGGGAGACATCAGAGGGGTATAGGTTTCATCGCCGGCTGAGGTCGTGGGACCAATCATTGGTGAGGTGAAGATATCATTTGGGTTGACTGATCTTGTGGCCACTTCTGAGCCATGAACTGGGGCACGCCTATCTGTCGGTGTATCCATATGAGATGATTCATATATATGACCTTGTTGTGTTTGTTGTTGTTGCTGTTGTTGATGATGATTGTGCTGCTGTTGTCCAGGAAAGCCATGGAATCCAGTGTTTCCTACTTCATTTGGATTAGAAAGAAAGTCATGAAACATATCCGAGAAGGCATTATTATTATTGTTGTTGTTTGGAGCTTGTTCATTTTTGCCATGAACAAAGCCAGGATCCTGATAGGGACTATTTCTGTTTGAAGAATGCTCAGTATTGGCAGAATCCAAGTCGGCTTGAAAGTCGAAAAAACTGTGCATCTCAGGATTGGCTCCATCATGAAGATGAACCACCGGTTCATGTGTCATCATATTCGATGATGATATCGGTGTACTTTGATCGGATCCCTGATACATGTCTGGAGATACAGATGACTTCGCCGAAACATTGTAGCTGGTCCACTCAGACATAATAAATTGATAGAGATACCTCGGGAAAAGACCACTATTCTTGTTCCAAATTACTATCCTCCAAGACCTCAACTCCTACAAAAACTACCAGAAACCAGTGTCTTCGACTCCAAATCAACCGTGACGTAGAATGACTCCAGAAGAGAGACGGGGGGATTTCGCGATTTTAAGTTTAATCTCACTTGGTGGTGATATAAAAAAGCCCTAGGACTCCGTGCAACCTTCTTCCCAATCTCCAACGAATCCCAACACAGAACCGGCTCGTAGCCGATACGCCTATAACCCACAAGACAAGGGTAGAATAAGTAGAATAAGTCTTGTATATTATAGTAAGGAGATCTGAAAACATCTTTTCATCGAAAATCGCTTTCTAAAACGTATATAAACCATATTTTTCAATGAGCCGCATTTCAGGCGGCGCGTGGGGCTGAACTTACCCTGAACAGGCGGGGTCTTTTGCGAGTGAATTTTTTGGGGTTGAAATTTCTTCTCCTTTTATTTCTTTCCTTTGCAAGCCACGGAAGCAGGGTGATCAATGTCTCAATATATCGGGAAATCCATATCGTTGGTATCCAATAGTGACATCAGGTTTGTGATTTGGGTGTTTGAAACAGTAATCAATTGAATTCTGACGCGTTTTGGGGTGGTTTTAGATATGTTGGTATTCTACACGAGATTAACTCGGAAGCTTCTACAGTTTCCTTGAAACAGGTACGGTCGTATGGTACTGAAGGACGACGGGGTGGTGAATCGGAAATCCCTCCTTCTGATGGGGTTTATGAATTCATTGTTTTCCGTGGATCGGATGTGAAGGATCTGAAGATCGCCGAATCCCCTGTTATTCCCCGGTCTCAGCCAGCATTTGCAGATCCAGCCATAATACAGGTAAGCATTCTATGGTGGAAGATAATCAAGATTGAAATTTCTATCTCTTTTTGTTTTGTGTTTGGGTTTTCAATTGCATGATGAAGAATTTTCGGATGTTAAGAACTATATTTTCCAAGAGCGCTAAAACCGTGTGGATACTTTCCGTTGCCTTCCTTCTGATCATTGAAATCATACCTGACAAAAAGAATATTCAATTTTTGATTCTCGATCATATTATTCTAACTTGCAATTTCTAGTCGGCTCAGCAACCATCTTCAGCTCCACCACCACCACAACAACAACAGCCACCATCCTATCCACAGCAGCAATTCCAACAGCAGCAACAGTATCAGCAGCAACAATATCCTTCGTACGGGGGACGACCCGCTCCACCACCTGCAGTCCCCGCAGTGGTGTATGCAAAAGAAAACCAAGCCCCACGGGTTGCGGCCAAAGCCCCATCTCCAGTTTTGGAAACTAAGCCTACGAGTAACAATCGACGAACTGCAGCTGTTCCTGAGTTTGATTTCGCACAAAGCAATGCCAAGTTTTCCAAGGAAGCAGTGGCTAAAGAAGCAGAAGCCGAATCTGTCATTCCTGCCGCAGATAACGGAGAGGAATTCTATAACAAAAAAACCTCATTCTTCGACTCAATCTCGTCATCCGCAGATAGAAATGATCTACCTGCCGATCCTAACGCACGATTCGAGCGACGCGGAGAAGAACGCAAGCTAAACATGGAGACGTTTGGGGAAACCGCCACCAGAAGAGGTGGAAGAGGACGAGGTCGAGGCGGACGAGGCGGTCGGGGCGGCAGAGGTGGTGGATACCGTCAGTATCAGCAGCAGCAGCAGCAGCAGCAGCCTCAATTTAACCAATAGTGGGCGGATGTAACGAACCAAGCGTCCTTGTGACTTATTTATATGTATACGACCATCACCTTAAACTAGAGCCATATGTACTCCTCAGATTATAGTGTACTCTATATCAGGTCTCATCAACTTCATAAAACGATATTTGCTTTCCACAAATCATTATCGCACAATCATAGACCATGATCCATGCTGGTCATATAACATCTGGTTGATTTAGTTTATGTGATATCTGATTACTAACGTTATATCTTGCGATTATTCACTTCTGCCCACCATATACTAAACCGTCCTATTAAATCCCTGTCAGCTTTCATAATATACGTTTACGAATCATCTATATAAACACGTACTTCCCCAGCCCGTACCGTTAGAGGCGGCGGCGGTTTGCCATGACTTCAGGCCAAAAATCGCCAAAGACCATAGAAACCCCTGAACAAGAGGAAATAATACTTGATCCCGCATTGTGAGTATTGAGATCCAGAACCATGATCCTTGCGCTGGAGCTATGGATCTGCTGTATGAGCTTTCGAATCTCAAATCAGGCAATTGAGGCAACGGTTTGAGAACCCTGCGCTTGGCAATCGACGATGGTAAATACGTGCTAGTCTCGGAATCCGAATCCATACCGTGCACCATATATATATCTTACTGAGATTCACAGTTGCTGAATCAGATAATAGTCGAAGAACTCGGCGCCTAATAAAGTGGATAGTACAAATGGTGCAGTGGTCACGTGATGAGGGGAGCTTGTTAGTTACCCTACCCTCAACGTCCCAGCTCTTGAAATTGAAGATCGCGCGAAGTTCGGCGCTTAGCGACATTGGAAATTCCACGAAGAGACGGAAGGAACTTTTGAAGGCGAAAAAAATGGATCAGGATGAGGGGCCTAAGGTCACGATCAGGAAGATAACCAAAGATGAGGTAGATTTTGTCATGTCGGATGTGGATCTTGCGTATGTTTATTGTATTGTGCTTTGTTTTTGGTATGGAAATAACTGATTGTTTGTATAGTCTGGCAAATTCGATTCGAAGGACCATGATTGCCGAGATCCCTACTATAGGTAAGTTTGATATTTGGAGTTTTAATTTGGAAGCTGGGTTCTAAATCGAGGGTTTTCTATACAGCTATTGATTTGGTGGAGATTGAAATCAATACTTCAGTGTTGGCAGATGAATTCATTGCACATCGTCTAGGATTAATACCGTTGGATTCGACGCGAGTGGACGATTTGGAGTATACTAGAGATTGTACATGCAGTCAATACTGCGAGAAATGCTCGGTCGAGTTATCGCTTGATGCTCGATGCACTGGCGACGCTACTATGGAAATATATACACAACATCTAACAGTGCATGGAGCATTGGGTCGAGATGAGACAATAGGCCGGCCAGTATTCAATGACCCCAGCAAGAAGGGAGTTCTGATATGCAAGCTCCGAAAACATCAGGAACTCCGATTAAAATGTATAGCTAAAAAAGGCATATCGAAGGAACATGCGAAATGGTCGCCGGTGTCTGCTATTGGGTTTGAATACGATCCCTGGAATAAACTAAGACATACTGACTATTGGTATGAGGAAAGCGTTGAAGATGAATGGCCCAAGAGTAAGAATTCAGATTGGGAAGAGCCTCCGAAAGAGAACGAACCGTTCGACTACAATGCAAAGCCAGATAAATATTATTTCACCGTGGAAACAATCGGTTCACTAAAGCCAAATGAGGTCGTAGAACGAGGAATGGCTGTTTTACAAAATAAGCTGGCTGAAATTGTACTATCACTAGACAAACTCGACGGCCGTGGAGGTCCTCAACGAGATGGTTACGGAGGCACCACTCCATACACTCCTCGAGATGAGAGTTGGGGTGGTCAGTCAGTCATGCACAATGCAAACACCGGTAACCCATGGTTCTAGGCGGTGTGATATATTATATAGACTCTGTATAAATTCCCCTGTTTCTTGGCTCTTATTGTTGACTATTCCATTCAACACAATCCTGAAACCTGACTTTGTCACCGCCAAATATATCCAGAGCACTCCCGTATGTAAGATCGACTTTACCTTCGCTCAGGGCTTTGACGAGCTCCAGATCTTGTATACTCCTGGCCCCGCCAGCATATACCGTTGGTACAGTGACCCATTTCCCCAGTGCTGAGACTAGATCTTGGTCTATTCCTCGGCATAGACCCTCGACATCTGCAGCATGGATCAGAAACTCGCTGCAATACTGCGATAGTTGGTCCAAAGTAGTCTTATTGATCTTTGTGTCTGTTAAGGTCTGCCACCGGTTCATAGCCACGATCCATTCATCCCCTTTTCGACGACAACTTAGATCTATAACAAGTCGGTCCTTGCCAACCTCCTCTACGAGACGCTTTAATCGGTCTAATGAAAACATTGCATCGGGAAATAGGTACGACGTCACGATGACCTTACCGGCATGTTTATCCTCTATCCAAGATCGAGCATTATCTGTAGATATTCCCCCTCCAATCTGTAACATCCCCGGCCATGCTGCAAGTGCTTCTTCAGCTGCTATATCACAGTTGGGTCCAAGCTTTATGACATGAGTACCGCTTACATTATTTGTTCTGTAAAGCCCAGCAAAGTAACTACTTGGCTGCGTGGCCACAAAGTTGGTCTTAAGATCCTGATTACTATCATCATTCAAGGTGCCTCCAACAATCTGTTTGACCTGGCCGGCATGGATATCGATGCAGCCCTTGAACTTCGTCATGATTGCGGCTGGCGGTGGATTGCAGATCGAGAGGCTGAAAATTTCAAACTTCCTGTCAAAACACTTAAAATGGCCAAAAAGTCATCATTGCAAAGCCGGGAAGTAGCTGGCAAACGAGGCGAAGATGATGGGCATAGTAATGATAGGGAGATATTAGATATATTTAAAAAGAGCTTTGAGACTCAATTTGCAAACGCAGATCAGCATGTTCATAGTAATGAAGATAGTCCTGCTAGTTCCTCACACGACGATGATGACAGCAGCTATACAAATGACGAGGAATTTAGGGGTTTTGATGATGATTTGAGTGATTCGGATGACGAGCCGAAAGTGTTTAAATTCAATGATTCAGTGGATCCAGTTGCAATCAATAAGCAGGACAAGAAATCATTCATGGTAAGCTAGAGCTTGTTTTTAAGATTCTAATAAGGGAAAATTGCTCTAACAAGAAATTTAATAGTCTTCTACTGCACCTAAGGCGATAGTGCCTCAGAAAGTGTCCAAAGCAGCCAAAGAAGAGGATGAAATGAATTTAGAAAACGATATAGCCTTGCAAAGGTTAATCAACGAATCCCATATTCTCGCTGAAGCCAGCAAAAAGGGTCACATGACGGGGGCCGATATCTCGACTGATTTCGACCTTAATCCCATCGGCAAATCCCGTCTGAAAGCCCTGGAGTCACGGATGCAAAGCCTGGGCGCTCGTAAGCAGGCCCAGGAGAAAATGCCTATGAATATCCGAAAAGGAATGCTTGCAAAGCAAGGTTATAGACATGACAAGCATGTGCAGAATGCCAAGGAAGCAGGCATCATTCTGGCACGACCGGCTAAGGTGGCGAAGAAAACACTGGCACCAAGGAGAGACCGAGGACTGAAAATCAACTCTGTGGGCAGGAATACTCGTCATGGGTTGGTCATTAGTGCTGCTGAGATAGCCAAACAGACGTCCAAGAGCAAGCGGTCACGAAAGTGACTATTATCGAAGAGGCTTCTTTCTTTTTTGGCTTTGAATCTGTTGAGTGAGACTCTCAACTTGATGATGTAATGATAATACAATGGCTTCCAAAGCAGTAAATCGCCTGGAGATTTCGTCGGGCTCCGGGATCACTGCTTGTTTGATTTCTTCTGTGGTCACGACCGTAGTATAAGAGTGCCCGATTTGATAACTTTTGATGCAGGAGATATAGAATGTGAATTTATCACGGAGATTCTCCAAAGAATCATGTACTTTCAAATAGATCCGGCCAATTTTCTTTCTACAATTCACACAAACCAACTCTTGGTATGTACTTCCAGCATCGATATTATTTTCACCCAATCGAGCAGTTAATTCTTGAGGACGCGCCTCGACGGTGTCTGGAGCGATCTCACTTAAAGTAAAAACTCGAAGAGATGGAGTGGCTGCAACCCAAGCAGAACTATCTCCAATAATAACATTACAAGTGGAACATTGAAATACTATAGGGGATCGTGACATCTCAAGCTCACTACCAAATCATTACGATTGTTGGTGAAAGAAAACCCGTTTTTGTGCGGAAAGTTCCTTTTTACCCCTCCATTATCTCCACTTCACGTAAACAAACAATCCGGACTTAAGCATGACAGAGGCCACCGGTGGGTATTGGACGCGTAAGATTGGTGAATATGGTTCTAATTCAACTAGATCGCGTATTTGTACAAGCTATATCGACCATTAAGACACTTTCGTCTGCGCCATTGTCGGCTGGTTTGACTCGGCCCTCGGCTCAACATAGGACTCAATTGTATGGGTTGTACAAACAAGCCACAGGTATATATATATTGCTTGGAATCATTTGATTTGATTCTGGTGTACTAATTATGATTTGCAGAGGGAGATGTTAAAGGTCTAATGCCCCGACCAAGAGGAATCTCACGAGAGGATGAAGCAAATAGACTGAAATGGTGTGTGCTCTGCTATTTATTTATTTGTTTGTTTGGTTTGTTTCTAATAATAAGGGACGCTTGGAAGAAACAGGAAGGTCTTAGTCGAGCAGAAGCTAAGCAAAAATATATCTCGCTGCTAATTGAGGTTGGTATATGATAATATTTGTTCCGTCGTGGATATCTCTAACGGATCTAGACAATGAAATCCCATGTACGAGGAACTTCTGAAGCAAGAAATCTTTTGGACAGTCTAGAATTCTCTTGGAATCAGGTCAATGGAGGCTATAAGAGTTACTTGGCTGCCTCACCGAAATCGGTCTACTCCAACTCAACTCTGGCTATTAGTACCTCCACTCTGCAGAACCCATTGGCAGATGAAGAGATAAATGTAGAAGGCCAGGCGCTGAGAAACTGGAGACGAGATGTTACTTGGGCTCTAGAGACTATAAATGACGAAATCTACACGTTGCGACAAAAGTACACCAAGGCAAGCGGTCCGGGAGAACCACCTTCAAACACTAGCAGCAATGGAGCCCCAAGGCCAGGAAAATCATGGACTATGGCGGTGATTGAGTTCTGCCTTAGTTTCCTTCATCGCGCCTTTGTCGACTTGCTCTTCCTGTCTGCAACCTTGAAAGCAGTTCGCTGGATTAGGCGCAATCCGTCCCTTGCCAGGAAAAACCCTACACTATACAGAGCACTGTATGCGATTGGCCGTTCTATCATATTTCTCCTGGGAGCTCTTCAGATCCAGCTTGCTCTATAATGTCCTTTGTATTTATCAAAACGAACAATTTATTTCATGGAAATATGGCGAATATCCTACAACTGGGTCTACTTATAATAACTGAATAACGAGAAGGGATCCCACGACAGCAAGAGCTGAGTTGAAGGTAATCAAGCTCGCTCCGCTGGACTGCTCTGGCCCTTGTTCAGGGCTAACGCTGTCGGTAGACTCCGGGCCGTAGGGTTCAGTTGGCTCAGGAATAGGAAGAGGTACAGGGTATCCAGCATCTGTGCCCTCGGGACTATTACCTGGATTCTCGTCACCACCGGCTGCGCCCTCGGATCCATTGCTACCGGGGACTTGATTTCCACTATTGCCTTGGTCACCGGGATTCTGGGGACCGGCTCCTTCTCCTTCGCCTGCTCTGCCGGATGGAGCTGGGTTTTCTGATGGATTTGAGCTACCGGCCGATACATAAGAGTCGTCATTCCCTGATGCCCCCGGAGATACTTTGCTGCCGCTCTCGTCCGGATTAGATCCCTGTGTAGCAGTAGCAGCCGGAATGCATACATTATTAGTGCATTCAAGAACCTCGGTGACAGTCGCATGGCTGTTACTGTCAACAAAAGTTGACGTTCGAGTGATAGCATTGCCTCCATTAGCATTGGACTCAACATTTGAGCCGCCTTCGCTAGCAGTTGGGTGAGGTAACGGACCAATTGTCCCATTAGCAGTCGAGTTGGAGTATCCGGTGAACTGAGGAACACCTGCTGTAGTATGTTCAGGTCCAACACCAAAGGTGCTGTTTGAGTACACTGGTACGGATGTATACGGGTAAGATGATTCAGAGACTGGCATTGTCACATTTGGATATAAGACGGAGCCAGTGTTTGACGCAAATGTTGTTTCATTGGAAATCGAGGGAACAGGAGTTGACTGGCTCAAAGTAGGGAGGTTTGTATATGCGGTGACGTTATAGTTGGGCTTGATTATCGGAGTCTGAGGGACGTCAGTAGGATTCTCCTCCAGAGCCGTTACATCAGAGGCAGCGGTGCTCTGAACAACGGCAGTCTGCCTCGCTGAGTTAGTGGCGACCGCTTCCATGGACGAATAGCCGTCAGCAATCGTCGTTTCCACAGTTACTGGATCGGCGATAGCTGATGTAACCTGAGCCTCCTCTATAGAACTGGGTGTAGGCGCGTGCACGTCATCTAGGACGATCGAGGTGGCCTTAACATCTACCAGGCTGGTAGTGGCGGGTCCAGAAATGTCCTCGGTTACGACTGCAACCAAGGTCTCAGTAACTGTGACAAACCGATTGTTTGCGTCTATCTTCTCCTGAGTAGTCTCCGCGAATTCTTTAGGTTGAACAGCTGCTTTTTCAAGATCCACTATTATAGGCGAAGATGCCTCGCTTGGCGGAGCAGAAAGGACACTGGTGATAGTGCTGTATCCGCTCTTAACAGGCTCTCCAGCGATGCGAGCCTTGAACCAGTCAAGTGCATAGTGGGGCGTATAGAAGGGATCGTCGAATGGCAACTCAACTTCAGCGAACGCGTTGCTGAATAAAAGAGTGGAAACAGCTGCAATCGCCCGAACGGAACTAAGCAATTTCATGGCTTCAAAGAGTGTAGTATATTCCCCAAAAACAGCAAGACTGCTCCTTTCACCTCTACTTATACAAGGTGTTTTACCATTTTTGAAACATTCCGACGATGTAGTAGAGATCGGTATCAGGATAATTACTGTGAGCTAGCTCAAACCTTATCTCGCAGCGACACATCTGAAACGTGGGCCCTCCTATTACTGTCTTATATGCTTTTATAATGGTTGCAACTCGCATCATGGTCTCTTTCTCGTCACCTTTAGATATAGTTTCTCCGGGAAAGGTGGTTTCTACGATTTTCTCATTTCCGCATTATATGCAGGGACTGGAAACTGATCTGCACTGTGCGCAGGGTACTAAATTTGACTTTTATTCCGATTCGATACTATCTTTTGATTAAGTTTAATTAGATCTATTAGCTACACAGGATATTTTTAGCTTAAAGCGGCGAGATGCATACGAAACAGCGAGCGGAATTCTTTCAAGGGATACTGTACAGTGACTTTATTTCTTTGCAAAGACTCTTTGGAAAGTTTCCCTTGCCGATTCAGGTTTGAATGCAAATACATCGTTATCAAGCGTTCCCGGGACGATGCCAAATCCGCTTGCGCCCAGGGGCTTGACGGACCAGGTCATCTCAGCAACTTCATCCCGATTCCTGCGAGCCTCATCCTCAAGTTTGGCGGCTTCAGCAGGGTCCTGGTAATTGGAGGTGTAGGTAGCGCCTTGGGCATCTCCCAAGTCTTGAACTAACTTTCCCCATGTTGTGTAGTCGCCTGTAACTCTAATTTCCCTTCGTTGTTCGCCGTCTTTCAGCGGAATTAAGATAGACTCGACCGTGTATCTTGCTATATCCGGAATAGACGTGACAGAAACCGCGGCGTCCGGTCGGCCATAACTACTTACAGTATGCTCCTCAAAGTTAATTCCATAAAACTCCGAAGCGGCCCATTCGGTGAACAGACCCGTCATCACCAGAGTGTAGGCAAAATGGGGATATTGCTTGATCTTAGCCTCCAGATGATCTCTAGTGACACGTTTATCTCTGAAGTAACGTAGGTTCTTCAGTGCATCTTGTGCAACGTCAGAGCCAAATTCAGAGGGGTAAAAGTGTCTGACCCCTCCCTCGATGGCGGCTTCTGCATAAGCGGGCTGCAACCTGAGCAATGCATTACCGACTAGAGATAACACTACATCATATCCTTTGTATGATTCAGAGCTCACGTAAGATCCAATCACCAGCTTGAGGCCCTCTTTCTCAAGATGATCAAATTTATGTGCTCTGGAAGGATCGGCGAGCACGCCCACCTTTTCGAATTGATCAAGATGTCTCTTGAATTCTTCAACCACGTGGATGCCAAATGCTCCACTGGCACCCAAGATCAGAACTGAAGGAGAAGTCATTGTTAATAAATAAATAGTGAAAAAATTATAACAAGTTAGTGGTGCTGAGTGGCTTTATATATTTCACTCTTAGTGGAAGCCAAGCCCTGTGCGGCGGAACATTACTTACCAATACGAAGAACTGCAGTGAATCACCAATTCAAATGACAAGCTCGCTGACAACAACCTACTACATAACAAAACGTTGATTTTTTTACTAACCTAAAGATATATTGATTATACTAGAAACGAACGAACCTATTTAAAATATTGACTACTACTCACTTAATGGTTTAAGATGGAGTTTTACTTCTTGCCGTAAAGTCGCTGGAAGGTTTGTTTGGCAGACTCAGGTTTGAAGTTGAAACGATCATTATCAAGAGGTCCTGGGACAATAGCATTGCCACTGGCAGCCAAAGGGGTCGCCGACCAGATCATCTCGCCCATTTCGTCTCTTCTTTCTCGTGCCTCTTCTTCGAAAACAGCCGCTTTCTCCGGTGCCAAATATTGGGCCTTGAACTCAACACCCATGGCCGATTCAAGGTCCTTGATAAGATTCTGCCAAGTGGTAGAATCGCCAGTGACTCTGATTTCCCGGCGTTGTTGGCCCTTTTCAAGAGGAATCAAGATGGATTCTACCAAATAGCGTGCGATATCCGGCGCCGCAGTGACTGAGATTGGTGCATCGGGTTTTCCATAAGCAGTGATTTCATGTTTTATCAGATCAACACCTGAGAATTCAGAGGCAGAGTATTCTGTAAAAAGGCCATTCATCAACAATGTATAGGAAAAGTCGGGATGCTGTTTGATCAAATATTCAAGATGATCTCTTGTCACTCTCTTGTCTCTGAAATATCTGTTGCTTTTCAATGACTTCTGAGAGATATCAACTCCATACTCTGAAGCATAGAAATGCTTGACGCCTCCGGCAACTGCGGCTTCTGCATAACCGGGCTGAAGTCTCAAAAGGGCATTGCCGACCAAAGAGAGGACCACATCATAGCCCTTGTATGAAGATGCTTCCAAAAGAGATCCTACAACAACCTTGAATCCTTCTTCCTTGTGGTGTTCAAATTTATGGGCCCTGGATGGATCAGCAAGGATCCCCACGGTATGGAAGTGATGCTTATGCTTCTTGAATTCCTCAACAACATAAGTGCCAAATGAACCGCTTGCTCCGAGAATTAAAACAGATTGAGAAACCATCGTTTAACTTTGTCTTCTTAATGATACCTTTCCTTGTAGTTTAACAATGAATGAAAAAGTGCGGAGTGAAAGGGATCGACGGGATGATCTTATATAGCCGCACAGGGGCGGAATTCCACAGCGGGGCGCGGCTGACCCGCTCTGCAGTGCTTACTCATAAGATTTGATATTGACTGGATCCAACATGAAAACCGCCTGCAAAGCCACCCAATTTGAAATCCGATCCTAGAAACCCATATTCAATGACTCAGTAGATGCATTCTACGGATTTAGTGCTCCGTACTCCGTGAAATTCACGGATTTAGTTTACGGATGACAAACTTTCCAATCTTCGATACTCTCTCAATCATTATTATTAAGTAACACACATTGCATTTGTCAAACTTCCCAGTCAACTATTTAAGATGTCAATATTACTCTAGACGGTGACATCATTGAGTGGTTCGGCGGGTGACATGCTCAACTTTAGAGATTGGTAGATTAAGACACAATTGCTAACTTCCATAACCTCGAATAAATGAATGTATTCATCAAGACCCTAGTTAAATTTCAGGTGCTCATATCTCTTCAGATATACAGATCAAAAATACATCATGTTAGGGAAGACTTGGGAAGTTGTTCGGAACTTGTTGAAGTCTTGTTCCCGGTCTAAAGATTGACAGGGTTCAAAGGCGGGGAACCACGATAAGCAATTAAGGTGAGCCGCCATACTTCTAGGCCTTATTTCATAACACTTGGAACGTAATTGGAATATTGGATTCCGAGTGGCTCTGAATAAATATCATCTGTGACAATGGTTGGAGATTTGCTGAGTTCGGAGCCAAAACGACGGCGATACGATGGCCGGAGTTAGCTGAGCCGCTCCCCCTGAAAAGTTCTCTACTGAGCACGAACTTGTCCTTCATCACAGTCAGATAAGCGGTTTTATTCTGAAGAATGTTCTATTATTTGGAGCTGGCGTTGACCAAGACGCTCAAATTTGTCTTGGCGGTATTTTATAACCCACCTACTAAAGAACAGCTATCGTTCTATAGAGCGGAGGCTAGCGATGTTCCTGATATCATCACTGTAAGAAGTGCTGAGTTTGAGAATGCTGCCATTCTGCCTTGGAGCTGTGGAGCGGAAGGAGTTGGAGAAGATTCTTCACCTTCTTTTTCTATCAGTGGTGTACCTGAAGAGGCTTCTTCTTTGGTGATGATTATGGAAGACCTTGATGTGCCTCTTCCTTTCCCTGCTCTTCACTTATTATCGTACAATATTTCTCCTACTACAAAAGAGTTCCCTGCAAGGTTTTTCAATGGCCCTGAAAATCGTGAAGATGTGACATTTGGAAAGGGATTTTTCAATCGTAGGGGCTACGGAGGACCGAGACCTATCATTAATGATGGACCTCATCGATACTATTTCACCTTCTTCGCGCTACGTGAGAAGACCCTTGAGCCGCACCTTGACCACAAAAGTGTCATGAAGATTATCAAGGACTCTGCGGTTGCAAAGGGTGTGATTTACGGAACCTTCGAGCGCAATGCCATAAAATATTAGTTATTAATTGGTAATAATCTCTAGTATGCATAATTGTCGTCCCATTTAAAGTAGCCTGCTGCCGCCAGTTCATCTGCAGAGTGGGCTGCAATTCCAGTCTCAAGCCTGTACTTGACAAATGCGAGTCTAATAGCAAGCAAGTTATGACGGTCACGTTTGCGTGCATCATTGAAATCAGTGGGTACCAGCCCTATAGGGCCAGGTCGGGAAGCCTTAAGATCAAGAGCCAGCTTGTCACAATATTTAAAATCGTCAGGATATCGCATGTTATGAAACGACTTCTCGCTCAGACTTCGTGATGCCGCTTCTTTGTCCCACCGTAGACGGTCTTCCAGGGGAGGAAGGTCTAAGCGTCCTGCGAGGAATCTTCCAACATGTACTGCTTGCAACTCCCCGGTTCTAAATGGTTGCACGTACTTTGGCAGTGCCATAAATACTAACGTAGGATCCGGAGCGTAATACAGATGCTCAAACGTATTATGCACTCTTAGACCATCGGTTATGGCCGGATATTTGCTTTCATTGATACTTTTCAGGTAAGGATATGACCGCAGGTATCCTGTCGCAAACACAACCACATCAATGTGTTTAATCTGTGTTCCCTCGATATCGTATATGATCCGCGATTCTGCGTCAAAGCGGTCAATGTTGGCAACATAAGTTACACCATCTAGTCCGTTCGCACGCAGTTTCGCAAGCTTCTCTGGGTCTCGGATCGAGTGATATATCTGCTTGGTAACAGATCGACTGGCACCAACAATGTCATTACCACTCGCCTCCGATCCAATTACAAGTATTGTCTTACCAGCATAAACATCTTCCAATCGATAGTTCTTAGAATGATGAACGGATTCTGGATACCTGTGGCTCCATTCCGCCAGGCCTGGCCAGTCCGGTATATAGGGTGTGTTATAGTTACCGGTGGCCACAATCACAGAGTCGAATAACTCTGTTGAGGCTTCGCCAGTGGCATCAGAAACCGCAGTGACGGCCCATTTACTATCGTCTTCAGTTTTGCGAACGTCAGTGATAGCCACGCCATGTTCAATATGATCCGCAACCTTAGATCCATAATGATGCAAGTATCTTGCAACCTCAGGATGCGATGCAAACAACGGCCTATTCTCGACTGATCCATCATCGAACGGAGTGTCATTGTATTCCATGTCGTAATAAGGCACATTGGTCTCTAAATTCTTGTACACTGCACCAAACTTCGTATCCACCTCTGGTGAAGGATCCAGACTAGGAGCCGGCCATCCAGGACCGGTCTTTTCTATATAATTCCATATCCCCCCAACCTCAGGTCTTCTTTCATATGCCTTGATCCTTTGAAATGCACCTTCAGCTATAAGAGCTCTGATAGTCACCAAACCCGTCACTCCAGTGCCAACCACAGCCACATCTCTAATGGGTCGTTTAGTTTGAGTCATTAGGCTCTTTCCTAATCTACAAAAATTATGAGAGTATTAGTGGTCATATTTATTTAACATGCAACGAGCTGCATGATAGGGATCGACGACGCGCGTTTTGGACCATTTGAAACCATATAGCGCCATATCACGTTTTACTATATCAACGTTGCAGTTTAACCGGAACCGAGTTTCCGGGCCTAACTCGCCCACCTCTGCTCTCCGAATCCAGCAGGCATTTCTCGGCGATTAGTTCTCGCTAAAGCCGAGAATGGTTTTCGATACCTCAAAAAAGTAATGTTAAACATACAGATTTTTTTGTTCAAGAATCGTAAGATATCCAAAGATTCCAAACCGCAGAGATTTCGCTCTTGTCGCAAATTGAAATTCAGTTATGAATTAGCAGAAAAACATGGATTGATATTTATATAACTTAGCAAAAAATTATTTTATATAGACGCAATAAACCTAGAGAGGGTAGATGAAAGACTTATTCTCCAAATCTGTCAAATCAAGCACGGCAAGACTGACAACTTCCCGTTCAGTTCCCTCACCGTCAGATAGCTCGACGACTCCTAACTTCGAGTCTGCGTTGGCAGCAGCGATTCGAGAGACGTTTCTGGCTCGTAGAACAAACCAGATCACAATAAGCAGGCATGGGGCCAAAAAGAAAGAAAGAACGATCTGAACAATCCAAGCAGGGATATATCGTGGAGCGTCCTTCTCTCTCCACAATTGTGGAGAGATAATATTGGCAATGGCGTATCCGGCTGAGATAATGGCGTTTCTAGTGACTTTCTTGGTGTATCCGGAGCAAGAGGCAGTAGTCCAGCCAAAGGCGATGATCCATGGGATACCGAAAGTCTGAGATGCAAGCACCAAGTTGGCGAGAAGGGCCATTTTCTGGTCCCATGGCAGTGCCACTAGAGCAATGCTGCCTGCCAACGATGGTAAGGTCCAGAAAAACGCAAACCAGGCCGAATATCCAGGAACATAGTAAATAACAACTGATGCAATGATAGCACACACCACAGCGAAACCACCACCAGCAACAGACACCAGAGTCGATCCAAGATTTGAAACACCACCGATTCCCACGAACAGAAGGTTCTGCTGGTATGCAAGATTGTTAGCCAATTGTTGAAGAAGGAAGAAGCCTCCAAATAGCCATGAGATAGGATCCTTTAGGGCCTCGACAAATTGGTACTTCTTGAATACCTTTTGCTCAATGGAACTTCCGGTACTGTTCTGGACTCGGCGGATGATCCACACCTTCTCTTCTCGTGATAAGAACTTGGCGTTGGATGGGTTGTCTGGGTAGTAGAAATAGACGAAGATCGTTAAGAAGAATGTCAAGCCACCGATGATAATCATCAGTACTCTCCAGGGTTGAATCGACGTCTCAGCAAAAAGCGCGCCATAGGCAATGAACCCAGCTGGAATCGGAGATCCCATGCAAGAAGCATAGAAGACCGGCTGCATTGTTGCCCTCTGTTCAGCATCGAGAAACATGCCCATAGTCAACAGCAGAGTAGGAATAGAGACAGCCTCAGTCATTCCAAGAAAGAACCGAAGTACAATCACACCTGCATAGTTGAATGCAGCACAATGCAAGAAAATAATTACAGTCCACAGGGCAAGTAATCCAGTCATGAACTTTCCAAGTGGAAGTTTCTGCAACAAATAGTTGCCTGGCAGTTGGCCTACTACAAATCCAACATAGAACACAGTATTGACATTGTCGTACTTATCCTGATCCAACCCAGTATCTTCCCAAAACCCTAGAATAGACGCATACGATAAGGTTGCCTTATCCATATACATAAGAAGATTGATAGTTCCAGTCAAAAAAAGAATAATATAGAAAACCCGTCTCTTCAGTTTCTTCTCAATAGCAGGATCGATTTGAGCCACATCCTTATCATTCTGATCCATAAAAGCCAAAGTAGCATCGGCATATCGAGACTTAATGATTCGGCCTTGTTGGATCTCAGAGATCACAGCTGGCTCGTTCTTCTCACCACTATCGATCGACAAACTCATTTCAAAGTAATTAATAGTCTGAAATTAAAAAAAAAACCGTCCGGACATGGGCATATTTTATATAAACACGCATCTCGTTGATCGTCGTTTTATCAAGGCCCGCGGAAGCAAATGGTGTGAATGACAGCTCGAACTACTGGGGGTAAATCACGTCTTCATACCTGCAAATTGCAGCATGGATTTGTGCATCACTAGAGAGGCTACCATATATATGAATTAGAAATCGTTCCTTAAGGCCGAATCAGCCAACCACTTGGGTCTATGGCCGAGACATCTCGGCGATAACAATGTTTCTCGGCCGAGAAAACAAAAAAAGCAACGCTTTAGGCCAGCCACTGTCGCGCCGTTTGGGCATTCTCCGGCCCGGGTTCGGCTTTACAATTTTAGCTCTTGCGCTTTTAGTGATAGAGATATCTTACTCACAATTTATTTAGCAAACGCCATTATATAGAAACATTGTGAGTTGGTATAATTAAATAATAAAGAAGCTCTTTCACCATACGTAGTGACCAGCAGTGGCGTCCCAGAGCTGCATGTTCAGGCTATCTTCGATGAGGGACCGGTAATGCAAAACATCCGTCTTGACCTGTTCAATATTCAATTCCTCAAAGACATCAGAATCCTGGCCAGTGGAAGTTGAGGCAGTCGGACTGTTACTTTGCGACAGGCGACGGAACTGATCGACCAAGGACAAATGTTGCCATACATTGTCCTTGATACTGCTAACATCCTTCCACCGCTCTACACACAGAGCCGTCGTCTTTTCACCAAGATAGGTCAACATCTCGAAACATCGGTTGATGCAATGCACTTTAGTATCTTCCTCGGCATTTAATGTGATTGAAAGAACATTGTCCAACTGTTTCATAGCATCCTCGGATAAATCGTGTAACACAATCAACATGGCTTGTAAAGGCTGAAACTTTCGTATCTCCCATACAAAAATCGAAAAATTTGCCAGACTTCCGTACTTGCAGAACTCATCCAAAAACCCCAAACAAGACGACACTAGAATCTGATTCGAGAAGTCCGAAGACGAAATCAGTCGTGTATCTGCCAAAGACGAAGTGGCTGAGACCGCATTCGGACCAAGACTTGATAGTGGATGTGATGAATGTGGTTGGAGCTGCGTTTCAAAATGACCAGCTAGGGAAGAAGAATACTCATCCGCCTTGCTAATCTCTCGAAATAGTAATATCTGAGCCCGTTTTTCAAGAGTATACAGCACAGACGTAGCCCACTTAATAAATAGTGCCATAGCAGGGTTGGCGTCCGATTCGACAAGACGCATGATGCGAGAGCTCAGCGACATACCCAGCCTTTTTATGGAGTCATCCAGGTATGCGAATCGCTCAGCGGTCATCGGTGATTTGGGCACCCGGTGGACCTCCCGGAGAATATCTGACGTTACCGCAGCCCATAAAAACCTGCCATTGGCAAACACCGTGGCATGCGAAAGTCTGAAATTGCCCTGCTGTGAATGTAAGTGCTCAACCGGCATTCTCGTGTCATAGTGACCTGCAACAATCAGAGGTGGGAGTCCGTTGGAAAGCGCTGCCATAATGTCGAGATAAACGATTTGCCACCATAGCATTTTCCGTAGCTGGGCATCCTTGGCAGGCATGTCCGGAGACGGATCACGATGTAATCCCATGAGCTGTGCACTTCTGACAAGAGCAGCGAGACCAGGGCTGTCTTCTGTTTTACAGTCGCTTCGGCATGCAGCATACAGTAATACGGCAGCTTGACAACCAATCATTGTCGGTTTCCTCGGAAAGTGTATCATGGATAGGGCGATCTCTGCCCCCGACACAAACTGTAGTATCTGTTGCCGTATTGGGTCAAGCACATCTTCTCCTTTGGATTCATCGACCTTTGCTTCTTCATAGTCTGAAACTGCTGCTGCGTAACACACTGAAAACAACAGCAATAGAAACTGAACGTCGGCCTTTTCGGGGGATTGTGTGAACACTTCGTATTGATATAATAATTCAGACCAGTCCAATATGGGTATTATGGGATGAATCGAGCACAAGTATCTGTCGAGTAGCTTATCGGCAACAGTTTTTTGAGGAAGGAACTGTACCAATTGTGGGTAACTATGAGGAGATGATTGTTCAACATCATCTTCAACTACCGTTACTCGAGAAAGAAGAGTAGTCATAGTAGCTACTGGTCTGCACCCTTTATTTCCTTCCGTATGTGGCCAGCTTGCTTGTTCTATTGATTGATAGGGACCGAGAGAATTCGCAGAGAATTCTATGCCTGGGGCTTTCGGTGGAGTATCCTCTGACGAAGCAGGCGGAGATACCAAGTCGCTATTTGGGCTTTCTTCGCCATAATACCTACAAGTAACTCTCCTCCTCTCACAGCTTTTGCAGCTTGGTAAGGTCTGTGAACACTTCACCTTGCGAATATGGCAGTCAATACATGATTTAACCTTTCTCTGCCGTTGCGGCCGGTGGAGAGCCTTGTGGATTTTATCACTATGGTCGACCGAATGCCGTGAAACTGGTTCTGCTACTTCCATACTTCTTTGTCGTTATTATATATCTCAAAACCTAGTCACAAGGACCATACAGAAATATGTGAGTGAAAGCGCAGTGATAGTCGTGACATACAGAAGCTTTTTGACGCAAGACAAAACTCCGCCAAAAGGACCGTGGTCAAGCGTAAACGAATCACGCTAAATTTACTGCTATACTTACCAGTTAACGTTGTTATAACATTGTTATAACATTTAATAATAAATTTCGGGAGGCTATATTATAACAACAGCGATATCTTCACTTGAGCGTACAAAATCTGGTCTGAGAGAGCTCCAGTTTGAAATATATGCACATTACAGTCAGATATAATCAGTAACAGTTAAGTTGAATGTCAACTTTGTCTTGTAATATCAAATACCTACTGAATCATAAAAAAAAGTAGTTGATGTATAATATTGCTTTGATATTATTTTAGATTTAAGTCTTGCATCAATTTGGTCGTTTACTATTTGTTGTAACGATCTCCCGAACATAAATTTTCACAATGCAGTACCTTTCACATATATTATATTATATCATATAAAGTTACTATGATCTGAAAAGAATGAACTTCGCTATAAAAACAGTGTTAGAAAGACATATTGAAAAGTGCTGATCAAATCAAAATGCGGAGTGCGGGGTTAAAGAGGTTAGGGCAAGATATAAGCGTCCGGCGTTTTTTTAGCGTGAATTTGGGTTTGCAGTCAACACATTTTTAGTTCGAGAGCTCAAAAACATGGCACCAGTAGAAGGGGTACTGGAGGCGCGTAATACTGGCTCGGTCACTAAGAAGAAGAATAAATCTAGGAAAGGTTTGGAGAAGAGTTTTGTTTGTAGTTCACCTGGTTGCGGTAAGGCCTTCACCCGACTAGAACATTTAAGTAGGCACCAGCTGAATCGTAAGTATTCACAATCTTTAATGAATAATGGGCGATTTCTAATTCATATTAGATCAACCGAAGGAGATTTACCGATGTATTCAATCGGACTGCGATAGATCTTTCGTACGAAAGGATCTATACTTACGACATTTGGAAAGACATCGAAAATCATTAGAAGATATCAAAACTGAGTCCTCTAGCCCCGCATACACACAAGCGTCTCAGACGACTGTAATAGACGTGAACTCGAATAATATTCTTGCGCGTTCGGATATGAATGGAACCACTCTAGCGCCTTTTAGAGGCCTGTTACAGGAACCAACCAATCAGTCGTACTCACCACCATCAGCCATGACTGTTTCTGGAAACACTCCGGCTGAGTTACGACAAAGCCCTCAGCTTTGGCAGATGACGGCTGGGACCCCAGATACAAACAGTTATTCTAATGGTGCCACTACAAATGCTTTCTCCATCACTCCACATCCACTAAATGGCAACGGCATCGACACAGAGAGCGAACAAATTCAACAACAAGAAGTACAGGAACAGGAACCTGAAAATGGTGCTCTGAATAACGATATTGCAATAAAACAGGAAGGTCAAAGCCAATATACCGGGTCACCGCGAAATTCAATGTCGATGATCTCGCCTGATTCCGCTGATTTAACTGATTGGCTCTTCACTTCAGGTCTGCTGTCAGGAACATTTGGTATGAATGTAGCCGATTCCAATTCTTTTCTTGTGTCGCCTCTGCGAGATTTTTCCGAAATCTCAACCCCGCCCTCATTCACCCAGACTATGGTGTTGTCGGAAGCGAAGCGGGAAGACATGATTAGAGAGCTCCCGCAGCTTGAAGCGTTTTCTGAATTCTCATTGGCCGATATCAAGCGATATAATGAGCTGTATTGGGAAAAATTCCATTATCAGTTTCCTATCATTCATCGGCCGTCATTTGAAATTAACATGACCCCTTCGCCATTATTGCTATGTATAATATTGATTGGAGCTTCATACGCAGGGGCGTCTGAAGAATTCCGAAACTCCATAGCCGATCCGTTGAGGTGGGTTTTGTTTAGTTCACCACATTTCCATCCTCCTACGCGTGTTTGGATACTACAAAGCCTGCTGCTGCTAGAAACATATGAAAAGATCTTTGCTCCCGGACGAAGGCTGCACGAACGAGCTCACATTCATCACGGGGCAACTCTCCAACTGATACGACGGGGATCCACTCTGCTTGATCCTTCTGTGTCGCTTCCAACCACTGACACCGATGGCAGCACATGGCGCAAATGGGTCGAAGCGGAGTCCATCAAACGGGCAGTTTTCATGGCCTTCATTCTCGACGTGGCACACACAGCTTTATTTAGCCATGGACAGCTTATGCATCCGAGCGAAATGAGGCTTTCTCTCCCTTGCGATGATCGAGTGTGGGATTCTGCCGATGACCGGAGAAAGCTGCTCAATAAACCTACGGTCCCCTTTTTGGTGGGTATGAAGCGAATATTAAGCCGGCAGCGGGTGGAGGTCACCAGTGAGTTAGGCAGGCTGGCACTGCTTTACGGAATAGTGTCGTTATCGAATCAAATGAAGCAGCTGGATATCGACTCGTCATTAGAGTCGACTTTTTCAGGGTCTTTTCGGGGCAAATGGAAGTCCACGGTGGGCAACGCACTGGATTTTTGGTGGAAAGACTATGATGTAGCGACAATGGGTGAATATTCGGGCCTTGAGAAAAGTCCTTCGTCTGTCTCGACAGTAGAGCCAGTATCGCCGAGTCCTAACAAACCAGACTATCTTTTGCACTATCACTTTGCACATATCTCACTGCATGTGAAGCGGTATGAGCTTCATGTGTTTTGCGGTGATCGGCGAGTACTGGGGTTAACTACTCTGCGACAGGACTATTTGGCGGCTGAAAAACACATGTATGAATGGTCAACGACACCCGGAGCAAGGATAGCAGCTTTCCACGCAATCAAGGCGCTGTATAGTATATTTATTGAGGGATCGACTGGTCCCGTTTCGAAGATTTATTCAATCTCGTCAGATCCGTTTATTCACAGGGCGATGATTATCGCTCATTGCACTCTGACATACTGGGCTTACTCCTTCTGCATCGACGGGCCTGAATCCGATATTCTCGCCGACAGAGACAATCTACAAAGTGTCAATGCAAAAGGGTGGCATGAGCATGAATGGGCCATTGCTGCCGAGGGTGGCAGCAAGTTTCTAGAGCGTATCAACTCGGTAAGGACTGCAGATGACCTTGCGTATTTCCCCACTAAAAATCACACTGTGGGTCTACTTAAGTGGGTGATCCTGGCCCTCACGGACAGTAATTGGGTGCTCATGATTGAAATGTGCCGTATGATGGATAACTGCGTCAAACGAAGCCTGGGCTGGGAGGATGTCGTTGAAAACGAACTCGCAGACCGTGACGTTCAAGTAGGATGATTCTTATATAGTTTCGTAACCGAATCAGGTTTTCCAGCTATCTGTGAATGCGGGGTGTTGGTATGATGTCTTGGGGGAGTCTCGGCGATCCGGTGGGGTATGGGGGTTGCATGAGCCTCCCCACCGTCATGACCTGCATAAATAGGACCAGGTCAGGACCGTTAAAAGTAGATTGCTAGGACATAATAGAAATGACTGGAAACTCGATTCAGGTTGTAGATTCGAAAGCATTGGCTGTTGTTTCGTATGATCCGGCTCGGGGAGCAGAGAATCCGAACTGGAGTTCAGACATTGGCCCTCTAGATCTAAGAACGGTTGCGAATGTGTGCACCAAGCCATTTGCAGTATTCTCCGAAGAGTTTCTATCTGTTACTGGCAATAGTCCGTCATTAAAGCTTGTAGCAGAGGAAACCAAGTTTCCATTTGCGCACGAGGCTGGCGTGTGGATCCCCAGAACCAGGGAAGTTTTCTTTACCTCAAACCAATTCAAGGCCAATGCTCACGATAAGCGCAACACGATCCGTATATCCAAGATCAAGGTTCCTGAAGATAAAGGTGCTGGTGCTAGCGAATACCACTGGGAAGTGGTGAAACCGTCACCCGATATTGTCTCCGGCAATGGCGGCACCAACTACAAAGATGGCGCTCTTATCTGCCAGCAGGGACGAGGTGACATACCTGGGGGCCTTGTTTACATGCAGGTTGAGGAACCGTATCGTAGTGAAGTCGTTATCAACAATTACCATGGCCGACCTTTCAATGCTCCTAATGATGTGGTCGTTTTGCCGTTGGACGGTACTATTTGGTTCACTGACCCTAACTATGGTATTCTTCAAGGACTGCGCGATCACAAGAAGCTTCCTAACCAGGTTTACTGCTACAACCCCAAAAGTGGAAGTATCCGAGTCGTTGCGGACGGAATCAATAAACCAAATGGAATTGCGTTTTCACATGACTGGAAAACATGCTATATAACAGATACTATGGCCTATAATGGGACTGGAGGCCTGAACCACGATGGAGAGGCGACGATTTATGCGTTTGACGTCGCCAAGTCTCCTGGATCGAGTCGCGAGAACCGGCCATACGTCTTGCTCAATAAGCGACTATTTGCATTTGCTGACAGTGGTGCGCCGGATGGAATCAAGGTAGACACTGAAGGTAATGTATATTCCGGATGCCGAGATGGGATCCAAGTATGGAACCCTGATGGCGAACTAATTGGAAAGATCTTGGTCCCCGGTGGGGTTGCCAACTTCTGCTTCACAGACCCAGGTCGTATCATCCTCTTTAACGAAACTCGTATTTTCGAGGCAAATATTCAGGCTGCAGGTGCCTTAATGAGATGAACTCATTGTCCATAGCCTATTTCTAGTTGTTTGAACAGAAGACGAATTGAAATATTTTAGTAGATTGCATGTCCATTTATCGTGTCACAAGCACCAAACTCGCGGCCAAGCGTGAATTTTTCTTGTAAAGCCCCTCGATGGACATAATCAAGCGTTTTCGTATTATTTCTATTATGAAAGGGATGTGTTTTCGAGAAGGCCGTGGAATTTAGCAGCTACGGGAAAATATTGATAAGCAGCGTGGAAAGACTATGTAAAAATGCGTAACCGCATAGAAATCTCTGACTCTAAAGATTTTTTCACATTCCCTTGGTCATCATCAAAGTGGAACTAAGGAGTCCAATCACTTGCTTGAGTACTTATCTCAGGCCTCATCCTCGTCCGGTAGGTATTCCATCGACTTCTGTATCCTTCTCTTTAATAATCCCATTTAAACAGGTTCGTCTGGACGATGATAACAGCGAACTGCAGCAGCTATCAAACCTTTGGCTTTAGGGTTATTAGTATGGATAAATTCGTTCAGCGCGTCGGTTACTGTAAGCGACAGATATCCTATGTCGCATAAAGCTATGTCGCATAAACGTGCCAGCATCCGATAGCAGATGGATGTGCTGCTTAAGGACATCGGGGCCTCAGGTCTAAGCAAATTCTCACGGTATTTCCTAAGCCTCATATTAGAATCATTGCGGGCGAAGCTCAAAACTGCGCATCCTAGACAGACCAGAGTGTGGCCCGCCCCCTAGTCGAGAGGGAGGCATATAGAGTAACATATCACGTGGACGCAGGCTCGTTTCCAGATGTGCGGTTTTCAGCTTCAGTTTTGCGCACTGATTTAGCTCTGGTAGCTGTAAGGTCAGGGTGTCGAATACCATTGGCTGGGTATGGTCCGACGGCAGCTCCTGTCGGTAGAGTACCTTCTAGTTCCGCAGACACCTCGTAGTGGTGGAAAGGTTTCTTAAATACCCAGGCATTTTCCTTATGATCTGCAAGGTAATCGCTTTTCACGCGCTCGTCCGCCGTAATAACCATATTTTGTGCGTCCCACTTGAAACTACCCATCAAGGGCCCGTAAAGCAATCCTTCTAAAACAAGATACTGTTCTCGCAAAGTGTCATAACGTTTCCTGACCCGCGAGCCCGTTACACGATTTGGTGGACTTCAGACTGAGTTGCCATGGTTTTCATCTCGTTTATCATTCATAACTTGCACAGCACGTTCCCAGCGTGAATTCTTATCATTGAAGAGACTCTGATTCTTCGATAGTTGAAGATCGGGTCATGTTTATATCGATGAATAATAATAACGCGTTTGAAAAGATGTTTAACTCGCGAATTAAAAAACATCAACAATCATTTTCAGTCGGGGGCTATTTACCTTGAGTAAATAGGAATATAGCTCGGAATTCCTTGATTTCCAACTTTACATTTTTGAATAACAGAAATTGGATTTTGTATGTAGGATTTTGCGGTTTGGGAACCAAAAATCTACCATGTTAGCTTTGAATCAGGTAGCTGCAGATTCGGTGAAGAGAACACACTTTTGGGGTTTTACGTCAAACCAGCTATTAAAATAAACAAACACTAACATTTCGTGGTTGGTAACCACTTTTGCAATTCTCACGCAAGTCTCCCTCTTTTACATTCTTTTACAATCTTTCAATTCACTTTTAATTCATTATTATATATAATGTGTTTTATCGATATATGATCAATTGTTTACCTATTCTTTCACTCTACTACTTCAGCTTGCTTGATTGTATAATCTTCTTATCACTTATGATTGCTGACTCAGTGCTGACTCAGTGCTTTGTTGTATGCCAACGTGGAGTTCGGAATCCGCACTGGACAAATTAAGTGGTTGGGAACCAGCTTCTAAGATCTGTGAGGCTCGAAATGCGGGGGACCCGCCCCCACCGCCCACGGCCCACTGAGTTGGGGGCAGGTCATATAAACTCAAGTTGCAGAACAGAGTTAGACATATCAGCATCAAATGACTGATATTGGGTATCCTCAAAATAATAGAACGTGGCAGATTCTTGCCAATGCCGAAAAGGGTGGTTATGCGGTTCCAGCGTTCAATTGGTAAGTTTTCCTGGCACCTACCTCCGATATGTCCCTGCTAATGACGAGATAGTTATAATACGGAAGCGATATTAGCATGTATTAAAGCTGCCGAGTTGTCGAATGCGCCGGCCATCATTGAAATCTTTCCCTGGTCGTTACACTTTCAAGGTCCAGAATTTATCAAGTTCGCTGCTGCTGCTGCACATGCCGCATCGGTGCCTGTTGCCCTTCATCTGGATCATTGTACTGTCGAGTCAGATGTGTACCTGGCACTAGAACTGCCATTTGACTCCATCATGGTGGATGCCTCCAGTCATGATCTGGACACAAACGTCAAGTTCGTGGGCGAGATCGTCAAGCTGGCCGAAAAGCGGGGAATCACTATCGAAGCAGAGATGGGCCGGATCCAGGGTGGTGAGGATGGATTGCCCATGGTGGATATGGAGGCCCTATATACTGAGCCTGAGTTTGCCGCTGACTTCATTGCTCGTACTGGTGTCCACTACTTGGCACCCTCGTTTGGAAACATTCATGGCAAGTATCCACCTGGAGGGCCACAGAAGTACTGGCAGCTGGACAGGTTGGCGGAAATCGGCCGCCAGACCGCTTCCATGCCTGTGAGACTTGTTCTTCACGGCGTGGGCGAGGTTGAGCCTATAGTCACCAGCACCATCAAACTAGGCATTCGAAAGATCAACCTGAACGGAAACATCAACAATCGTCATGTCAAGTTCATATCGGAAAACGTCGGCAAGCTAGGTATAACTGCCCTGCAAGAGCAAGGAGCACAGGTTGTGATTGAAGAAGCTCGCAACTCTCTTAAGCTTTTAGGCGCAGAGGGTAAAGCTCATGCTATTATTACATAAAATAGATACTAATTTCTTTTCTCGTAATCAACAATCTCGGCCACTTTGGCTGCTGAGGCACTGGAACTATCAAATTCATATGATAGCCATTCCTTTGCAAGCCGGCGACATAGCTCAATTCCAATGACTCGTTGACCCATACACAAAACCTGCGCGTTATTACTGAGAATGCTTCTTTCAACACTGAACGAATCGTGCGCCGTGACGGCCCTGATTCCTTTAACTTTATTGGCGGCTATCGCTACGCCCAGTCCCGTTCCACAGATCAGAATGGCCCGGTCAGCCTTGCCAGAAGCCACGATCTCTCCAGCTGCAGTTGCAACCGACGGATATGCCTTGCCGGTATCATCCTTGCTGTCGACGCCAACGTCCTGTATGATATGGCCCAACTTCTCAATATCCGCCTTGAGAGCATTCTTATAATCCACCCCGGCGTTATCACAGCCCACCACGATTCTAAACACCATATTGCTATATTGTCGAATACATTTGGCTGCTGTGTCCGGGGTTTTAAGGGCCCTGTGGGGGATTCATGGGGGAACTAGCTCTGCATATGTTTGGGGGGCTCAGATCTATGGAGTTGCATATAAAGCAGCCTTTACGCCAAAAAGCATGTAAAAGCAGTGAAAATGTCAAAGCCTCAATTGCTTATGCTGGGGAAGCCCAATCACATTGACAAGGAATGGAACGAGCTTTCGGAGTGGGCCGACTTGGTCAAATACACTTCCACAAGCAGAGATGAATTCATTCAGGACCTAAAGGGCAAATACAGCAACGTCGTTGGTATCTATAGCATGGTTGGGGGCCAATATATCTTTGGTGGTATGGACGAAGAGATTGCGTCACATTTGCCCAAATCCTTGAAATACGTCTGTCATAGCGGTGCAGGTTACAATCTCATTGATGTGCCTGCATTGACTGCTAGAGGCATCAAGGTCTCGAATACTCCCGGTGCTGTGGATGGAGCTACGTCCGACACTGGCATCTACTTGATGCTAGGAGCACTGCGTAACTTCTCTCGATTGGAACGCGACTTGCGTGCTGGCAAGTGGAACAAGTACGTGCCTGAAGCCCATGACCCTGCAGGGAAAGTGCTGGGCATTCTGGGTCTCGGCGGGGTGGGTAGTGCTATTCGTGACAAGGCAGTGGTTTTTGGATTCACCAAGATCATCTACCATAATCGCACTCGGCTCTCCGCTGACAAGGAAAAGGGTGCCGAGTACGTATCATTCGACGAACTGCTCGCGACAAGCGACGTGCTATCTCTCAACATCCCGCTCAACCCTGCTACCAAGCACACTATCAACGCGAAAACCCTCGCCAAGTGCAAAGATGGAGTAGTCATCGTAAACACTGCAAGAGGAGCTATCATTGACGAGGCGGCGCTCGTAGACGCACTCGACTCGGGCAAAGTGTCTACTGTAGGACTCGATTCGTTTGAAAACGAGCCCGAGATCCACCCGGGCCTGTTGTCCAACCCCAATCTCATCCTTTTGCCCCATGTTGGAACCCATGCAGTGGAGACCCGCCGTGAAATGGAGCTGGTGACTCTGCGCAACTTGGTGTCTGGAATCAAGACTGGAAAACTCCCCAACATAGTGCCAGAACAGATTGGAAAATTCTAAAATAGTTAATGTACGTAATAATTCAATTGTTGATGGCAGCCGCCTGCGAAGTTTTGCCAACAAGGTCAGCTGCCGAAGCGAAACCGACTGATTCGACGCTGAACTTGGACCAATGGTCCCACTCCCACATGCCATCAAGAATATCGTTAATCGAGGCGTCCAGCATGGCGATTTCCCCGTTTCCAGGAAGTCCAGCCATTTCGATCTCGTTGCTGCCTGTCGCGGCTGACGCAAGTGCCTGTTTCCGCCTCTCTTCAGTCTGGTACCGCTTGAAGGTCAATAGCAGACTCCAAAATGCACTGGCCCCCAGCCTTGTCCTCACAGAGAAAATTGGATAGCGAATCAGCTTGTGAGTGTGCATGAGCTGCAGGCCATCCAGCAGCCTCATGCCCCTAGTGGCTCCATCGTCCGGCAGGCGTTTCAAAATTTGCATGACCCGATAGTAGTCTGACAGGCTATTGCGGGCAACATCTTTGTTGACGAGCGAGTCGAATGGCGAGATTGTAAGACCAAACAGAATGACTGCGGCTTGCGTTGCTGAAAACACTACTGAGATGGGCCACGTGGTATGATTGGGGTCCGAGATAAGAAACTCATTCAAGATCCTGATGATTTTCACACATATCAGGTACATGGGGATGATTACAGCCTTCTGATCAGACACCAACGTATCTGGTGCCAATAAGAAAGAATGGATTTGCAGCTTTGCACTCAAGCATGCCAGCTCTGTTAACTTACCACATGGAGAAACGTCTGCCGTAATAACCGATAGTGAATCAATCACTGCCTTGTGCTGTACACCGCGTACTATGGGATCAATCATGCCAAACTCTGTTTCAGGGCTGTTGCCCAGGGTTTCGACGCCCTTTTTTATAGCATTGTACACCTTGACCTGCTTGGCAAAGTCGCACAAGCTTCTGTTTCGAGGTGAAATGTTGGCCAACACGGTGAAAATGCCATAGTTGAGGCATATACCTGTCGGTAGACCGTTGAAGCATGCTATTGTTTGGTTTGTTACAAAACACGCCGCCCAGCACAGCGTAGCAGCGCTGACCTGTTCTCGTAGTGCATCGTCGACAGTGATACAGTACTCGCGTGTATATGAAGATCTATGAAGACCGATCTTCATAGCAAGATGACTGGCTCTACCTATGAACATCAGCGAATCATCATTCTGGATAGTAGTACTCCTTAGTGGCCAGTGGCATATAACCAGCAGTGCAAACACGTCTGCCAAAGATCTAAATGGATCAACCATGTATGTAGTATCAGCTGGGTAGACGAACTGAAGTACATTTTCCTCGATAAAGTCCTCTAACTCGGGTGCACAGGTCGCAGCTGCAGCATGACAGATTGCCCAAAATAGAAATTTGCGGTTTCTCGTGTATAAAAAGACAGGATCCAACAAATTCCGAGGCAGCACAGGGAAATGTTGATAGTTGAACTTGTAAAACGTCTCAAATAGTGATCGAATCTTGTCCACTGGGATCGGAGTATCTGCCAGACTCTGTTCCAGATTGGTCAATACTGGAAATCCCTCCATACTATCGGGCCATGCAGAAAAGTCATACTTTGCCTCTGGTACTTCAGATGCGTTGTCAGACAAAAGAGAGCTGCCCATAGGACTGCCACGAGATTCCGCTTTGGGGACCTCCGGGTCTCTCAATGGAGCTCTTCGATAATTCGAGTCAATCTCGCAAATGGCATTTATTCTTTCACACCTGCTGCATCGGTTTGGGAACCGAGCAACAGCGTCACACTTGAGCTTGATCTGCCGGCATGTCGTACAAGCCTTCGGTGAACGCTTATGCTTGATCTTTGTCCTCTTTTCTGACACCATCTTTCCCCTCTCGTAGCCACCTTTTTCCCAATTTCGGAGCAAAATAAACCAAATACTCCTCAAAGCCCAAAAAGTCGTAAATAAATCGTCAATCACAAGTGCTGCAAGCGGCTGGGACGCAGTTTCACGCAAACGGCATATTATCCTAGCCCGCAGCGATTTACAGCTAGAAAAACATTGCGGCTCCGAGAGATGCCGACCGGTGATCGGTTGAGCCGAGAGAGAGCGATTCATGAAACGGTATTTTACGATAGTCACGAGAATAGAGTTAGCAATACTAAATAATTATATACTACCATACAAGTTCCTGGGTGGAGTTGCAGTTGGAATTGGTTTGCGTGACGCAGGCCATTTCGGCGTCTTTAGCCATATCAGCTTGTAGTTGCCTAATAACATTTTTGCCATCTCTCTTAAACCGTTTCATGATGCCTCCGCTTGATTGAAGTTTAAGTTCCAGAGCGTCTAGCTTAAATGGATACTTGGTGCCGTTGACCTCGACCTTGCGCTCGGCAACTAATACAGATACCTCTGCGCCTTCTTGGGCTGCCTCGTAGAACTTGTCGTCAGTAACGCGGATACCAAACAGCGCGATATTGGCTTGGTTACGGTTATAAATATACGCAAATGACTTGGCAATGATGGCCTGGACTCCACATCGCTTAAGTGCCTCAGGTGCAGGCTCGCGCGAGGAGCCACATCCAAAACCACGCCCGGCCACAACAATCCTGGCACCATCCTTGACTTTGGCCACAAAATCAGGTCTAACGTACGCAAATGCACTGTGGGGCAAGTCTTCTGCATTCATCTTGTCGATAGGAATAATAGCGTCGGTGTCGACATCGTCGCCGAATCGCTGCACTCGCGACGTAAAGCTGTCAGGAAGCTCGGAAACTTCCTGAGAATACGCCTCAGAACGTTTGACAGCAGGCTCAAGAGGTGGAGGCTGCCTGGGCTCGGAAAACATCACAGACTCTTGGGCATCCTTCCAGTAAAGTCTGACCTCATCATAGAGATTGTAGTCAATCTTGTTCAGAAGCGCTTGAGGGTCTGTCACATTCATGGAAAAGCTGCTTGCAGCCACCGTGCTCGAAGAGGCCAGATTTCCTATAGATCCCTTGCCCATGCGGTTCTCAAAGTTTCTATTTTGCGACGATAACCATACCTCGCCTGCACCGGCTTGGTCTGCGCCCATCCCCACGCAATAGCTGCAGCCAGGCGCACCAACTGTGAACCCTGCCTTTTCATACCACTGCAGAAGGCCCAGAGCCTTAAGCCGTGCGATAATCGCCAGGGACCCTGGAGTCACTTTGCGGTGCTTGTCCGGCACAGGGGTTAGTCCGCTCTCGAGCCCTGCCTTAAGCACCAGTGCTGCCAAAATCAAATCCTCTTCAGCTGTAGTACAAGCACCGATGAATACTCCATCAAGCTTCATGCCCACTTTCTCTGTCACCGGCACCACATTATCAGGAGACGGGTAGAGGGCCAAATATGGCTTAACGTCGCCGAGATCAATTGTCACGGTGGCAGCATATTCTGCGCCTTCATCAGGTCGGAAATACAAGCTTTGATCCTTATAGATGGGATTGGTCCGACGGTTCACAAAAGCTGATGTCTGTTGGTCCGGCACAAATACTCCTGCCAAAGCTCCAAACTCAGTAGACATATTTGCAATTGCGAACCGGGCATCGCATGATAAATATCGCAGTCCTTCGCCGCCGTACTCTACAGCACGACCTGCAGCAATGGTATTTCTCTTGCATTCTTTAAGAATGTGCAAGATGGTATCTTTACCGCCAATTCCAAACCCGGGTTTGCCCACCACGTTGATACGCAAAGTCTCCGGCACCTGAAAGAACGTCTCACCCGTGACAAGCGGGAATACAACATCAGAGGTTCCAAGACCCACGGCCAATGAGCCCAATGCACCACTGGAGCAGGTGTGGGAATCTGCTCCCACAATGAGCATTCCTGGTTGAGCACGTTCGCGGTAGAACTCAGTGTGCATGATGGTCACATTCGGTTTCTGATAGTCGACGATATTCAACTCTTTGGCGCCTTTTTCAGCCATTTGAATCAACATTTGAGGCTGAGGCATATGATTGATTCGAGGATCCACTATATGGTCTGCTGCTAGCCAAATCCTGTCATTTCGATACACTCCAGGTTTCCCCAACTTGTTGTAAAGACCATACAGACCTGCCCAACTAAGCTCAGATGCCGCCGTCCAGTCGACATTTACACACACCATGGTGCCCGGATTAACATCCGACTCGCCAATCAAATGTTGAGCAAGGATCTTCTGAATAAGATTCAAAGGTCCCATATCGTCCTATAATCTCTACGAAACTAACATGGAACAACCAAAATTTAAATACCAGCATGGCCTTGCCGATACTGAGCCAGCAAAACCATGGGGTATGCGTCTATACGTTTTAGCAATCGGATGAGCTAACCGACATCTGTGGTGTTAAACTATTACTTCCGAGTAAGTCGAAGAGTCAAAAGTGTGGAGTCGGCAAGCGGCATGCGATGTTCGGATAGCCAAGCGAAAAGCCGAATTCCGAGTGCCGGCATCACACTATCGGTTCTGGGGTAAATTTTGCATTTACTACTAGCCGCAAAACTATGAAGGCTTTAAATAACTGTGCCGTGAATTTTAATTTCCGACTCGGGTGGGCCGAACCTTGGAAGTCTTTCTAGAATTTGTATATAAGCAGGTCTTGGACATCATCGTTGTAGGCGATCAACAATGGAATCTACTCAGATTGAGAAGGAAGAAATTCAAGGTGATTCATCCGGCAGCGTCACAATAGACCTTAGTAGGTGGGTTGAGAATGTGACGTGGGATGATGTTCCTGAAGAGATAAGGGAAAGAGCCAAATACCTCATTCTGGACGGTATTGCATGTGCACTGGTGGGAGCTCATCTGCCATGGTCAGAAGATGCTGTGCGTGCAATGCTCAAGTTCGAGAAGGGAGATGAATGTCCGGTGATTGGCTGGAAGGGCACTCGTAGTACTGTGATTGGGGCTGCCATGCTCAACTCGGCATTCATCCAGGGCTTTGAGCTTGACGATTATCACGGATATGCTCCACTGCATAGCAATTCTATTATCTTACCAACCTTATTAAGCTTGGTGTCTCGAGAACCCGAAAGGTTCTCCGGGAAGGATTTCCTGCTGTCTACCATCATCGGATACGAGGTTGGACCTCGAGTGGGAAGATCCATTGGTGGAGGCGCCATTTTGTCTCTCGGGTGGCACAGTGGTGCTGTGTTTGGACCCCCGGCGGCAAGTGCGGCCGCTTCCAAGCTGCTAAGTCTGAATGCGAAGCAGATCGAAGATGCGTTTGGCATTGCCTGTACACAGGCTTGTGGTCTCATGTCTGCACAGTTTGAATCGTCAGTTAAGCGAATGCAGCACGGATTCGCAGCCCGAAATGGTTTATTCGCAGCCTTAATGGCTGAATCCAATTACAAAGGCATTAGCAAGGTATTTGAACGCGAATACGGCGGATTCATTCCTGTTTTTACTCTCGGCGGTCTCAAGGCAGCCCCAGAGGAAATCTCTCTTGGCCTCGGTAAGATCTGGAGAACAGACGGAGTTCTCGTCAAGCCATACCCTTGTATGGGAGGTATTCATGCCACTTGCGACGGTGTTCTGGAATTGCTCAGCAAGCATGATATCGATCACACCAAGATTCATAAAATCAGAATCGAACTTACTACCGCCATGTTTCATCATGGCGGATGGAAGGCTAAAAGACCCATAAACGCCATTGGTGCGCAGATGAATAATGCCTACATTGCAGCGGCAATTTTGGTCGATAAACATATCCGCATGCAGTCATTTGCTGCCGAAAAACTGGAGCGGGACGAAGTTTGGGATTTGGTTGCCAAGACCGAATGTGTCGAGAATAACTTCGAAGGTGAGGTTGATCCTATGTACAAGTTGTGCACTAGAGTCATAATCACCTTTGAGGACGGCAGCAGTGTCCAGACATTGGTCAAGAACCCTACCGGGGTCAACAAAGCCTTTAGTGCCGAACAGATTGTTCACAAGTTCAAAGACTTGACACAAGGTATCATCACCACAGATCTTCAGGAAAAGATCATTGAAGCGGTTGTTCACATCGAGGAGCTGGGACCGTCACATCTGATATCCTTGCTCGACAATGATACCAAGAACCCCCTCCATCTATGATAGTCTAGCTAATTACGAATATTAGTGTGATAACGTATATTAAGTTTGTTTTGACAGCGCTACATTGATAATCTGACTGCAACGTTGATATCTTTATGTAGGAGATAAGGCTGGTACCCGGTCTAGCGGCACAGCTCACTACTTGATGATGTTACACTCTATCTGCAAAGCCGGTCTTGAACCGCAATGATAAGAGTCCAGGATTTCGGTCTTCAAGGTGTATGGTAAAACGACTAAGGTTTCCTCCGCTTTTACGTGACCCCCCGCCAACCCCATTTTCTCGGCGCGGGAAAATGCAATGTCGATCGATCTGGGCATTTTATTCCATCTACATTGAGCGCGGTGTGTAATATGTAGATAAATAGATCCGACTTTGTCTCGAAGGTTTCATTCATTCCTCAGGATAATTGAATATCATGACTCTCGACGAAGAAAAAATCCCAGAGGCTGTGCATGTGGTAGACCCCAGCGATCCCGTCAAAGGCGAGATCACCTTGGTGTCACTTGAAGAAATCTTGAGAGATAATAAGCCCAATACTTGGGGAAAGGGCCATTGGAAAATGTATATGTCGTGTGCTGTAGTCTATCTTTGTGCAACCATGTCCGGGTTCGACGGTAGTCTCATGGGTAGTATCAATGCCTTGCCCAATTATCAAGCATACTTCGGACTTGAAGAAGCACTTACCAGTACCGGAATTGTGTTTAGTATTTTCAATGTATGAATATCTTCCTATAATATTTGGTTCAGGTACAGAGTACTAATGGCTTTAGATTGCACAAATGGTGGCAGCATTTTTCTTATGGTTTCACGATGTGTGGGGCAGGAGAATGGGTATTTTTGTTGGATGCGTCGGTGTCATAGTTGGTGCCGTTGTTGTCAGTACCACTTCGAATTGTAAGTCGTGTTGATTCTCTTCTTATCTCTTATCATCTTAATATCTAATAATAAGTGTCTGTGTTTATTGGCGGGCGATTCCTGCTGTCATTCTTTGCCAGTCTCTCCATTACCGCTGCACCACTATATGTGGTTGAGATCTCACCGCCACATCTTCGAGGAACAGTTGCCGGTCTCTATAATACTCTGTTTTACTTGGGATCCATTATGGCTACGTTCTCCATCTATGGTACTGAACTATCTCATCCGGATAGTACTTTGGCATGGAAGATTCCTCTTTGGCTTCAGATCCTCTGTCCGGGAATCGTCTGCTGCGGAGTGTGGTTTATTCCTGAAAGTCCTAGATGGCTTGTGGCTACTGATAAATATGACAAAGCAAGAAAGGTCCTTGTGGAATTCCACGCTAATGGGGACGAGAACCATCCCTTGGTCGAATTGGAAATGGCTGAGATTACTGAGTCATTCCGCGACGTAGGTCTCACTGACTGGAAGACTGTTTTGGACTTCAGAAAGCTTGGAGCTACCAGATCGGCTCGATACAGAACAATGCTTGTTATGATGATGGCTTGGTTTGCTCAATTTTCCGGCAACGCTGTTGCTTCCTACTACTTGCCCACTATGTTGAAAGCTGCCGGTGTCACTTCGGTTAATCTTCAGTTGCTACTGAATGCCATATACTCCATTACTGGCTGGGCCGCCGCCATCGCTGGTGCTCGCTGCCATGATTTGTTTGGCCGTCGAAAGATGCTTATGTTTTCTACTCTAGGTATGGCCGTTTGCCTTGCGCTCGTTGCCGCCACCACCGCTACCTACGAGAATTCCGGGAGTCGAGCTGCCTCAAATGCTTCAATCCTATTTATCTACATCTTTGGCTCAGTTTATGCGTTTGGGTTCACTGCCATTACGCCCATCTACCCGTCCGAGGTTCTCAGTAATGATATGCGGGCCAAGGGATTCTGCGTCTACAAGATTATGTCAGGTGCTTCTGCATTCATCAACGCGTTTGCAGCACCCGTGGCAATGAAGAATATCCGTTATTGGTTCTATGTGTTCTTCGTGTTCTGGGATTTGCTCGAGTTTGTTGCTATTTATTTCCTATTTGTTGAAACTAAGGGTGTTACCCTTGAGGAGTTGGAGGAGATTTTCCAGGCTCCTAATCCTCGAAAAGCCAGTACCGCTATCAAGGACCATCGTCCTGCTGTGGAATATATTTAAATAGTATTGAGATAACTTAATGCTATAAATTCAAACCTTCTTTGCATTTTACTGCTTCCATTGGAATTTCGTTCATTGTCTAACTATCACTAAGCAATGTAAATATTCAAGATATGATAGTAAGTCCTTGTGAGGTCTTACAGTATATGTTTCGTTAAGCAGACGCATATCGTGCGTGTAGAATAAAAACTCCGGCAATGCGGCCATTTTACTCATGGAAAGGAGTTAGATCTCCGCTGCATCAAAAAAACTCAACGGAAAAATATGTGCGGCGCCCCTGCATCGCAAAATCTTCCCGAATGCGGTGACGCCTGTCAGGGAAATTGTAAATTGTAAAAAAATAAATTGCAAGACCGCACACAAGTTGAGTTCTTTGAGTCTGTTTGGCGGGTATCAAATATCTGAAATCTATCGAGGACGATAGTGCCAAGGTATCAGCTGTAAGCTCACGCATATTACATGGGGTGTCATTAGGGTGCCATTAGTGTCGTATTGGGCAACTGATCGTGGCTGAACATCGTAATACCCCGCAACTCCAGTATTAATCGTGGACATATAACGCCGGGAATTAGTCGGTGAAATAGGACTCTTCGGGCGAGTGAGTTGCAACTGTTACATCGACTATTTTTGCCGTCGGTGGCTTATCGTCCTTCGTGGGCGCGGCGGGGGCGGGGGTCGCGACTCGCGGAGGGGGCACGCCAAGGCCGTTTGCCCTTCTCATTTTGGTGCTTACTCCACGCCGACAGTAGCAGGGAAAGCGACTGAAACTGATAAACCGACGACTTGAACTTCTTTTACTAGCCAATTAAAATGACTTTACAAGATGAAGAGCTACGAAAGTCCCTGGGGCAGGTACGCAGAAGGAAATGATGCAAAAAACCAGAGACGAGGCTAATTCTGATAGATGCTGATAGCTGGGTTCGATGGACTAACGCCCAATAAAGAGATAACAGAGCTCATTACCAAATACCATCTCGGTAATGTGATTCTGTTCATCAGAAACGTTCATGATGCTCAGCAGCTTCTAGATCTCACCAGGTCGTTGCAGCAGATTGCAAAGGACGCCGGTCATGAACACCCGCTGTTCATCAGCATTGACCAGGAAAACGGATTAGTTACACGAGTAGGGCCACCTCTGGCACCACAGTTTCCAGGTGCAATGGCTTTAGGTGCTACACACAACCCTGAGTCTGCCTATCAAGTGGCCTTGGCCACTGCGGAGTATCTCCGCTATTATGGCATCCAGTACGACTACGCACCGGTGGCAGACATCAATTCAAACCCTCATAACCCCGTTGTTGGTGTGCGTAGCTTTGGAGATGACCCGGAGATGGTGTCACGGTTTGTTTCCGCTTCTGCAAGAGGTCTGAGCGATGGCAAGGTCGTTGCGTGTGTCAAACATTTCCCAGGCCATGGTGATACAGCTGTCGACTCGCATCATGGGACAGCATTAATTGAGAAAGGACGTAAAGAACTAGATACCTGTGAGCTTGTTCCATTCAAAAACAGTGTTGCAGAAGGCGTCGATTCGGTCATGATGGCCCACGTTATAATCCCAGCCCTGGGTGATGATCTGCCGTGCTCGATATCACCTGCGGCCGTCAGGACTCTCAAGCAGGAGCTAGGCTACGATGGACTTATTATCACCGACTGCCTTGAGATGGATGCTGTAGGAAGACCATACGGTACACCCGAGGGAGCCCGCAAAGCCCTGGTTGCAGGTGTCGATTGCGTGATGATTTGCAACCAGTTTGACCTCCAGATAGGCGGCTACCTGAAGATGCAGCAGGCTGTACTCTCCGGCGAAGTTTCCATGGACCAGATCAGAGCATCCGCCGCTAAAGTGCGTAAGCTCAAAGAGAAGAACTTGTCATGGGAGCAGGCGCTCGAAGTCAGGAGCCCAGATATTAAGTCTACGCCGAGTTTCACCAAGCATGAGAACCTTGCCCAGGGCGTATATAAATCGAGTGTTACCTTGGTGCGCAAAGAAGAGGCAGCGCTACCATTTCAGTCTGGCGAGACTGTGGCATACGTGACCCCCAGCAAGCCGAAGGGTAATGTTTTGAGCGGAGTGGTCAACATCAGGAAAGACACCCGGTTCATTCCGCCGTCTTTTGAGGCTGCTCTGAAGGGATTTGGCGCTAATGTAATACCGGTAGGTTACGAGCCCGAAGATAGCGTCAACGCGCAAGACTCGGAGATTTTGAAAGCGGATCGAGTGCTTGTGGTAAGCAGGAATGCGGGCCTGGTCAAATTCCAAAGACAGGTCCTTGAGCACATTACCACACTGGGCAAGCCGGTCGCAGTAATTGCTGTCGATGTCCCATACGACTATTTGCGCAGTGCTGACAGGTCCTTGGCGCCGACTTATATTTGTACATACGAGCCCAGCGTCGAGTCATTCAAGGAAGCTCTAGCCGCTCTGTACAGTCCAACTACTACAACCACCACCGGAGTCACACCTGTTAAATTAGAATAATTAATTAAGTGGGCAAAAATATAAACATATATAGGAATCTAGCAATGCAAAGTAGCCGGGATAGTTTATGGCTTACCATGAGAATGCGTCTTCAAAGTAGTCGACGCGACTTGAAGATCGCTCGAGATTGTCGTACACACTCATTCGAACATCGTCACTAAGGGTACCGGGACCACATGACATGACAGCCAGGGAGCCAATCGAGTTGATGATTTCAAAGCTGACAAGGCTTCTAATATCAGGCTTCGCATAAATGATATTTTCATCATGCTTGGGCTCGGGACTACCGGGAGGCGCTGCAGCGGCATTAGGAGCCAAAACCGGGGTAGTATCGAGGTTCATTTCGTGATCACCGAGAGAGCCGCTTCGAGTCACGTAGACTTTAACGCTAAAACGGTCGTCTGCCCGCAGGTGTTCGAGACGGTCTGAGAACCACTTGAGTGGTTGCTGGTCTCGAATGACCCAAATAAATAAGATGCGCCTCACGTGGCGATGAGACTTGAGAATCTCGGCAGCATAAGCATAGGGTGAGGTGACACCAATGCCTCCGGCAACAAATACAGCGTTCTCGTAATTATGGATCGGGTGTCTAAGGCCGTAAGGTCCCTCGATCAGAATCGGAAGTCTAGCACTCTGCTTCGGTTGGGCAATCAGATAGTTTGCGGTGCTTCTGGTGAATCCGCGAGTCACTTTGGTAAGGAGAATCAGTTTGCCTTGGTCTTCTGGTTTCGGTGACTCCGTGACTGTAAATGGGTGGGACTCCCAGAACTTATTAGACCTTAAAAGATGTATAAACACGTAGGTACCGGCCTGGGGCTTCCATCTGCGGGCATAATTGATCTTATATTCGATCACACCACCTTCGTGCAATGTGACCTCAGCCTTGGATCCCACGCCAGAGAAAAAGATACGGACGATGCGGACTAAGACACTGAATGCCCAGACAGCAACTGCCGCATAAATGTATTGTCTGTAGAGGTCTTGTAGTTTGAGATGGTACCATACCCCGGTCACAAAGGCAACAGAAAGCAAGAGATGGAGGATCAAGAAGATCTCATAACTCCATCGGCGGAGAAACCTTTGCGACTGGAAAAATATAAGTCCTAGAGAGATTCCAGCCGTGGCTCCGTATCGCCAATAATTGAGTGATGTCCAAGCCTGAGGGTAGTTGTGCATTTGCATTTGCACTATTGTATTAGCGGATGCGTGTACGACCACCATGATAAACATGGCTCTGCCGATCCATTTGTGGAAGACAGTGAAGGTGTCGAGTGACCATCCGGTAGCCCAGATGAGAAAATTGTTTCGGCCGCCAAACAAAAACATTAGCGGCATCTCGGATAGAGTGATGAGGGATGCACGTCTTTGAATATACATTCCGAGTTGCATTTCCTTGGATGTGTAAAGGAAATTGGGCTCGACGACCCGGTAGTCAATAAACATGACGATGAAATTGAGTAGAAGGAACCCAAGCACCACCAGGGATTCTAGTCGGGTAGGCAGATAAAGGCTAAAGGGCCCGAAATTCCAAGCACTGGCATGGTAATACCGTACAGCAGCTGGTAGAATAAACCATTTTCTGAATTTTCGTGCCAAAGTAAAATCCATAGCTCGCAAAAGCGATGGGGTAGCACGCTCAAATACATTTGATAACGTCTTCAGAAGCAGGATAAGAGCCCAATAACCCAAAACACCAGCACCAATCCGTTGGCTGACCCATAACGAAAAATTGTCTGCGTCTAGCGAAGCATCCGCCTGAGCAAACGAAACCCCAGCCAGAAGACTATATACCGCTACGCTCTTTAATGAGATCATCTTGACTTGGAATATAAACAAGCCATTCTAGCCGGAAGGCTACCATATATAAGGAATGAACCCTCATTCCATATTGACAGTAGGGGAGTGCCGATCCCGCAAGATCGTCGCGGCGTCTCGAAAATCAGCACTGCCTGCCCACCACAAATACGAGATGAAGCATGCAAGACAAATCCCGTGACTTGCATAACAAACGTTCAGATATGCTTGTGTTATGCATGACAAAAGGCTTGGTAGGAGAATCCAAGGTAGATCGCAGCCGATACTCGTATGCGCAGGTATGATTATGATTTCATAATAGTTATTTAGTTGCGGTTCCGATGATGAAACAATGGGCCCAGGCTTGAGATGTTTTTGGTGGAGCCACAACAGACGCCGAAATACGAATGAGCTTGTGCATGGATCGTCGCAGCCGTGCATACAAAGCATTTCGACGCGATTCGAAGGAAGCAGAAATTATAATGATGATGAGCTGATCTAAATTATTGAGAGAGGTAGGTCTACATGAAGATGCTGGCAAACACTCCGATACAAGCCATGAGTCCCGCTACAGCATTGTGAGTGGCTGGACTGGACGAGCTGGCCGATGAGGCAGCTGAAGTTGCCGATGCTGAACCAGACGCCGCACTTGAGGCTGCACTGGAAGCTGCACTGGAAGCTGCACTGGAAACAGCAGCAGAGGTTGTACCGGCAGCACTGGTAGCGGCGGTACTAGCAGCAGAGCTGGCGGCAGAGCTCGTGGCAGCCTCAGTGGCAGATCCACTGGAAGCAGCAGAAGATCCGCTACCAGAGGATGAATCATTGACTACACCACCCTGGACTTGAGCAGGCGATTCAGATTCGGAGGTCTTCGACGCTGCGGATTTAAACGCATCAAGCGTGTTACCGGAAGAAGGAGGGTTAATAACTCCAACCATGCCCTGTTGACAATGAGAAAGAGCAGTCTGAGAGCAATAGAACCAAATTGGGTTTGTATCCTTGATGGTGATGGTGAAGGTTGGGTTATCCGAGTCACTTGAAAGAGGGAAGAAACCCGAGTAGAATCCACCGCTCATGGGCGAACAAGGAGCATTGAAAGCTGCTTGAACAACCGAATGGTTCGAGGGATTGAAGACGAATTGAACCTGTTGGCCAACACTGGCCGTAACAGAATCAGGCGTGAACTGAAGAGACGAGCTTCCATCCGAAACTTGGACTGTTACGACGCCCGAACTCTGAGCAGAGGCCGCACCAGTAGAGCTCTGGGCAAGTGCCTGTTGAAGAAATAAAGCCGAGACAACAGCGAGAAACTTCATTTTAGTTGTTTTGAATATATCAATTTCAATTCCTTTCAATTCAATGGTACAAGGCAAAATCGATAGCAGCAGGAATCAGCCTTTTATACTCGGCAATGGGCCGTGCCCAATGCAGTCGAAGCCTCCCCCTGCCCATCTCCTGTTTGGGCCAAATTTGTTGTGTGGTGGCCTAGAATATTTAGTTCGTCTTTGGCCCCTTCGGTCCCTCTACGCTTATGCTCCTTATGCTCCAAGTGCCGTCCAATTGGATGCTCAAGTACAAAATAGTTCTTTACTATCCGGTACAGTATAAGTCAATGCTTGTAATTAATCTTGAATCCCTTCCAATCACCTAGATCATCCGATGATATTCACTTTATTTTACATTCCATGCGGATCTAATCTCCGCGAGCGTGGAAACTTCTTCGTATTTAGGGGGCTGTGGAGATTTAATTTCTGAATGCATGATCGTCCCTTTCGTATCGCACGATTTCGGAAGCGGGGCGCCGATCGTTTAACGCCCCACCCGCCGGCTACCAATCATAACGTTCGGATTCAAGCTAGAATCGAAAATTCAACATTGAAAGCCGGCTAACGGTCCATTGCGATGCCTTGATTCATCGGAACGCCTTCAAATTCGCCCTTCTAGAAGCATCATAGTAGAAGAAATGCATCCAACTTATATGGGATGGGAGTTTGCTATTTTGGTGACGGGTACTGGAGGGCAGACTTGATAGATATATATATCTTTGTTCGGTCAATGCTTAGTATTGCTTACGATCTAAAGAAATTTGCTCTGAGCTAATTTTGATTGAATCATCGAATACGTGTTATAGCCAATAGAGCGCAAAAAATTCTGTAAATTTTGCTACTAAATTTTTAATATTTCAAGTCAACAATAATTAATAGAAAAGGTTAATATTCATTATTATTAAACACGCAACAGATAGTTATAATCGGCTAACTAAAAACAAAAACAAAATAATTTTGCTTAATCATTGTAGAAACAATGATCAAAGTTACTGCCCAACTCATTACCCCACCATGATCTGAAGTTGTGGGCTTGGCCAGAAGCTCCGGCGACGGCGAATGAAAGGATAAATACCATTACCTGGGCACCACCAGTAAGACCTGCAGCCAAAACGTAGTTGTACTTCTTGAACCAGCCCGGGTGGTAAATACGCAGATACCATTGAGAGACGATTGCAACAACAAAGTAACTGGTGATGGAGGAGTTGACACCAACACACAACCATCCAATGTACCACACCAAGATAGGAACGTTGACGTTCTGGAATCCAGCCTTGGGCCATACACGGTGAGCAATGTAGAAGGGAATGGGGCACAAGAATCCAACAAGCAAAGCCAAAGGAACCCACTCGTATCGCTGACCAATACTGTACATGTACTTGGCCAAGGCTCCCCAAGAAATACCCTGAGTGTTGTATTGTTGAACGTTCTGTCCTGACCAAATATCGGTACCCTCAATGGACAACAAAGTTTCTCGCTGGTTCACAACAATGGTCTCCATCATGATGTAGTTGAAGATTGATCCGACCACTGTACCCATCAACTGAGCAGAGAAAATTGATCGAGGTGCAAGCTTGATATATTGACCCTGCTTCAAATCTTGCAACATGTTGAATGCCTGTTGCACAGAGTTGTATCCGTAAAGAGTGAAGTACATGTTGGCCATTGGGTTACCGGGATGAATGTAAGAACCAATCATTTGAATAACGGTTTGCATTTGAGTTCCACCGAATCCAAACATACCAACCAATCCTCCGAGAACAGTAGTGAAAAGTGCGGCAAGGACAATAGAAACGAAGAATGACCACCATGGCAATCCACTCTTTCCAACATACAAGCAAATCAAGGAAACAGCCATAGACAAAACCAAGACACACATGTACCACCAGTGAGGAACCTCCTTGTAGTCAAGCATGGCACGGAAATGAGGATCGTCGCAAAGCTCAGGAATGGTACCATCGCTGTTCAAACGACCATCAAATTCACCCGCCTGCCAGAATCTCCAGTTGTAGGTCTTGGCAGAACGTGCAATAGACTTCCAGGTTCGCGGGTCAAGGAAACCAAGAGCCTGCTTGATAATATCCCAGTGGTACAGGTACATGTGGGTGAAAGTAGCAGCAATCGACAGATTGGTTGCAATCAGGTAGACTGTGTAGGTGGGGGTCAGGAATGGGGTACCAACTAGCTCCAAAGCAGTAGTATTCAAATTGTTGTTGGCATCAAGAACAAAAGTTTGGTTGAACAGGGAGTAGTTACCCATGACAGAGTCATTGTTGTACAGACTCTGAGACAAGAAGGGGAACTTCTGGGCTTCCCAGACATTTCCATAATAGACACCAAGGAAGACGGCAATACACAAGAAGTATCCGGCTATGTTGTTCATAGTGGCAACAAGAGGAATGGCCATAGGATTAGCGGTAGAGGCAATGTAGTTCCAGTCAAAGCAGATGGACAAGAATCCAAGACCTTCATTACCGTTGGTCCCGCCAAACAGATTGGAGACAACCGAGTTGTTAGGAGCTGCCAAACATGGGACGGAAAATCCAATAAGCAAACCGAACATCCACTCGGGAACAATTTCCCAAAGGAACATGCAAGCGAATGCAATGTAGAACATCTTGAGACGGCTCTTATTGTTGGTAGGATCCTTATGCAGAGTCTGCAAGGTAGAGACCTGAGGAAGCACGTTAGGATAGAACATGGCGGTGGGGTACACCAAAGTCTTTCTCAAGACACCGATGATACCGTAACCAAGAATCTGGGAACTGAAAATGGTGAAGATACCAATGGCCTTGCTGACAGGAGCACTTCCAGAGTACCAAAGCTTTTGGACAGCCAACACTTCAGTGGCCAATGCAGAGGTGGAAGCGGTGCTGCACATAATAAGAATAACAACGTGCTCCTTAATGTTGAATGAATGTGGGTTCAAGAATGCAAAAACAGGGTTTAACCATTGCAGACTGGCGCGCTTAGTGTGACGAGGAATGAAATTGGACATTGCCTCACCGAGTACATAGGCGATCATGAGCAAGAAAATACCATTAACCAGAATGGTCTGAGGCTTGAAGTAATAGATTTCAGCCAAAACCGAACCGAAAATCGATAGACCAATACCAAGGAAGACGGAACGGAAGGTCCAAGCCTTGAGTTCCAAATCATCAGACGAGTCAATGACGGTAGATACAATGACCTCATTGGTCAAAACCTCCTTTCGCATAACCTCTTCGATTTCATCGACGGCACCGATATCCTTAGAATCATTTCGGTAATCATTCTCATCTTTGTCAGAGAATCTTTGAGAAGAAGCGACTCTCTCGAGAACCATCTTCTCCTCAACTCCAGAGGAGCTGCTAGAATGTACCTCTTCTACAGTCATTTCAGATGCTTGCAGAATGAAATTCAATTTCTAGAAATGGGCAAACAGAGTACTTATAACTCCACCCCCTCCCCCTTGATCACGGCAAATACGGCGTCATGTATCTTATCTAGATCAAACTGTACGGCACCAGTGCCGTTGTCGCTAATCTTGATTAATATCGCGCGTCCTAAGCCGATTGCGGTCAAAACCCTGGCGAGCGCATGTGGCTCTCGGTGGACGGAAGGAAATTACTGTCTCAGCTGCATACTCGTCTAAAGCCGTGGCCCTGGAGGCTGTTTCGAGTGTTTCACAAGCGGCACCAACATCATGCACGGCACCAGTCTCTCCACACTTGCAATTTTGTGTTTTTTTAGTCTCCCGTGATATTTCAGGAGTCCACCAAAAAGCAAACTAGTTTTGCGCCATTCCAGCATGTCTCATTGTCATATAGATCGTATTGATTTGTTCCTTGGACCGACAAGCCTCTGATATGCCCCGCGTAGAAGCTGCTTACTTGGGTGATGCGTAAAATTCTTCAGCGCAGACAGAATAGTGGATCGGCCCACCCCTTAGGCATTCGCACAAAACAGGAAGGCTCAGGCTGCAGGGTGCCAGCGCCGTTGCCAATACTGTCTTTCGCGTTGCCGTTTTCTCCGAGCCAGTCTCCGAACAATATCAATATATGCGATCAAGATCAAAACGAATCAGTTTTGTAAGAGGTGAGAAGCATTTCTCCTAGTCACATATTTTCTGGCCGTATTCTCTCTTTATTCCAGTTTATTCCATAAAAAATTCCCTTCTCGCATTTCATTTTAAGCAACTCAATAACCGCCCCAGAGGTTCGGTTTAAGCCGGCTCTAAGTTTAGTTCCATCGAGCAGGTACGGCATCTAACAGCGGCGTTACAACGCTGTAGTACTCTTGGCCTTCCCATATCGGTCCAACTTCTTCCGCAAAAACGCCCGCTGCATGACGCACATGAAGTTTGACATCTCCAGACAGTTGGCCGCCTACACCTGTTTTTTTTCCTCACACAAATTCAATCATGAAGAAACCCGTTTCTGATCTATTTATTTTCATCCTTGTTATGAACTTGGTTGGTGATGATGGCGGCCGAAAGTTCTTTCTCCGTGATCCCAAGCCCCACCATTAGCCGAGCATCCACATAATCGTTTTCTTGCTGGATTGCACTATGAACTCGTCGGGCATACCGTCTTTTTTTTCCGGCTGAATTACAATACCTCATAGATCCTTTGCTTGCAGCAAAAAAATGGATCTACGGTTCCTATTACCGCTTGGGGAGACTTAATATTTTTCGTGGAGTCCACGGCACATGCAAGGCTAGCGATCTGGCGTGACACGGCACGAACCGATAATATGCACAAATCCCCCACTAAGTATGGTGAGACGATATTGAAGTCGGCTATAATTGATCTAACTGGACGTCGTTGCTGCAATCAGATCTCAAATGCTGATTCGTCCACATGGCAAATGATAAGATCTCGTAATTTAGACTCTTGATGCCGCTTGATCCGCAATCTAATCTTTGACTGGAGCCGTTTCCTGCCATGTAGATAACGGCGCCGATCCTTCCTGGGCCGTTCTGCGGAGATTTCAGCACGACTGTAATTAGAGCCAGTTAAGCCAAGAACTGAACTTTTCCTTTGCACTAGATTTACTGTAATATTTTCACATACTTCTTGTGATTGCAGTGAAGGGATCTTGGTGGGGATCGCCATATGGTTGTGTGGAGAAGCCACGATAAGGCCGGATCTTATGATCATCAAGGGCCTACATCATGCTTCTCCATCAAAAACGCCTGACCGATTATGAGGCGTGGAAGCATTGTCTCTTTGTTAATTTTGACTTGGCATAGAAATTATCCGGTGTCAAAGCTGTGACACCTTGGCGTGCTCGTGCACCTTGGCAAATTGGATAATCTAAGCACGGCTGAAGAAAGGCTCTTCCTAATATTCGCCCACCTTAACGCTATAACCCTGGACGACCACTCCAGAATACCCGATGTTAGCTGGAGCTGCTGTCAAGAATGATGACTCAGAAAAGCTGTCCATGCGAAGTTGGCGAATATCTGGACCTTTAATGCACTTATTTATCGAGACGAATTTCGTTAACTGATGAATTGCTCTTTGTCTAGCTAATGACGAGATTTGGCTTTTTACTGCAAATGTTGTGGTAAAAAAAAGGGCGAATTGGTTGATAGGCCAATGAAATACGATACGCATCATCATACGAGTCAATACAAAGTTCAAAGATCCATTTTGATCATCTCGTATACTCTGATAAATATTCCGTCTAATCATTATCGAATACTGTGAGACGCTTTGCTGGTAAACTCGCCAGAAACTGTTCGGAAGGGCTTGTGCCAACACCTAGGCCATCTGTAAAATCTTTTCATTTCTATTAAATGACAAGATATTATCAGACTAATTGCAAAGATCGTTTAGAATATAATGGTCGAAGATGATATTCGTTTCTCTGTTTATCAGGGATTGATGATACTTTTGCATATTTAGGCAACAAGGAAAATCACTTATACATATACCTTACATCTGCTTTGTGGCTGCTTCTTTCTATTAATTAATCTCATAATTGATGAAATTTTTCACTTTTGCCTTGTTGTGTTTCTGTTTTGAAGGCGTGCACGGCATCAGGTGACAAATTGACAATGCAACGGTATGGCTACCCTTCAGTTACTAGCTGGAGCTTATGACTCTTGCGTATAAACGTCGAAAAGTCATTATAAAGGCCTTTGCGGATAGTTGTGGACTCGTGGCGAACAGATTTTAAATATTGGGATACATTATTAGTTAAGGGTGTTCCTCCGTGACTAATTCTTATGTCGCCATCTAAGATATCCCCGGCTCCCGGACCATGAGTTGAGGTTAGGAATCCGAGCAGAGATAACTACCCTTGCAGATCGGGTGAGTCTTTGCGTGTTGTTATTGGCATACATGCATCTGATTGTAATCAAAAGCGCCGCTTCAATATTCTCCTCTCTCTTGTGCAAAGAATACTTCTGACTCTGATGTCGTCTTATAGTTCACAGAGTGTAGTTTTGGGGCAAATAGACCCATTACACCGTCTTTCCCTGGCAGTTTATCACAAGTCTTCCCGTTATACGAGCCATCTCCCCTGAAGCCCAATAGACCGTCTTCCGGATTCAGGGTCGGCCATGCATTAGACCACAGAGCTGCACACATCTTTATCATTCTGTCGATCAATTGACTCAGATTCGACGCATGACCCGGTGACGTTGAGTAAGCGGATCTAACTTCCTTATTCGCTTTCGCCATACTTATGGATTCAGTATCTATGCAATTTGTAGGTCTTGTTAAACTTGTCATAGCTCGCTCGTGCTGATTGTTCAGAAAGTTGATATTCTCCTAAAATCAGTTGCGAATGTAGGACTTAACTGCTCTACTCCGGACGACGGTCTCCACCGGAGGCCGGCGCGAGAACGGCGAAGTACGCCGCAGCCCTGTTTGGCAACAAGAGCGAGATCTAAATATATCTATATAGGGCATCCAACTCGATAAGTTGGGTTTGATTACCACGAGAGTATTGACTAAATACAACTCTCGATAATTATTATACTTACTATCCTGTCACGCAGGCTGTTCAAAGTGGCAAGCTGTAACTGCGGATGCATGCCTGGATCCGCGTTGATCGGATGTCAAGCCGGTTTTACTGAAGTTCATTCTTCAACACTTTCGACCTTCGTCTTTTCCTTTCAGCTGAGCTGACGGCTGCAAGAAGGCTGCTTCGATGCACCTTAAGTTGCTACAAGTCCACATTAAATTAAACTTTTGAAAAATCACCCAATTCACGTAAGATTAGTTGAATTGCTGTCTCCTCGATGAGTTAGTTGTCCAAGGCGATGATCGCTGGTGTCAGGATGGATTACAGTCGGGTCCATAAGCGCAAGAATTCAAGCTTTCTCCTGCTCGTACCTCTGACTCCCTCTCAATTTCAGCCGAAGCACTTCAGTCATCTGAACTTAATGCCTGTTATTTGGATCATGTTCGATGTTTGAGTTAGTTTTTTGAATCATAAAGGGTGTTCCTTGGGTTTTTGCAGGAGTTATGGCAATGGTAGAAGCCATCGTGCGCGGTGTTTGCGTGTAGACGATAAGGTAACAACGACCGAGGATGTCCTAATTCGGATAGCTGTCCGATGGGTAACTTGAGGGGCAATCTTCAGTCAAGCCATGCTTATTCCATACTCCGAGCTTCGTCCCTCGGGTTAATCTGGCCAATGAAGGGCGCGTGCTACTCCGCTTAGCAGAATGAATCTGCATGCACCCCGCAATCCGAGAAGTGGAGCAAGAGTCGTCGAAAGCCGTTAATTATGTTTTCTGGTACCCAGCTATAAGAAGCTCTGCAGTCGCTGTATACAATATGGCTCGGCTAAAAAGTATATCTGAAAGTCGCGGATATCTTTAATCAGATAAGACGGGGTACAGAAAGTGACGCAATTATGACTGGACTATCGGAACCCAAGCACAATGTCAACCATGTTGACGAAACTGAAGACCTTAAAGACGATGATGTCTCCGTTGACTACACTCCAGAGGAAGAGAAAAAGATCTTAAGAAAGCTTGACTTCTGGATCATACCTCTCTTAACTGTAACGTATGGAGTTCAGTTTGCTGACAAAGTTATTCTCTCTTCCGGACCCTTATTTGGCCTAGTCCAAGATTTGCATTTGTATACTTTGGAAGGATTCGATGCCGAGACAAAGCAGCCGATCGTGAACCAATCCAAATACTCCAATGTGTCTATGATATTCTATGTTGGCTACATTGTCGGCACTTATCCGTGGTCAGTACTCGCACAGAAATATCCTACTGCCAAAGTATGCGGTGTAGCTGTTATTCTATGGTCTATTGTTCTGATGTCATTCGCAGCCTGCACCGATTATAAGGGTGCGTTGATAAACAGGTTTTTTCTGGGGATCTGTGAGTCTGCCATTGGTCCTTCTTTCACAGTCTATGTCACCTACTGGTGGACACGTCCTGAAGCATCTTTTCGAACCGGAATTTGGTTTTGTGCCTCATCTATTGCCACAATGCTGGCTCCGATAATCAATTACGGCATCGGTCATATCAATGGAAGCCTGACGCAGTGGCAGTATTTGTTCTTGATCAACGGAGGTCTTTCTGTCCTTTGGGCCATTATTTTACTTCTTCTGCTGCCCGATCACCCACAACGTGCAAATAGATGGATCTCTGATCGTGAAAAGCTTATAATTTCGGCTCGCTTGGAGAAGACAAGATCTCATCACCACAACAATGCGAGCCACTTGGATATTGCACAACTGAAGGAATCTTTGCTTGATCACAACTTCTGGTTCTGCTTTCTTTTTGTGGGGGGGAGTGCGGTGCCTGGCGGCGCTCTGTCTTCGTTTGGCCCTGTTGTGGTGGAGTCGTTTGGTTTCAGCAACTTTGATACAATCCTTCTTCTGATTCCTCTCGGTGCTATCGCCTGTATCGCCCTACTAGTTACCACGTACCTTCCACTTAGGATTGCGAATACCCGCTACTACACCATTTTGTTCTGCCTGATAGTTTCTCTGGTCGGCTTCCTGTTGTGCTGGAAGGGAGACGTACACAATAGAGCGGTTCGCTTTGGTGGTATTTGCTTAGCATCTTTATTGGTAACCTGCACTGGTATCGGTGTTACACTCGCATCCAGCAACGTTGCAGGTTACACTAAGCAATTTGCGACCGGTTCGTGGGCGTTTATCGGGTTCTGTATCGGCAATATTATTGGCCCTATCTTGTTTGGTGCCTCACCCTCGCCTTTTTACACTACCGGGTTTGCATCCGGTATAGGATTCCTTTCGTTCTGCATCATTATTACAATCGGATCTCGAATCTGGCTGGCTAGAGAAAATGCTCGCCGCGATCGTGAGTACGGCCCACCAGTTCAAGGTTTGGTTCTCGATGTGGATATGACCGACAAGGAGAACAAGAATTTCAGGTATCTTCTTTAGATATTTATATACTAGACTGCAAAGCTGTATCAAAAACTAAAAACTAAATTTCACGCGAGTAGCCGATCTCGATCACCTTGTCTGCATCTAGCATGACTGCGTCCACAGAAAGGTCCGTAACTCTCACAATCGAGCTGAAGGCTCGCAGCAGCGTACGCTTGAAGAAGTTGTGCGAAGCAGAAACTGTGAGCACCTCTTTCGGTTTGACATGGATGACTTGGTCATTGTAGGCTCGGTCCAGCGCCTCGATCTCGGCCTCAGAACGCAAGAACACATTCAGCTGGCCATATACCAGCATACTGAGATCATCCTTGGGAATATCTTCGGCATAGCCGTATCGTACTATTACACGGAAGGAGTTAGGGATCCATGTACGTGAGATTGATACACGGTCTTCTCTGGCCACGTTCGGAACATTGATAGGTCGCGCATGGAAGATAACAATAAACTCATGTCTGGCACGGAACTTTTTCATAAACTCCTCCATTACCGGAGGAATCGTGTCATAGGAAGTGGAGACGAAAATCGCCATGCCATTGATGATGGACAGGGGCTTTTCGCTGTGTGTCTTAAGAAATAAGTCCCCGCTCACGTCACGGATCAAAAACTCAGCGGGGTCATGGCTGTTGAGCTTTTCAGCTTTCCATTGGATCTGTTTGCAGTAATTCCATACCCAGAAACTTGTCGATAGAACAGCTCCGATAGCAAGTGTAAGCCACGCACCATCAGGCACTTTGGTCATCACTGCTGAAAGATAGGCACCGTCGAGGCAGGCAAATACCAAAAAGACAAACAAGACCGCGAGCCAGTTGTAGTTCCACACCACCAACGCTACAACAGACACCATGCAGGTAGTAATGAAGGTTACCAGAATGACGCAAGCCCCGTACGCATTTCCAAGTCGCGTTGTGTTACTGTACACAGCGGTGACAATCACAGTGCCAATCATTAGGAGCCAATTGGCCAGAGAGATGTAGATTTGGCCATGAAACTTTTTGGATGTGTGCTTGACATGCATCTGGGGGAAGAAGTAAAGATTCATGATCTGTATCAGCAACTGGAACGTTCCCGTGATGATCGCCTGAGAAGCTACAATAGCAGCCAGGATGGAGATGACCAAGCTTGGGTAAAACAACCCGTGGGGGACCGTTTTGAAGAACGGGTTGGTATAAGCAAGTCCGGTTGCATCCGAGCTGATAAATGCCGCCTGACCGATGTACGCCAGCAACAAGCAGGGATAGGTGAAGCACAGCCACGAGAGTCGAACAGCCCTTGCGCCGAAAGCACCAAGATCGGCAAACATCGCTTCAACACCTGTAAATGCCAGTAACAATCCACCGAGTGACCGCCAGCCATCTCGTCCGTTTCTTACTAGGTAGTTTCCAGCAAAGAAGGGCGAGAAGGCCTTCAAAACCGAATGATCATACACGGCCAGGTTGTAAATGCCGAAAACAAGATTGAACGATAGCCAGATAAACACGATAGGTGCAAATGCGGTGGCAAGTTTGCTGATACCGAAAGGTTGAGCCAAGAAGAGCAGGATTAGAATAGCACACGACACGCCAATGATAACTGAGCTGGAGAGATCTGGTTTGATAATCTCAAGGCCCTGGATAGCACCTAGCACGGACTGAGCGGGTGTCAATACACCATCGGCAACGATAAGAGACACACCCACGACGCCTACAATTTTGAGGATTGTTCTGGCTATGCGGCTATTCTCAATAACAGTTCGCAGACTTCGGGATGGCAGACTCAAGTCACCGGTGAGGTGTCGTTGTAATCTTATCAGTTTGCCCTGTGTGGGTTCTGTGCCCATCGTGGCAATACTGGTGTAACGAGAAATGAGCGAATACAGAGCAAAGGTTCCGCCCTCACCTTCATCATCAGCCATTAATACAATGATCACATATTTGATAGAAACAATCAAGGTCAATGACCAGATAATGATAGAAAGCGCACCGACCAGGTCATCATAAGAAGGATTCGAAGTGAAAGTTGACGAATAGACATAAAGAGGACTTGTACCAATGTCACCATAAATGACGCCCAAAGACTGAAAGGAAAGCCAAGCCAATGTCCAACCTTTGAATATCTGCTTCTTTTTCCTTAAATCACGCTCCCGGACGATCTGAGATTCAAGATCATCCGTATCATCGATTTCTCTTGTCTCTGTCGAGTTCTCCGAACCAGAAATGGCCGTACGCACTTCATCATGCTTGATGTTTTCCATTCACCAGGACTTTTTACTAATGTTGCTTTTAACATCAATAATCGCCCTCTTCTCTTGTAAATATATAGCCCGTAGACCAATTCCCCTAGGCCCTTTGCGGCATTTTTGGGGACCTTCGTCCTATAGTTGATAATCCCTCATACCCTTTCATCGACAGATCTGGTGGTTCTGACTATGAGTGATTTTTCTCTTCGAATAATATCGCTCTGCCAAGAACCGTCAGATAACATCTACACCAATCGGAAGGCGATCCATGTCGTAATCAAAGACTTTCCATTGGTACGCTTATTTCAAATGTCCCTAATCCTTAAGCTCGTACTTTTAATGCCCTCATTCTACCCAATTCGTCCAAATGACGCCGTGAATGTCTGTCCAATAGGACCCCATTCTCATCAGCCTGCACCAGGTGGCTCATACTTTAGATAAGCCCAGTTTTAAACCAGTTTTAAACATGGGCTTCATGCGGCATCGTCATGTTATGGGTTATTCGCCGTGTTCCACCAAATATTTTACCGCTTAGCCTTACTATCATCGTCATATATGACGAAGGTTTTCAATAATGTAAAATATATTCCCGCAATGGATTTCTACTTGATTGATAGTTATCTAATGTCGTCTGTGTTTTTTAGCCGCCACCAGAAAGGGAGTCCCTTGCTTGATTTCTTCTAATGCAGCAGCATCGTCAGCGACTATTTCCTGAACAAGGTTGCAAACACGTTCTAGATGTTCGATAGCAATACTAATCACACCGTTTAAATCGCCAAATATAATGTCACCAGGCTTGACAGTGATGGGGGTACTGTCGCTGCCCTCAAGTTCCACGACACTGTTTATCTAACCCGTCATGAGTTATATGAGTTCACAAGGGTTCTTTTTTAGGCAATTACTTACTTCGCTCACCTTCACGCTACTATATGGGCCGTTGGTGCTGGTTTGCCTCGCAAATACCTTTTATCGTTCCGTTAGCTCTGTACAATCATATGCGAAGCTACACTCAAAGCTTACTGGAAAGTCCAAAGCACGATGCTCATGCAAGTCTCGAATGTTGCCGTTCACTACAGTTCCCACTGCACCCCTTACACTCGCCCTGTTGCTCATCAAACCGCCATATAACGCATTGTCCGTATTGTGTGTGCTGGTAACAAGTATAACCGACCCTTTGGGCACATGATCAATCTGACCCCGTTAGCTTTGCGAGCATGATTCCCGCATTTTGGTGATATTATCTTACGTAGTGCCCGTCTGGCCTGGGCGCATCATCGTCTAATTTGACATATTTAACAGTGTATGCTGGCCCAACGATCTTCGTCTCTCCGGCTTGGAAATCTGGAGACCAAAGTTTCAATCCTCTCAAAAAGCCAGTGTTGTTCAGCTTAAGTTTGAGTATAGCATCTGCTACATCGCAACTATACCCTGTAAGTTAGCAGGAACACACAGTCAATGCAAGCAGAATCTCATACGTCGAAACAGTTGAAAGAATGTCAATATAGTCTGATACGGTCATGGTCTTGGATCCCCTAATCGCTACAGACGAATGGTCAGGTTCTTTTATATGAAGAAACCTCGGAGCCGGGTTCGCATCATGTTCGGTGAATCTGCCGACGTGACGGGACCCCTCCTTTGCGGGGTCCGAGAGCTAATACAACGATCTATAAGATGTTTATTTCTATCTTTCGAACTGACGTCCACTTATAATAGAGGAAAGAAGTCCCCAATCTATGGATTCAGGGTCCAAGCCTTGTAGGTCATCTTCCCGCCTCGCCCCAGAAAGCCAGTAATTTCCGGATGAGGCATCCGCAGTGTCATATTCAGACCCACTATGAGAATCATGAGAGATGTTGATCGTGCTCTCTTTGCTGACTCGAGGGAAGCCCTTCTGCTTCGATCTCCAGACGAAAAATTCTAGGTAAGCGGTAAAAAGGACTCCAGCACCTTGCCTAGAGCGCGTGTTGCTGATGGTAGATGAGAGGGCGCCGTCGGAGTACATTCTCTTAAGCCCTTCAAGAAATAAAAAATGATGGCGACATTCCCCGTCGGCGTCTCGCAACAGACGAAACACGCGATAGCTTTCTGCAATGCAGTTCAATGCCCCTTCATTATCAACCAATGCTCGGTATGGGGACGCGAGTATTTTGTACATGATTACAATGGCATTCAGCAGCATGCGAGATACAAATACAGGCACTGCTCTTAGTGCTACTCCCTTTTCTTCTAACCTACGAATTATCACAGGCATCTGCATTATGACAATAAATAAAGGAAGAATAACACGTTTCCGATCAGACTCACGGGAGTCTGGCAAGAGCAGAAAAGCGTATATGGAAATTTTCGCAAATAATAGGCAGAGTTCCGTGACTTCAAACATTGGACTCATGTATGAGGACATTTGAGACAGGGTTTCGATAAACGAATGCAATAGTAGTGTACAGCTACTAGAATCCTTCTCCTTGATCCTTGTAAGGGCATCGCAAGCTTGCTTCAAAGTCGATAATATCTTGACTTGTTTAGTCAGCTCGGTCGTGAAGCGATCAGACTTGGAGAAGTCGGCCCAGTCGGTGATTGTTGGAACCGTGGAGGGTACCCCCCAGAATGTCGCAAGTTCCTGGTTGGTGATGAAGCACCCTATCCAGATGGTTAGCCCGTAGCTTGCATCTGTAAGACTGTATGGGTGGTACTCAATTGCGTTCATTGTGTGCAATCCCAGCTGCAGTCCCAGTTGCATTGACATGCCTGTGTATACCCAGCCAGGGTCATCCTGTAAGTTTCTGACCCCTATCTGCCAGTTGCTGAGAAGTACAAGTGCCGCCACCATGGAGAAGGAGTCATTAAAATCTCGTAGCAGAACCCGCCCGTAAGATTTGGATATCTCCTTTTGGACGCGGCTGAGCAATACCTCTTGTAGGTCAGGTGCCGCTACCGGACATGCTATTAAGCATATAGTCCAAAACAGAAGTCCGCTCTCGAAAAGAACAGAATCCGATACTAGAAAATCTTTGTGTATTATGGGGAACATGAAATGATACTCCAGGAAATAAGTATGGAATAATGCTCTCTGTCGATCCGCCGTGATAAGCTCCCCTTCGATAGTCTCATCTTTCATGGTCATAGAGCTAACGAAGTCACTCGAGCTCTTTTGAAAGCTTGCGATCTGGCCGGGGGAATCTGCCGATTCTCTATCATGCGATGCGTCAGGATGTGATGACGGATCGGTAAAGTTTCCGAGATTACTGCCTCCGTCGTCCGTCTCATATACATTGCTCGACAGCGAAATACGACTCCTTGTGTCTAGCTCGCACATTGTTCCGCGCTTTCGACACCGACTGCACGGGTTCGGGAATTTTGCCATAGCATCGCATTTCTGCTTTCTCTTGCGACAAGCAGAGCAAGCTTTCAATTTTAGAACTTCCATCTTAATTTTTTCCACTTAAATATTAACTAGAGCCTCTTATTGCAATTAAGAAAGTAAACGTACCCCTCGAGTGTTGTAAAAGTGATTCCGAACGGAGATAGAAAGTCAGAGTCACCCCGCATTATGTCGGTGAATTTTCCGATCCCAACCATTTCACGAACAACAAATTAGCGTGCTGGCGGAATAAACCCCGGCAGCGAAAATGTTGGGAACCCCCGCCAATTGAATTATTCCGGAAAGCCTGGGGAGTTCTTCGCTTTGGTGATAGACGACTTTCACATGCATTCATTTAAAGGGCTTCATATGCTGCTCCTAATGCTAGCCAAATTCTATTGAAAGCAAACATGACTGTCGAAGGCTTGACTATCGAGAAGCAAAGCAAGAAGCCCTTGGTGATCGAGAAACAGGGATACTTCTATGTAGGAGGCCAGTACATTCAGCTACCCACTCAAAAGATCATGTCCGATCAGATGTTTGTTCAGTTTCAAATTCCGAATGACAAATCGAAACCTTACCCGATTGTGTTGATACATGGCACTGGCCAGACAGGGACAAACTACTTGGGAACTCCAGACGGACGTGATGGCTGGTCAGACTTTTTCGTCCGAGAAGGTTATGCCACCTATGTAGTCGATTTCGTCGGAAGAGGGAGGTCTCCTAACCATCCGGAGTATGATATGGAGTATGCTGGGATCCCTGCCGAGGCTATAGAAGCTCATTTCACTGCACCTGGCAAGAAAAAGAGCTGGAAACTGGCAGCAAAACATTCTCAGTGGCCTGGTACTGGTCTTATTGGTGATCCCGTATTCGATCAATATGTTTCGTCTCTTGTTGAATATGGTAAGGATGAGGCAAAACTTGAGGAACAAAATCAAGCAGCGTGCGCCGCTTTGCTCGACAAAATCGGGCCTTCCATCTTGGTTACACATTCCAGATCAGGGCCCCTTGGGTGGCTCATTTGCGATGCTCGACCACATCTCGTTAAGGCAATTGTGTCTCTGGAACCCGGTGGACCCCCATTCATTGAGGCTCCTCCGAGAGGCCCGACGTTGCGGCGTCACTGGGGTATTACCGATATTCCCATCACATATGATCCTCCGGTGTCCGATCCGATTAAGGAGCTAAAGGAGCTTGTGCCGAAGTGCGTTGTGGAGCCCGAATTTGAGCTAGAATTTCCGAAATCGAGTCGCTTCACGCTGCCGAACTTGGTTGATCACCCAGTGCTGATCGTCACCGGAGAGGCTTCCTATCATGCTAGCTATGACAAATTCACCCACACGTTTCTTGAGCTTATGGGAGTCAAGAATGATTGGGCTGAACTCGGCAAGCATGGCATACATGGCAATAACCACATGATGATGCTGGAGAAGAACAGCGACGATATTGCTGCCTTTATCAATGGCTGGCTTCTTAGGAACCTTGATAGTTGCAAGAAATGATAGAATAGATAATATTACAGATCTTTCTTACTATCCATCTCCATCTTTATCCCAGTTTGGCTAAACTGAAAAACTTAAGACCCTACATTGCCGATCGCCATCGGAGTTTTGACCGAACGAGCCCCACCCCGCTTTTGCAGATCAATCAATGTGAGCCAATTTTGCAATTCGGCTCCAGTTCCGCTTATATAGCGACGATACCGATGCGGTGAATGTATCAGGAGGCATTTATCTGAATTATAAATTCTACACTTTACTCTGCCTTTGTTCCGTCAGATTGTGAATAAAAAATGATCATGACAGTAGAAAAGGAATTTGAAGTGCCCGTCAAGGGTCTCAATGCTGACAAGGACTTTTCTTCACTTCTGAAGAACGCCGAAGTCAAAGAGTACTCTCAAAGAATAGGCACTGAGTTAAGAAATATTCAATTGGCCGAGTTGACCGATGACCAAATCGAGGATTTGGCAGGCTTGGTCTCAGCCCGCGGAGTGGTTTTCTTCCGTGACCAAGACTTGAGTGCGGAGCAGCAGGTAGAGTTTGCTAGTCGAATGGGTAGACTTCAACCTCATGTCCACAGCGATGGAAGACACGAAGCTTTGATTCCAGTAAAATCCGATAGGAATAGTCAGATGGTGGCAGGCGAGGCATGGCATTCAGACATGCCTGAGATCGCTAATCCTCCAGCATTTTCCATTCTTATGATGGAGATTGTTCCTCCAGTCGGTGGTGATACTATGTTCATGAGCATGTATGCAGCCTTTGAGAAATTTTCCAAACCTATGCAAGCCTTTCTGGAAGGCAAGGAGAGTCTTAACTACAGACCTACCAGAAAAGCCAAGCCTGAAAAGGTTGCTCGCGATGATAGGACCTTTCACCCTCTGGTGAGAACTCATCCCGTTACGGGTTGGAAAGCCCTTTACTGTACCCCGCTGGGTGCAAATCATATAGATACTTTGACGGGCCATGAATCTAAGGTAATCTATGAAATGATTCATGAGCATCTGTATACTTGTGTCGATTGTCAGATCCGATTCAAGTGGGAACCCAACAGTGTAGCTATCTGGGATAACCGTTGTGCCCAGCATAATGCTATCTGGGACTACTGGCCTCATACGCGATCTGGTCGACGTGTCGTGGTTGTTGGCGAGAAACCTTTCTACGACCCAGCCTCTCAAACACAGAGTGATGCCCTCCGATTGGAAAAGCCTCCTAGCTGGAATAGAACAACAGAGGGGAATTATTAACCCACTTTTGGCATAGTGGCAACTTTGAGTCAGGAATGCAATGGCAAATAACTTAGCTCAAACATAGTGAAACTCAAACTAAATCGACCCAGTTATTCTTGTTAATTGGAATAATTTCAATTTTTTCAATTTCGAATTCTTTCAAGTTAGTGAGCTTCCTTGACTATTACCGTTAGTTAAATGTAGCATTTTATATAATTATCAAAAGTGTAATAGAAAGAATGTTGACCGCACAAATTCTCAATAACGTTAACAGCTAATCTAACGTATTCTACTTTCGAATTACCTAGTCGATAGCATGCTTCGACCAGCCTCTAATGGTTTTGCCTTTGAAGTAGAACACAAAGATAAGAGGTGCAAACACGGTAGTAAGACAGGCAATTAGAGTCGAAGCCCAGTGAACACCAAGTCCCTTATAGAGCGGTCCACCAACGAGGGGTAAAGCAAATTGTAGCAAGCCCAAAATAAAGTTTGCTGCAGCCACCGCTGAAGCAGCATAGAGCACGTACGTGTCGATGATATATGCATAGATACACAATGATAGCATAGTAAGTCCAGCGCCAAATGGCAAGCATGCAATCATTGGAACGATCCAATGAATATTCGGTCCACAAGTCCATGCAAACCAGAAAAGTCCGATAGGTATGAGAACTGATCCTAGACATCCAACTGGAAGACGCTTTTCTGGATCAGGCTTTCGTCCGTCCATTGAGCGAACAATTTTCGAGTATCGGCGTTGAAATATCATGTAGATTGCAAGACCAAGGAATGAACCTATTCCGAGTCCCATAAACGACAGACCAGACGCAGCTTCCGACCAATGTCTTCCATCACTGAATACAATAGGGAATGCTGTGAAGAATAGGTAAATGATCCCGCTTGAGAAGGACATATAAAACGCCAAAGAGGTGATGATAGGCTCCTTCAACAGCATTCGGAAAGGTCGTGCTAAATAGTATCCAAGAACCTTGGGCGTCAGTTTAGTTCTTCCAACATCATAAGCGGAAACATAGTGATGACCAGTGTTTTCAGAAAAGAGTTTGGCTTTGCGTCTCAACAGGATGACCTTGTAGGACTCAGGAACGGAACTTCCAAGTGCCAGCTGCAATATGGCGTACCCAGTGATAAACCACAAGACAGCTTTATAATTCTGGTTTGTCTTGGCAACAATAAGATTTCCAATAACTGGTCCCAGGGGTGTGGCCATAGAAAGAAAGATACCATAGAAAAACAAGGCTTGCCCACGGTGATGATGAGCATAGGCATCGGCAACGAAACCATTCATATTAGGTGTGATACTAGAGCCAAAGAATCCTTGCAGCATTCTGCATAAAATAATAGTTTCAATATTTTTCCCAAATTGCGTTCCAAATGCGAAGCCAATTGCAACGAGGTTTGAAGCAATGAGAACCTTCTTACGCCCATAAGTCTCTGCCATGGGAGCCCAAAACATCTGACCGATGTTCTGGGACAGGGAGAAGAATGAAAGAGGGAGGGTCGCCACCGTGGAATTCACATTCATAGTCTCTATCATGTAGGGAATGACGGAAGAAAACGCACTGGAAGAAATGAGCATACCCATGTTGGCAAACGACAAAGTACCGAGCAAAAGATATTTCGTAAGTGGTTTCCACGCCCTCGGATTCTCAGGGTCGCTCTCGGGGAAGTCGATCAGAAAAGGTTCCTCTTCCGTACCTAGACCTGCAGTAATAAATCGCAAGTTGGGTTCATCCTCGGGCGAAACTTCAATCTTTTCGATTAATATCTGCTGTCCCTTGGATTCAATATTGGATTCATCAAGGCCGGCTGTCATGATAGTCCAAGTATAAGCTTTATAATAGATTCTCAGAAACTGAATCTTTACATTTCGTGAAAACTACGATCTTTTATATGTTCTTGCATCTCATGGGAACGTGTGGGGTAGAGCTGAAAAATGCGGGGAATCTCAGTGGTTGCCCAACACTAAAATTTTCGGGAGCGCATTGGCGCGGTAGAACCGCCGATCATGATCTCGGAGATTATTCCGACACTTAGTTTTTTTTGGCGGACAAAAATACAGAATTGAATTGCGGCTTGTATGAGATCCGAACTCCGTGGCTCATGGGTAGGCTGAGTATGCTTCACGTAGATCACTTTTGTTCCGAAATTCCTTTCTACTCCAGCTTTGTCGGCGAAACGGCCGTCTTGCGACCACAAAGATACGGTGCATCCGTTGATAGTGCATGTCAGTCGCAGGAAGTTGTCAACTTCAACTGGTACCGGTTTTTCTGGTACCCGGTCAGTTCGATGGAAAGAATCAAAACGTCGGGAAAGAAATTTAAGGCAATGCATGTCAAATTCCAAGGCTACTGAGACACTTCTCTGGGGAGGTAGAGCTACTATAGCTACTACTGTGAGAGCGGTACTAGATGTCCAACAAATTGAGGCGGTGGGTTGCAATTTTCGAATTCTACGCAGACGGAACGGAAAATAAGCCATGTTCCGATCGTAAATTTTGCCGGTGTTTATTATCGTGAGCGGGGGCTCATATCGCCCTGCAGCGCTGCTTCCGAGATATCGTTATCCTGGGACACAGAATACAAAGCGAACGCCTCTGAAGCCAGATGATCACTGATACGCAACTTTGTGGAGCTCCTAAGAGGGTTATGTGTAGAGCCCCCTTTAGTCTGAAAATATGATCAGTTAGATTTTTGATTCTATGTCACGCATCTACTGTAGTCTAATAAGCAATCTGCAACTTGACAACAGGGATTGTGAGATCCGAGCTAATACTGCTGATATCGATATCCAGGTTCTTTCCATCATGTGAAACCGGCACCTCAACTTGACCTTCAATGATAAGTGCGCGAACCGGCCTACCGCTGATATTGGGGAGCTCAATTTTACCATTTGCAGGAGGGTTGAATAGGTAAAGGTAGATGTATTTATCCTTTGCACTCGTACTTCCCCATGAAAATGGAACATCAAAGGGCGAAACTCGCGTGCCCTTGATAGATTCTCCGTTTACCTTCATCCATTTCGCTACGTCTCTCATCCTATCCTCATACTCCGGCGGAGCAGAACCATCCAGCTTAGGGCCAAGGTTGAGAATGAAGTTTCCGCCCTTTGAAACTGTGTCGCAAAGCTGCTGAATCAGTGATCTTGCCGAGCGGAAGTTATGGTCAAACTTAGAGTATCCCCATGTATCATTGGGTGTCAAGCATGACTCCCAGTTAACATCGATACCGGCAGAAGGAATAAACTGCTCAGGTGTGATGAAATCAGCATAACGAGGATCCAACTGCGGGCTTATAGCCTCCACTCCATCTCCAGACCAGCCCGCTTCCGGTCTTCGCCACAGACGATTATTGATCATAATATTTGGCTGTAGTTTCCTTATTTTTTGTAGTAGAGCCGTTGCCTCCCAGGCTTCGTCTCCCTCAAAATCCACGCTGCTGAAGTCAAGCCACAGGATAGCAATTTCTCCGTAGTTTGTAAGCAATTCCTCGATCTGATTGTGCAAATACTTGATATATTCCTTATGATTGCGCTTCTTGCCTTCTCGTCGTTTGGCCTCTCCTGCCGGAAAAGGCATACCCGTCGAACTTGAAGTATCGTATTCTGGATGGTGCCAGTCCAGCAATGAATGATAGAGTCCTACTTTAAGTCCTCGAATCCGACATGAATCGACATATTCCCTCACAAGGTCGCGTCCTATCAGTTTTTGGCTTGAAAAGTCCGTGTATTTGGAATCAAAGAGACAGAAACCTTCGTGATGCTTGGTCGTTAGGACCACGTACTCCATTCCAGACTCGACAGCAAAATTAGTCCACAGCTCTGTGGCATTAGGACTGGGCTTGAACTTTGACAAGCACAATCCCTCGTACGTTGGCCCGTCAAGTCCGACGTTTTCCTGATACCACGCAGGATCAAAGTACCTCTTAGGATCTTTTTTTGCCAGTTCCTTGCCCACATCCTTTCCTTCATACTCGGAAGCGAGTGCTGAATACAAGCCGTAATGAATAAACATTCCAAAATGGGCATCGCGCCACCACTTCTGTCTCACATCGCGAGCTTCTGGCGACTCCGTTGATGGGGGTGGTTTTGTGTTAGGACTCATGTTTGGCTTAAACTATGTGAAGAAACAAATGAGGGAAGACTGAACGACTTTATATCCTTCCTACCGTTGCATGTGCCCCACGCAGCAGACTGTGAGAGGTTAATTGTCGGACACTGTCTTTCGATTTATCTTGGCCAGATTCCTGCATGAAATCCGTATTTCGCCCCGATATTAGTGCGAACCCCCCACAAGCAATGAGAACCCCACACTTCAGCTTCAGCTTAACGGGCAGTCGAACATCTAGCCTATTTGTTTCACAGTAATAAGTCTCAAGAGGTCGGATGATTGTATCACATTGGTTACTGTCAAAACTGTCAAACTGTCAAAGTGAAAAATAAAAGTTAAAAAATAAAAAAATTTCCCAGATTTTGAATTTGGGCCGGAAACTCTCCGATGTTTACATAGCATTCATAAGAATCATAAGTTCATAACTGAACATTGAAATTTGAACTTGATGAACTTTTTTTTGGAAAACTTGTGTTTTATTCTATAATCAAATCACTATGGAGCGTATCCGTTGAGGTCATGACAGATCGTTGCGATTCATTGGTGATAAAGCTTTGGCCAATCTGGTCTAAAGGATCGATCTCCATCAGCCTGTTATTGAGTAATTGTCATAATTGTCTGACTCGACAGCATTACATACTCAATTGATACATTCAACAAATTAACTCACGTTTATTCGAATCAGACAGTACTATGATATCTGTAACGATCTATGGAGTTAAAAGGTGCCGATGCCGGAGTCCGCTCCGCATTCTAAGACCCTTCAATTTACAAACGTCTTAAAGATCAGCCTTAATCTGAAAGGTGATAAGGACGGATTCGTGCTAACTTCTCGATAATCAGAAAAACTGTTGGCATAGGATGAAGTAGAGAGACGAGCTAAAGGATTGAACCACCGTGACGCGTGCGAATTTCAAATTATCTTGATTTACAGAATTTGCAAAACCTCTATCAATTATATTCTCGGCCAGGAACGAAAGAAGAAGGTCTGTAGAGTCATATGGCAGAGACGGAGGGAATACGGCCGCAGCCGACTATGCGTCCCTATCGGTCCCATATATCGAGGCCTTGTGATGTGTGCAGACGAAGGAGAAGTAGGTGTATTATCGAGACCGATGGCATATGCACCGTTTGTAGGAAAGGAAATAAGGCTTGCACTTTTGTAGGCGAACCTGTGAAGAAAAAGAACAGAGTTCAAAGGAGGTATGTTATCCGTACTTATAGTGTTGAACTAAAATCTCTGACATTCGGCAATAGATCCTCTGCCGCAGTGTCGTCTGACGATATGTCTGTGAACGATAATATAGTCGTCAGTGACCCGCAACAACTTGCATCTAGAGAATCCATTCCTCATCTTCCGGCAGATTACAGAACGGCCACGTTATTGGGGCTTTCGGGCGAGCAAGACCCACATTTACTGCAATTGTATGAATACGACAACAATGACTTTTTCAAATTTGTGAAGCTATCAATCCGTCGGGTTAGTGACAATCCCGCCTTCCCAGTCCAGCTGCTAGCAGTAAGAGAAGAGGAGGGTACCCAGTACCTCGCTGAGATTAACAATCAAAGGGAGAAAGTCAAAGCTCTTGTCAAGGGCTACGAAGAGTCACTGATCGAACTCTTCTTCCGGTTCGTGTACCCTGCTTATCCGCTGGCCGAAAGAGAAGTATTTGATGATCCCAATATTGGTGTTGCGCTCCTGGCAGGCGTTTTGGCTGTCGGCTCAAGCTGGTGGAAATTTAGCGAATCGCTCAGCGTCCACGCCATGCCAGAACACTTGTATGAGGATTTATTCAACGAATGTCAAGCGGCGGTGGAACGTGATCTTGCTTTACCGAATATGGCTTGCGTACAGGGACTACTGCTTCTGCTGCAGAAGCGACTGATGCCCACAGCCAACGCGGAATCCCTATCGGTAGGAATTACTATGGCAAAACTTGTCTCTGTAGCCCACACTCTCGGTCTTCATATTGACTGCTCAGAATGGAGTATCCCTACACCTGACAAACGGCTAAGGAGAAGGCTGTGGGGTTGCATCTTTGTTGTTGAAAAATGGCACTCGATAACGAGTGGCCGTCCATCCCTTCTATACTATCCAAACATGACCGCATCGGTCGATCTCGAAGATGAGACGAGATTGAATATCTTTTCACATATGCTTAAGCTCACTGTTATCCTCGATAAGATGGGGCTCGAGTTGTACAGTGTCGAGAGCTACGAACAAAGGTATTATGACATACAAAAAACTTCCTCGAAGGTCATTGAACTCAGCAATGAGCTTGATATATGGCGTTCCAATCTTCCTGAGGAACTAAATGACATGAAATCCTTTTCTTCCGGTCTGTTGTGCAGCAACGGTACGCTTCACTTGGCAGGTTTGACAATTGAGGCTCTTTTGCATAGGATACGGCTACATCCGATTTGCTCTTCTCTTCTAAGCTTATCGGAAGCCCACGAGTACCGAGATGCTGCTGCTAAGTCTATTTCGTCCATATTGAGGTTTACTTCCGAAATTACCCATACGCATGTTCGAGCCTTTTGGTATTCTATGACGAGGTTTAACTTCTCGACTTTGGCTTATTTCCTTTTATTTCATCACATTACAAGTACAAGTGATGAGGAGTTTATTGAGACAAGAGCGCAACTCCAAAAGTGGTTATGGGCGCTGAGAGTTCTCAGTCAGGGATGGGAAGATGGCACGGGGCTAGCTACCTTACGGCTGGATGCTGTGTTTCGGAAGGTCATGGACAAATTCGCATATAATAGAGATATTTCTGAGCAGTATCGCATTTCGACAACTGACCCGGGGTTCCAGGATTTCGGTTGGCCTCTGGCGTCACCAGACCAAGCTTCGGCTCTTAGGCTATCGGACGAAATCTTACAGGGTCGGTATTGGACTAGCAATAGCGAGTCCAGTAATTATTTATTTTCGCACGAGAAATCAAAGGAAGATCTCCACGATAATACAAAATAGCGATATTCATTGTAATTACATAAGTCAACACAGAAAACTAAAACGATCAGGCACTTGCTTCATCAAAACTATCCAGAGATACTTCAATCTTTGGCCCGTGGTATCGGGTCTTTCCCCATGTGAACCAAAGCACGAGCGCAATGGTATAAACTCCAACAATAACAGGAGAGGAGTAATTCATGTTATCTTGAGTGGCAGGCATAACATACGGAAAGTTGAAGAATATCAGCATGAACAAAATATAGCCCAGAGAGAGTCCATTGATAACTCGTCCCATGACGTTTCCAAGTGGGAACGAAGACTTTTCCATATACTTTCTCCTGCCAAAGAATAAGAGGCCGATTGGAAATGTATAAGAAAGCATGGTTAGCAGGGCGTTACAGCCAGCCAACGCGCCAAAGGCCGTTGTAGATCCGAGGTAGATAAAGCCAAGAATGCTGATAATCACCCAACAAAGTATAGCAGCATTAACGGGTACATCAAGAGTCGGATGAACTCTGGAGAAGTACTTGCTGAATGGTAGAGCTCCATCTCTTGAGAATGCCCACACAACTCTGGTCGCGACCTGGAATCCAGTGAAGGTCGCAATTGTAAAGCAATAGAGCAAGATAGTGGTGAGGAAGCAAGCAGCCCCATTACTTCCAGTAGTGTCGAATAAAAGCTGGAGTACTGGTAGTCCCGTCTTGGTATTTAGAATACTATCGAGATCAACAATGCAAAACGCAAACACGAGAGTGGTGATGAACATGGTGACGAAGCCAATACCCATCGTGTAAACGATGACTCTAGGAATGACTCGCTTGGCATCTTTGAGTTCCTCTGCCAAATGGCAAGGAGCATCAAGTCCACTGTAAGAGAAAGCGGGGCTGACAAGTCCGACCATAAACGCAATTACAGGGTTTTTCCACCCGGTATTGTTCGTGAATGTGGCAAATACAAATTTCGCACTTTGTTTAGGAAATGCGGTGGAAAGTAGGACAAGGTTGACCAAGAAAAAGCCCAAAATGGCTACAACCAAGCTCACGGTTGTAAACATGGGCATAAATCTCTTGCCGACCACACATACGATAAGGCATAGCAAAGAGATTGCCTCAAAAATCAAAAACAACTGCCATCTCTTTGGATCATACTCTGGGTTGCATAGAATCGCCATTCCAGATATGAATTGTGCACACGCAAGAACCACCGAGCTGACTCCGACAGTGATACAGAAAGTATTGACGTAGCCACACATCCAGCTCAGAAATGCGGCCCATTTTGGAGGAGATAAAACGGCAGTCCAGTGATATTGGCCCCCTGCGGTAGGATATGCACCAGCCAGTTCTGCGAGAGACAGAGCTACACATAGAGTGAAGAATGAACACAGCAAAATTCCATAAATGAGCATAACCGTGCCACCGCTGTTAATGCCAGACCCCATACTGGCAAGGATCCCTACGTAAGCAATCACCGTCATGAAAGCAAATGCCAGGATAGAAAGAAATGAATAGTTTCTCCGCATAACAGGCTTATGGCCAGTCTTCATGAGATCAAGATCATCTCTGGTCACGACCTTCTCATCATTGACAACAACTGTAGTGCCGATACTTTTTGATTCCTCCATTCCTGTTCTTTTCTATTTTCCAAATCACCAAGCAAACATTAATAGGACAAAAGTCCATATTAATATATATGTATTCGGATCTATCCTATCAAGACTTTGATAGCCACATTTGCGCCCCTTGCCTTTTATCGGTTGGCCTGCCCGTTGCTTATCAGTTGCCCGATCGTTATCAGTTGCCCGAAAGTGGGGCGGGAACCGGCCGGCCCAATGCCGAGTATCGGGATCTACATAACTAACGGAAAACGACGAACTTACAATTATCTCACAGAATCATCAGAGAGCCTAAAGATTATCTTACTAGTAGTTTCAATTATTTGGATCTATGATCTTGTTCTCAGCGAATCCTCGAGCGATTCTAGCTGCGGCTAAAACGACTAACTTAGTTAACTAACTAACTGTTAAAGCAAATATATTTGTTTGACGATGTTTGTTTATTTTTATGAAATATCACAATTGCGGAGTTTGCTGGGGCTTCAGCTACCACCAAGAGGAGCTTTAAACTCTCTCAGATACTTTTTAATCAGAGGTTTATTGAAGTCTACATTATGGTAAAATTACATCTTAGTTTCAGTTTTGGAGTTTAGGAAGTAGATTTGAATCTTTCCAGAATGACCAGACTCGTCCGCCCCAAACTTCTTCCTCCGGCAGCGATGTTGAGACCGATTTTGAAGCTTCTTCAGTCTTTTTCCAAACACGCATAGCATTCCCGCCCATAAGACCCAGGATTTGTTCATCTGTAGCGCCACGGGCCATTACTCTCTTTAGTAGATCCGGGTATTTTGATACATCCTCGAGTCCCACTGGTCCTTCGGGAATTCCATCGAAGTCAGAACCCAGACCAACGTGTGCCCAGCCCGCAGTTTCGGCAATATGGATTATATGGTCGACTGCGTCCTCGATTGTGACCTTCTTAGAACCGTTCTTTTCCTGTTTAATAAAATCAGGATAGAAGTTGATTTGTACCACGCCGTCCGTCACCGCCAGTCGCTTTAGAACTTCGTCCGGGACATTTCTGAGATGCTTCGTCAAAGAGTAGGCTGAGGAATGACTGAAGATCACCGGTGCCTTTGTGATATCCAGCGTATCGTGCATGGTTTTGAGACTGACGTGAGAAAGATCCACCATCATGCCTAATCTATTCATTTCGGCGACGGCCTGCCGTCCATATTCACTGAGCCCCTTATCCGGAAGTCCTGCCGCTACACTACTGGCAGCAGTGGCAAAGGGATTGTCGCAGTTATGAGTCAAGGTTATGTACCTCACACCCAGATCATAGTACTGGCGGATCACACCTATAGCAGTGTCGACTTGGTGTAACCCCTCGACCCCGAGCATTGAGGCGATTTTACCAGACTTGTATACATCCATAGCCTCTTTAAATGAATAAGCCATCTGAAATGTATCTGAATAGAAGTCCACCATACGTTTGGTGACATCGATTTGCTCCAGAGTGTCACGAACAGCAGAATTCTTCATGTTAAAGTCCTGATAAAGTGGGTCATCACATTTGCACTCAATGAAAACACTCCAGAATTGAGCACCCAAACGTCCCTTCCTTAAACGAGGGATATCAGTATGGGAATCAAGACGGACATCGAATGGAAAGTCTGTCTTGTTGTAGATCTTGTTACGCAAATGCAAACGCAGCATATAAGGCAAATCATTGTGGGTATCTACTATCGGTTGTACCTCCAACAACGCCTCCAAGCGTTCATCATAATCCATATTGATACGCATTCCAAGTGTCTATAATCCAAATGCCAGATTGCGCTTCTTAAAGATAACGTTGCGTACTCACTGACTCAGTATTACGCGCGGAGTGTCGATCACTTGCCCGCATTGCCCGAGATTTGCCCTGTAAGCGGCATGCAGATTATCGACGATCGGCTATCGGAGATTTAAAGTATGGACTTCGGCTGCTTGTTAACGAGATATTGTGGCTGAGAATGTCGGAGCGGAGAATCGTCATTATTGGGTGGGTTTATCTCGAATAGTTTGGAAGAGGATATTAGCTGATAGTCATTTTGAAGAGCAGGTATCATAGGATTATATACCGCCTTGATCTTGGCAAGAAAAGGCAAAGCCAAAGATGTCACTATAATTGCGGAATATCTACCAGGAGATTATTCAATTAATTATACTTCGCCGTGGTAAGTTCTGAATTGGTTCCGGTGGAGTCAAAAAGACTAACGCAGTCAGGGCTGGTGGGAATTTCTCAGCTATATCTGGATCAGATCCAGAGACTCTGAAATACGATGAGGAGTCATTCAAAAATCTTGGTGCTCTATTTGACCAATTTGGTAAACAGGCTGGCCTCAGTCCCTTGCCTACAACTGAATACTGGGATTTTAAACCTCCTAAAGCGAAAATTGAGTCCCTTAAATCGTATATTTCGGATCTTGAGGTTTTAAATAAGGACGATTTACCAGAGGGTTCATGTTATGGTGTTAGATACACTACCTTTAACTTCAATTGCCCCCGCTTTCTTGTATTTCTCAAGGCATACTTGGAAAAACAAGGTGTAAGCTTTGCCCGCAGAAAAGTTGCTCATATCGATGAAGCTTGGCTTTCCAATGATACACGTATTGTATTTAATTGCTCTGGAATTGGCGCCCGAAGCTTGGACGGAGTAGAAGATACCAATGTCTATCCTACAAGAGGCCAAGTGGTGGTCGTGAAAGCCAGTCATATTAAGGAGAACCGCATGAGATGGGGTTTGGACTATGCGACCTACATTATCCCACGACCCAATAGCAATGGGCACGTTGTTCTTGGTGGCTTCCTGCAGAAAGGGAACTACACGGGAGATACATTTTCATATGAAACACAGTCCATCATTGAGAGAACCACGAAACTAATGCCAGAGCTTGAGAAGAGTGGCGGTTACGAAATAATTCGAGAATCAGCTGGTCTTAGACCAAGTAGACATGGCGGTGCACGAATAGAAGCTGTTGTCCTTGGGAAGGGTAAAGTCCTTGTACACAATTACGGTGCATCAGGTGCAGGATATCAGGCCGGCTATGGCATGGCTCTCAAAGCAGTGTCTCTAGTTCCCAGCAATATGGCGAGGCTGTAAATAAAAGTCTAAATTTAGAAGACCCGCTCGACTTGCCCTGGAAGAGTCTCTTCAGCTAGACTGTTCCAAACATCGAAATTAGATAGACATACTTTTTATCTGACCTTTCTAGTATCCATAACACGATCGATTGCAGGAGAACATGCGTGCCGTTTGTGTTATGCTGAGAGTGTGCGGTTGGCAGACGAACCACTCACATAGGTATATGCTGTATAGCTGATCCAGGGCTTTTCCTGGCAGCGATTCAAACAAAAAGAGCTCATTTTTGAACAAGAAGAACTTTGATTTTTAATAATAAAAAACAAAAAGAATAATACGACCACGTCTCTTTAAAAAGGAAGAATGCCTCAATGCAGCCTCATCATATGGTTGTACTTGTAGATTCCACTTAGAATTCTATAAATTCTTCAAAATAGATTCCTCTTGTAGATTACGAAAGATGTCGATACGATGGCTATCGCAGACCGCCGAATCTCGGCCTACAATACTGCAAGTTAGTATGATACTTGTGCGTTTTTCTGGCTAAGTTCACAGGACCGTAGGAACCATGGGCAAATCTCCATTTAGACACAACATTTTCGGATTAAGCTTCGTAAACAATACGTGGCCCAGAATCAGCCTCGGACCTAAACTGAAAAGGCCCGCTTGTGCCGATCTCTTCACAAAAAGATTATTGTAAATTCTATGGAGATATGATAATAGAAGGATTGCAAAAGAGTAAATATGTAGTCAATCTTGTGAACTCGAGTTCATCTCGAGAAATATGAAGTCACCTCCTAGCTCCGTTGATTCTCCGACAAATTCCCCACGCCTATCGACCACATATATTTTCAATCTGGGGAAGCCGCACGAGAGCTAACCTCCAGACCTGGTTCACTCTCCGGACTTCAGACATTATCCAGACCTCCGTCAGTCAGGTTCGACGGGTTTCCGCCCACACGGGCGTATATGACCGTACTATAGATTATATATAATGGGCGTTTATTGTGATGGTCGTTCTGTGCTTTTTGATACCCTCCCCGTCGCCAGGGGGGCTTGAACGGGATACTTGCAGACTGAGCATTGATTTCTGTCGTGAACAATAATTGGCCTATTTAGAGATTTGAGGCATATTGATCTTCCTGGATAGCTAGGTCTCGGTGTAGGTCATTGTTTATTGCGAACTCAGCATGGCTCTAAATATATTGCATTTATTTTTTCCCCGGCTGTTCGTGGTCTTTGCAGGCATGCTATTACAGTCTTTCCAATGTCAAGCTCAGAAAGTGGGAATATCCAGTAGTCTAGGCCTTGGCTGTTGGAATGGAGCCCAAAACTGGAACTCTGGTTGCTCATCTGAACCCTTGTTTCAGCCTTGCAGATGTAATAATAGACAACTCCTTGGAACTGTATTGAATTGTTTGAATAAGTTTGCAGAGGGGCAGGATGATATACTAAGAGGATATGAATACGTCAGCAGCTTCTGCTATTTCTGGGGTGACGTTCGATATTCGACAAATGAGTTGCGGGCGATATATAGGAATGCTACGAATTTCTTGATCCAAGCGCAGTTGTCAACATTGCAACTGGAGGCATATTCGAGAGTCCTGTCACCGTAGCGCAGTCCTTATTTGTAAAGAACTTTCGTGCCGCAGAATTCGCACAAACCCAATATAAGCTAGGCTCATTTTTTGGCGTCGGTCTGATTGCTTATTGGGGCCTCATTTTGGCATCTTTTCCTTGTGTAATGAAATGGAAGTTTCCTGATATATTGCCAAGGTATACCTACCACCAGGTTAACTCAATTCGGAAACACATATCACTCCCACATTATTTTGGATGAAGAGCGGGATCAGCAGACCAGCTTAGTATTGGATCCTCCAGGTATATCGAAGAGCCGACAAATTTCGACTGCTAATGACAATGTTACTGAGGAAATCGCAGGAGGGTGTATCCTGCACTTTTCTTGAGAATGAAAAACCTGACATCGGAAAAATAATCAGAGATTTCATCCAGGACTCTCGAGGAAGCATTGCTGTAGCTTCTTGCGGACCACCAACATTTCTTGACAACGTGAGACATTCGATAGTGCAGAAACTCCATTTCTGTGAAAGCAGAATTGACTATTATGAAGAGGCATTTTCCTGGTAGACCAGTTGATTTCGTATCTTTAAGATCCGAATACTAGTCATCGCATAATCATGAACAATGCAGCAACAGCGTATGCTACTGATTCTTCAAAGCCTCTATTTATTTATTCAAGTCTTCACTTCTTGTAAGAGTTATAACCTTATATTATATGATAGAAAAAAATGAAAAGCTGACTTGCAACTGAATGAAATGATTCCAAAAGGTCTTTCAGATTCCGACGGAACACACATGAATTACTGTTTATAGAGTTAAGCTTTTCCCACTTCGTGAAGTGGCATCAAGCAGAACCAGTTAATATTTGAATGATACTGACGTTTAAAAGTAGACCTATTTCTTATCTCAACTTTCAATGCACGGAAGATACAATTTGCTTACTACCTAATTACCTCCTCTTCCAGTTAGATTAGGTTGAGATAGGATGGGTTGCACGATCCTTTAGATTAGATGCCTTATTTTTTAGGACTGTGCAAGATATGAGTGAAGTCAACATCTGAAATAGAGTTTAGCTATTTATAATGCTGATTGCTAGGAGATGTTTATCTTCCCTCAGAATTCGAGATGTATTCTCCACGTAGGTGAGTTGTAGCCATATTCGGCGCATGGTGACAGTATTATTCAAAGAAATGCTACTTCTAGTTAGAAATTTCGGAAATCCGAGCAAACTGCAGGAACTTTACAGCAGCGATTGATGTATACTAGCCGAGGTAGGTAAATAACTCAAGATAAATTGCAGAGCACGAATTCAAATGCAAGATATCGGAAAGCGACCAGAATAGAGTCCTGAATGCTCTCATCAGGCTCCAAAATTGGTTTGGAGCATAGTGACCCAAGGATCGCGTGATTGAAAGACGGAAGGGACTCGTATTTTTCTGTGTCAGGCCCCAGCAAATTGAAGCAAGCGATACGGGTAAGTTGAATAAGTCTATACGCATAATCGTTGTCTTCGCCGGTCGTAGAATAACGTTACTGTAATTAAAACTTGATTAATCTCATACTACAATTATTTATACAATAGGTAGGGATCATTTGCTAGTTGACAGGCTCAGAGACCTAACCTCATTTCGAACTGCTTCATAATTCAAAGCACAGCACGGGATTGCGTCAAATCCCTCATTTTTATTCGAAACATACTTGAACCCGTATATTGTCATTTAGTGGGGTTGTAAGAGTTTGGGGGAGGTAGCTATCTGCGGGGTAAAGGTTTGGGGGAGCCCATTCCCCACATCGTTCTCCGCAATCCATGGCCCAAAAGAGTCAGGTGTGCGAGACAAAATAATCGGGGGCAGACCTCGTTTGCCTCGACAGGCAACTACATATAAATGCAACTGGGCCGATGGTAGAAGTTGAGAAAGTTAATTAATTTGAAGATTCACGAGATGCTTGAAATATACAAGAAGAATCTTGCTGGTGGTGCTGGTCTAAGAGGCCGAAAGCTTCTTTATGCCACTACGATTATGAGTGGTCTTGGATTTCTTCTAGTAGGTAAGTTAACTTGCAGAAGACAGTGTATTTGATTATATCTAATTTTATGATTAGGCTTTGATAATGGTCTTATGGGTGGATTTATTAATGGCGATCCCTGGAAAAAGACATTTCATGATCCAGATGCTACTATTGTAGGCACAGTGGTAGCGATTTACGAGGTTGGAGGATTCATTGGATCGATCTTCACTGCGATTGTTGGTAATAGCTTTGGACGTCGTCAGTGTGTTGGAGCTGGTGGGTTGTTTCTGGTTGCAGGCGCTATTATTCAAGCTTCGTCGTTTTCTTTAGCACAACTTTTTGTTGGAAGAGTGTTGTCTGGATGTGGCGTAGGAATGCTGCAGTCGACCTTGCCAATCTTGCAGTCTGAGGTTTCTCCTATGGGACAACGAGGTATATATGCTACTGCGTATCTATCTTGTCTTAATTTCGGAATCCTCATTGCGTACTGGATCAATTATGGAATCGCCTTTGCCAATACTGACGTTTCTTGGAGATTCCCCACTGCTTTCCAGCTGATATTTGTGATTGCCATTCTTGTTCTGACATTTATTGTTCCAGAATCTCCTAGATGGCTTGTGCTGCATGATCGTAATGAAGATGCCGCCGAAGTTGTTTCGCGACTGCTGGATAAGGAACACGAGGATATTGAGGTGAATGATATTTTGAGTGAAATCCGAGAAGCGGTTACTATCGAGCTACAAGAAGGATCCGGATCTTGGATGGACTTTGTTAAGAGTGACGGATTGCAAACCAGGCGTCGTCTATGGACTGCATGCTTGGTACAGATCTTCCAGCAGCTCACAGGCAATAACTTTATTCTTTACTACGAAACCACTATCTTCCAACAAGCTATTGGCTTCACTCCCAGAATGGCGAGTTTGATGTCGGGAATCCTCAATATCTGGTTCTTCATTTTCTCCTTTGCGCCTTGGCTCCTGATTGATCGCATTGGAAGACGGCCACTATTTTTAATTGGTACTTTTGGACAAATGGTTGCCTTTGTTATCTCGGCAGGTATGGTATTTAAGGTCGAGCAGGATCCCGATAGCAGCAAGAGCTTTGCTATTGTTGCTGCTGCTATGCTGTTTGTCTTTTTGGGTTCTTTCACGTTTGGTATGCAGGCCACAGTGTGGGTGTATCCTACTGAGGTGGTGCCGCTACGGCTTCGTTCCAAGGGAACTGCTATATCGACTGCTTCAAACTGGATCTTCAACTTTTTGGTGGTCGAAATCACACCCCCGGCAGTCACAAATATTGGCTACAAGACTTATATCATCTTTTCAGTCTTTAATTTTATTTTCCTCTTCATCGTCTACTTCTACTTCAAAGAGACTAAGGGACTTTCGCTAGAGGCCGTGGACATGCTGTACGCGAAGCAAGACGTCATTGACGCACATAATCTGGCGTTGACTGAAGGTCAGCTCAGAAACAGAGAGAAGAAGGAAGAAGATTACGTCGAGCATACGGCCGAGGATCAGGAACAAGAATAGTTATATGTTTTGTTGCTCCATTGCTATATAGTTTTAACTTGCGTTATGTTTGTCTCAGTAATATTCCTATTAAATGATTGAATGTAGCTCGAAATCTCGCTTATTAAAGACCAGCATGCTCTTGTTTCCTTGAGCTTGTCACGCTCGCTGAGTCACGGTATAGATAGATAGAAGATCAATTAACATCTCTGTCCTTAAGAACCATAGTGACGATTTAAAAATTAAAACTAATAGACTTAAATAGAGGAAGACTCAGGAATCAGGATTCAGGAATCAGGATTCAGGATTCAGGTCCAATTTCAGGAAGTTCAAAGTTGATTAACCTTGAATCCTTGATTCAGCATGCAAGAGTCAAGCAGATCCCCTATGTTTCCATAGAGACTCAGTCCATCTTTCCAGTCATTTTTGCGTGGATTACTAACAGATTAGTAATAAACATTGGATCTCTGGATAATATCATAATAACTCCGGCGGATATTTAGAGGCACTAACCTAAAATCTAGAATATCATAATTTGAGTTGATTTCTGATCTGCATCTGAACTTCTGGTTAGGGCCCTAAGAGTCGGTTAATCTGGAGAGCCGTAGCCTGCGAGTCCCACCATCCACTGTTCCATGGTGGGTCAATTACGCAAGCTATTGATAGACTGTCAATCCAGAAATAATAATCCGAATCCTCCGGATCACACGTGTTGCTGTATAGTTTAACGTGTGTTGAGACCGAATTTAAGTTTGCAACTTCCATTCTGTTATTATGTGATCCTGGCACTCCCCAATCCAGCATACATCAGGTGTAAGGTATAAATTCCTATCGGTCGTTCCACTGCAATCATTCTGATTTTGATATTCATTGATGATTATGTTGTCATAATCTGACGGCGAGAATGATCTCTTTCCTGGAGTTGAATCACTTGATACACTGCCACTTGACACATCAGTTACTGTGCCGAAGTCCCCAGTTGAATATCTTATATACGTGGTTTCATTCTTGAACGCGAACACTACTGATAAACATTCAGTAGTATCGCCCAAGTTATCCACATATGACGATACTGTCTCATTAATCTCTGACAATAACATGAATAAGATGTTTTTATCATCATTCAAAACATGAGACCTCGAAACCTCACCTAAAGGAGTGCCTTTTAGTTTACCAGCAATTGCCTGATAGCTCGTTGCATATACTGAGGTGACCATCACTACTTGAAAGATTGCTGCTACATTCTCTAAAAAGATCATTGTAATTACGGGTTGATATTTGGTATTCCAATCAATAGAACAGGTCTTCGAGTGAGGATAATGAAGAGGACCATGTTTATACAAAGGACTGTCTCGGGTCACGGCACAGCCCGTAGCAGGGGTGAGTTCTGAAATATGCTGTTATGCGATCGGGTTTATATATTCTCTATATTTTGGACCATTTAAGTGATGTTTATCTTATCACCTTACATCTCATTTGAATTCAACTTATTATACTATTCCAATGAATTAATTACAACCTCATAACATAAATCATTCAGTTCGAACACTGAAGAGCTACTATACTCTGGGAGAAATAAGAATTCAAATGGGCATCAAATCAGCTGCTGATTCGCGCATGGGCAGTATTTTTAGAAACTCATCTAGCCTCACGATCCCAATTTGGGTCGGTTTGGGTGATCCTTTTTTATTTTAATTATTTTCATCATTCCCTAGTTTCGATTTCGAAATAGTCACCTACCTTATTTGCATGACATTTAGAAATTGTTAACAAACGGCATTTCTTGGTACAACGAAGTTGCAGAAATCTCACTTATAAAGGTCTTACTTAATAGCATTACAAATCTAATTATTCCATTATCAACAGCAAGGACTGTCAGATTGGATTACTAATATTGTCGGGTTCAAATATCCACGGAAATCCGACGTTGAGACTCCACAAAAGGTGCTTAGTACCATTCCGGATTAACTTTTTGCTCCTCCTCAACTAAAAATATCACAATCGGTCGTAGAAGGTGATTACAATCGCAATTGGATCGCAGGTATTAACATAGGACTTTTGATCGCTAGAGTTTACTCTCAGTAGTGTTTGAAATCTCTTCTGGGTTGTCATGGCAGTCAATGTCGGGACTCGGGACTCAGTAGACTCAGTACTAGTCGGTAGTCTTACAAGCTCACATCGCGGGCCTCCGTGCCTGGGTCATCGCTCTCCCATTGCTTTTTGATGCCATCACGACGGATATAAACAATCTGAACAACAATGAAAACGTATCCAAAAGAGCATTACAAACCGGTCTATCTCCGGAGAATTGGAAGTGAAGGTGTCGGGATTGCTAAGCAGAAAGGCGGTGTTGATAAGAAGCTTGCGTTGAGTTGCTTTAACTCCGCAATTTGCAGCTCGCAAGCACGGATATAAGGTGGTATATATAGTATTGTAGGAGCCCACTTTTAGATCTTCACTGAACAACACATTCCATTTATAATGAGAGATCTTCTGGTTGTTTTCGGTGCCACAGGGAACCAAGGTGGTTCGGTTGTCGATTATGTTCTTAACGATGAAGAGTTGTCCAAACAGTTCAGGGTTCGTGCTGTGACTCGCAACCGCACCTCCGCTGCTAGTCAGGCCCTGCAGTTAAAGGGCGTTGACATCGTTAAGGGCGATTTGGAAAACATTGATTCTGTGAAGCAGGCGTTGCAGGGCGCCCATACTGTCTATGCGGTTACAAGTACCATTGTCGAGAACCTCTCCAAAGATCAGGAACTGGCGATTGGCAAAGCAGTAGCAGACGCCGCTGTCGAAGCTGGTGCGAAGTATTTTATCTGGAGCACCTTGCCTAACGTGAACAAGATCTCCGGTGGAAAACTGCCAAAGGTGGCACACTTTGACTCTAAAGCTGATGTGGAAGAATACATCCGCACCTTGCCCATTAAGAGTGCGTTCTTCGCGCCGGCATCGTACATGCAAAATTTCCATACCATGATGTTGCCTCGACCTGTCGGAGATGGTACTTATGCTATTGCAAATGTCCTCAGCCCAGACACAAAAGTACCCTACATTGATGTCGCAAGCGACACTGGTAAATTCGTCGGAGCAATCCTCGCAGAACCAGACAAATACGTTGGAAAGGTAGTCTATGGTGCCGTCGGCTTGTACTCGCTCAGCGAGATTGTCAAGCTTCTTCACGTGTCAACAGGTAAGATAGTAAAATACAATCAGATCCCTGAGGAGGTATTCAAAGGATTTTTGCCTCCTCAGTTTGCTGACGACCTTTTCGAAATGTTCAAGTTCTTTCGCGAGTACGGCTACTACGGTCCCCAGCAAAAGGAGTTGGTCGAATCTTCGGCAAAGGATGCTCGTGGTACTCTAACTACGTTTGAGGATTACCTCGTGAGAGAGCCGCTCGAATTGAATTAAGGAATAAATAGCTACCTAATTGTGTCACACTCTAGCTCGTCGTATAACAAGTAATATAGATATAGACTAGGCCGGTTCGTTGATCGATAACTACTCAACATGCTCCACCTCCATGTCTTTCTCCATGTGTTCCTTGTCTGTGAGCTGACCCGAGACACTACTATCACCAAATGCAACAGCAGCTTCCTCGAGAGTGTAGCCAAATGTCTCAGGAAATGCAAGGATGATACCCACCAGCTCAACCACAATCAAACAGCAAAATACAATATAATATCTCCAGGTAATTGCAGCCATGGCCACTGGATTGACAAATCCATTGTACACATTTACCACTGCGTTAAAGCCGTTGAAGATATTGGTAGCCTTGGCACGTAGATGATACGGCACAATCTCCGTAATGTAAAGGTTAGGCAAGGCATTCAAACTCAGATTGTAACAAGCATAAAACAGGAATATCATAGCCAAAACACCCTGGCCGAGAGACTTCTGCTCAAAGTTGCGTTCCTGATTGATAGCCGAGAGTACTGTCCAGGTAACAAAGATTGCCAGCATCAAGGACAGGCCAATGATGAAGGCAGGTCTGCGAGGCACCCGTCCAACCACAAAGGCAGCTGCCACAGCAGTTCCGAGATTGTAAATCATCAAACCACCATTGATCACTAGTTGTTGCCTGGCAGAAGTAATACCGATGGAGTTCAGGACCAAGTTGAGATAGTACGATACAAGACCGTTTCCGCATAGCTGACTGGTCATGGCAATCCAACAGGTACAGAATAGACGATGCCTGTTTGCCTTGGTTTCGATAAACGACTTGTAAGAGACCTCGTGCATGACACCATCAAACTCCAGTGCAATCCTAATCTGGTCAATCTCAAAATCCACCAGTGAAACATGTTCCGCATTGTTGCCGATATGATACTTCATGAGCATGGCTCGAGCTTCTTCTTCCTTTCCCTTGCTCACCAAGTAACGAGGGCTTTCTGGAGTGAACCATACACCAACAAATTGCAAGACCGGAATAAATCCCTGGAGGAGCGATGGCAGTCTCCAAGACCAAGACGTACTAAGAGGCATGAAATTTGTGCCATATGTAACCCAAGCGGCGATAACGGCTCCCACATACCATGAGGGGCCATATATGGCAGTAATAACCCCCCGATGCGTAGGATAGGCACATTCTGACAGCAAAAGAGGGCCGGATACAATAGAGAATATTGCTCCAAAGCCAATAATGAGCCGGGCAACCACAAACATGGCGTAATTCTGAGAAGCAGCTTGAATGGCGGCTCCAATGCAGACTACCGTCACTCCAAAGAGCAGAGCCATTCGCCTACCGAACTTATCATTGAACCATGCCGTGAACGGGAACCCAATAATATTGCCAAACACGTACGCATTAGACATACCGCCTAGATGGGTTCCAGTGGGATGATTAAAGAAGCTCTGCCACTGAGGTAGAGATTGTAGCCCATTAAGCAACGAGCCGTCATAGCCATTGCAGGAGTTACAGAGCATCGGCACAAGTAAACTCAGATTCAGTATCAGGAGATGCCTGACTTTCCACCAAGGACGATTATAGTCAGGTAGAACATCGTCGATGGATGAGGCTGCTAAATCTTGCGAAACTGGTACAGTCTTTTCCTCTGGCTGAGACATTTTCTACTATGATTGAATTGAGACGCCAATCAGTAGCAGATAATGCATCTTATACGTCTGGATCTAAGTCTCTAGGATCTGCATCGCCTTTCCCACCGGGCTTTTTGCCGGCTAAATAAATATACTCCGAATCTTGACACTTCAGATGATCTTCGCCGTTCATCGAAAGCATCTCAATGCAATTGCTCCTTACTGATTGATGCCGAGGATCATTTTAGCAATTAAGAAGGCATACGATGCCGCATATCCCTTATGCCTATTATTTTTATGTCCTTTTGGTCGTCATTTGCCCGCCATTTCGCTCATCACCACCCCTACCATGAGATAATCAGCTTTGCCACTATCTAGAAGATATTCTCCAGCTCCTGGGCGACTCTCATAACACGTTTACAACGACTTATAACTGCGGAATAATTTCCCTTGCTGCGTCATGAGGCGATGCGCGATCGATGTGAAACTTTAACCGCCGCTGCATGTACCCCGCGCGGTTCCCCAGGAGCTCCCGGCTATTTACGCGGATAATTTGCAATTTGTTTTCGCCAGCCATTCCTGACAGTGTTATTTCAGACATTTTCTGATACAGTGATAGACAGATATTCAGAATTTCATATACTATTGGGTAGAAGGAACAGATTTCATCCGAAATTTATCGATCGGATCCCATCTGAACCACAGGTCCTAAATCAGTCAGCAGTAGCTCGACTATTTCGGGAAGGGGTCTGAATGATTCTTTCATGCCGAGCTTCGCAACTGCCAATCGCTCTCACTTATTGACAGGATCTCGAAAGATTGATATATGGCCGTTAAATGCAGCTGAGATATGTCAAGGCTTCTCTGTTCGAGATTAAGAAGCCTAAGAAATGATACAGAGCATACCGGACTTTTTCAAATACTTGCAGTCCTGATAATTACTATATGATGAGAGTTAAGATATTCAGAAATCAGTTAGAGTTCGGATTCGAAGAGGATAGCGGGAGTCCGTCATAACTTCGCGATGCTAAACTTCGCGATGCTCGACCTCCCAAGTTTCAACTTCCAACGCCTCACACTTCTGGAACCTAATCAGGTCCTAAGAGCGCAGAAAACGTGAGAGGTGAGACGTGCCTCGAGTCGCTGGTAATCACATATATCAATTGTTACTTATTAATGCACTTCTCTATTTTGTATATCTTGTGAGGCATAGAAGATACAACTCTGAAAGTTTAGCAAAAACTATAACTAGTTTAACATGCCGCCTCCCTTTCGAAGGGCCTGTACGAAATGTGTGGAGTCAAAACGGCGATGCGATCTCGGTCACCCGCAATGCTACCGTTGCCGCGTTCGATCGTTAAATTGTCAATATCAAAATAAGTCCTCGTCTACTGGTCCGCATAAGCGAACTGAAAGCGATAATCATGTGCCGGTAGTCGAAGAAAGCCCCCACAATCACAGTACGATATCAAGTGCAGACACTCTTGTTGATCAGATACTAGAAAACTCCGAGCCGGGCACCAGCTTCAGCCAGGATTTGGTTTCCCTTCCCTCGTTTCCTGATTATGATCTCGACTGGCCGGATGTCATAGGTAATATTGATAGCTATTGGGTACCAGATCAATTCAAGTCAGTTGACTCGCCGAGCAAGAGTGTTCTTGCTGGCGAAATATACCAAGAGAGAATTATATATTCCGTCAAACGAATCAGGGGTTATCCTGACCTGTTCGTGACCAGCGGATCGACGCCATTCATACACTCGAAACTCTACTCAGAGTATATGCCCTCAGTTATCCAAGACGTGCTTGGAGTTTGTGCATTATATGGGCAGAAAAATGAACGAAATCAAGCTCTAGTGTTCCGAACCATCAGCCTCAGAGTTGCTCATCTCATCGCGAACTATTCACCACAAGGATTATCTGCAATTGATCAGCTCGCATACGTACAGGCATTAACTCTCTACCAGATCATTCAGCTGTTTGACGGTGACATTCGACAACAGGCAGATGCGGAAAGAGCAGATTCTATTCTAAATGATTGGACGCAACATCTGAAACCACACATGGAGAGGCTGAAACCCACCTCCGAAAATGGACCGGGACGACCTGCTATAAGCACGAATTCATGGCATAACTGGATCTTTGCTGAAAGTGTGCGACGAACGGTTCTCATCAGTTTTTCGGTTCAAGGCCTTTACTGCTTTCTCAAATACGGATGGGACGACTCTCATCATGAAATTGAACGGCTTACATTTTACGCTCAGAGAGACCTGTGGGAAGCACCATCCGACTACTTCTGGAGGTCGGCAGTAACTGAACGGCCCGCGTTGCCGGTACGCATCAGCAGCTGGACCGCAGACATGCTGGATTCCAAGCCGGCAGACATGGATGACTTGGCAATGACGATGATGGTTCTGATAAAAGGAGTGGAGGACTGCTGTAAGTGGTTGGGTAACAATAATCTCGAGAAATTTGGGCTTGAGCCCAGTCGAGCACAGGAATCATTACAGCATGATTAAAGGACCAAATGTTGGAGAATCTTGGCAGTGCTTGTCATGCCTGCAGTTGCATAATTGAGTGAGATTGCTGTATTTATTCCAGGTCGAGCTACACAAAGACTCTAAACGCATTTCTGTTCGAGTCTACTCGAGTTCTTTCTCACTGCTAAAGAGGCGTCGAGCTTAGAGAGGCTAAAGTGATTAGATCGCATTTCAAGAAGTACGCAGGACGTGACAGAATATGGATACCCGTTACGGATGGAAGGGTACAACAACGATATTTTACAGAACAGAACTCACAGTGAGTAGTCAGAATCAAACTTGACCATTGAACTATAAAATATTACTCGGTCACCTCCTCGACCTTGGTTATTAGCCTCCTGTCATTCTTCCACGCAATTGTTGTAATTGTCACGGATCTTGCTTTGGTCTCAGCATGCGTGATCTTATCCTTCAGGGTGAACTTTTGAATATGTGCGACCGTGCCAGCCCTGCCATCATCGTTGGTAGCTGTGGCAAGTATTTCACTGCTGTCTACAGATATCAAGCTCGTAGAGCGCACCCCCGTGACAATGTCCCTGTATTCTTTATAGGTGCAATCTTTGTCATTGACTCTTTATGAAGTTTCGTTAGTATCAAGCCAATGCTACCAGCAGTAGAGAGACCTTTACTGACCTGACAAAAAGATCCGGACTGGTGCTTTCCTCAAATGCCTTGCTCGAAATGGTATCGTCAGGTTGGTAGAAGATAGAATCGAAAATCTGTTCTACCCAGCGACCGATGGATTTACGTTCTTGTGCCATTTGTATCTGTGAATATATTTTCCAGGCTTTCATTAACTATGGTATAACATGTGAATCCTGTAGCATTATATAGAAAAAAGTCCAACCTAATTGAGATCATTGTCAGCGGAACTGCGGAGCTTTAGGTGGGGAACTTGCGGAAGAATTCAAGGTGGAAGTTGCGGAACTCTGCCGAGATCCGCTGAAGTTCCGCTTATCAGCCATTATCAGGACAACAACACGGCCAATTGGAGCTGAGAACTCAAAGATGACTGGCTTCGATATGACTAAATCACTTGTAATCAAAAGAGTAAAATGAGCCAATGGCCTGCAATGAGTCAGAATCAATATAGCTAATCGTAAGACGATCCTTTATTTGAGCCACGGAGTACAGCTACAGAATAGTCAAGCCTTCTACTTTGACGAAAACCCACTCAAAGCAATCAGACGAACATTTTGACAGTTTTCTGTTCAGCCTACGTCAGAGTTGAAACAGATAAATTAACGCCGAGTCCACGGCATCCCCTCTCCTTCACTTCAATCAACGTATTTTCCTTCCATTAGAGACTACACGTTAGCTTTGCTCATTCGGCAGCCAGCAATATTAACATAATCAAAGATGTAGCTGCTAGTTCTAGCGGCTGATCCAAGGATTGAGTGATTACTTTACTCCCGGTTTTTGTCTGGTCAACTTTGAACTGCAATAGAAACACGATGGCCAAAGGTCAGCTGCGTGCTCTTTATTGTTGAACTATTATAGGTTGGACACTTTAGGTTCAAGTGCGAACTGTTCCTGCCGACACTCAGGGGAGGTTATTTATATTAAGAATTTGATTCTTTTCTAACAATACAGAATTATGGACCATCCCATCAGCAGAGATACAGGCATATATTCTAATTTTGAGGCTTCTCCCCTCCATAGTCATTTCTCCAACTTCCTTCGTACATATGCTGGACGTATACTCTGTCTCCGTGGTTCGGGTTATCTCGGTTGGATTCGGTCTTGGCAGCGAAAGCTCTGCCAGGTAGGAGCAGAACGTCACCAAAAAGAGTAGGTACGTTCAGATTTGAAACATTGCGGTCCGTCAGCTGTTCTCCTACCATTTCCGACATGCTTGCCACGAGTCCCCAAGTCATTCTCTTTGGACCGGTCAAATGGACGACATCCTTAATCATAGACATAGCGATATCCTTTAGAGCTACGTTATTCGCCGCTGCAAGCTTAGTGATTTCAGACACAGTTTCATTGATAATAAGATCGAAGTGTCTTAGACCCGGTTTGGACATGACAACCCAAGAAGCAAACTGTGTCCATAGCTTGTCATCATTATGATCCGACCCCCAGTCAATCTCAAGACCAACTACAACATTGGTCTTGTCCTGGAATTCCGCAGGCACCCAGGTATCAACTGCAGTCTCGCATACAACATCCAGATCGCTCCAGATGCCGCCATCGGCAAACATAATCAGGTACTTAAGTAGATCTACTTTCAACATCGGAACCGTCACCTCTCTCCAAATCTCTATAATATCTGGCCTGTGCGCGTAATTTTCAAAAACATAGGTATCTGCCGCTGGGTCTGGCAATACTTCATGCCTGAAATTCGGGTTATGTTTGAACCATGAGTCTACAACCTCCTGCCTCTCAGGCGTGATGCCTTTAGGCCCAACCTTGTGCCACACTTTCTGAGGAAACTCTCCCTGCTGCTTCCATTTCTGAGAAGCAATAGCAGGGGGGGACGTTAACGGCTCCGAGTATGGACGGAATAATGTTTTTGGCCTTTGTCGAGTTCCCAGTAGTAAAACAAGGAGTGTTCCTGTCAAAAGAAGTATTATGAAGATACGAGTCTGCCTATTCATTATCCTTCGTCGCGTTGAAGTTAAGTGTCGCGTGCTAATCCAATGGGAAAGTGGGAGAGCGCAGCCGCGATCTTCAAGTTTGATGCTGAGATTGGTCTTGGCTGCGGCATTAGCGACACATGTTCAGCCGCACATGCCAACAGCCTTTAAACTTTAGATTCGATCTTAAGCTTGGGATTCGATCTTAAGCTTGGGACTCATTTTTATTTTTGCTGTTCAGGCACACTGAAATTAAACTATATCCAATCGGTATTTATTTTCGTGAAATCATAAACGTCAAGATCTCCTTCGCCTAAGCCAACTACGAAATCAGCTTCCTCTCGGGATGCAACAATCTCCGAGTCCACTGCTGCAGCGTGCAATCTGATTAGCTCCGATATACTTATTTTTCGATCCTCAAGACTTAGAAATGCTCTGACCATGCTTATTGTTTTCTCCTTATTGTTTGATATGTTGTTTGGACCATTTATACCCGGCAGCATGGTGTCAATCCAAATCATTGTTCTGGCTTTTAAATCAAACAAGCATGGTATGACAGTCTTCAGAGGGCTCGTCAGGTCAAACTTGCTGCGAACACTCGACGGCTCGAAAATTTCTCCAGAGTCCATATTTTCACGAAGCATGAAGCCTGCAAAGCTGCATTTATGCTTCGCAAACGACTCTCCACGAAATACGTACACGTTCATCGCCAGGTATCGGAACCCCAACTCTGCCGCTTTCGTAAGCTCAACGTCGATGTACTCACTCGCACCTAAAGGACCAGGTGCATTCGTTATATCGCCCGAGTGACGCGCATAACCCTCTTTCAAATTCTGATAAGAAACATGGCTAGTACTAGATAGATCCTCACTCAAGAAAAACGCACTAAGATCTTGGTCAAACCCTATCCAGTGAATGAAGAGACGAAGAACGTCTTTTGTGGCGTCCCCAGGCACGAGGTCCAGGGGAACCCGAGATCCACGAGAAATTGTTCTTCTATTTTCACTAATAGATGCCAGCTGTGTGGGGATTAACACTGACCTCACTTCGGGGCAGATGAAGACCTTCTTCCCCTGCAGCCATGCTCTCTCGGCAAACATATCCTTCAATGTCGATTCGATAAGCTTCAATGTCTTCGACACTATAATGGTGTCAAGAGCATCCAGCTCCGGTGCAAGTAGAATCTTCCCCGCTGATCCGGCAGTAACAATCACACGCTCACCAGCTCTATCCGTCCTTACTTTGAAGTGGCCCATCAACTGCAGGAGAACTTTTGAATCAACTTTTCCGATGACCGAGTGAAACATTTCCAAGATATAGCTGCTATCATCACCGCCATCTCTCAGTAGCTTATCAAGCGACCTTGCAAACACAGAAGGCTTATTAATCAACTTCTTTGCCGCCGTGATTCCGTCTCCTCTTTTTATTGCCTCGCAGACAACCGTTTCGGAAGTGGCCACATTCCTTTCGTTACGAAAAAGGGTAGCTATTTCGGCTGCTCTTCCTCCATATTCACCAATATGAAGACAGTGAAAAGCTCGCTTCCACAATCCAGCGTACGATTTGACGTCATCTACATTTATGACGGACTGCAACGCTGAAACCAGTATCCGCCTAGTCCTTCTATTCATAGACTTGAACCTTACCTTGGTCTTCAGCTCAATATCGGCATCAGAAAGAGCTGCCATCACGCGAAGCACATCCGTAGTCGTTTCGATGATGTTATTGATGGACTCCTCATTCTTGATCTTATAAGTGGCTACGCGGCACAAAGTCTCCTTGAAGACTATTTTGCCGGTAAACCTCTTGGTCCATCCCTGAGATATCGCGGTCTCAACAAATAAAACCAAAGATTTCGGTATACTAGTTTTAGAACGTAGCGTTTGGAAGAAAAACTTCTTTAGATCTTCTTCGGATATCAGCGAGATCTCAGTTCTAGGAGTTTCTTCATCAAACTTCGCACGGTTAGCTTCCGGGTATGATGGCTGCCACGCTCCCCAAGTCCAATAATGGATAATTGCATTGAAGTACAGCTCGGCCTCTGTTGCCTCCATGACCTGCTTAGGAAAGTTTGGATAGAAGGCCTTGTGTGTAACATGTGCACCTACTGATTCTTTGGCTATATCCAATATTCCCGTACATGTCTTTCCTGGGTCCTCAATCGCTGAAAGGTAGTCATAAACCTCCTTCTTGATAGAGAATCCCAAATTGTGCATTTCACTCGTGAATGTCACCACTGTGACGTTAAAGCCCTCCCCATCGGTAGTATCCTTTGCGATCACGGCGTGGAGCTGGTTAAACGCTACCTTATCGAATATATCCATGTAAAGAGGAAAGTCCTATAAGAGGTCATCGAAGCCCTCTTATAATATACTGTTCTATATGTATGACTCACAGTGAGTATATACTGTAAGAAGATATAAATCTACTATGCCAATTGAGTATCATTTTTAGGATCAGATTTAGAAAAACAGGAAAGTTATATTAGTGATTTTAAGCCAAATAAAGTAGTAGAAGTATCTAATATAGAAGCCTGCTTCCCAAAAAAGAAAAACAACCGGGAAGTACTGTTAGAGGGTTCAGGTGTCAAATATCTTGTAGAAGTATCTAACAATGAGCCGGTTGAGAATTTCTGCACTCCAATGTGTATGATAGCTCACACACGGGCCTTTACTTGGGTTCGCAAAACGCAAATATAGTAGGAACCTACTGGGTCCAACCCAGGGATTTTTCTTGCTCGATATAACAAAGAAAGAATTTCATAAAAGAGCCAATTTTTGAGACAAGAGCCCCGAATCAAACAACTTTCTCATGACCATTTCTGAATTTGGGCCGAATGGAGTCTGGAAAACATTAATAGATATAATGGGCATCCAGTCGCAGGGAAGACCCCGCATGGGTCAAACCTCTCGGATCACAATTGTCTTGGACATAAAGTGATTAATTTGTTGGTCATGAATAAAACAAAACGAAGTTAGGAGTTTAGAGGGATGAAAGCCTCTATTTATATATTAGTTATACTGTAACTTGTGAGAATCGTGATAGTGTAAGACTCATATTTACTCATGACTGTTCAGATACCCCACCAATTTGTCGAACACTGCCTGCTGATTTTTCTCGTCTAGAGCATAGGGACTCAAGTTGACCTTCTTATTCTTGTCATCCAAAAAGTATCCCTCTGTCTCAATGACAGTATTCCTTTCTCCATTTGCCGCCAGAAACACGGGGATATCGGCATAACTGGTAATGGTATTGCCAAATGTCCGCGAAGCAATAGGAAAAACGATATAATTTACGATTTGTCGCAACGCAAATGGCACTTTTTGATTCGTCATGACATCAGTCTGAACAAAGCCAGGAAGGATGTGGAAAAAGTTGATTTGAGGGAAGTCACGCTGCAGCTTTTTCATGTAGGTATCCGCGATCACGCTATCGCGGGCAACGTGTTTTCCTATCGCCACGTAGGGGTTAGAATCCTTACAGCTTGTGAGTTCGATATCATCAAGATCGAAGTCCGTCTGAGAACCTCCAGGGGCCATCACAGAAATGGAGGTATTCTTCAGTACCCCGGAGGACGCAAAGAGGTAGTTCAAAACAAATCGGTTCAAGATTTGCACCGCAAAGTGTGACTCAATTCCTTCCCCAGTAACCTGATGGAGACCGTTAGGCATACCGCCTTGTGTTTGGATTAGATAATCAACGTTGCCGTTGGTTTTGCCTTCAACTTCTTTAGCGGCGGCCCTGGTACCGGAAACAAGACTCAGGTCGGCACATATAAAATCAATTTTCTGGTCAGCGGATTTCGCGACCTTGCGAGCATCAGAAACGACCTTCTCAAGGCGTTCTTCGCTACGGCCAATCACAACAATATTTGCGCCAGCTTCTGCAAACCGGATGGCCACGCCAGCTCCAATGCCCTGGGATCCCCCAAAAATGACGGCCGTTTTGCCGCCCAAATTGAGTCCATCATTGGCTTTGCGTGCTTGTGTAGACATGTTATATGAAGAGTACGCAATGTAGATTGGCGTTGTTCGAATGGTTGTGAAGAAACTTCGGTGGCGAGGCTGACTCACGCGTAACGCCGGTTTCAATGCACCATCGGAGTTAAGGCGGCCCTGTATGCATTCCCATTGGATCTATTTTACTAATGCACATGTACAATATTAGTCATAAAACTCAAAGTGTAATTACAGTTTGTAGCAGTAAAGACAGTACCAGAATAATGCAATCGATAAGATTATGATTATCTTGTGCCAATCAGAACTGACTCAGTCTGACTGGTTATTTGAGGTGGCTGCTTATCTAGTTGTGGCCTCATGCGGGGTAATTATCCCACTTTAACCCACCGGCCATCCCACGTACTTAGGTGCTAAGTGCGAATTCCAACAGATATGCCCTTATATCTCGAGTATCACTCACTCTGCTCCTGAGATAAGATTTCAACAGTATGAAGAAAGAGCAGGGGAAAGGACCTTTTTATGTTTTGGACCGACCTATGGTCTTAGGTGAAGGGCCAGTGTATAGAGCAGAAGACTCGACGCTTCACTTCAACGATTGTCTTCATAAGCCGGCACAGTTGTTGATTTTATCATTGGATCCAGAAACTGGTGAGCCTGACTTCCCGGGCTTATCTGATCTAAGCTCTAGTAGTGTTGAGAATATCAATAGATCTAAACCTGGGCTGGTGGTTCATAACCTGAAGGATAGCGTCACTGTTCAATGTTTCCGTAAGAATGTAAAAGGATCCTATATTTGCCTATACTATCAGGGAATTGCATTTCTTGACGAGAAAACTGGCGAACTCGAAGTGGTTAAAGAGATCATCCCGACAGAAGATCGCTCCATCAGACGATTCAATGATGGTGGAGTCGATCCTGCTGGAAGATTCTGGGCCGCTGAAATTGATGTCAAAGCCATGGCTTTCGGTGCCGGAAACCTCCCTGAAGATTACGGAAAGCCGCTCGGACGCCTCTGGAGGTACAGTCCTGATGGTGAGCTGAAATTGATGGAAGATGGTCTGGTCTGTGGAAACGGTATCGGTTGGAGCCCTGATGGTAAGGTCATGTATCTAAATGACTCGACTTTCCAAGTGATTTGGGCATATGACTACGACAATAAGACCGGTGATCTTTCTCGGAAGCGGATTTTTCGGGATTTTCGTGGTACTATGCATGAGCCTGACGGAATGGTGCTGGATATCGAGGGAAACCTGTGGATAGCCATGTTCAATGGACACTGCATTATGGTGATTAATGACAAAGGTGAAACATTAAAGGAGATTGCCCTGCCTTCTAGATTACCTGCGTGCACTACTTGGGGAGGGAAAAACAATAACATTATCTACACGGTGTCTGCGTGGAATAAGTTTCCTGATAGGCCGTCTGATGATTCCGGAGGCCATTTGTTCAAGTATGTTACTGATACCACGGGCCTGCCTAAGTCCCAGTTTGCCGGATGAACAGCTCCACGTTGAACCTGTGAAACATAGAAAGTTTTCTGGCAGAAAGTTATTGTAATCTATATTATTATAATTCCAGAACTACTACTGATACTAGACAGTTGAAACCTAACTATTCGAGTTATATATCACAGAAGATGTACGTATCACTATCCGTAGAAGGCTGTTTGTAATGCCTCACAAACGTCAGTTACAAGCTTTTTGCCTTTATCGAGAACGCCATCCATGGCCATCACGGGGTGAGGAACGCCTTCATAGACATTATACTTATACGCAACACCTGCGGCTTTGAGTTTCTCGGCGTAGCTCTCTGCTTCTCCACTGAGCACATCTAAGCCCGCAACAGCGAAAAAAGCCGGTGGTGCTGACTTCATAGAGTCCTCAGATGCGAATATAGGGGAAGCGTACACCTCAGTTCTTCTAGCCTTCACAGGAAGATATTTCTCTCGATACCAGATCATCTTCTCCGCAGATAGGGCAGCAGTGTACTTGAAGTCCTTCCAAGATTTGTAAGTCTCTGGAGTCGCAGTATTGTCACATACAGGAACAATGAGAACTTGATATATAAGCGACGGCACAGGGGCCTTAGATGAATCATGATTTCTTTCGAAGATCTTGTGAGTCAAAGCGGCAGTTAAATTTCCTCCTGCGGAGCTTCCACCTGAAGCTATCTTGGAGGTATCGATATTGAGACTCTCAGCGTTTTCAATAGCCCATAAATATGCTTCCCAAGTGTCTTCAAAGGCTGCAGGATACGGATTTTCGGGAGCTAGTCTATAGTCGACCGACACCACCACACACTTTGCTCTGGCACACCAATTAGTACAATGGACATTCTCTGTGTTAATATTTCCAAGCACCCATCCTCCACCATGCATGTATAGAAACACGGGCCACCCACTCTCTGGAGATACACCTTCAGGAGTGAAAACTCGAACAAAGAACTTTGGTCCATTGGTTTCCTTACGTAACACCGCGTAATCAACAGTGCTTGCCACAGGGAGCTTCTCTCCTCCACCGGGAATTAGTGTTCCACTGGATCTGGATACTTCTACCGGTTGGTAATGTACCTGTTGCTGATCGATAATATACTTATTGTAGAATTCTTTGTATTGAGGATCAATGATTTCACTTATAGTGGGATTCAGAGGATAGGGAGGTAGCGGTACGACCATGATGAAACAACTGTATACAAAAAATACTCAATTGACAACAGTACAGATAAGTCTTGAGTCAAGATATATCCAGCAGATAGTATTGGTTTAAAAGCATTCATCCTAATCTGGATCGATTATTAAATTGATCGTTATGTCCCCCATCCCACCTATTAAGTGGAACGAAAACTGATAAGCGTGCAGACTCGCGGAGTTTAGCCACCCCCGCACTTGTATATAGAATGGAAATATCGGCGGAATATTGGTTTATTAGACTCGAGATTTCATGTCTGGTCTTGGGAGAACTGTAGTGTTATCTAGGGAGGCACCTAAACCGATACCTGTATTGTCACAGGCCATAATTCATAATGGAATCGTCTACTGCTCCGGCCAAACTGGTACCGATCCAAAGACCATGAAGCTAGTCGAAGGGGAGATCGGCGCCCGAACTGTAAGTTAACCAGTTAGAGAGTGAGAGAAATATGTTTTATTAACCTTGTCAGAAACAATGTTTGGAAAACTTAGCAGCTGTATTAAGGGAGGCGGGATCATCAATGGATCAGGTGCTAAAAGTTAACGTCTATCTTGACGATATCGAGAATTTCGCCAAGGTCAACCAAGTGTATGCTCAATATTTCGGTGATATGAAACCGACGAGAACTTGTGTAGCAGTTCATCAGTTACCTCTACATACTGATGTCGAAATCGAATGTATAGCTGCTCTTGATTGAGAATATTTAGCTCTTTTTAATAGTAAAGTTAAACCGAAATCAAAAAAATATGCTTGGTTTGATCGGAAAAACGACCTTCCTGATTTAAATTTCTTTTTGGTTTCCTGTTATCTCCCCTCACTCACTCACTCAACACTGTAAATTCGGCGGCTTCCTTAGTTTCGTTTTGAATACACTCAAAAAACTTCAATTCCCTGGGAAGAAAAGCTTGAAACCCGCTGTATACATAGTGGTCCTTCTCTCAATTTGACATGATTCACAAACAGGGACCGTAGTAAATTCGTGCTTCGTGCCTTTCAGCAATCCCCGGACAACCCCAGAATTATTTGAAATCAAGACACTGGGCTGCTTTGTCCAGGCGACTCTACATTGAGAACCCCACTTCAGGTATTTCTCAAGCACACTTTGCCGAAAGAATGGCAATGACTCCAGCATCGGACGAAGCGACGAAAAAATTTAGTTGCGAAGTCCAAGGCTGCAGTAAGTCATTCAGAAGGAAAGAACACCTAAAACGGCATTCCTTAAATCGTACGTGAACAATAAATATGGCAATAGTTGTCCATGGCTGACTGAGTTATCTATAGATTCTAAGGAGCAGTTATATCAATGCCTCGAATGTGGTAAGAACTTCTTTCGGAAGGACCTATACCTTCGTCATCACGCTAGACACGAAAAAGGACTGTGGTTCAGAAACAGTGGCAACATGTCTAAGGATATTATAAAGCGTAAAGAAAAGCTAAGCGAGACTCCAGAGCCAGAGCCGATCTTGGATCGGGATAATGCAACAAGCTCTCAGACACCACCCCAAGAGGTCCGAAGGCAAGGTGCTCATAACGAAAGCAACGGGCCCCCTCTCTTGGCAGCCCTGGAAGCGTCTACCATAGATAACACTCCAATCTCTGTATATACCCCGGGTGGGACATTGAATGTACGACGAGATATGGGCTTTAGCGATGATGACATGGCTTTCTTCCATGCGAATGACCTTGGCTGGCTGTTCGAAAACACAATGGATCCTTCTAGTCTCGACTTGTATTCCGCCGATAGCAGAGCACTTTCTCATGAACATCAACGAAGACTGCCAGAACACATGGTCCTGGATTCCGCTTCGTCTATAAGTGATCACGACACAGACGAAATATGGGTAAGAGTGCGAGACAGCGTGATTAAATGTCTATTTGGTGAACATCTTGGTAATGCTTCAGGGTCTCCACTACAAGCCTGCACATTTTCAAACTCCTATTCCTTTGATATGCTAAATAGCTGGATTTATCAGCCGGCATATTTGGAAAAGCATTTTCATTTATATTTTGAAAATTATCACGAGCATTTTCCTATATTGCACCGTCCGACCATGAAATGGAGACCGGACAAAGTTCCACCGCTCTTGATGATCGCAATTACTACACTTGGCACAGCTTTTGCTGCGGAGGAGCACTATTTGACGTCAGTAAGGCTACATGAAAGACTTCAAATTCTCGTGATGAGCCGTCAGGATATAAACTCCCCTCCACTTTGGGTATTTCAGTGTCTTGCCCTTGTACAAGCCTTCGAAAAGATGCTATCAACGAGATCTCAGCACGATATGAGCTCTACATTTCACGGGGCCATGATAATACTCTTGCGAAGAAATCTATCGCTGCATTATATGGGTGATGATCCGCAGGAAAATGATCTGACTCTTCACGCCAGATGGTACAGGTGGATAGAAGGCGAAGCTCAAAGAAGAGTATTGTTGTTTGCCTTTGTAATGGACGCCCAGCATGTCGCCCTTTTTGGCCATAGAGCATGCATGTCTACCAGTGAGGTCTTATGTCAATTACCATGTATGGAGAACACCTGGGAAGCAGAGACTGCAGAAGCATGGTATCCCCTCTATTGTGCATCCAACTCACCGGGAACAGTCGGGGACTCGTTCCTAGGTGGCCTGAAAACCTTGCTTATGTTAAAGACGCTGAATTCCAGTAAAACCTCGCATTTTTCGAGGCTTATATTGCTCCACGGACTTTACAGTGTAGCGATTCAAATGCAGCAGCAGGATGGGATGCTGGTAATGAAGGATTCAACCGATCGAAGATGTAATAATTGCGGGTTCAACCAACTAGAGAAAAAAGTAGATTGGAAGGAATTGTTATCAAAAGCTATTGGAAATTGGTCTTATTGTCTGTACACACAGAAGTCTATGACAATAGAAGTGTGCCGAGCACTTCACCATATGGCCTATGCAACGCTCCACTTGACCGAGTCCAGTGTCCTTGATATATTGACATTTGGCGGCATGTCACTTTATGATAGAATGCCGAGAGCCTTGGATCGAATCAGAGCGGAGAGGTCGATAAGGGCTTGGATGCATAATGCCAATGATTGCACTCTGTGTGTCCGCCATGCACTATTACTGATGCAAGAGATACTCTTTTCTGGAAACAACTATTATTCCAGTGAGCTTGATAATGAAGCTAAGCTTCAATACTGTGCCCGACTAGATAAAATAGCCCTTCGTCCTTGGTGTCTATTTGTTTGCACCCTAATTGTGTGGGCGTTTTATTCTTTTTTAGGGATCGAAAGGGAATACCGAATATCTTCCGACAACGATGAGATACTGTCGATGACGGAACAATTCTTTTCTTCTAGGCTCCATGCACTAGCTCTTGAGGATCCTATAAATTCCTCTATCAAGGTTGACAGAGACAGTAAGGACCACGTTCTGTACCTCATATATACTGTGAGACAGAGCATTGAAGGATGCAGGTGGGAACTGCTGGAAGATGCTCACAGGTGTCTAGGAGAAATTTTGGTCAAACACGCTCGAGCAAGCTGATATCTGAAAGTCTCATAGATTCTCAATTAAAATGTAATAGCATCGCTAAAACTATATTTATTAGGTCACCAATTTCTTCTTGGGTTCTCACGACAAAAAGTTAGTTTGCGGGGCATAAAACATATTCCACCATGTTGATTTGGTGCCTTGAGCTGAGCTGTTCGTATCTCAGAACGTGCTCAAAGTGAGATGATCTGGTGGTCAACGGACGAAATAATTTCTGTGGTGGCCGTCATTTTTCTTCCCTACCGAACGGAACGACTGTGAAGAGTTGCCAAAATCCGGCATTTTCAGCCTTGGACATGCCTCCGTTACCGAAGCGCAGAGAGCGGTGGATTAGAGCTCTGTGGCAACACGCATCAGTTAATTCAGTTCAAAGAACAATTCTAGCACTTTCTTAATTTATCATCCCAGCGTCGCCAAAACGCTTTGGAGAGACCACCTATAGCGCTCTGGTTCGTGGAATAAGGTCTCTTGATCTCATTAAATTCTTAACCCCGCCGGAAGCCCTGCCGCTCGGCGGGTGGATCCTATTCCTGACTCCCGAATCATTGGTGGGGGTCATCCCACGCAAGACGTAGCACAAATCCTTAGGTCAATTGCAATCAACTGATTGCCAAGCCTTATGTTATAAATTTGAAAGTGGATCCAGCACTAATGAGTTTGGAGTTAAGGATTCTGCATAAACCATGGTGGCCAGAGATCAGACGTCAGTGATATTTGTTGGACTGCAACACCCTCATATTTGGTCGAGGTTGAAATATATCCAAGATCGACAATCGCTGTATAGAATAAGTGGCATATACGACGAGGATGCAGAGCTTACGGAACGGTTCTATAAAACGTTGACCGTTACTGGAGTTCCGCGATTTACTAGTTTATCTGAGATCATGAAAGCAGGGGCTGATATTTGTTTTATTCATGCCTTGGACCATGATGTCTGTAGGCTTGCCATCCTGACGCTTGACTATGACTTCAAGGGTTTATTCTTGGAGAAGATAGGAGCCTCCAACCCTGAGGAACTCTATGACATGGTGCAGACCTTTGAAAAGAAAAAGCCAGATCTTGTCGTCGAATGGGGCTGGGAAATGCATTACAGTGGTATCATGGATATTGCGAGGAGCATTCGTAGAAACGGTGTGCTGGGTGACATCACTTCTGCGCACTTTCATGGTGGTTGTCCTTCTGGTGCTGGATTTGAGAAATGGCAAACTTTGGATACCACACTTGGTGGCTATGTATACACCGATGGTGGTCATACTCTTGAACAAGTTGTGGATTTGTTCGGCGTTCCAAAACGGTTGGTCTCGAGTGTGAGGACACTTCCAGAAGGCAAGGAGACTTTTAAGGCAGTAACGGTATATGACGATCTGTTTGGAAAACCAAAGACTGATCAGGTACCGGTCAAGGTGGGAACTATGAAAACGCCTAATGGCGTCAGTAGGGAGGATATAGCTTCAGTAATTTGTGAATATGAGACACTGAACGTTGTCGTTGATTTCACTGGATGGGAAGCGCATAACTGGTGTGCAGATTGGACAATGGACATATATGGAACAAACGGAACTTTGCATACGTTTCTGGATCCGGCTTCGGGTAGTCTTTATTTGCGAGAAGCCAGAGGAGGATATGAAAAGGGTGAGCATAAGTGGGGTGACTCAAAAGCACGAACATCTCAAAAATGTTTCTTCACCCAAATGGATACGTTTCTATTGAGGGCAAAACTCGGAAAGAAAGAGGCAGATGATAAGGAGCTTGGAAAGTGTGATATCGATAGGCAGGTTGGCATTCTTAAGATACTCGGAGCTATGTTTGAATCTGCATCGAGAGGAACTTTTGTAGAAATAGACTAAGTCTCGGTAGCTTGTATCTGAGGTCCTGTCGGTTGGAATTGCCAACTTTCGGCTTCTAATTGCATAATCCTCGTCTATGAACTGTTAAGTGAATATAGAATAAAACGTGTAAGCATCTTGCTGCTCCAGGCTGCTCGTACTGAACGGGAATACTTCTTAGCGATACCCCGCTCACTTCTCCATTAGTCCGTTCTCTATGCATGAGGATGCGACTTAGATTCAGCCAACTGAAATTATTGAAACCCCCGTTCGATTCATGTGGGATAAGAATTATTCGTTTGGTCTCTAGGCGCAGTGCCTGGAGACAACCTACTCAGGGATCGGGTCGTGCATGACTTAAGATGCCTATCTACCCCGCAAATAATAATCTACATGACTTGCCTAACGAAATATTTATCTAGCTATCTGGCTATCTATCCAGTTATCTATCCCAAGCAAGGCGTGGATGCGTGGTTGTTTGACGTAATCCCCCCGTGCGGCTTCGCTTTATCTGTCTATCTCACGGTTATCATCCCACGTTATCCCACTTTTCTATAACTCTTACCCATATATTCTGAACCATGGACCTTATCACGAGAAGAGAGTTATGTGGAGTATATATCAACTTGCGCTTAGAAAGTTACTGCAATTAATATAAATATCAGGGCTTTTAGTTGATCATTTCTCTTTTCTATCGTGAAGATTTATCACAGTCGAGGTAAATTCAAGCCAAGAATATAAATCATATATGGCTGAGTACGATGATAGTGGAGAGAAGGCAATGCCTACTGTGGATAATGATGGTGGGTCTCACTGTGAAGGAGAACTTGAAGTGAAGAGGTACCCCGTACCTAAGCCTTATATATTCGGTCCTTTGAAAATACCAAATTATAAGCATCCCTACAGTCAGGTGGTGATTGCAGGATTCGTTACATTCCTGGCCGTCGGGATGTTTGGTGTTTTATCAAGTCTTGGTGGCGGTGGACAAGTTGATCCTATTATTGCAGATGATGCCAATATTATTTTATACAGCATGTTTGCTGGAGTTGCGCTGTTCTCCGGATCAATCGTTAGTTATTTTGGTCCAAGACTCTGCCTCTCTCTTGGTGGATTGGGATATGCTATGTACGGCGCTGCATTTTGGTGCTACAATAATACGCATAACAAGGGCTTCGTTCTGTTCGGAGGTGCTGCCTGTGGAGTCGGTGCTGCACTTCTTTGGACTTCATGCTCGGTTGTCATGTTGACCTACTCTACCGAGGAGCAGAAAGGGCGATTTATCTCGATTCTCTTTGCTATATTCTATCTTGGCAGCGCTATAGGGGGATGTATCCCTTTGGCTGAGAACTTTGGTAATACATCTCGTGGTAGTGTTAGCAACGGTACTTATGCTGCTCTGACAATTTTAATGGCTCTTTCTAGTGTTTTTGGCGTTTTTATTATAAATCCAGACAAGTGCGTACGAACCGACGGCACAAAGGTTGTAATGGATAGAAAGCCAATTCTGCAAGAAGTTACCAATATCTGGTATACAATAAAGAAAGATCCTTGGATTCTGTTATTTATGCCCTTTTCGTTCGGCTCCTTATACTATGGAGCTTACCAGGGAAGTGACTTCGAAGTGTACTTTTTTGATGTGAGAACACGGGCTCTTGATGGATTTCTTATTGGTATGGCACAGGTAATTGCCTCCATTCTTTTTGGCTTGTTCCTTGATATCAGAATATGGAAGAGAAAGACAAGAGCCTACATTGGCTGGGCTATTCTTATGGTCTTCATACTCGCAATTAGTATTTGTGGTTTTTTTGCTATGAGACTCTCCAGCAGAAGCAAAGTATTTACTGCACTTGATGTGGATGATGGGCCGCTGGCTTCAAGGCTTATCACGCTTGAATTCTTCTTTGGTTTTCAGGATGGTTTAGACAACGCTCTTGCTTACTGGATTATTGGCTGCTTTTCTAATGACCCGCGTACGGTGGCAACTCTAACGGGCTTTTTTAAAGTCTTTGGCGCCACTGGAGCTGCTGTAGCTTTTGGGCAAGATTTGAATCTCCTTTCTTACGCAGCTATGTATGGAAGTTATTGGGGAGTCATTCTCGGTGGTGTCGTTATATTGCTTCCACTGATTTATTTCCGAATTCATAACACTGAGCTAGATCCTGTTTCTATCTCATTTAATGAGGAACTGGTAGCAGATGGGATGCAGATACCTCGCTCAGCTGCAGACCATGATAGCACTGTGGATGTCTGATCCATGTTTTTAGTATTTATGTTTTGAATAGCGTCAGCTTTAGATAGTGATCATAATGTTCTCTGGTTTTAATTCGCGTTCAGAGCTTATCGTCATCCATTCAGTTAACTGTTTGGCGAATGACAGATCGATGAAAGAGTACTACTGCTACTTTGAAAATTTGCAACTGGAAGCAGGATTAGTGCTAACACTCTACAGATTCTATAGATATGACATCAGTTCTTATTATTATCAGATCTAATACTAGACGCGGAGTACATACATTACCTCCTTAAGACAGTCTAACTGGGCTCACTCCTGATGCAGACCGTTCATCAAACAGAACGGATAAAGCACCATTAAAAGACTCGGATGTTGGCTCATAAACACAGATATAAGTAGGTACAATTGTCCTATATTCCTCTGACATGTAATCATAAGGAATATCGATAGAAATAACAGCCAACGGCTTTCCGAGCTTGGAAATATGGGTGACGATAGATTTCTGAAACTTCATTAAGGTAGCATTTCGGCTAACAATGAGAACGCGATCCACATTTGCAATATCGGTGTCATGAACGGTAATGTCATCTTCAGGTTCGTATCCCAATTCGACAACCTTGACTCCTTTGCTCTCCAAGGCTTCGCGTAACGCCGGCGGAACGTATCTTGGAGTTCTGCGAACATTAACTCCTCCAATCTGTCCGCCAGATCTGCTCGGCACGACGTAGGCAACAGTCTCGCCCGATTTGAATGGAACAGTTTTCTCATCCAGCCGAATGACGGTTGTACATTGGTCGTAGATCTTTTGCATTTCAGCGACATCATGGGTCAGTATCTCTTGATCCAGGTCTCCAGAGGTCCTGACTTGTAGAGCATCATCCCAACTAAGGTATCGATCCTTCAGCTTGTTAACTTTATCAAGAGAGCGGGCAATAGTCTGTCTAGAAACGGTGCCGTCAACAACTGCTTCATACATATTTTGAAGCCCACCAACTTGTCTGTCCATCCTATGACAAATCATGATACAATCGGACCCGGCAGCAAGGGCCATTCGCGCCCCAGTTTCCGAAGTATATGGTATAGAGATCGCTTCCATTTCCAAACAGTCAGTAATTACCAGCCCCTTATATCCGAGAGTATCCTTCAAGTAGCTTGTTGCTGAGGGAGAAATTGAGCATGGCAAATTATCACCTAGGGCGGGAATAATGACATGAGCCATCATAACTGAATCGACGTCTTCCAACACCCCTTGCTTGAAAGGTACAAGTTCACATTTCTCGAGGTCTTGGAATTCTTTTTCAATTAGTGCAGTACCATGATGAGAATCGATCGCAGTGTCACCATGACCAGGGAAATGTTTCATTGAGGCCACCACTCCACCCTCATGGAGTCCCTTTGCTGTCGCGCACGCCAATTTAGCTACTAAGGCTGGATCATCGCCGAAGCTTCGTACACCAACCACGGGATTATTAGGGTTGGAATTAATGTCAGCGACTGGCGCATAGTCATACTGAACCCCATAGAATCTAAGGTATTTCGCAGTGCTGAGCGCAACCTTATAAGCGTTCTCAGCTGACCGAGTCGCTCCCAATGCCATGGCACCCGGGAATTGCGGGGATGTTGGAGGGTATATACGCGACATCAGTCCGTTCTCTTGATCCATGCTAATAAACAATGGACGTTTATGACCTGCATCATTGGCGATTTGTTGCAAACTTCTTGTGAGTCTGAGAAATTGATCCGCATCCTTAAAATTTCGCACGCTCAGAATAATGTTACCAACACGATATTTGTTAATCAGCTCCTTAATGCAGTCATCAGGTTCGTGACCTTTGAATCCCACGATTAAAAGCTTTTTTGTTAGAGGAACATTCCTCATTTATGGCAGAAACAATAGCTTACATACCTGACCCAATTGCTCTAAAAGCTCTTTATCTGCGAAATCAAACCCCATTTGTAGTCTGCCCAGGATATAAACGACCGTCGTGGAAAGTACATTGTTTTATGTGTGTAAAAATAATGTTGCCAAGATATATTTGACATGCGGATGTTACAAGCAGAGATGTCATTCTGCAGAATTGATTTTTGATCCTCCGGCGGGGAAACTCCGCTACCCCCTCCTTCGGATCTAACTCGACGTTTTCATGAACGAAGAGTCGAAGAATACTACTCTATTCAAAATGTCGTGGCAAATCGAGGAACTGGTTCTTAGTATCTTATCTATCAGCAACTTATAGACTCTTTTCCCGTTGTATGCAAGATTTTCTAGTCATTACTCGTATCTTTAGAATGACTCACTTCACATATCGCCATGAAATGAGAAATTGGATCTAAACTTAACTCTTGAACGGATCATATTCAAGCAACTTGTTCAATTTGTCCAATGGCCCGAATTCGAATCTACACTAGAAGTCTTGTCCGCTTTCTCTCGAACAGCTTCTTGTCACATCCGCCTTAGTTTTGCGGGGAATCGAAGGTTTGAAATTCGCGCGCCTAGGAGTCCGAAGAATGCCCCCACCGCTCAGATTCTATATGACTATCTGGAGTAGATTATCGGCGAGATAGATCGCCTGCACTTGACCCCCTCCATGTTACACTTGATAAGTAACCCCCGCCTTTGCTGATGAGAGGGGTAAGGGCGTTATGTGAATATCTATATATGTGGGGCATGCTTGAATTTATGACCTGAGTTTGCAGTGCCAAGATGTCACAGATCACTATGAATCATTCACACGAGGTTGACGAGCAGGCTCCTAACAAGAATACTATCGAGACTTACGTCGAAGAGCCCTTGAATGATGGTCTTCAAGAAAGAGTTCTTCAAGGATCAAATGCTATGGCTGAGGCGAGAATGATTAACCCGCCAAGACCGTTTAGTAAGAATTCTTGCAGACTTTACCTCATTGCAATGATTGGTTTACTTGTTGGTACTATGACCGGTATCGACGAAAGTATCATGGGTAGCTTTTTGGTAATGAAGCCCTTTCAAAGGGTATTTGGAGCTGAGGTGGACGGATCCAAGGCAGGCTATTTGACTGCGATGTTCCAGATCGGATCGGTATGCTCGCTTCCGTTTGTTGGAGAATCTTTGGATAGATACGGAAGACGCTTTGGTCTCATGTTAGGCTGTCTGTTTGTTGTTTTGGGGACTGTGTTACAGGGAACCTCGGGCATTCATGGGAATCTCGGCCAATTCTTAGCTGGCAGGTTTTTCTTGGGATTCGGCACTAATATAGGACTTGCGGCAGGTACGTTTGTCTCTTTTTGTAATTTTTTTTCCAATCGCTAACACTGACGATATTTAGGCCCGACCTATATTGTTGAGATTTCGCATCCAGCCTACCGAGGTGTTCTAACTGCTCTTCAAAGTGCTACTCAGAACTTTGGGGGCTTTATCGGAGCGCTTTGTACTCGACTGACCGTGAAATATGATACCAATACCTGTTGGCTAATCCCTGTCTGGCTACAGCTTATCCCAGCAGTGATTATTATTGCGTTTGTCTATTTTATTCCCGAGACTCCTCGTTGGCTCTATACTCATGGTAGAAGAGAGGAAGCAGTGAACTTCTTGACTACTTACCATGGTGAGGATGACCCCGAGAATGCTTTTGTCAAGCTAGAAGTCGCCGAGTTTGAAGCAGAGCTTGATCTGAACGGATCGGATAAGGTATGGTGGGATTATCGGTGCTTGTATAATACTAGAGCAGCCCGCTATAGGATGTTGAACAACTTGATTTTCGTCACTTGGGGAAGTGTCAGCTCCGGGGGTATCGGTTATTTCGTCGGAGCTTTCTTTGCCTCAGCTGGCATTACCAATCCCACGACCGTATTGAACTACAACTTGGGAAATTCTATCCAAGGTTTCCTTTCCTCGTTCTTGGGTTCTGGTCTCTGTGAGTACATTGGTCGACGAATGCTCCTTTTGCCTACATTGATGGGAATGTCTCTTTCTTGGGCAGCTATTGCGGTATCGACGGCCATGGTCCTTAGGGACACGGGCCGGGCTGCCGCAGTTTCAGGGATTGCGTTCTATTATATTTTCAACATTATCTATTGCATTGGAATAACTCCGTTGCAGGGTATTTATGCTAGTGAATTGCTCTCCTATGAACAAAGAGCCAAGGGTACCGCAATATCTCGATTTGTGGTGAACCTAACGGGTCTTATCAATCAATTTGCGACTCCGGTTGCTCTTCAGAAGATCGGGTATAAGACCTACATAATTTGGGCCTGCTGGAATGCCTTTGAGTTTGTTGTCTCGTACTTCGTCAGCGTGGAAACCAAGGGTTTCACATTAGAAGAACTTGACCAAGTTTTCGAGGCACCAAACCCCAGAAAGATGTCTACGCGCAAGAGACATGTAATTGTATCTTCAAGCGGAAATGTCATAGAAGATAAAGTGGCGTAGACAAGCCTCTCTAGATTATTCCTCCACGCATATTAGTTATCTTAGATTTCGTTAGGCAAAATGTCTACAAATCAAATTATGTTCTTATATTCGTATTTCCATACAGGCCAAGGATACCTAGCACACGTGCTAGCATAACTTTCTCAGGAATCAGGATGATAACATTAAGTTATCAAAGCCGGAGTAGGGTTACGGATCTTACGACCGGGGAAACGGCTCCTTGAGGCATGTCGCATCAGTTGCATGGTGCTTGTCAATTAAGGTCGCAATGGGCGAAAACATCTTATCTGCTAACATGTAACTTTCTATGCCATGTTTTCTCCATTCAGTGTGCTTCAGCCGTGTGTGCGATGGCCAGCACATATTCAGAGTGCGGCTTTTTGATTTTCATAAAATATTTCGGCGAATTCGCCGAACTCGCCGAAAAGGCGGAGGGGGTCATTTTTGCGTTTTATCGCTGGGACACCCAAGTATAAAGCGATAAGATTCAGGTACCGGAATCTAGAAATGAGACTGAGCCGCATCTAACCCCACTAAAAGTTCAGCATGCCCTCATTTAAACTTGGCTTAGAGGTATTCTTCGACAATAAGCTTGATTTGGTCAAAGATAAGAATGTTGGCATAATCACAAACCAGAGCGGTGTTCTGCCTGATCTCACTTTAAACGTCGACTATATGAAATGCAAGCTTGATTCGCAGATCAACCTGAAAGCAATTTTTGCACCTGAACAAGGATTCAGGGGCAATGAGCAGGCTGGATTCTCTAGTGGCGGATATGTCGACCCCCAATCGCAGATTATGGTGTACTCATTGTATGAAAAGACTCCCTTGGAAATCAATCAAATCTTTGATGAGGCAGGAATCGATACAATCATATACGACATCCAGGACGTCGGGGCTCGATTCTACACATATATATGGACTATGGCAGACACACTAGAGGCCATTGCTGGTACCGACAAAACTTTGATCATTCTAGATCGGCCCAATCCTCTAGGAGGTCTAGAAGTCGACGGTCCCGTGGTCCGGGAGGGTTACGAGAGTTTCGTGGGTAGATACAAGATTCCGGTTGTTCATGGCATGACCACCGGCGAATTAGCTCACTTGTTCAACGACAAATTTGTCAAAGAGAAGCTACATGTGTCGGTCAATTTGGAAATAATTTGGATGGAGGGCTGGACTCGCGACATGCTATACGATGACACACACCTTCCCTTCATATTCCCATCTGTCAACCTGCCTACTCTAACGAGTGTCATAGTGTATCCTGGCCAGGGCTGGTTCGAGGGCCTTAATATCTCCGAAGGCCGTGGTACAACTCATCCATTTGAAATCGTGGGCGCACCCTTTATTGACTTCCACTTGGCAAAGAATCTCAATCGGAAGAGCTCCCCCGGAACGCACTATTTAGAGTCTCACTTTACTCCCACTTTCAAGAAGTTCACCGACGAAGCTTGCACTGGAATTCAGATATACGTTACTGACCGCAGAAAATACGAACCTTTGAGATCCGCCCTCGATATCATGACCAGTTGTAGAGATATGTACCCGGGAAAGATGGAGTTTGGAGCGACTTTTGATGTTCTTACTGGCTCTTCAATTGTAAGGGAAGCTATCGAGAATGGACTTTCCTCCGAAGATATCATCGAACTCTGGCAGAATGAGCTCGAGGAATTCAAAACGTTACGGTCAAATTATCTATACTACCAAGACTCCCGCTCAACTAGTAACTCCGTCAACGGTCCCGTTTAATTGTACATAAACTTAGACTCGTAGTAATTTAGTATCTCTGTAGAAAATGTTATTAAATGATCAGCTATCACGGATTACAGCTAAAAAAAATCGTCCCAGTCTTCGAAAAGAAATGGCTCGGAGCTGCTTCCCAGATCAATTGCCTCGTCCGCCAAGAATTCAAGACCTATATCGGGCATGGCATTCCTACTCGGCTGTTGGCCGGTGAGAATTACGTGACTTGTCCTAGCCTTTATCAGCTCGTAACAGAAGTCTACGCTCTTATTACCGGCATCCAAAATGCCAGCATCTTGAGACGTGCCTCGCTCCATAGCTTCGACCTGCCCGATGAGCATAGAGCAATATACATGACCCTTGATATTGTTTTCTCCAGCATCTAATCGTCTAGCCAGTGTGTCAACCGCACTTCTAAGAACTTCGTGAAGCTGCAAACGAGAGGCATAGTTTCTCTGGAAAGCGGATGTACCACTATCTTCTTCAAGGCGACAAATTAGCTCGAACCCGACAGTGAATGCAGCAAGAGCCACCATCTCTCTAAATGCACCACCGCCGACGATTGTCAGCCGAGAATAGTTATCATCTTCTTCGAAACATATCAATGACAACGCAGTTTCTAGACAGAGCTTACGAGAGTAGTAATAACGCGGATCTCTTCTGGCTCTGTCCGCGAACGGACGGTGCAGATGCATCTCAATCCGCCGAACAAAAAGATCAAGAAGATTTCTCTGGAATGGCGTGGGTACTCGCTCGCTCCGGGTTATGAAGTCCCTGATTTCGCGGTAAGTGGTCGTGAGGTCCGCACTCAGACGCAGGACTTCATCATATGAAGGTGCCGAACGAAAATTGTTGATAAATGACATGACCTCTAGCCTCTTTGGTAAACTTTTCAGCAGGGCGATCTGAATCGAAGACTGGGTGAAAGCTGAGGGAGGTTTCGGCAAAATCGGTTTACAGGTCGTCTCACAGATTTGGTCATCGTCGAGATTAGAGGGCGGATCTGTGTCAGAGTCTTCGAGTCTTATGAGAGACGGCATTCCGGAATCTAGTGAAGACTGGAAATTCATCTCGAGTATTGTGGCCCAGAGCCTTCTTCGGAGCTCAGATTGGAATATGGACATTCCCGCAAAGTATCTTGGGTCGCGATGGAGACCCATCCTCACGGCAATTCTCAAAAGTAAGCCCGCCGAAGTCCATACAGAACCGGGTGAGACAGCGTGTACTTGCCTTGCGACTAGAAGCAAGCAGTGCACCTGGATTCCAGTCAAGTTGAGCCGTGATTTGTCATTAGGAGTTGATAGCCACATCTGAGCGGTATGTATCCATTCAATCGCCAGTGAATGAAGAAATCGTTCCTCATCCTTTCGATAAAAACATGCCCCAATAGCCATTATAAGAAGCAACTTCAGTAGAAATCCTCTACTCACGGCCTGGGGCTCGTTCCAATACTCTTCATACTCACGTAAGAATGACTGCTCGTGTAGGATTCTGTATGTAGACTCGAATGTGCAAAAATATAGCGAAACCAGCTCATCGGCTACCACCCTTTCCGGAACAGATGCCTGAAGATCGGATTCTAAGCCTGTCATGTCTCGCCGGACAGTTTTCGCTATTCTAACCAACTCTTTACATTTGTTCAAAACCTCGTAAAAGTGGGCGGTTTGCAAGTCATAACTGCCATCCAGGTCTGTAAAAGCATCTATCTTCTTAAGCTACCATGTGTTAGTTACCTCCGGATCTGCGTTGGCCCCCTTTTTGATTTCAATACCTCTGCGAAACAGCCCATCCAATGGCTTTGAGCAACATATCTCGACTTAAAAAGAATACCTTGTACGTGTGGAAGTTCCGCATCTGAATTATAAGCATTTCTAGGTTCCTGTGACGTTCTGTCTGAATCCAAGTTCAGATCTTCCAGCTTTTTTATGCGGCTCCTCAGCTCATCGACGGACGACTCCGGCTCAACATTCGCCCTATCTAGCCTCCAATCTGCTCTGCTTCCGACGCTTTCTGATGAATGAAGGTCCGAGAGGGTTGGCGTGGGTATGGAACTATGAATAGTAGTGCTGCCCTGAACGGTGTATAGTATGTCGCTATCTTTCGACGGTGTGTGACCAGAAACTGGAGTGTACTTGCATGTAGAATTAGAGGATTTCTGGCACTGGTTGCATGGCTTATTTCGGTCACACTTGACTTTACGCCGCCGACACTGAATGCATGACAATGGAGGTCTACGTATTTTTGCTGGCGTAGTGATAACGGCCATGAGACGCAGAATCAACTCGGCACAAGCGTTTGAACTTGGTTACTCAATGGTTAGATTCCGGCAGAAGACTAGATTCAATTTCAATGAATGTTCGGCTTATTCGGTGTTTTCTTCACTACTGACAGTCTACTGTCGAAAGCCGCACACCAAATCCTTTGAACTTCCCGACAGAATATCCCGAAATCAGCGAGCCGGTAGGAGTATCCGGTCAATTTGCTCCAATCTAAACAGTTGCAGATGACGTCTGTAGGTCCGAGAGATGGACCGCTTCCTGCATCCTCTAACAATATAAATAGGGAAGGATCATGACGAGGAGGAGGGTGATCCTAAACAGTCATTAACCTGAAGGCAACTGTAAACCGCTGCAGGCAAACCGATTCTTTTCAACATGGAGAATTCCGCTGAGCAACTGAACTCATATCTTCGCGATGAATCGAATACTGAGAAGTCAATTGCCGAAGATGGGCCCTTTGAGCTCGGAGGAGAGGATCTTGATGCTGACCCAACCACGTTTCCAGAGGGCGGTGGACGAGCATGGGCTGTCGCCCTCGGTGCCGCAGGGATTCTGTTCTGTACATTTGGATATGCCAATGCATTTGGGTAAGTTTCAGGGCTGTGCTAATAAAAATGCTAGCCAGGGATCGCTAACGAGTTGCAGTGTATTCCAAGAATACTACCAAACTCATCAGCTTGTCAGATATTCAGCCTCCACTATTTCTTGGATTGGATCAATCCAGATTTTTATTTTATTCGCCGGAGCCCTCTTCGGTGGTCCTCTCTTCGACCGATATGGATCTAAGGTATGCGATAAGTTTGCTTTCAAGTATCGGAACTTAACTGATGCGATTTCGTATAGGTCATATGGCCTGCTGCAGGATCTTATCTGCTATCCGTATTCATGACGAGCATTAGTAAAGAGTATTATCAGTTTATGCTCGCACAAGGAATCCTGGGTGGATTATCAATGGGTATGCAAAGCGGTCTGATTTCCACAATTCTACTCTACTAATTTCAGGCAGGCATGATGATGGCTCCGGCCATGGCTGCAACGGGACAATATTTTAATAAGAAGCGCGGTGCCGCGCTAGGGCTTGCTGTGGCAGGGTCATCGATAGGCGGCGTTATCTTTCCCATTGCTCTTAGCAAGATGCTCTACAACTCGAATCTAGGATTCGGATGGACTGTGCGTATCTGCGGATTTTTGATGCTCGCAATTCTAATTCCCTCTGCAGCAGGAATTCGTGCTCGTCTGCCACCTCGGAAAGATAGGCTGTTAATTCTGTCTGCGTTCACCGAAATGCAATACGTTGCCATCATTGTTTCCGTATTCTTTATGATGCTTGGCATGTTTCTTCCTCCGTTCTACCTGCCTTCATACGCCGTAAGTCGCGGTATGGGATCGCAGCTGGCATCATATCTGCCTGCGATCTTAAACGGGGCTTCTTTCTTTGGCAGAGTCATCCCAGGGATTACTGCTGACAAGATCGGCCGCCTTAATATGCTGTGTGCTGCGGCACTCAGTACCGGGATCATTCTTTTTTGCTGGCCAAAGACTAACAATAATGCATCGATTATTGCTTTCTCTGCCGTTTATGGTTTCACATCTGGTGCCATTGTGTCGACAATGTCGGTGTGCTTGGCTTCAGTTCCAAAGAATCCGCGTGACATCGGAACATATATGGGCATGGGAATGTTTGTTACGTCCTTTGCGGCTCTTATTGGACCCCCTATAGAAGGTGCTATCGTGACACACTACTCAGGCTTTGAAGAGGTCTCAATCTTTGGTGGCATCGTTGTCCTTGCGGGCGGGTTTGGAGTTCTCATGGCTAAGCACGCTACTGGAAAAGGAGTGTTCGGAAAGATTTGAGAGTATCGCCTAGTATTAGAAATTAAAACTCTTATAGGAATTCATTCTGCATAAAGCCTTTCATAGAGCGCGAGGCCATGCTATTTTGTCCTCCAAATAGAATAACTCTCTTTTCAGAAATATGAATCGCACCACTCAATACGAGATGCAGGAATGTGTTACAGAACTGAGTTCACTTCGCCTTTATTTCAGATTCTTGTACATTGGCTCTATCTTTTGCAGCAACGATCGTACGATGATATGGGCATTGGCTATAGTTTAGCGAGAAGTTTCTTCAGAACAAAATGTTTTGGTGGTGATGATTGGCTTTAAATAATTTAAATTTCCAGATCTCAGTCAACTTCAATAATGTTGGTTTCCTCATAGGTCCTTATTGAGCCAGTGAGTTTTACGGTCTGCCCTTTTCCACGTTGTTTGCAATGCTAAATAACCAGAGCATTTGCATTTACTGCTATACTGTTTCATATGACCGAGCTAAACTTGCTAGCTTGTTATCAAGTGTCTTTAAGAGCTATATCGAAAATCTTTGAACTGTACACTTGGTCCAGCTCCTTTCGCAAACACCCCAAAAATGGTCCCGGTGAAGTCATCACACGTGAAAAACTTAGTATCAACTGTGCCCAAAGTTCGGTATTTGATTCCACCGTCGATCGAATATTGAAATGAATAACTCAGCTCAGTAGAAACAATCCTTAGCTTTAAGTCACTGGTATTTTCAACTTTATCTTGAGCACTGGTACTCATGTGATCTTCTATCGCATTATAAGCGACAAATTTCATAGAGCTGGTACTGAAATTGAAGTTAATGGAAGCATACCGGAGTTCATCCTTATAAACGGCAAGCCCTCCTTCCAGATTCTGTGAAGCAGCGACATTATTATATGAGCGGTTTACAATGCTCACTGCGACACTGCAGTTTATAGATCGTTGTCGACAGCCTACAAATGAGGGAGAGAAGCTTGGGCTTTCAAGTCCCACTTCAGAAGGGGATACATAAATAGACCCAATGTCAGACTGAAAACAAAAGTCCTCTAGCTTTGGATTCCTGATATAAATGCCATGGTGGCCCGCCAACTGAGAAGATTCCAGAGAAAAGAAGCTACTGTTGACTTGATTATTCTCAGAGCCCCTAACGTCTTGAATTTGGCTCATCTGGGGAAAGTCTCCTTCGGGCCACGATACGTCTGTCAGGAAAGACTCTCGGCCCAAAGGATAGCGGTCCTTGGTTTTTCGAATTCCAAGTAAGACAGCATGCCATTTTCCATCATTTGATTGGAAAAAGTCTGCGTGACCAGTGTATTGAACGAGGCGATTCGTGTTGTGGGACGTCAAAAGCGGGTTGTTCTCACAAGATTCAAAAGGGCCCCATATGCTGCTGGACCGCGCGATCGACACCATATGGCCATCGAAAGTTCCGCCTTCTGCTACCAAGAGGTAGTATTGCCCGTCCTTTTTGTACATATGCGGACCTTCGGTCCATATCTGGGCGAACCCGGGCCAAATGACTTTCTGTTCAGAAAGGGCCTGGCCAGAAACCAAGTCGATTCGAAATTGCTTGATAGTTGTAGATGGTTGCTTTTCGTATCCCATAACATATGCTCCTTGTATGTAAGCCTTCCCATCGTCGTCAAAAAAAAGGCTGGGATCGATTCCATCAAAGTCAAAGAAGACTGGCTTGCTCCAGCTGTTTTGAGAAATGTCATTGGTAGTAATGACAAAGTTTCTGAACCATGAAGAGGTTCCTCGAACACAATTGGTACAAACAATATAGAATGTACCTTGGTGATGTCTAATGGTCGGGGCATATAGTCCTCCGACATTAGCAGTATGCCCGGAATCCCCGCGATGTCCTATAGTTTGAGAACACGACAAGTCAATTGGGTTACCAACATTGACAGCATTACCTTCAACCGTTAACATTGAATATAATCAAAGAGTGGTGAGCTTACCAATTAGGTCCCACGTCTTCAGATCCTTAGATGCATAAACAGGAAGACCGGGAAACAAATGAAATGACGAGTTGACTAAGTAAAACGTCCCATCCACCAGCACAACTGATGGATCTGGAGCAAATCCTGGTATAATGGGATTCATTTTTCCTCCTTCTATAAATCAAAGATCTTCAGAATTCGAAAAGCAGATCTCATCGTATTTAAGATCAGAATGATACCGGTGCTGAAAATTATCCAAATTAACCGTGCAGATCAAACGCCTAATGTTGATCATCCCATTACCTATTTAAGTTAATTAACCGTTGTTGGGAATCCCATTAGTGATTGTCGGCATCACTTGACATTCATAGCCTCTGAGGTCTGTTTCGGACAATTGCGAATTGATAATTTCAGTTTTAGCTCTCATTGCCTCTCAGTAAGAGCTAAATATTAAATCCGAGTTCAATATTACAGAATATATTAGATTATAAGTTGTTAACACTGGTAACTTACCACTGAGTAGTTGCCGGACTATTAGGATATGCGAACTACTGAAGTAAGTGAGGCTGACAATCGCTGACTTCCTAGGAATATGCAGGTTGCACCCTCAGTAAATTACAGTCTGACTAAGTAATTATGAGCATGGATTAGCATTTGCCAATAGAGTTTTATTGGCATTCATCTTTGATTCATGCCAATTGCCAAAGCGGAGTCCGCAGTATTGGAAAATATCGAACACTGTGGGCATGTACTCCAATTAACCGGTCCGGCGGCCGTTAACCCGCCTTTTTTTGCAAGCCCCGCTCTTCTGCCAAGGACCGCGCGCGCGCCGCGCTCTAAGACATAAATTCAGGGGTAGGATGACTAATATTGACTATGAAATTGATGATAGTAGGCTAAATAATTTTTCTGTCACCTCATTTGCAGGTTGGGATTGATTTAGATATTGGGATTAGTAGGCCTCCGCAGCGCTCTGCGTATTCCTGCTCTGATGATCTTATTTCAATCGTTCTCTGTTCGTGAGACATAGAAATGGTCAACTTTCGCAGCGCTTACGCCTAAAAATAAAAATGGCGACATTCTATATTTCTAAAAATTTATCATCCATATCACGATTTGAATTAGTATCTGACCTAGCTTGTATTGACGGCATTTTCAAGAATTTTTCCTGGCAGGGGGAATCCATCGAGGTCATCCTTCGCGGGTATTACTAGTTTCAAATTAACCTCCGCCAGCTCCGGATATCTGGCCGGAATTGCTTGAAGCAGCGCTTCAGAATAAAGTTTGTAGCCTTCTGCTTCGAAATGCAATCCGTCAGGTCTGAAAAGATGGTTCAAGGATAGTTTGCTACCAGATGCTAAATCGCCAGGAATTGGCCTGCCGTCTTCCCAGCCTACACTGGTCATAAACACTGACCATAGATCCACGAGTTCGACGCCAAGTTCTCTTGCAACGTTCTGAGCTCGCTGTCGAACGAGAATGTGTTTAGCGGCCATTCCCTCTCTTTCTGGGTTCGTGACTTCGTCACAAGGAGCAGGACCCACAAGGATCAATTTGATGCCCCTCTCCAACACTTTATTTGACAAGCAACGCAGATTCTGCTCGTATTCATCGGCACTGAGAGCATAAGCGTCATTTGTTCCGAGGAATATCGTGCACAGGCGGATTTTCGCCAATCCAGAGCTTTCTGCGTTCAAAATCGGCTCCAAGATATATTTCACATGCTCAGTATTGAAGCCTCTGTATCCACGGAATATAGAGTCCAACTTTCCGTGGTACTTTGTCTGAAGCGAACCGATGAGATTGAAACCAAGATCTCCACGGTAGCTGTCCTGTGTGATTGAATCTCCCACAATCAGTAGTTTATCTAATACAAGGGCCTGTGCCATTGCTTTTTAACCGCTTGCATAGCAATTCCAAGAATGTTCATCCAGAAGATATAGAACAGAATGGCGTGCTCGGATTTAGTAATGCGTTCGGGCTTTACGGCCCAACTGGTTGTATGGGGAACTCGTGAAGTTAAAAGAGGGGTAGAGATGACCTCCAGGAGGATCTGGCTTAGTCACGGCTAAATCGGTTAATTGTGTCCGGTATTGATCGCCGAGTTTTGGGTGTTCTTTCATTAAAAGTAACTTAAAACGTTACCGCGTCAGATCGCGCCCCGCAGTAGCCCCGCATTTTTTTATCTCACGCTCCATGCAGCATGTACGACATGAAAATTTATCACGATATATAACGGAGCTGACCCTACATACAAAGAGGGACAGACACTCTTTTTTGGTCCTTATCTCATAATGTTTGGGCTCAAAGCGAATAACAGCGACGCAGATTCGGGGATCCAGAAGCCTGATAAAGGATTCTTTTTCTTGGTAAGTCATGTTTTTTGTTAGCTGGCCAGGAGACATAGCTAACCTAGTAACCTTTTCTAGGCTGGTAAACAATTCCCTCGTAAGATCTGGTATAAGGAACCTCGATTTCGGATCCTTTATTTCTACATTGCACTTCTTATTTTCACCAATACAGCAAATGGCTTTGATGGTTCTATGATGAACGGTTTGCAGGCTTTGCCGTATTGGCAGGATTACTTCAATCATCCTAAGGGGTCAATTCTAGGTCTTTTTAATTGCGTGGGCAGCATTGGTGGTCTGTTTGCTCTATGCTTTTTACCTTTCGTGCAGGATTGGGCAGGTCGTAAGCCTACAATGATTTTCGGCGCTTTCGTTTTGCTCGTTGGGGTTGGACTTCAAGCTGGAGCTCGGAACTTTCAAATGTTTGTGGCTGCCAGATTCATCATTGGCTTCGGACAGACATTTACAGTTGTTACTGCGCCCCTACTGATTGCCGAGGTCGCTCCTGCTCAGGATCGTGCTGTTCTTGTCACGATTTCCGGTGCATGCTATCAAACTGGTGCTTTCATTGCAGCTTGGACTACGTTTGGAACTTTGCAGATCAAAAGCAATTGGTCATGGAGACTTCCTAGTTTGTTGCAGGGAGTGTTCACCATCATTCTGGTTATATTTCTGCCCTTACTCCCAGAGAGTCCTCGATACTATATTGCGAAAGAGAAGGAACAAAAGGCTCTTGAAATTTTGGCATATTACCACGCAGATGGGGACGAGACTGATGAAGTAGTCCAACTAGAATTCACAGAAATTGTGACGGCAATAAGCGTGGAAAGAGCTGCAGACCATTCTTCATCCTATCTTGACTTTTTGAGAACCAAGGGCAATATTCATCGGCTTATAATTGTCATCAGTTTGGGCGTCTTTGCTCAGTGGTCCGGGAATGGTCTTGTTTCGTACTATCTCACTACCATTTTGAAGATGGTGGGAATCACTAGCCCAACTCAGCAGCTTGGTTACAATGGCGGCCTCACCACTTTCAGTCTTATCACGAACCTGATATTCAGTTTCTATGTTGACAAATGGGGTCGAAGGCCTATCCAGCTCATATCGTCTATTGGAATGCTCATTACATTTACTATCTGGACCATTATTTCTGCAAGATACGTGATGTCTCCTGAACCCTCAGAGGGAAGAGGAGTTCTTGCGATGATCTTTATCTATTATCTGTTCTACAATCTCAAATCCGGTCTTATGACATCCTACTCTACTGAGATTCTGCCTTACGCGTTAAGAGCAAAGGGATACGCAATTCTCAATTTCTCCCAGAATGCGGTACTCTTCTTCAATCAGTACGTCAATTCGATTGCTCTGAATAATCTTGGATGGAAGTATTTTATTTTCTACTGCTGTTTTCTGGCCTTGGAATGCGTTGTCATTTACTTTTTCTTCGTGGAGACACAATACATGCCTCTAGAGGAGATTGCCAAGATATTCGATGGCCATGATGTCGCAGAGTTAACTCAACAGGAGATTCTTGAACGCGGAGAAAAGACCACTGCTTATCATATTGAGGAAGTTGAAGTCAACGGACAAGATATTTCGTAAATCGGTAGTTTTGTAGCTTAACCTAGGAAGTGTTCATTTTTAGCGAGTAAATTCTGAGCGAGTATAGTAATTCTGTGACTCATTTCAAAACATCAGCCGATTTTAGTGCAACACTGGATATAAGCGTTTATGTTGCCAAGGTCTTGAATAAACAGACAGAATTACCGCTTTCTGGAAGCCCGTTGGACGCCTCACAATGAGGACTTAAAGTTCCATAGCTCAGCATTTTCAACTTTACAGGACACGAAAAGGTTTAAACTTTCCACATTGGGTCGAACCTGCCTGATGCCAAGTGGATTACTCGCAGACATCAAACTTAATGCTGGATCTGAAATCAAAAACAGGGCTTATGTCACATCTTCAATCGTACTTGATAACTGCGTATAGGGGGCCACGACCTCTAGCCTTCGGCTTATTGCAATGCTGAACAAAGCCCTTCGACTTTCGAAAGGAGACTTCTCGCAAGATCGCGGCTGTGTGGTAATGCCGGTCCACTCCGTATTAGACAAAGTAACTGCATCAAAGATAACAATAACGAATGCACCCAACCCAATCTGGGCTGATACCGGAGTTCTAGGATTTGATTCTCTGCCGACAAACCGATCGTCATCGCGTGGGAACCTGTTTGCCTCTGCTTTGTTAACGAATCCGGAATGCACTGCGGCTCAGCAGATCTGCGCCACACGCCTGGTAAAAAAATTCTTCAGTTAGGAGATCTACATTAACGCCTGCATAAATGAACTGCGTCATATTCTATTCTGGGACCCTTTATCCGCTCAAATGCAACGACTGCGTCCGCCGCGCATGACCCTCAGGAATGAAATTCTCGGATAAACCATCAAGGGCACTGCTATCTGTAAAAGGCCAGCAGGTTTCAAGTGGGCTGATCTTGGCCTTCTGGAAAGGGAGCACGAAAATGATGGATATGATATTTCCGGCATACGCGTATATAAATGTTACTAAAAACCCAAGTATTATGTCTCGCTCATCTATTAGCAAGAAAGATAAAATAAAAAGAGTATGTTTCCAGTCTCTTTCAAGAAGCTGTTTACGAGTATTGTCATTCTGACAAGCACTGTGACTGCCAGTCAGGTCAAAGCTTTTAATTCCGTCTCAATTACGCCTGCGTCGCAGTCAGGCTACGGCGTCTTCACAGTAAATGCAGGCTTCTCAATACCAAATACTGCAGTGACTGGTGACACCTTTATTCTAGGACTTCCTTTTGTAGGTGTCATGAATAAATTCAACTCGAATCCATTCGCAATTGAAGACAGCGCAGGCGATGTCGTCGCAACCGGTTTCTACGATGTGGCCAACAATCAGTACGTCTTCACACTTAGCGATTACGTGAACCAATATGAAGACATCAGTGGTAATGTTACATTCCCGCTCGTGCTCGATGTGGGATTCAACCAGGCATCCCTTCCTGGAGCTACTTATTTCAAGGTTGGCTCGAACGCACTCTCTTTCGACACCGGCTCCGGCACGATTACCGCAGCAGTCACATTGACAACGGGAACTGAAGGAATATATTCCAGCACTGGCTTCGCCGGTATTGCAAACTGGCTAGCAGACTCGCCGTCCAAATTCGCAACTCAGATCCGAAACGTCATGATATCTGCGTCTGGCACATCTGGGCAATACAACGCAATCGAGGCATATGCTATTATCTCAGATGAATGCTCATCAGGTAGCCATATCACCACTGCCTCTATCACCATGACACCTCAAAACGCCCTCAGCAATCTCGATTGCTCAAATACTCAGGTATTTCTAGTTTCAGGAAACGCTTTCAACAGCCTGGGTCAGCTTCAGGACTTCAGACCCGCTACTTCCTCACAAGCTGTGATCAGCTGTTCGCCAACTTCCTTAACGGTGACTGTGACTGAACTGCCTGCTAACACTCGATGGTTCTTACAGACACAGACAGGGCAATTCTTGTTCCCATCAAGCGTTGGCATCCTGTCTAGCAACGTCTACAGCTATTCTCAAACTTGTTCTGGCAAACCACCAACCGAGGCAAGTTCGACGTTACTCTACAGCCTCCTTGCAGTGCCGCTGACTGGAAGTGGTGCCGCTGGCTCTCATAAAGGTACGATTTCAAGTATAACAAACTCATACAGAACTTAACGCTAACTCTTTGTCCAGGCCGCTTAACGACCATCACTACTGGTGTGATTGGTATCCCAACTGCAACTACTGTGACCCTCACACACACAGGTACCGAAACAGGTGCCACCACTGTTCTCGTCCAGACTCCGGAAAATGGCTATTCTACAGTGACGAGTGCAGTGTTGGAACTGCCGAGCACTACCGCTTTGGCAGAGACATTAGATTATGGCTCTTCGACTGTCACAAGCGGAGTATTAGGGCTACCGACTGCCAACTCAACTTATTCAAGCGAGGACACCACCAGTGTTGTTAAGACATCTGGATATGGCTATACAACTGTTACGAGCGGTGTAGTTGGACTTCCTACTGTCACTACCCAGACTCTGACACACTCTGGCACCGGTATTACTACTGTCGTCGTTGAGACACCTTTGGGGGGCTATACCACTGAAACTAGCGGTGTTTCTGGACTACCTAGTGCTACGACCAGAACTCTGACACACTCTGGCACCGGTATTACTACTGTCGTCGTTGAGACACCTTTGGGGGGCTATACCACTGAAACTAGCGGTGTTTCTG